>JAQPPZ010002555.1:0-1200000 GCA_028583015.1 Wollemia nobilis | reverse complement strand
CCTTTTCCATCAAAAGTACGATTAGAGCCTTGATCCACGATGAATGCCTACCCGCATCATCATTAAAACTTATTTTCTATGGTGATCGCCTACCCGTAACATCATTTATTTCATCTTCATAATATTGTCCTTCCCGTAATCTTGAATTTTTATCAAGGTTGTCCTACCCACAACCTTAGGTTGCATTTTAGGATTGTTTAATCCTCAATCCTGAATTCTCTTTTCTCAAGCTTAGCTATGGTTAGAATTGTCTATAAAGGTTTGACTATTTCAGGGTTAAATAATCACCATTTTCTATTGGTTTGAAATTTAATAATATGACATAAGTTGTCTAATTTTCGCCTTTCTCTATTGCGGTATTATCATTAAGGCTAATTAGAAATAAAGATACTCTGAAAATGTTGTAAGTAAATTAAGGAATCACAAATCCACATTACTATTCTTGTTATAAGATTACTATTTAAAAAAAAATATATAAGCTACCTCTAAATTAATTAAAAGAAAGTCATTTCCTGTTCTCATTTATTCCATAAAACTTACGCTACATAAATAAGAGATTAAACGGTTTGCTCTCACCAGACTAAATATTGGGTAAAAACTTCATAATGTATAATCTAAAAGAGCTTTTTAAAATAAATTTAACTCTATTTGATTTAATTAAGAAATCCTAACACCATACGCGAAACTTGCAAGATATTATTCACTAATCCCCTTGTTGTCTTGGCTGAAATAATAATAATCTACAATTTTTTTGCTAAGGTGTCCAACTATTGTCTCTTTCTAACTTATGCAATGGTTTCAATCAAAATGCTTTTCCTAAAAACTCTTAGACCTGACCTTGGTTTGAGTTAGATATCCTTCAACTAAGGATAAAGCTTTCATTGTTTACTATGTTGAAGCTTCCCTACTAATTGTTTCAATGTTTCCAATGCTTAAACTTGTATTCTATATCGGTATAAAACTTACAAATAGACATAGTAATACTGTAAACCAAATGTCAAACCAATCTCATTTTGCATACACAATGGATTACTCATTTCCTCAATCCACCATAGAGTTTTAAAAAATTATTTAGGGTGTTTTAAACTAGATCATTTCATATTCAATTTATACTGGTGCAAACTAGAACGAGGTGTGTTAACTTAAACTCTAGGCATGTTACATATTGAATACAAAAATAAAAAAGACAACTTCAGTGTGTACGAAAATAATTCTTCAAGATTATAATAGGCATCAAGTTTAATATCAAGTAAAAGTGTTTTCCCATTGACGGAAACATTCACCTCTTATCTACAAATTTACATTAAAATTAATCACATCCTTTGCATCAAGGATTTTATAAATAAATGTTTGTATTATAACTAAAAATATTACAATCCATAACTACACACAAAATTATTGCATACAAACTCAACATGACAAAATAAAAATTAAATGTTCTATACTTTTTCGCAAGGATTTAGGTAAAACAATAGCTCTTTTAATTATACGAATTTCTCTCAACATCATTAGTGTTTATGAATAAAAATTAAACAATATATACATCCAAGGTTGTAATTTTTTTACATCTTGTTCTAGAGTTCAACCATGCACATTATAATTTAGACTATATTCTCAATATCAATATGAGGTCTACAAACTCTGCTCTATATTTCACCCAAGAGCCACATGTTCCAATACTAGTGCATGTAACGGGTTGGCTACAACCCTTTATGACTTAGGCCTCATTCTACTTCTGAGTAGAATTACCAAATACTCAAAATAAATAATACAATGTTACTCTCTTCTATCCATGCACAATTATTGATACCCGAATGTTGAAGTAACCTTTAAAAGGCAACATGCATTGTGATTGCAAGGTTCCACAAAAATATTTCTCCTCACACGATTATCCGGTGGTTTCAAGGGTCAGAACAATCGATCTACTATGCAGTGCATCTAATTCTAACATGCATACATCATTCTCAGAATTTAAATCAGCATGCAGTGTTCTTAATATTCATCCAACACTATTCATACATCACGTCAATATTTAACACAACATGTGACATCGATTAATTTTTTCAAGAAAAAATTGAAGCAGCCTTGGTTCACAACCAATCATTCACACCACATCTCATTGTTGCTTAAAGTTAACACAACATGTAGCAGCAATGATTCAAGAAGGGTTAAATTGGTCTTAGTTTTCAACCAACCAGACTTACGGCCACACATCAATACATAAAGATAATGCAGTAATTTTTCGAAAGCGCATGCAATACTAACCTATACATCTCACACAGAATATTTGATTTTTATTTAATGCATACGATATCCATAATTCCTATATTAAACACAGTCGAATCTTTCCATTTGATTCTTATTTAAAATATATATTTTTATCAAAGTGCACTTACTGTTTTCTCTTCGTCTCCAGCTCCTTGTTCCTTTTTTGCCACACTCTATTCTTCTCCTCATTTTTCCAGGCTTCACTTCGTCCTTCGTCAAAAAAATACCAACCACACTCTACTCCCTTTCTCTCCTTGTATCCGCCATCTAGAAGATGTTTTTCCCCACCATTCTTTGTACGTAAAAACCAGCGTTAGTTTGAAGTTTGTCTATTCTAAAACATTTCCAGGTGGTCTCCACTACTCCACATTCAACAACCATATCAACCTCCATAGTATTGCCGACAATTCCCAATTATATTTTGCAAAGAATGCCAAAAGAATACTCTTTGATGTTCGTATTATTATTATATATTTTTTAATATTTATTTTAATATAACATTTTCTTAAAGTCCTTTATTTACCTTGCCTTCAAAGCATCCATAGAACAAATAATTATTATTTGTTTTTATTATACTTATATATATTGATATTTATACAATTAGTTGTATTTTAATGTATAAATATATATACATATATAATTAATTTTAAATAAATCAATTCCTCAAACTTACACACACATTTTTCTTTTAAACCTCAAAACACTTTTAATCATATCTTTATTCCATATTTGTTTTATTAATTTTTAACTATGGCTCCCATGCATTAAACACTTTCATTGCCATCTAACATCACAGTTTCACAAATTATCATTCATCAAATACTCTTAGAAATGCAACTACATGATGTGCATACTACATGGACCACTGGCGAATGCATTG
Source organism: Wollemia nobilis (assembly GCA_028583015.1). Classification (NCBI taxonomy): domain Eukaryota; kingdom Viridiplantae; phylum Streptophyta; class Pinopsida; order Araucariales; family Araucariaceae; genus Wollemia; species Wollemia nobilis. Next base: position 1,196,852 of record JAQPPZ010002555.1, on the reverse strand, counting down.
CATATAGGGTTCCTTGCCCCTATCAACTAGCGAATACACCACCGCTCATCATCTTCCTTGACTTACCTTACACTAGAATAATTTTTTTTCCTATTGATGAGACCTATTTCTTTTGCATGGCCTCACCAATAACAATACCTGTCTCCTGTAACCACAAATACATTAGCAGTATCTCATTCTTGCAAAAAAATAGGCATATAGGAAAATAGAGTTTTGTAGGGTTGCTACACCATGGATACTCTCTTTATAGTCTCCAACTATTTCAAGAGAGACACACCATTTGTTTTCTCTCTAAATATATCAATCAACAAGTCTACGAGTTAATCCCAACCTCTAATCAAATATGGAGTAAGGCATATGTGATATTATTGTTCATTTTCTCTGAAAGATGTTGCCAACAATCTGAAGACCACATTCTACTCTTCGATATTGTGTATTGTGTATTGTGCATAGGCTTACCATATGATGTAGATGATTCATAGGTATGGTTTCATATTTGCTAGTGAAGTAAGGTAAGGACTTAAGCACTAAGGTTGGAATTAGGTCTCATGTTGAGGAACAAGTGGCTGTAAGGTATCTCCTTGGAGGTTGGTTCTATTGTGTAGCCATGTTGCAACATTAGATTCTTCTTATGTATCATTGGTTTAGGGGGGACACCAACACTTACAAATTCATTCTTGCAAAGGACCTAGTGGAAGGTAATGCACTCATAAATATATGGGTCCTTCATTCTCAATGGATTCATTACGTGAATCTCATATACTTAAAAATAAGGTATTCACCAAAATCTCAATGAAGTATTCTTTTGTGGGAAAAATAAGCACGAATTATCCCAATAGGTATGCCAAACAAAAGTTAGTGGTCACTCATAATGTTAGAGTCATCCATTGCAGTAGTTGGATGCCCCAAACACTCGAGCCTCACATAAAGAAACATAGTTAGTTAGCTCTATGAGTGTGGGTTGCGACTCACAGGGCAACCTATAGGATTTTTCTAAGGTCAACTTCTTATTTAATTTGACCTTTGATGAATTTTTTCTAACTAATAACATATATGAGAGATAAGAGAGAAATACAGAAAATAAATCCCTAATCAATTATAATCTAACGAAAGCAATGCACAAAATGAAAATATTATTCTATGTATTATTGGAATAAAATGAACACATGCATTATTTGTTAACAATAAGATAAATGAACATGATTATAATCTAACATATAACATTCATGCATAAGATGTATATAAGAAATAAAGTAGAGCAATAATTAGCCAAAAATTCATATGTATATCAAAATATTTGTCTTATAAAGATACTATATCAAAAGAGTCTTAGATGCCATTAACAAAATAACTCAAGGTTTGAACCCAAATACATAGAAGAATAATGAAAGAAAATACAGACAAAACTAGATACTGGGCATGAGCAAGCAATTTCCAATGCCTTACAAAAAAATTGAAGTCCTTATTTATAAGCAAAAAGTAGGATTTCTTGCTTAAACAATTGTATGAGTAAACTAAATTTTCCCTCCAGACCAAGCGAGGGATGGGATTTCTTGCTTAAAAAATTGCATGAGTAAACTAAATTTTCCCTCCAGAGCAAGTGAGGGATGGGTTTAATGTTGATTGGATTGAGGTCTCTGGATCTAGAATCATTAATTTTGAAGGGTTTAGGACCTCTAGATATGAAAATTCTGCCACTATCACCAACTATATTTATTGGAAATTTCCTCCAAAACTAAGCGCGGGATTCACTTGCAATTAATATCCCGAGGCTTGAGGTATATGGAATTGGATCTTCCATCACTACCACTTTTAATATGCTAACTACTTCCCTAGAATGTTGTGTCCAAGTGGTGCAAGTAGGTGTATTTGAGGCTTTTCTACAATTGTTATCTTTATGAGCTTAACTGAATTCCTTGGGAGACTACGCATAGATGTTACTTGTAATAATGACCCTCACTTGCCATAGAGGTTCTTTAACAAGGATTGTAAAAGGTTTGTGGATGCACTTCAAGAAAATATAATTGTTTTCTTTCAAAATTGTTACCCATTAGATTGGATTATTTCTCCTTTGATTGAGCAAATTGTGGAGTTTAGTTTGGTCTTCTTATTGTTTGTGCATTTCCTCATAGTCATAGATCATCTAGATCAGATAGTTGGTGGGAAATTTTTATGCTTTAAAATGTGGTTAGTTCCCTAATTCACCCAATATATTCGATTAGTCTTGGCTCAACCTCTGTTTATTGGTTTCTTCTAAATGTAGACTATGAAGATCATGTGTCTGCCACATGGACGATCACCATGAGCTCGATAAAATATGGAGGAATTGATCTACAACCATTAACCTCATTGCATTTCATCCAATAGTGGGGATAATTTTGTTAATGTTGAAAATCTCCTTAAGATGGCATGGGCCCTCAGTCATTGAGATTGGATGGTCCATGAGATTTTACAATCTTGATGTTTCAACATTCTTCCTGATTGGTCGTTGGATTTGTCACTTTTCTATGATCTATGGTAAACCTTATTTGTGTGAGATATAAAATTAAATCCTTGTGAACTACTAATGCACCTCCAGTATATCCTTGGTATTAGCCAATGGTGGGGTTTCTCTTGATAATTTTATCACTTGGTTCTTAAAATGACATGAGTCATTGATTATTAAGATAAAAAAACTTTATGATCTAAATGTCTCAAGTATCTTTCTCAAATCCCTATGGACTATTGGATCTTATTTCTATTCTAGATCGATGATGGATCTTTTTTGAAGGTAGGTCATGTGTCTCACGCTTTAAATAATGGTGAGGTTTTTCTTTTAACAATTTTATTCCTTGGTTCCCAAAATTACACAAGCTATTGGATGGACAATTTATCATTTGTGGAGCTCTAAAGGTTCTCTCTTACTCACATTTTTTAGGATTGACATCATTGTTTGATCAAATGGGATAAACAACCCATGTCATTTTGTTACTTCTACCCTTTAATTTTCTTCAAGGATCAACACCTATTATAGATCTACTGAATCAATGGACCACACAACTTTGAGGACCTTTAATGGTTTTAAACTTTTTAAATCAACACCTATCGTTAATCAATGAGATTATATGACCTACACAGCTTCAAAAATATTAATGAAACTTTTATTTGTAGAGCTAGCACTCATTGTTGATCTTAAAAATTGATGATGCATATTTTTGTGCTCCCTTTACAACTTAATTTTTTGGAAGCCAATGCCCACCATAGATCAACTAGATCTATGGATTGTGTGACTTCGAGAGATTTTATGACTTTTGACTTGTCAAATTAGCTTCCATCATTGATTGATAAAATGGGATGATTCAAAAAACATAAAAACCCTTTTGGAGCTCCTCAACACAAGATCATGCCCACCATAGATTACAAAATCAACAATGCACATAACTCTAACTTTCTTCTCTTTTGTTGGTTTGCCTTCTACCAAGGTTGACTTACAAAATTTTGCAAGGCATAACTCTTCCATGGTGTAGTGAATTTTCACTATATCCTTCTAATCCTTTTATGTAAGAGCTTAGCGAACCATTGAAGGTTTGTATGTCTACACCAAAGTGTTCATCAGGGTTAGGTTTATCTCATTTCAAACTATGCTTTGAGTTCCTGGTCAAGAACTAGATGTATCTAGAAAATGATCCAAGTTTACTTTGTAAAGTATACTAAGATACCACTTGGGTCTATGAGCAGTATTCAAAGTGGATGGTCTTGGGTCATTAGCTCCATCAGTTCTATAAAAAACATCTCCTTCACCTTCATCAAAATCAACATCCTCTATCTTAGCACCTTCATCATCATTATTAGACAAGAAAAGAATATGTGCTTTGTCAACAGTATGTGGTTTAGAAGAAGAGGTACATTTATTCTTCTCATCAAACACATCTTTGCTTATAACAAATTCTTAGTGTCAATATCCATTAGATGATATCCCTTTGACTCACTACTATATCCAATGAAGTTACATTGCTTGTATTTCTCTTCTAGCTTCATTTGATTTCTCTTTGGAATGTGTATGAATGCAGTGCATCCAAACATATGGATATGTGACATAGAAGGTTTATTTACTATTCATACCTCTTTAGGTGTGACACCATTCAATGGAAGTGTGGGTGCACAATTTAGCAAGTAGACCACATTACAAATAATTTTTACCCAAAATGTTGGCTCCATATTAGCATTGCTTAGAATACACCATACCATATCCTAAATAGTACAATTTTACCTCTCTACAATTGTATTTTATTGAGGCATGTAGGCATTGTTTAATTGGTGTTGGATTCCATGCTGCTTCAAGAAAGAAAAAAAATAATTACTAGTGTCCTTCCCCTCGATCTAAGTAGAGTGTATGAATGGAATGATTAACAATCTTCTCCCTTTGAGCTTTAAACTCTCAAAAATAGTGGAAAACTTCATCCTTTGTCTTCAAGCAATACTTCCACATTCGTTATGTATAATCATCAATAAATAGTTGAAAATATCTATAGCCACTAAAACTCAAATCCATGGGTCCGCATAGATAAGTATACACCAAGTTGAGTGGACCAACTGTTCTACAACTACTTGAGACAAATGGAGCTCAATGTTACTTTTTACTCAAGCAAATAATACAAAGATCACAAGAATTTGTTAAAGATGAAAGTCCACATATTGTGCCATGATGTAGGAGTGACTTCAAATGACAGAAGCCTAGGTATCCAAATTGCCTATGCCATAGTGGCAAATTCATCTACTTTTGCTACCAATGCTTGGTTGCCTTACATTACAACTGCAGGTTAAAATATCTTGCCTATGCCAATAACAAGAACAATGATCATCGAACCTATGGATTTCTCTTGAATGAGATAGAGTTTCTTTGCATCTGTTTTTTAAAATTAATATGCAAATTATGATCAAACAATTGATTTACTATAATCAAGTTCTTTTTTAGACCACACATAAAGAACTTGAGTCAAGTGATACGTACACTCTCCAAGATGCAATCGAACATCACCAATTCTAGCAACGATGTATGTTAAATTATCACCAATTATTACTTGCCTATGATAGAATGAATGGTAAGGCTTACAAACTATTTTGTCTAGCATATCATGTGTTTGGTAGCTCTTGAATCAAGATATTAAATTAGGTTTGATTTTGATCAATATTCGTAGATTGAATTGAACATAGTCTTTCTCTTCTTCATCATATCAATCATACATTAGGTTTTCAAGTAATATATTTAAACTAAATATTTAAAATTATCAGTATTTTAATAAATAAATCAATTTTAATTTTTTTATTTGGTTAGTGACATAGTGTAAGAAATCCCTACGACCAACGTACATGACTGAGTAGTCTCCTCCCAACTATGATCCCTCGTAAAACCAAAAGCTATGTTTATCAATGGAGAATTTAATACACCCACCCCCTCCCACATCGTGGTTTGAACCTCGTATCTCATAAGGAAAAGCCAAAATCCAAACCGTTGTGCTTTCTTCGTTATACTATCTCAAACTTTTAAATATTTTTTATTTTATTTTATATAACTTTAATTTATGTAATTTTTCAATATATTTAAACTTCAATGAACCATTTATTATTATTATTATTATATATATATATATATATATATATATATATATATATATATATATATATATATATATATATATATATATATATATATATATATATATATATATATATATATCTATGGATGACTCCAAAATCCCGATGGAGTGATATTTAAACTTCAATGAATCATTTTATTAGTAAAAAATAAAAATAAAATCTATGGATGACTCCAAAATCCCAATGGAGTGATGTGACAGGATAATAAAAAATTATGTATAAATAATAATTAAAAATATGAAGCATTTAATATTAATAATAATTATAAAAAAATTTATATATAGTTATTGAAACGACTTGCTTTTAGAAAAAAATCAAAATTTATTTTTTTAGTAAATACTTCTTATACACGTCTGTGGTGGGATTGAACCCGGATCAAATCACGAATAATGCAAGTGATGTTCTTTCCGGTAGACCTTTGTTAAATCAAAGTTTTGTAAAACCTTTACTAATTTTAATTTATATGTTTTAAACAAAACTAATGAATGGCATTATTAAATTAAAAATATTAATTAAATTTTAATAAATAACATACAATGCTATATCAGTTATGGAAAGTAGGGTTTGTATCAAGTTTGAAAGTTATTTGAACATTATTTAATTAAAGGATCATAAGTTTAGAAAGTTCAAGAAGTTAAAAAGGATGGCCAAGACATCCATTATGACTAAAATTTTGATAAAAAAATATTCTTATAGGTAGGAATGAAAAGGATGAGTAAAATTTTGGCAAAAAATATTCTTATAGGTAGAAATGAGAAGGATGAATTAGCTTGGGGTTATGGGAGCCTTGAAGTCTACACAGTGAAATATGGATACAAAAAGTTTCTTTCAAAATCTCCTTACGCTTATCAAGTTGAGGTTTGGAGAAAGATTTGGCAGTCCAAGGGTTGGCCAAAGGTAAAATTCTTTGCTTGGCAGTTCTTGCACAATGGAATTCTTACCTTTGATAATTTGATACATAGGGGAATCATTGGTCCATATCAACGTGTTTCATAGTATAAAAGTGAGGAAATATTTGAATACCTGATGTTTGAGTGCTTTTTCATGCGTTGATCTAGGAGATATGGTTTTTAGCTTATAAAATCTGAGTCAACAATGATATGAATTGGATTAATATTTGGGAAAGATGAAAGAGGGTCAAATTTAAATCTGAAGCTCTTCATATCGGGTGGAAGCTTGGATTAAACATTTTGTGGCAATTATATTTGGAGAGAAATGTAAAAATATTTAGAGAAACCTTTTAATCCTTGGATGACATCTGGTCGATCCTTTGGAGCAAAATCATGGAAACTATGGAAATGTATGCTAAAGAGGAAACTCATGGTGATATAGGGACAATGGAGAAGGAAGCTAAAGTCCAAAAAGAACAAGACAAAGCTAGTTGGAAAATACCCTTAGAAGTTGGATTAAAATTAATAATGATGAAGTTGTAAAAGGCAATCTGGGTAGGTTAGAATTAGAGCGATTTGAAAGAATCATGTTGGGACAGTGCTCTATTGGAAACTACAAGGCCTAGGCAAGGCTACGAACAATAAAACAGAAGCCTTAACTATCAAATCTACTTCTATCTGGGCAGTAAGACAAGGTTATAGAAGGATAATCACAAAATCAAAATTTCAAATCTTAGTAAGAGTTGTGAATTGCATGAGAAACTTTTCTTTGGAAACCTGGAGGTGGAGGATTCTTGTCACCCAAATTAAGGAGTTGTGGAGGAAATTGGATGGTGAGATCTCGATTTATGTGGGGAGAGCTATAAATATAGTGGTAGACTTCTTGGTTAAGATAAGTACAAAGGAGGGAAGGGTTTAATGGTATAGTGGTATGGCTATTAAGAATGAGAGGATTAGGCAAAATGGTGAGCAAATCCAACGTTTGGCTAATTTGGAAAACCATTGCAAATATATAGTTTAGGGGATTTGGCTTTAATGCAGGTCTCCTTTTAGTGGTTAGTTATTAGGATCTTGGGCTTTAGGGTTATGAAAGTGTGTTGGAAAGTTAAAAGGAGGAAATGGGTGCTCTTTCTAGCTAAGGATGGAAGGAGTCTAATCCCAACCTGTAAATAATATTTTGTTCTAATATATATATTTTTAATTCTTTTAAAAAATATCAGCATGAAAAAACCTTGACATTATTTCCTCCCATGATACTCGATTCATTCTTCAATAACGTATTGTTCCCCTTTTCTCTTTTTTTGATAAAAAAAATTAGTTGAAAATCAATTTACACCTCCTACCTTTTAGGATTGAAGTCTTTTAAGCTACGTTTTAATAGAGTATGTGGGACTATTCTCCCTCACATCTAATCTACTACAACTATCTATACAAAAATAGAGTAACCATGTAAAGCAATGATATATAAATATATATAAAACAAGTAGTACTATCATCAAAGGTAAGAATGAAAAAAAAGAACTTCCTTGGTCTCTTGAGACCACCATCTAGGAGGATATCCATAACAAGTGAATTCTCCTTGATCAAGAGCCTAGTTAGTGATCACATATGCCATCTTGTTATGTTCTCTAAAGATGTGTATGAACTCCACTACCTTAAAGCATTGTTGGGCCATCTATATTTGCTTAAGTATCCTTTGTATTCTTTCACTTGTTGATCCTTTTAAGTGGTTAATTATAATTTGGGAGTTTTATTTCACCTAAATGTTTCTCCACCCCATCTTTAGAGCCTCATGTAATCCCCTTAAGATGGCATATCCCTCTACCATGTTATTGGATAAGATACCAAGATTTTTTGCAAAGATAAAAATAGGTGCGTCATTCGAAAGGCAACCTATTCCTCCCATACTTGCTCTTCCTAGATTTCCCCTTGAGGCTTCATCCGTATTAATCTTACCTATTCCCTCTAGAGGATATGTCTAGTTCTCAGTTATGATTACTTGTGCATGATTTGAGGTTACCCTTTTTGATGTGATCATCATTGGAGACACTTGTAATATGGATATGGACATTATTTGAATCCACTTTTGGTTAGGATGTTGGGGCTATTTTAATAGGTTTTGGATTGAATCCCTCATATTGGTTAGATCCTTTGCCAGCGAAATTGGTTGTCTTTGTATTTCTGGTTGAAGATACAATTATTTTTCTCCTTTCATAGATTCCATGAGAGAGTTATCCCCACCCAAAATTTTTGTTGAGTGGGTTGGGCCATTTCCTCTTGTTTAGGCCACTCTCTCCAAAGTTGTTCTATAGAAGATATCTTAAACTAGTGGATGCCTAGGGAAGTTGCCATATGTTTTCATAATTTGACTGTGATGGGGCATTCTATAAAAAGGTGAGAGATCATTTCCTCATTCTTCCAACACATCTCACATCTAAAAGGTCTATGCATCACTCTTTTCACTAATTGTTCCCTTGTTAGCACCCTCCTATAAAGTAGAAGACAAATGAAGAATCTAAATTTAAGACAAAGGTTTTATGCCCACAACTACATGAATATATCACTTAACAAGCTCGAGGAACTTTAACAGAGGGCTAAGTATCCAAAGAAAATTTATATATTCACTCTGATTTTTCCTATATATTTTTTTTCGATTACATAGGAGAGTTGGTCACAACCATACTATTTTTAGTAACTGACAAGTGCAGGGTTCAAATCATAGGGGTTGCTTCCACCAAACCTATTTTGCTTTGTTATTGTTGACCCGACGTGAAGGGGACCACCAATCGCTCGAGATTTATACCGTCATCATCGATCTAACATGCACTTAGAGGATTCAAATCAGATTACTACCTTTGCAAACAGGATGCCCCCGAGATTTGAACCTGGGTGTCTTCTTGGTAAATGTCTGGCTAGACAAGCACTTACCAATCCACCTAATCCTCAGGTTTGATTTTTTCTATTCCAACCAAAAGTATCCTCCTATTGAGACCACAAGAGTTATCTTGTCTGGATGGCCCTATAGATTTCTTTTATTCAATCCTATGAGATTTGTATTGGCCACTCTTCTATTGGGATCCATTGCCTTCCTACCTCCTAACTACTGCTTTGAGGCTTATAGTATTTGGCCACTTTAACCCAATTGTTTATACAAATATTCTCCATCAACAGTCTCTAAGTCGATAATTGAGTTATTAGAGGAGGCTGACCATCCCACAAATCTATCCAAAAGTTAATCTTTTGTCCATTATGGATAATCCAAAATAATCTATCATTGATCATAGCCTCTCCTATTCTAAGTCCCATTAAGATGGGAGATTGTCTACTAGGAAGCAAAAACCAGATATGCTCTATTGGGGTTTAATTCTCTACATATTTGAACCTCAAAATTTGAGCCCACCATTCTTCAGGGGATTTTAGCAATCTCCAATATAATTTAGCTACCAGTGCCTTGTTATTCTTGACAACTGGTCTGATTCCTAGTCCTCTCTTCTTTTTCTATAAACATAATGTATCTCATTTCACCAGTGCCCATTTTCGTTCTTCCTTGACTACATTCTAGAGGAATCTATAACTTATTTGATCAAAGTCTTTAAGAACTGCCTTGGGGATAGCTAGCACTGAGGAAACATAAATAAGTATGGTGTTGAAGATTGTTTTTATTAGGATCATCCATCATGTATAAATCCACCTATTAGTCCATTTTTCCAATTTGGCTTTCACCCTCTCTATAGCCTAGTCCATTCCTTCTTTTTTTACCTCCCAATTGTAAGTAGAATTCCTAGATAGGTGGTTGGAAGAGACGACTTCTTGTATCTCAATTTATCCAACAACATTATCTCTTGCATGGGTGAGCAATGGAAAAATATGACCTTGGACTTTTCTTCATTTACAAGTTGTCTAATTGTTTTTGTAAATCGTCTTAGAATCATTTTAAATTGGGGACATTTTCTATTACTTTTTTTTAATAATGTAGAGTCATCAACAAATTGTAGGTGAATAATTGATTTAGCTCTAATTGTTATTAAAATTTTAAGTTAAAACTACCAATTTTTACGAGGGATTTTGGTTTCTAAAAATTTTGAGTTAAAAATACATGGTTTTATAAGGGATCCCAATCCCCTCCCCTCGTATCAAAGTTTGAATTTAAGTATCTTAAATGAAAACCCAAAAACATACTTTTATGATATCTTCACATGACCTAAATAAACATTCTTTAACACAACCAAAAGAAGCATCAAAAAGCAATATTACACCAGTACAAACGTCACATACGAATACGGACATCAGACAAAATTGGGGTAAAAAAGAAAAAAAAAAACACTTAGCTTCACATTTATGTTATTTAAAATATTTAAATCTAGTAGTCACATCTGTTATACCCGTAAATTTCTATTTCGGGTTTTTAAATATGATTTTATAGAGCGCATTGGAAATTGAAATTGATAAGAGGGCCACATGTGAGGATGAAAACAAAAAGCTGTTTTTTCTCTTCTTGCAGGTCAGATTAGACTATTCAATTATGTGGAAGTTAGAGCATAATTGAGCTTAAATTAAGTCTCTGGAACGTGCGCATCAGTCACGCGTGGACTCATGAGACAAAAAGATGAAAGCTAATCCTCTCGGAAACACTGCCAGATATTGTTCTTGATTTTCTAACGTTAGGGACGTATAAGACCACCCGGACAATTTGACTTCAGTCTCTTCAAAGTACATATTTTTACCCATTATTTTGTTAGTTCTACATTTAATAATCATTTTTCACAACAAATATTAATAAAATAAAGGCCAACGATGGTGAAGGAAATAGGGATCTTATTTGACACTTGCGTTGTTCTTGCTGCCGGCCCTGCTTCCTGCTATGTCAGCGGGATGTTTGCTGCTTTCAGACAGTTTAAATACGTACTTTTTTAAACTTTATCAATCCAAAGAAACATGGATTTTTAACTTGCTAGGTCTCCGAGTAAGATGCTCCTCCATAAAATAAAAGTGCATGATAGACTACTATAGAAACTAAAGAAGACATGGTAGACTCCATGAAGTGAGAGTGCCTATAGAAAGACATCCAAAGTTGGTAGTGGTATAAAAAGTAATAATCATCAACCTATGGTTTTTTCATTGAAAAAATGGATATATAAATTATATAATATCTAGGATTATATCTAGATGAATGTACTCAAAGGATGGTAAGGTGATTATGATTGAAGATGAGTTGGCCTACAACTACCTGTTACATAAGATAAATGAAGATAGCACTATAAACTAGAATAAACCTCTAGAGTATATGGAAGATGATAAAGGACTTAAAGATGATCAAACCTGTAATTAGGATTGAAAATGAGTTTCCTTACAACTACTTGTTATATAAGATGGATGAAGATCATACTATAAACTAGAATAAACCTCCAGAATTTGTGGAAGATGATGAGGGACTTAAAGATGATCAAACATTAGAAATTGATATATATGTGTACTTCAAAATAAAGTAGACAAGAGGTTGACTATGAGGATACCAAGCTTGGGAATTATCTTATCATAAAAGAATCGTCTAATCTCTAACAAGTTGAGATGCTGACAAGATCTAGATGATGCATTTCAATGGTTTTAAGACTAGGAATGGGGTTGATGTTGGAAACTTGTTACATACCCCACAATTGTAACTCACAGTGACATATGCTAGAAGTGGGCCAAGTATTGAGTTAGATATAGTTAGGAGTGCGTGTCATAGAATCATGTATATAACTGCTTTGGAATTATGAATGTAACTGTCATGGAATATGTATTGGAGGTATTGCATTATTTGGTACCTTTGTAAATAAATTATATTAGGGTGTGTTTAATGTTAGGGTGAGTGTTTAATATTAGGGTGTGTATGAGGTGCCAACTTAGTAAGTGTGAGTTATATAGGTTAGGTGCCATGTTTGAAGTAGGGAGTTTTAATGAGAGACTTTATTTCTATGTCATATGTAAAGATTTATTATGTAAAAGGAAAAAATGAAGAGTTTTTCTCCCATGGGTTTTGAGGAGAGCAAAGGTCAAGAGTCATATAATGTGAAGAGTCTCATGTATCTATATATTGAAGACAAAGCCATATAATATGTATCGAACAAGCATTGCATTTATGCATGCTTTTGTAGATGATTTTTCAATAAATATTATTATTTAAGTGATATATGATTCATTGAATCCTTTTTTATTCTTGAGATATTATTTGTTTTTGGTGATTAATAATTCTATAATAATAGAGGTGATTTGCTAACAATATGTAGTCAAGAGTATTGTCATAGCAAGTTGTCATAGAATATCAAGAATTATGATTGTAAATATTATAAAAGTGGAAGGATGAAACCCTCATAGGACTAGTGAATAATTTACATATTTTGAAAGGAGGTTTCCCCCTCGAAGAGGCTAATGATAGTGATATTACTCGTCCCAAATTCCTACAAATACTATTATTTGGTATTTCCATATTACCTTTAATGAATGCTTCTATTATTGAATATACAATATTAGTGTTGCTTTTGTTAATACTCTTTGCAATCGTAGTTAGAATTATATTTGACACTAAATTTCTTCTCACTATAGCTCAAAACTAAGAATTTTGAGGTGAAATATTTGCATGAGAAGAAGAGGTTCATTGCAATTGGTATCAAAACCCTTTCTAGGGTATAGTAAGCTTGTGTTATGAGAAAATTCTTTTTTATACTAACCGTAGGTCCATAGGTTAGAAATAATGTTTTGGTCATTTTAAAATAACATAGCGGAGTTGTCATTATTAGCTAATCTAGATTGTCCATAAATCATCTAGTGAAGTGAGGGGTGATCAAACTCCAATACCCAGACCTCAAATAACACTCATACACAAATTTGAACTCCCACTTACCTTGTGTATATTGGGAGACCCTTTTTAGGAAACCTGAGCCAAACATTCATATATAAGAAGCCATTTGGCTAGGTAGTATCCATAGTGCACTAAGAAAAACACTCAAGAAGATTACCCTCTTGTACTAATCAAAGAGGTGTGCAGTGTGCCTAAGGATATTGGCTATATTCTCCTTGGGTAGTGGCCTAAAATGTTGGTCCAAGAATTATTGGTCATTCTTGCAATATATTAGAGGGCTTTGGAGAGTACACACACCTTAACCTAGAATACCTTCATTTCGTATTTGCCTCATCAGGAACGTTGCTCATGGGATATAAAACTAGAGTACAAAGAACTACACAACTTAATTATAGAGTATAGAGGCCTAAATAACTATCTATAAAAAACAAATCACCATTTTGGGGTATATCCCATCTCGATCATCTGTTCAAGCTAATCGTTTTGGTATATAATGCCCATACACTTGTTTTGGAACCCAAAAATCATCATTTGGTTATATAGCCCATTTTGATCAGTCTTTTCAAGCTAATAATTTTGGTCTATAACACCCTTACACTTTTGGGACCCTTACTAAAAATAACAATTTTATTTTTAGTAAATGCCACTAGAGACCCACTATCAAGTAATGGAGGTTAGACTATAGAGAATGGCGGAAAAAATTGCCAAATTAGATTCCTTAATAGAACTTCTAAGTCAAATATCTACTATGTTCACCATGATAGCAAAGTATCAGCATAAGTAGGTCATAATGAGTTAAGACATTGAAGTGCTTAAGATTAAAAATCCAACTTTTGATGGGTCATTTGAAAATAGCCCAAAAGCTCATAAGGGGAAGGCTATTAATTGAACATGTTACTATAAGGTCTTCAACGAGAAAAATAATTAATGGTTAGTGAACAACAAAGGCATGTTTCCTAGGCTTCCTAAATAGGTTTTTTGAGGTTTAATGGGACCAAGCCACAAATTTGGTTGATTAAGGCTGAGCAATGGTATTAACTACATAAAACTCCCTTCGATCAATGGATCTTTCTAGCCGATTTCTATTTTGACCTCGAAGCACTATATTAGTACCAATGCTTTCAAAAACAATTCTCAAACCTTAGGTGAGTATAATTCAATAAGGAACTGCTTAGTCGATTTGGATCATCGAAGTTTGAATATTTTATTGGTACCCTCACTAAGCTTTAAAAAAAAATGCTATAGCTAAGTATATTATTACTTTTGAGAAGCTTTCCAATAGAACTAAAGTTCTCCCTGATGAATTATTTAAGAGTTGCTTTATTAGTGGTCTTAAATTAAGAGATAAGAATGAAGGTCCAAATGCTTAAATTGGCCACCTACATGACTGCCACAAGGCTAGCTAAACTTGTAGAAAGAAAATGGAATTTCCAATGAAAATATTTTAGATCCCCGATATTCTAGAATAGAAATTTTACATCCACAAACAATAATGCTCCAAAGGCTCCCTTAGTAAAGAGGCTAACACCCATGGAGATGGCCAATTATAGAGCCTAAGGAAGCTATTATAACTATGATGAAAAAATATCGTGGATCATAAGTGCAAAACATGCCTCTATCTTCTAGATATGAGTAGTACTTCATCTTCTGCTATAGATAGAGGATGAATTTATAGATTCAATAGAAAAGCAACTAGAATCAATGGATGTAGAACCTCTAATTAATAGTCCCATAGAAGAAACTCCCATCCTTTATTTGAATTCTATGGTATGTTTATAAATACCCCAATGTATTATAATCCATAGATTTCTCAAAGGGCACAAGGTTTTGATACTATTGGACTTGGGTAGCACAAATAACTTTACTGACCCCAATGTAGCCAAAAAAGCATATTATTTCATCTATGGCCATGATCAAATCAAGGTTAAAATTGCTAATTGAAATATCATAGCTTGTAATGGGAGGTGTTAGAATGCTTGCATATCCATAGGTGACTATCAATGTTAGAATGATCTCTACATAGTCACATTAGAAGGAGTGGACATGGTGTTGGGCTACCCTTGGCAAAGAACTTTGGGACTAATGTTGTGGGACTTTTCAAAAATTTTAATGCAATTGAATATCAATGATAGAAAACACATCATTCAATAAGTAAAAAGAGAAAACAAAAATTAATAACATCCCATCAGATGCAAATACTGATTAAGAAGGATCATAGGGTAATAGTGGGTAGATTTTTACAAATGCTGTTGTGTGCTATATAGGATAAAAATGCTTTCAGACTTGTTAGTCATTCTAAATAGGAGTTAGGAGGTCTTCAATGAGCTTAAATAATTATCTTGTAGTCAACCAGAAGACCATATAATCAAATTGGTACCTAGAAGTCAACCTCCAAACATTAGGTCGTATAGGTACCCCTATCACCAAAATAATGAGATTGAGCAGATGGTGTAAGAATTATCAAAAGCAGACCTAATATGTCCAAACTTGAGCTATTTTTGGTATTAGTCTTATTGAAAAGAAATAAGTATGGATCATGGGCAATGTGTGTGGACTTTTATGAACTCATTAATATCACCATCAAGGATGAGTTTCCCATCCCCATGATTGATGACTTGTTGGATGAACTACATGGTGCTCAATACTTTACCAAATTGGACCTTAGGTCAAGGTACCATTATATTTGCATTCATAAGGAGGACATAGCCAAAACAAATTTTATAACTCATGAGGTACACTATGAGTTCTTAGTTATACCCTTTTATGAACATAGTTCTTAAAACACATCTAAAAAAGGCTGCATTGGTATTTTTTGATAACATACTGGTATACTATCGAACAATCTAAGTGCACCTTTAACACAACCGAGGTGGAGTATTTAGGGCACATTATGACTAGAGATAGTGTATGCATAAACCCAAAAAATATTAAAGTCATGAAGGAGTGGCCCAAAAACCAAACATTGAAGAGCCTTTGGGGATTCCTCAACCTCATAAGATACTATCAAAAGTTTGTCAAAGAATACGAAAAAATTGTGACACATTTGACAAAAATGCTTTATAAGGATGTATTTGCATGGAACAATGTCACTAAGGATTCCTTCTTGACTTTTAAGAATGCTATGTGCCATACACTAGTATTACCAATCCCTAATTTTTTTAATATATTTGTAACAGAAAGTGATGCTTTAGGAGTGGGGTTAAGGGTTGTACTCATGCATGAAGGTTGACCCCTTGCATTCATAAGCAAGGACCTATCAATATAGAATCTTGAAAAATCATCTTATGAGAAGGAGATGATGATGATCCTATTTATAGTCCTCTATTGTTGACCATACTCGTTAGGTCGACACTTCATCATTAAGATGGATCATCATAACATCAAGTAAATCTTGGATTAGAGGATTTATTCCCTTGAGCAACAAAAATGGGTCACTAAGCCCTTTGGATATGACTATGATATTGTCTATCATAAGGAAAAAGAAAATATGGTTGGTAATCCCCTTTCTAGACTGCAACATAATGATATACCCCCCATGTAGTATCCATCATTAGGGTTGATTGGCTAGAGGCACTTAACTAAAAATGGTGGGATGATCCCACACTTGCAAAAATTATTCAAGACCTTTAGATAGTGGTAAGGGACCATCCAAATTATTCATGGAAGAAGGTGGAGTTGTGCTATAGGTGTTGGGTTCTTATTCCATCCACTTCAAAACTCAAATCCTAGATTTTAACAAAGCTTCACTCTTCTCCAATAGGATACAAACTTCTTACAAACTTATGAATAAGTAAAATACAACTTTTATTGGACCAGTTTAAATTTTGATATACAATAGCTTATAGATTCCTGTGATACCTACCATTTATAAAAGGGGAAAATAATCAATACACTAAGGTTGCTTCAACCTTTACAAATTCTAGATCCACCATGAATAGATATTTGTATGGACTTAATTGAAGGGATTCCTCTATTTGGGTGAAAATCTATTTTCATGGTGATTATGGATATATTGACCAAGTATGCCCATTTTTGGTCCCTAGATCATGCCTATAATGTACGGATAGTGACACAAATTTTTATGGATCAGATCTTTCAACTTCATGGGATCCCACATTCCATAGTTAGTGATCACGATAAGGTGTTCACTAGTAATGTTTTTGAGGAGTTCCATCACATCCAAGGAGTATAGTGAAATGCAACACATCCTACAACTTACAAACTAATGGCAAAATAAAGGTGGTAAATAAATACCTCAAGACTTATCTTCGATGTTTTATCTCTCATAACCAATCTAAGTGGATTCAATGGCTTCCCCTAGTAGAATGGTGATACAACACCACTTTTCAAACAACCACAAGGATGATGTTGTATGGTCAACCACCTCCAACACCTACTTATTATCTACCAAGAAACTCAAAGGTTGAAGTAGTTGATACAATCCTCAGTCGTAGAAAATAAGTCTTAGCTAATCTAAAATAGAATTTGGCAATTACCCAAAACTACATGAAATAACAGGTAAATAAACATAATATTGAGAGGAAATTTGTAGAAAGTGACATGGTATTTATTTATCTTCAACACTACAAGCATATGTCTATAAAATAAAATGGTCAACACAAGCTAGTACCTAGATTCTATGGATCCTACAAGGTACTTCAGTAGATAGGGAAAATTCCTTACAACTTAGAGCTGCTGACTACATCCATGATTCATCCAATTTCTATGTATCTTACCTAAAGAAGGTTGTGGGAATGCATATCCAAGAACAAATAGTCCTACCTAAATTAGATGAAGAAGGATCCATTATTCTATAATCTACAACTATTTTGGATTACAAGACTTGACATATTTTCTCTTAGGATATCACCAAAGTGCTTGTGTACTAGCAAGGGTTGCAACTAGAAGATGCCACATGGGAGATGTTGAAAGAGTTTCAATCATAGTTTCCAAAATTTTAACTTCGAGGAAAAATATTCTTTAAGAGGGTGGTATGTTACATATCCCACAATAATAACTTTTTGTGACATATGGTATTGTATGTAAAGTGGACCATACATTGAGTTAGATATAGGTAGGAGTGCATGTCTGTGTCATAGAATCATACATGTAATCACTTTGGAATCATGAATCTAACTACCATGGAATATGTATTTAGGAATATTGCCATAGCATTTTGTCACAAAATATTGTCATAGAATGTTAGAAATTATGATTGCAAATATTATAAATAGGGAGGATGTAACCTGTAACAAACCGTTACACCAAAATCTTGAGGCGATAGTGAAATATGAATACACCAAGATCATAACATTCCTACCCACTTCAAGACCAAACTCTAGATGGTGGGCCTGAATCTTCGTACACTTCCACATGAGGAATCTGCATGACAAACCCAAATTTTTACCCGCTCCTTGACTTGAACTTGGGTGGTTTCTCTGATACCAAATGTAAAAAACTGTTACACCAAAACCTCGAGGCAGTAGTGAAATTTGAATATACCCGGATCATAACATAACCCTCATGGGACTAGTGAAGAATTTTTATATTTTATAAGGAGGTTTCCCTCTCAAAGATGCCAATGATAGTAATATTAGTTGTCTTGAAATCTTGCAATTACTGGTGTTTCGTATTTTCATGTTTCTTTAATGAATACTTCTATTATTGGATATATGATATTAGTGCTACTTTTATCAATACTCTTTGCAATCATAGTTAGAATTATTTTTGGCACTAAATTTCTTATCTCAAAATAACTCAAAACTAAGAACCTCAAGGTGAAAAATTCATATTATAAGAGGTTCATTGCACTTGTTCATTGACCCTCAAGGTACACAAAACCATTTCACACATAGATTGTTGTTTAATTATGTCAATAATATGAGAAAGTATGAAGCATTTTGTATCTCCTTGAGAAAAGCTAAAAATATGGGAATTAAGAGCTTGAGGATATATGGAAACTCCAAATTGATAGTAAAACTAGATTAATTCCTAATGTAACACAAAGAATAAACACCCAAATTCATATAAGCACTAGATCTAGGATTTTCTAGTGATTTTTAACATATGAGATCAAGGTGATCCCTAAATAATTGAATACTAAAGTAAACAAATTACCAAAAATGGTAGCTAGATTCAACCCCACCACATACATATGGGATAAACCAAAGAAATTGAGAGTAGTCTTTAGACTACCCATCCTTGATAACTCTAATCACTATCAGGTCTTCATAAATAATAAATACATTATAGAATTCCTTATCAGGGAGGCATCCTTATCAGGGAGGCATAATATGCCAAAGAAAAGAATGACTATAAGATGAAATTAATGATGGGTCATATAATTAAATATAAATCAACTACCTATGGGGTTTTTTACTTTAGAAAGTCTACTTGTTGTGAACCTCTCTTCTCTTTCCACAAATCATTCAACAATTTGTATAAATATTCAACATGCATCCAAAAATAAATTAATTGCATAATAAATTACTCAATAAAATAGAGATTGATTATACCCTTGAGGTAGGGGAACACCATACAATGCTCCTTTTGGAAGGAAGCCACTCCACAAGATATCTAGTTCCACGAGCCAAGACTTCTCCAAGAATACAACATAGATATCTTTTATAATAGGGGTACAACTCTCTTTATAAAAGAGTGTGATGGTTCACCTTCCATGAGTTACAAGATCACCCATGTGGTGGTTCACCTTCCATGAGTTACAAAATACATAATCATATGATAATATTCCTTGCAGTTACATATGACAATATTCCCCAATGGTTACATATATGATTCTATGACATACCTATTTCTAATTTAACATGTGGCTTTCCTTACTTAATAATTAATTTATGGCTCATACCATTATAAAATACAATATTAAATTATTAAATATTAAGTACCTATCTTGGGTACCTAACATTCCATCCCCCTTACAAAATATTTTCATCCTCAAAACATTAGAAGAAGTTAAATAATATGATCTTCTGAGCCATACTGAATAATAGTACCAATCTTGATCATCCATCCATCCAATTGGAACTATGATTGATGGTGGTCTTCATTGATTCCAATGCCATGTGTTGGAAGCATAAAGCTCATTTTTTTCATCCAAATTTGCTTGTATTTATGACTAAAATGTGGACTTATCTGGTTTCTTGTATATCCATCATAACTCCTTTGTTGTTCTATGCCTTGTCTCCATGAATGTTGCCTCTTATGGTGGTGTGTATGGTGATAGACTCCCATATTAGCCTATTATTCCACCTATTTTTGCCCTTCTCTCTTGATCTCTTTCATTGATTCTAACTTTTCTTTAGTTTCCTTGGTTTCTACTACTACCTCCTCCCGAGATTCTATTTGAGGTTCTTTTGGTTTTTCTTCACTTTGTTCCTCTGCAATGTATACATGTGTTTCCTTATACTGAGAAATGTCCAGTAATGTTATCTTCTTCATTCGATACCATAACTTCATAAATTTCTTTTGCACATTAATGTTAGTAGTACCCAAAGAATGCAACCAAGGATAACCAAGAACAATATCTACATCCTCCATCTCAATAACATGAAAATATGAATGTAAAACATATTTATCCATGGTGATTTTAAAATATTCAAACATTTAAACATTTTGACCCTCAAGTTGTATGTCTTTGATTTTCTTGGTTTGAACTTGCAACCATTTAGTCAAAGACATATTGATAAAATTATATTTGCTGCTAGGGTTAATGGAAACAATAATTTTTTGATTTTGAATGCAACCATGAACTTGTAAAATAGAATTTTTACATTCAAACAAATCTATTTTACCATTGTTTGGCCCTAACACAAAATATGTAGTTTCCTTAGCTTGCATATTATTATCATTTTTCTCCAATCCCCATTTACTTAAAAATGCAATTTCAAATTCTTCCCATGTGTGAAAAATTATGGTCAGATTTGAAATCCTCATGCCACTTTCTAGCTTCCCCCAAAGACATCCGAAGTCTACCTTTCCATTTCTGTTCAAAAAAAATAATTTTTTTTTACATTTCAACAACCATTCCCTAGCGTCACTAAAGATCCTATCCAGTGAATATCAATAATTTCATTTTTTTTCAAAGTAGCTAGGGTTTGAAATAATTGGAATTGCTCAAAAATTAAAATTTATGAAATCTCATCTATGCCCTTCTTCAACCATTAAATCTACAAATTTTCTTCAAAACAAAACAAACAACAACTGATTTTCTTACCTTGATTGAAAGTTCTAAATTTTTTTCCCTTTATCGACAACCCCAAAAACAACACCAAATTCCCAACTTGCAATAGCTATAACTCCCTCAATACTTATTAAAATTTAAAAAGTAAATAGTCATTTTTTTAGTACTCAAAATAACCTTCATGTTGATGCAAAAATTTTCTGCAAATGACAGCTAAAAATTTTAATTCACATTTTTTTCTTTTTGAAAACAAATCGCACAACCAAAAAATAGCTTGATCAACCCAACTTCAAACAATTGTAACTCTATCAAAACTTATGAGAAATCTACAAATGAGCAGTCATTTTTATAGTACTCAAAAGAATCTATATGCTGGTGCTAAAATCTTCTGCAAATGACTATTGAAAAATTTAATACGTGTAGCCAAAAAACAACAAAAATAACTCAAATTCAAATAGCCATAACTTTCTCAATACATATCAAAATTTAACAAATAAGGAATTATTTTTCTAGTACTCAAAAATATCTACACAATGGAGCAAAAACCTTCTGAAAATAACTGCTAAAATAGAAAATATGGCCTCTGCAAAATGTGACTTTTTGAAAAACATGCCCTAGCTCTGCAAAAACAAACCCACTTTGTCCAAATCACTGTTTTGATACCAAATGTTGTGAAAATGTCTTCTCATTCCACAAATCATTCAATAATTTGCATAAATATTCAACATGCATCCACAAATAAATTAATTGCACAATAAATTTCTCAATAAAATAGAGATTGACTATACCCTTGAGGTAGGGAAACACCATACAATGTTCCTTTTGGAAGGAATCCACTCCAAAATATCTCTAGCTCCATGAGCCAAGAAATCTCCAAGAATACATCATAGATATATTTTACAATGGGGGTACATCTCTCTTTATATAAGAGTGTGATGGTTCACCTTCCATGAGTTACAAGATCACCCTTGTGGCAGTTCACCTTCCATGAGTTACAAGATCACCCATGTGGTGGTTCACCTTCCATGAGTTACAAAAGGCATAATCGTATGATAATATTTATTGTGGTTACATATGACAATATTTGCCAATGGTTACATATATGATTCTATAACATACCTATTTCTAATTTGACATGTGACTTTCCTTACTCAATAGTTAATTTATGGCTCATACCATTATACAATACAATATTAAATTATAAAATATTAATTACCTATCTTGGGTACCTAACACTACTCAACCCAAAATATAGTGCAAGGAAATAAAACCTCAAACTAAATACCTCTTACTACTAGCCAATCAAGGTCATCAAAGGTAAAAAATTATTGCTCGATATAAAATGCTCCCAAAGAAGTTTAATCTTTATGAATAACTATGTGGCAAGTATAGGGACATCGTTGCCTAGTCCTATAATGATATCAATATTTATGATTAAAAATTATCAAACATACTATTGAATTATAAGTAGATGCTAATCCCTTTTTGCAAAAGCAATGTCCAGTGAACCTCAAACTTGAAGTAGTAATGAAGAATAAACTCTTGAATCTCCTATTGGTTAGATAATAATTTTGACCACACTTCCCACTTAGATAACCATTTTGATTCCTATATGCAAGAAGAATTATGATATAATATTATGCATTGATTTCAAGAACCTAAAAAGAGATTCATTAAAAGATCACTATCCTTTGCTTGAATATATTAGATTTTGTAAAAGGTGGTAAGGTCATAAATTTTGCCTCTCCTTGATGGTTTCTTAGGATAGAACTAAATCTAGGTCAAATATGACAACCAACATAAAACAACCTTCACTAGCAAATGGGAAACCTTTGCATATCATCAAATATCATTTGGCATATTAACCGTAGGGATAAACTTCCAAAGGACCATGAATATAGTATTTGCTAGACTTGTTAGTTATATAATCCTTATATACCCCATTGATCTAAATATGTATTCCATAGATATAAGTAAGCACATTGAATATCTGTAGTTGGTATTCCATAGGTATAGAGTTTGATATTTTACTTGATCCCAAAAATTTTATTTTATGGTCTAGGAAGGTGATATACTTGGTCATGTAGTGTTAGGATAAGGCTTAACAATAGACCCCTATAGGATAAAATCCATCCAAAACCATCCACTACCCACTTTGTCAAAGGGATAAGGTCTTTACTAGGTCAATTCCTATTTGTCACAAAATTCATAACACATTTTTCCCAGAAAGTTAGATCGATCACCAAAAAGGTAAAGAAGGATGTTGTCTTAGTGTATATTGATAAAGGTAGAAATATTTTTCAAGACATTAATAAAATTACACAAGCCCTAGTCTTGTTCAACCCATAATTTTACATATATACTAGGCTACATGTGTTTGGTACAAATGAAAGTATTGTCGTCATTGTCACCCAAAATAATGATAACAATAAAGAACATCCAATCTCATTTATAAGAAAAATCCTCCATAACTATGAAGAGAGATATACCTTCATTGAAAAATATGTGTTCACTATTATGAAATCTCTCAAGAAGTTTATGTGCTACATGTCACAGAAAAAAAATCACAGTCTTCATAGTATACCTAATGTTCAATCCACTATTATTTGTGGTGAGTTAGGATAAAAGAGGGCTAGATGAACTAATAAAATACAACTATTTTATATTTAGATCAAACCCACCAAGCTCATTAGGGGAAGGGCATTATCTAAAAATATAGCAATACCAATTCCTAAGGATAATATCATGTTAGTGGAGGAAATAAAAGTGGATGATGAAATGAGTTGAATGATTGACATTTGTACATATATGGCCACTAGAAAAGTTCCAGAAGGGTTGACAACCAAGGAAAGAACCTGATTCAAGAAAAGAGCAATGTACTATTACTAGCTTGATGATGTCTTGTTTAGAAAAGGATATAATGGTATCTTGTTGTGATACATTAAATAAGAGAAGATAGAGATACTATTCAAACAATATCATGATGAGGGAGACATTATTCCATGCCAACTACAAGACATAAGATTTTAAGACCTAGATACTAATGGCCCACCACATTTTTTGATTGTCATCAGTGGTTCAAGTTACAAATCATATTGTATATTTAAAGGAAAAGGAAGAAAAGTTTCAATGCCCTTAAATCCCATTATTGTGACTAAACCATTATAACAATGGGGCCTAGACTTCCTAGGAAAAATAGTCTTCTATCAAGTGAAAGGTATAGATGGATTCTCATTGCCATTGATTACTTTTTGAAGTGGATTAAAGTAGTCCTAGCTAAATCATCTAATTAGAGTATTGGTCCAAATATTTGAAGACATCATCACTAGATTTGGGACTCCTACTATGATGGTCTCTAATAATTCCATGTATTTTAAGGGAACCAAGGTGATGAAGCTTGCCTTGGAATATGGGTTCTTTCTTAATGCATCCTCCAATTCTGCCCCTAAGGTAATGGATTGGTTGAATCAACCAACATGAACATCACTAGGATCCTAAATGAACCATTTTTGAATATTAGAGGGATTGACACACCAATTTGTAAAAATAATTATGGGTAGATTTAGTGACACCAAAAACATCCACTAGTTCATCATCAAATAAGCTAATCTACAACAATGAGGTCACGTTATCGATCAATTTATAACTTCCTTCTCTCCAAATGTCATACTAGCTAGAAATTGAAGACACTAACATTGAACCAATACAAATGAGATCAAATGTATTATTTTACCTAGAGGAGGAAATAAAAATTTCTTTCAAAAGGATAGTGCAACACCAAAAGGTGGTCAAAATATGGCTCAACATATGAGCCACTAAAATGGATTACAAGAAGGGAGACCTAGTGTTCAAGTGGTATGAAGATCTGACAAAACTAGGAGAGCATAAACATTTTTGTTCTCTATGGAATATGCCTTACCAAATCTTGAATATTATGGTCCAAATGTTTACAAACTTCAATCATTCCATAGAGAATAAAAATGTTTATGCTCTCACTTTATCTTCTTCTCCTTCCTCTCTTTTCCCCTTGCACATATTCGATCCATCATTCAAACTTAATACATTTGTTTAAAAAATTGTAAATCATCACTATAGCAAGTGATTTGATCATTTTAGTGAGCAAACCACTTGCTATAGTGAGAAAAATGCCTGTTGGGACTACTTGCCATGAGTTAAACACTTGTTTGGTCCAAACCTCCCTATGTGGGATATTGCTACTATTCAAGAGGGTCCATGTTGAGCATGATCAGGCATATGGGGCTATAAAATCACCCTCACATAGAGCCCTATTTTACACTCACTTTGCCTCACACTTTCTCACTTAATTATTACTTGCTTACATCCAAACATAATGTATGCCTCAACTAATTGAGTGAAGCACTCAACATGTGCCTATGTCAGTTGAATTGATCCCAATTCAGTTTTCCTTGCTTAAGTTGGTCTTTGAATAAAATAATATCCACTGGTTCACTCAAATTAATCAAACTACTAAAAAGAAAGAAATTAAATGGATCAAGTGATTCAAACTAAATAAGTTGCCTAAGAACATAATTGACCAAGTATTTCAAATAACAAGTCATTAAAAATATCAAGCGAATCATTTGAATTTCAGGTCGATGGCCTAACAACCAAAAAAATTTCCAAGTCCTCCCAAGGAGCTAATAAATCCATTACCCTAATTTGTCAAAGTGTCTCAAAAGCAAAATAATCACTCTAGAGCCAAAAATTCACTCCATCCTCTAGGACTTGATAATTTTTCTAAAAGCAAAAATAGTATTTTTCTATAACATTTTCATGGACACCTCTTCTACCTTTGGTAGCTCCTCCTTGCCCAAATCCAACCACACCTTTCCTCCATACACTATTGTTTCCCCACCTAAATTTGCTCCATATTCACTCATTCCAATGCTACCCAAGGAGGCAAAACTATCCAAGGGAAAAGGTAAGAATTAAAGGGGCAAAATAAAGAGACGAACCTACCCTCCCCAAAGAGACTAGAGGAGCTCTTTTATGACCTCTAAAGGAGTATTGAATAAGTGGTATAATTGCATCCAATTGGGAAGGTCAATAACGAGGTATTAAGGTGATTCAACTTGGGGTTGTATATCAACTCATGAAGCATTATTTATATCTAGACATCAAGACTTGGGATAAATTGGATTTCATAAATATGGATCTACCCTAAGCTTGTGGAAGCATATGTAGAAAGTTATAATCCCTCTAGGTGTAGCTTTAGCCCCCCTTAATGGAGTGGAGAATATTTTATATTATAAATGGAGACATAAGAAAAATTCTAAAAGCAATTGATCTTTCTATGTGCATGTCTTGCAACCCAAAGACAAAAGGATTTTTATTACTAGCGCACAAGCACTTATTGGTAGGATTTCCTTCATCAATACTTGAAAAATCCAAACCTATAAGATGACTTTAGCATTTCATTGGATTGGAGTTACTCAAATAGGATGTACATATAGTGTTTTTAGGTATAACCATAGTTTTGAGGGAGAGAATAACTTAAAAATTTATGAGGAACACATCACTTTTCTTCATATCACACATACCTACCCTAGACACTTATAGATGCTTGACTGTATCTGATACATTTTTGATCAAATAGATAGTCAATTGAGATATTTTGAGGAAAATAAGTATACCTATACCGCCTACTTGTATTGTTCACTATTTACTAGAAGAAAAATTGGTTTCAAACTATTCAATTAAACCAAAAAAAAATAGACAAGGAACATCTTTCAATGGTTGGCTATAGTAACATACCTTGTGTAGAAGTAGAGAAGAACTCATACCTCTTCTATTATGAGGATTTCAAGGTAATGATGGAAAAATTTAAAGGGAAGTTATCAAGGCTAAAAACTAAGGCATGATAGCTGATGAAGTCAAAGAAAGCAATAAATAGAGACTTCTACATAAGGAGGACTCAATCCTTCATTTGTCTCTATGGATTTTTAGTCATGCCTTTAAATTTATCCATATATGTTCTCAAATATATTAAAACTTGAATATGTGTAATAGCTCAACAACATGGCCCTAAAGTACTTCATAGGATAAAACACACCCACCTTCTACCCACTCAAGCATCCCATCATGAAGTTCACTCAAAGTTGTGGGGTTTCTACCAAGTTGTAGAAATAAGGTTGAGGGATATGGGGGTGAAGGAAATAAAATATTGATGGTATTATGACCTAATTGGAGTTTTCAAGGATACTTCGAGGAAAAAGAAATTGGACACCTATGTGCATGAAAAACAATACAACATTTAGGAGGTAAACACTAGTGAGTTGGTACTTATCACTCTAGAAAGCAATCATGGGCATGAATATGTGGTCTAAAGTGGTATAATGACAAATCATAGTGGCATGAATTCTATGCCAAAGTTAAATATGACCTTGGCATTGATGTTAAGATAAAACATCAACATTTTTGAGAAAGAATACATTGACATGAAGATTCTAGTATGGTAAAAGATGAGGTATAAGATGGGCACATTGAAGGGACCTACCAAATATAGTCTATCCAACAACCAATTATTTACCATGTGGAATAGAAAACCCCCAAGAGCATAAATAGGTGTAAGAAAATTAGTGAGGCAATATCCAAATATTTAAGCCCCTAAAGACCAAACTAGAGGCTAGTGACAAACGCAACCCTTTTAGCTACACCAATAACACTAATAATAGTTGGATTTATAGTTATATTGACAATTATTGAGATACAAAAACAAATATGCGTCTATGCCCAGGAAATTCTTAGTGGTGTAGGGACAAAAACAAAAAACAACCTAACTTGAGGAGGGGAAATACCTCAAGGAGGCTCCTCTATTAAGCTGGGAAAGACTAACACTATGGCCACTTCTACAATAATTTTCACTTCCCTTACATAATCCACCACTCCCAATTTTTTCTCTATGTTTTCTTCTTCTATTCTTGATTTTTATTCTCTCCTCATCCATTCTTTTGTTACACTTTTATTATTCTCCACCAATGTAGCCCATGGTTCTGCTATAGGTACCTTATCTCCAATGGTATCTATCATGCCTAGGATTATACTAATCACTAAATTACCATAACCCACCATTCAAGTTACCATGATGCAATCATTGGTTTCTTATACCACTTGACCATCTTCAACCATATCTTCATTCATAATATCACTGCTAGCTAACAGATTGGTGCAACTAGTGTCGTCTTCCACTTCGTTTCTTTCCACCCCATTTCATCCCATCACCATGCAATTCACTTTGCTTCCTCTACCTTCCACTTCTACAAGTCTTCCTCATCCACCATCCTAGGTAATACGACTCCTACTATAGGTGATAATTCCTACCTTACCAACTCAAGAGATTGAGTCTATATTAGCACCCCCTCAAACCAACACAACTACAAGGTCAAGTCTAGCCTTTATGTGGAAAATAGATTGTGAGTTAAAGGATAAAAATTATAAGGCGTCAATTCTCATGCAATCGCAACTAACTAGGAAGGGGGGTAAGATATATATTCCAAAGGTAATAAAGTTTGATCCTTCCAAGGTGAGAAAAACTCCTATTGACTTGACTATCAAGTTGTCAGAGTTATACCTAAATTAGATGGATCCATACCAAATATTCCAACTTATAAACTCACACTTGGTATGAGCATAAAGTTTGGTCATCTAGTGGTTAAGGATGAAGCAATATATAAAAGGAACAAGGATCTCAAAATAGGATTGGTACAACTTGAGGAATACAAGAAAGAATTATTGTAAGAGAATGATACTCCAAAGAAGTATACCTAAAAAAGGATTGGTTGAAGAAGCAAGTTAAGAATCTCAAATCATAGTTTGCTAAAGCTAACAAGAATAAGTAGTGGCTAGAATATCTTTCAAAACAACTCATGCAAGAGAAGGGTTAAGTAGAATAGCTTTATAAAGTCCTATAAGATAAGGACCAAAGAATTATGAATTTGAAAATTTTAGAACAAACAAACACAATTGTAGACCCCAGGAAGGCATGTGACATCTAGTAGGTCAAGTGCCTTTGTGACAGCATCAAAGTAGAGGTGAAAAATATCTATGAATACTTTTAGTTGAGCTTGGAAAAAATAAAAGAGATAATTGAAAAGACAAAAGAATGATTGTCTACTAGAGGAAAATATTAGAAGGTTCTTATATTTTTTTCCTCTATGTCAACATCAGGCACAACAAATTAGGATGGTTGAAAGATATTTAGTCAAAAAATTAAAGAAGATTCTAGATGAATAGAAAGACCTCCAAACTTGTAAAAACAACCTAACATCCCTAAAGGCTTCACTACAAAATATAACCAGATAAATTTAAAGGCTAGTTATTTTAGGAATGCTTGAGATATTTGACTAACAAATGGAGATCCTAGATTATGACATTATTGATACCATTTTTGACAAGGAAACAATTAAGCCAACAAGGTGGATGCAATTGATATTTATAAGAAGTTAGAGCCCATACATGCCAAGTTTCAAGAGCTAACAGGGAAGCAAGGAGAACTATTAGAGAATAAATTTTAAGATTGATTAGGGAAATATAGGACCTCACCTTAATCTAACTACTAGGTGATGGAGAGTGGCAAAAACTACTAGAATTGCTGCCACAAAAAGACCAGTTAAAAAGAACATAATTCTAAAACTAAAGGGATCCCAATTTTATAAATATTATACCCAAATATAAAGGTAGGATTTGGGATCTCTTGCCAATTGAACTTGGCACCCCATGAAGTCATCATAAATGTGGTGCCTTGGTATGACCTTACAATACATAATTTTGAAGGATCACAATATAATGGGATCAAGCAATAATTACCTCACAAAACCTGTAAATTTTTTAAGTCCAGTACAAGTGTTGATTGACTCAAGAGAATTTTCTTACAAATGAACCCAATTGGATTATAGGAGAAAATCACTTAGAGTCAACTAGTGATTTTCTAGTAAAAGTGACTGATTCACTTGCTAACTAGAGTGAATCACTCAATAGCCAATGGAAGGGTAAAAATAAAGATGCAAATTCTAAGGAAAATATTTTAAGGGTGAGATTTTTCCATGTAGCAACACTAAGTTATTTAGAAGCTTCTAAGCCTATTAGGTTCATGCAATATTTGGTAATGAATCACTTTTTAAATATATCCTCAGGTAATTACTTTTACTAGGACTAATTATTTCTCATCCTAGGTAAATCATGGGTAAACTCCAACTATTAATAGGATCCTAGGTATTCATTGTATTAATATTTTGGCCACGATAATCAAAGTTGTGCCTTATGACACACATATTATGCTTCGATCTCATGATATTATTGAGAAATTGGTAAATATTTAGGCATTCCATCAGGGGCACCATCCTCATAGTTTTTTATGTGTGTGGTGATTAAGGCATTTTAATTTTACCCATTTTGTCATTTTTTTAACAATCTCATACTTAATGAATGGGAGAACATTGATGTTATTCAAATTATCATGTGTTTATTTTCCATCCACACTTGCTATGTTTTAAACCCATATTAACTTACATTACTCATACCCTTAATCTTTTATGATGTTTATATTTTATACTTTACTTTTAATGCAATTAGTATAGGTTAGTGTAGGAGTATATTTAAGGGATATTGGGGACCTAACATCAATTTAGAGGTTTGGAGGAGCTATTGAAACTCCATTTCAACTTTGTTGAAGCTAGAATTAGGGTGCATCATTAAATTAGAAGTTAGGAAAATTCCTTGGTTTAACAGTTAGTTTTAGTAAGATAAGAAACTTTTAAACATCATATGGTAATTATTAATTTATATAAAATAGTTTTTTTTTTTTTTTTTTAATTTACATGGTGGAATCGATAGCCGCCATGAATCTAGGCAGGTTGTCCGGCTTTTATGGCCGCCACAGTATTCTGCGTTGTCCGCCCTGGAAGCTGCCACACAGATCTTCGCACAGTTCGCCCCTATAACCACCATGCCATAATCATTTTAAACCTTTTACACAATTGAAAGCACCAGGAAAGGGAAAAGTGTTCAGTCCGGCGAGGCCCGAGATATAAAATAGATAGGAAGTTATATTTATATTGATTAAAAAAAGGTATTTAACAAAAACTAGACTAGGGATAATATTATAAGGATAGTCTATATTTTTTTAAGAAGTGGTATGTGGGTTTTATTGAGGGTCACTCCATAAAAATATGAGAATACCATATCCCAATTTGTTAGGATATCACTATTAAAAATAATAACACTCACACAAAATACTGAAAAATAACTCAAATACATTAAATTACTCAATAACACTATGCAAAAATTAAATACATAAATGGAACAATCTCATAATAACATAGAATCGTAGGTCTCTTTGAGGGGGAAACCTCCTTCAATATTTCATTAGCTTGAAAAAGGATGAATTCATACATGGCTTCATATATTTTAAAGAAAAATTCATGCAACCCTATCTAAAGGCTCAAGAGTTGACTTACATGCAAAATACCACTCAAGCTAGAATCTCCTACCTACCATTGGTTATGATCTTGATAAAAACAATTACATGAGATGGCACCACTTGGCTAGGAATCCTACTTGCCACATACATTACAAAGTATTACAAAATAATATCATAATGGGATCCCCCACATTGGAAGTGGGTCATTACATAAATAAATGAGAATTACAAAATGGCATTAGGATAGGATCCTAACATGTCCTTCCCCTTCGAAAAGCTTTGTCCTCAAAGTGAAAAATGAGGGAACTAGTGCTAGAGCTGATGGAGAGACTCCCATGTAGCATATTATGGCTGGATCTCACACCACTAAACAAGAACTTCTATGATGGTTACGGTTGCAGAGAGTGCAGGTTTGACGATCCAACAATTGTTCAGGTTTGAGTAATATGGATCCTTCTTCATCCAATTTTGATAATGCTGACTGAACCTGTACCTATGTTCTCATAACTTTTTTGAGAGAGAAAACATGGAAAACATGATGGATCCTGGAGGTGGGTGGATGAACCAATTTGTAAGCAATGGAACCAATCCGTTGAATAACTTGGTAGGGTCCA
This sequence comes from Wollemia nobilis, assembly GCA_028583015.1. Classification (NCBI taxonomy): domain Eukaryota; kingdom Viridiplantae; phylum Streptophyta; class Pinopsida; order Araucariales; family Araucariaceae; genus Wollemia; species Wollemia nobilis. The sequence continues at coordinate 1,164,232 of JAQPPZ010002555.1, read as the reverse complement.
TGGTATTTTGGAACAAGTTTTTGGCATCGATGGAGTTGTAGAGATGATATTTTGTATGGCTGCAAGAGAAGGAAAACCATATCACCCACATCAAAGCTATGCTCATAATGATGCTGGTTAGCCTATTGTTGCATCCGATTTTGGGCCATGTCCAAATTCTACTTCAATTGGCGAAGAACATCGGTATATTGGTTGAGAGTAGTGTCGACTACCTAGAATTGGAGTTGCTTGGGATGTATGAAGGCATAAGTGGAGAGCACCCATAAATGGTATCAAAAGAGGTGAGTTTGGTTGTTGTATGATAGGAAGTGTTGTACCACCATTCGATCAAAGGAAGCTATTTCAACCATTGAGTAGGATGATCTAATGCAAAGCAATGAAGATAGGTCTCCAAAAATTTGTTGACAATCTCAGTTTGACCGTCCATTTGTGGATGATAGGCTAAAATCATTTTGAGCTGAGTTCCTTGCAACTTAAATAATTCTTGCCAAAATGACTAGTGAAGGTTGGGTCTCGATCGAACACAATGGAGGTGGGCATACCATGAAGGTAAAAAATAGAATCGAGAAATATTTGGGCAATGGTGGAGGCTGTGTAAGGATGACCAAGGGAAAAAAATGAGTATACTTCAAAAGGCGATACACTACCATGAGAATAATAGACTTACCACCAAATTTAGGTAACCCTTCTATAAAATACATGAAAATATCAGTCCAAACTTGATATGGAATGGGAAAGGGTTGAAGAGTTCTTGGAGAACATACCATTTCACCTTTCATCCATTGGTAGGTATCATAAGCTACTACAAAATCATGGATGTCCTATTTCATACCTTTCCAAAATAATATGTGCTTGAGACATCCATATGTTTTAATAAATCCTAAATGGCCTATAGAAGGAGAAGTATGTAATTCCTTCATGAAAAGCTCACAGAGTGGGGATGTGTGAGGAAGAACAAGGCATTAGCGATAACATAGGTCATGGCCATCCCAATTGTAGCCTAGGAATGAAGTAGGATCATCACGGAGCGAGACCACCAAAGCTTTCAAGTCTACATCGTGAAGTACCTCCTGTTGTAAGGAATATATCCATTGAGAAACAGGTGAGGAAATGTCACACAATATACTGAGGATCTCAAATTTGAGAGAGAGATAATCAACCACAAGATTCTCTTTGCTCTTTTTATTGGTAATATCATAAGCATGTCCCATGAGTTTATAAACCCATTTTTGTTGTTCAAGAGTAGAAACACGTTGTTCCAAGAAGTATTTAAGACTTTGATTTTCTATTTTAATGGAGAAATGACACCCAATGAGATATGGTCACCAATGGGTTATGACATGTAAGATGGCCAACATATCCATGGCATATGTAGATTTTTCCAAGTTACGATTAAAGAGTGCCTTACTAGTGAAAGCCAAGGGTCTCCCTTCCTGCATCAACATGGCCCCAATGCCATGACCGAAAGCATCGCTTTCAATGATGAAAGACTTGGAAAAATATGGCATGGCTAAAACTGGTGTTGTGGTCATAACATGATTCAATTTGAGGAAGGATTGGTTAGCAGGCCCCGTCCAAGTAAAATAATCCTTTAACATGGATGTGAGGGGGGTTGCCATTTTACCATAATTACAAACAAATTTGTGGTAGTAACCTATAAGCCCTAAGAATCCCCAAAGTCCCTGAAGAGTGTGAGGTTTTGGCCAGTCCTGAACTGCCTGAATCTTCTTGGGGTTGGCCTTGATGCTATCTTTGGAGACAATGTGTGCTAGATACTCCACTTCAGTCAAACCAAAGGAACACTTGGACTGCTTAGAAAAAAGTTGATGTTGTGCCAATAATTGTAATATCTAATCCACATGGATAAGGTGTTCTTCCCATGAGCGACTATAAACCAAGATATCATCAAAGAAAACTAGGATGAACTTCCATAGGAGAGGGCAAAATATGTTGTTCATTAGGCTCTGAAATATGGAAGGAGCATTTGTCATACCAAATGGCATTACCAAGAACTCATAGTGACCTTCATGAATACGAAATACAGTTTTGGTGATATCCTCATCCTTGGGCCTAATTTTATGGTAGCTAGAATGAAGGTCTAACTTGGAGAAGTACATAGCTCCATGTAATTCATCTAGCAATTCATCCACTACTAGAATGGAGAATTTATCCTTGATGGTAATTTTGTTGAGATCACAGTAGTCTATACACAATCACCATGAGCTATCTTGCTTGCGAACTAGTAAAACTGGAGAAGAGTAAGGGCTGGTACTCGATTGAATGACACAAAATTTGAGCAATTCTTGTACCATATGCTTGATTCTAGACTTAAGAGCATGAGGATATCGATACAGTCTAATTTTGGGTGGTGCATTACATGGTAAGTAGTGAAATAGTATGGTAATATGAGCGATAAGGCGACATGGTAGTTGGTTCTGAAAAATGTCATATTGCTTATAGTCCGAACAAGTTGCAAATCTGCTGGAATTTGATCCACTATGGAAGTGCTTAGTTGAATTGAAAATATTTGGGCAAAGACCTTGTGGGATGACTTTTTCAACAATTTCTCCATATTATTGGAACTGATAATTTGGGAAGGGCCTATTTTGGCACCATGGAGGGTGTGTGTTTGTCCATGTGAAAATTGCATCCATAGTTTTGTAAAGTTCCAGAAGATAGTGCCCAAGGTGTTCAACCATTGGGATCCCAACACAATGTCACATCCTCTCAATTGGAGGGTAAACATGTCTTGCTTGAGATTATAATCTCCCATATGATGAGCACCATAAATGCTCATATTTTGTACATATTTCTTTGATCAATATGCGGCTGTATAATAAGGATTGCATATTTTTATGAATGATTATATAGATGTTTGATATAATTATGTGTGTTATCTAATTTATGCGTTTCTAGTGTGTTTTGTGGAATTGTAGTTGATTTAGTTAGATTTGGAACAGTCGAGGTCTATTTGATGGACCTGGCACTTTATTTTATCGAGGGTCAATATAGAAAACATAGGCGCCTTCCTCTTCTAGGAAGGCGCCAATAGAAGATGAGCGCCTCCCTACAACCAAAAGGCACCAAGAGACAAGTGCCTCCCTAAAATCGAAAGGTGCCAAGAGTATGAGCGCCTCCCTACAACCGAAAGGCACCAAGAGAACGAGCACCTCCCTACAACCGAAAGGCACCAATGGAAGACGAGCGCCTCCCTGCAATCAGAAGGCGCCCACGGAAGACGAGTGCCTCCCTACAATCGAAAGGCACCAACAGAATGCAAGCACATCCCTCTTCCAGGAAGGCACCACGACAGCAAGATACCTTCCCCATAAGGAATGTGCCACTGATTCTTTGCTCGTTGACCAGATTTGCACGACGTGGACGACAACGGCTGGTGCAGTTCCAACTCTACATCAGGTAGAGCTAAATTGGAGATCGCACCAACATATGGAAATGTCTTACTAATGCTAAGAAAATCACGAACACGCCACCATTAGAATAGAATGCCAGACATCGATTGCATTCACCCGACTATCTTAATTTAGTCTGGGAAGAATCGACTGTTGTAACTAATCTTGTAACAGAAGTTCTATGGGTGTGTTATATAAACACACGCAGATCGTTCTGAGAGATATATAGGAATAAATAAAGATCCATTTATAAGTAGAGAGATAGATTGTAATACTTTGGTCGATATAATATATATTCAAGAGTTCTAAAGTACGTGTTCGATCAAGAAGAAGCTGCTGGAGCCTGGGCCCACTCCAAGCCAGTATTTCTTCCCCATTTCTTTTTTGTTCAGTTACTTAGAATAATTTGTTGCTTTCTCCATTTCGTTATATTGCTATACGTATTATTTCTATAGGTTTAGTTTTGTTTTTATTGCTTAATATATTGAGGAGTGCGTGAATGATTGAAAACCATTTTGACACCCCCCAAAATGTAAGATTAGCAGATCTACCTCTAGTGGTATTGTAGCGATCTAATTTTGACTCTTCGCAAGTTTATGAAACTCCCTGGGTTGATAATTAAATGCACAGGCATGTAACAAAAATAGGAAACCATTCACCTTATTTGGCCCACAAAATTTTGGCACCGTTGTCGGGGAAGCGTCTCAATTAGATTACTTACAATACCCTGAAACCTTCCATCTGACCTTGTATGAGTTCTTCGAGAAGAAGAGGACCTGACGGTCGCTTTATAAGAACCAATCTAGTCCAGCATTTTGGGGTTGAGTTAGACTCGCCTGACCTACCAACAATCCATTGGAGTGAGGAACCGCACGTCGTGCAAAGTGCTTCCTCATCCCATCAACAAGGGGAAGAACGAATCATCACAAATCCCCTATTTAATAGGACTCCTTTAGAGGAAGCCCTATTGTGGAAGGCTGTGGAAGATCAAACGATCTCACCAGACAACATTAGTGCTTTGACTCAGAAAGTTTTAAAAGACCGGAAGGCCATAAGTGCTGCATTAGAAACCACATTTCTTGAAAAAATGGCTGATAACGATGAAGTATCATCTGGTTTTAGTTTCTCGATAGAGGAGGGAGTAGGAGATGCCAAAATGAAAAACATATCACCTGCTCACCTGCCATCCTTTAGAGGACACCCTACTGAGGACCCTGACCTATTTTTATTCAAGTTTGATGTCTTATGTAGGTCTGTGGATTACAAATCTAATACGCCGAAGCTAAAAATATTTCCTTCTACATTAGACAACGCAGATCTACGATGGTTCATCGATTTGGGAGACAAAAACATTGCCACTTGGGACCAGAAGAGGAAGCTCTTTTTAGAGCAATACCAAGATTTCAGGAGAGCAAGAGACTCCAGGGAGGAGGTCCTAAACATGACACAAAAAGAAGATGAGTCTCTTAAAGAGTATTGGGAGAGATTCAACTTTAATCTTCAATTATCTCCTCACGCAAGATTATCTGATAAGTCCCTCAAAAACATCTTCTTGAGAGGGCTTACCAATGAGTCACTAGAGGCTCTTAACATGATCTCCGAAGGTGATGTCTATTAGCATGCTATAGAAGACATCCAAAAACTATGATGAAACTACTCAAGAAGGTGAGGCAAGGCCACCTCCAAAACCATGAAGGTGACTGCTTCAGTCACCAAGACAGAGATAGGTAATATGCTGGAGGATCTGAAGAGCGAAATGCTCTCATCTCTAGCACTATAGATGGATACGCTACTGTTAGAGAAGAAGAAACAAGAGAACGATGCAACACTAGCCTATTTATGTCCAAAATGCAGAGGAAGGCATGCGAAGAATGCATTCCCGAAGAACAAGGTTAGAGTATGTGCAGTTTGCAAGCTGAATCATAAAACTCGATTGTGCCCACAACTGCCCAGTAATAAGGAAGTGACTGAGAGCATGGAGGCCTACTTCATAGGCAATAGGAAGAGTTGGCCATAGCCCCTCGTGGGGAATATGCCAGCCAAAATGCCACCATATGGGGGAGGACCATACATGCACCAAAGACTACCTCAACCACCTAATGTGGGGTGGTGGGGGCCATCACCTTGGTCGAACGCACCCCCAACAACATTCCCGAATCAGTAGCCATGGATGCCATATCCATATCCTGGGCAGCAGTGGAGAGGCCACACTACATAGAATCAGACTCCATAGAACATAGCGCCCACTCACACCCAACAAAATTCATCGGTATTACCAACAGTGAGACCTGTGTAGCTACTAGCACAACCGATAGCAAACCTGAATAACAGAGCGAACCAGCCAGCATACAACGTAGAAGGTGAGATGTATCATATGTATAATATTTAGCTTAGATCAGGTAGGCAGCTAGGAGTAGGGACACCTCCACTGGTAGAAGAGGAGGAAGAAGTAGAGGAAACACCTCTGGTAGAAGAGGAAGAAGCATTTGAGAGAGCAGAGGCTCCATTTCCTAGCTGGCTACAAGAACAGAGAAAAGTAACACAGACAAAATTTGACATCTTGTTGAGCTTGAAGAATCTCACGGTAACAATTCCCTTATTTCAAGCAATTTGAGATGTCTCAATTTATACAAAGGCAATCGGAATGTTGGGATGAAAAGCCACCCAGACTATCAACGTCGTGGGTAAACTGGTAGATTTAATGATGGGTGGAACATGCCATCCGAAGTATGCAGATCCAGGAAGCCCGATGCTGACCGTAAAAATTGGAGGACATTCCCTATCCAACACATTGGTTGATCTCGAGGCAGCCATCAGCATGATGCCTCAAGAGACCATGTAGAGGCTGCAGCTTATGAACCTAAAGCCAACCATGATAGTGCTGTAGTTAGCCGATCGATCAATCGTGTCACTAGAGGGAATGCTGGAAGAAGTGATCGTAATAGTCAGTGCATGGGAATACCCAACCGACTTCTTAGTTTTGCAAACCAAAACTAGGCTGGGCAGTTAATCACTCATCTTAGGGAGGCCATGGATGGCAACAACCGATGCCTACATCAGCTGTCAGGATGGGCTAATGACCATCTCCAATAGGCAAAATGTCAAAAGGCTAACCATTTCACCTCTAGATCAGTCTATCGACTCGGCATAAGAACCTAGGATCACTGAGCATGGGAATTCGGAGCTGTCCATAATCTAGCCAATGATGACATTGGAGGAGGTGGTAGAAGAGGATGAAGATGGTGCTATCATGGAGTTTCTCCATGGAGAATCGTCCACCACTGCACCTGGATCACTATTGACTGGTGCCCAAGATCAACACATTCGACAAATACATGTTGGGCCAGGGAGGATATTAAATGTCAACAGCAGGTTGACGCCCCCATAACTAGAAAAATTGGAAGAGCTTCTGGTAAAGCACCAGCAAGCATTTGCATGGGACTATGCAGATATGCATGGCATCAACCCAGAAATATGTACCCATCAGATTTATCTGGATGATTAGGCCACTCCTAGCCAGTAGCCACAGAGAAGGATGAACCCGAAAATGAAAGACATTGTCAGAGAAGAACTGCATAAACTTCTGGCTGCCGAATTCATATATCTGATTTCTGACAGTGAATGGGTATCACCATTAGTGGTGGTCCCAAAAAAGAACAGGAAATGGTGGATCTGCGTGGACTACCAGGCGTTGAACAAAGTGACTAAGAAAGACCACTTCCCGCTCCTATTCATCGATCAGGTCTTGGAAACACTCTCAGGAAGAAAATACTTCTCCTTTCTGGATGGGTTTAGTGGTTACAACCAGATCCAGATAGGGGAAGAAGATCAAGATAAAACAATGTTCACCTGTCCATGGGGAACGTTTACCTATAGAGTATTGCCTTTCGGACTATGCAACGCACCGACCACCTTTCAAAGGGTGGTGCTTAGCATATTCTTAGATATGATAGAAGATGGGGTGGAAGTATACATGGACGACTTCATTGCCTATGGAGAAACCTTCGAGGAGGCAATGACAAATCTGGAAAGAGTGCTCGACAGGAGTAGGGAAAATCATTTGTCCCTAAGTAATGAAAAACGTTTTATGATGATGCAATAAGGCATCGTACTAGGACACCACCTCTTTGTGGAAGGAATAAAAGTAGACAAAAGGAAGATTGAGGTCATCAAGGACCTACCCAGCCCCAGAACGTAGGAGGTAAGAAGTTTCCTTCGATCAACCGGGTACTATCGGCGATTTATCATCGAATTTAGCAAGATTGCCAAACCACTACACACCCTACTGTCTAAGGACGTAGAGTTCAATTGGACAAGAGATTGCAAGGAGGCGTTCCAATTGCTGAAGGACAAAATGATATCTGCACCTGTATTGAGAGGACCAAATTGGGCTATACCGTTCCATATTTACTATGATGCATCTAAAGGTGCGATTGGAGTAGTCCTCGGATAGAAATATGGTGAAGAATTTTATGCCATCTATTATGTCAGTAAAAACTTGGCGGGAGCAGAGCTCAACTATACGATGACAGAAAAAGAATTCCTCATAATTATCCATGCAATAAAAAAATTCTACCACTATATTACCAGATACAAGCTATTTGTCCATACAGACCACGCGGCTATCAGGTATCTGATGAGCAAGCCGACCATTGGTGGCAAAATTATCATATTGCTGTTGCTACTGCAAGAATTTGACATCACTATAGTCGATAAACTGGGCAAGGATAACATTGTGGTAGATTTTCTGTCCAGATTGATACCAGCAGATCATCAAGCAATGGAAGATCAGTTTTTGGACGAACATTTGTTCACTATTAGTGAGCAAGTCCCATGGTATGCAGACATAGCCAATTACTTAGCCACCGAGAGGACCTCACTTGTTATCTCTTATCGAGAAAAGTAGGCAGTCATAGAGAAGAGCACATCGTTCCTTTGGATGGATGGTCTCCTATTTAAGATAGGACGTGACCAAATTATCAGAATATGCATAGCAGAACAAGAGTTCTTAGAAATATTCAAAGCATGTCATGATGAACCATGCAAAGGACACTTTGCAGGGAAGCGAACTACCTATAAAATCCTGCAAGCTGGGTACTTTTGGCCCACTCTATTTAAAGATGCGGCTGCATACACCAGCAAGTGTGACGAGTGCCAAAGGATGGGCATATCAACCCATCGAGATGAAATGCCCCTCCAAACCCAGGTACACCAAGAACCTTTTGATAAGTGGGGCATGGACTTCGTAGGACCGTTTAATCCACCTTCAATGGGGAGGAGGTTTATTCTGGTTTGCACAGACTATGTTACCAAATGGGTCGAAGTGCAGGAATTAAGGGACTCAAAGGAAAGAGCGGTTGTCGATTTCATATTTGCCCATATTTTCACATGATTTGGGGTTCCTTGGGAGATAACAATAGACCAAGGGCCCCAATTCACCTCCAAATTGATTGAGGAACTGATGGAGCAATACAGAGTTCGGCATAATAAAACCATGCCCTACCATCCGTAGGCAAACGAGCAAGTAGAAGTGAAAAACAGGGAGATAGAGAACATCCTGACCAAAACCGTGCAACAACACAAGAAATATTGGGCTACATGATTGTTGGAGGCAGTTTGGACATACAACACAATGTGGAAATCCACCACAAGATTTACCCCTTTCCAGTTGGTCTATGGGAAAAATGCGATGATGCCCATCAAATTTGAAATCAAGACTCTAAGGATGGCTTCAAAATTAAATTTGAGCTTGGACAAAGCTCAAAAATAGAGGATTCACTAGCTAGATCAGCTAGATGAAATCCTACTAGATGCTTTGTAGAGGACAAAGATTATACAGAAGTAGAGGAAGAAGTGGCATGATAGCCACATCAAGCTAAAGCAGTTCCAAGTAGGGGAATGGGTACTGTTGTACGATTCCTGATTCCAGGAAAGGAAGGGCAAACTAATGTAGAGGTGGATGGGGCCGTATGAGGTGGTAGAGCTCATCAGGAATGGGGCAGTGCGCATTAAGACAATCGATGACAGAAGCACTATATTCATAGTCAATGGCCATCGACTACGCCCCTACAATACGTCCAAAACATTGTAGGTAGAATCTAGAATAGGCATGGGGGAGACCCCATATTGCTATATCTGGACCGAAATCTCATAGTTGGAATGGTGGGCATGAAAGTGCTCACCCAAAAAATTTAGTTAATGTAGTTCTTTTGCATAGTGTGTGTTTTTGTAGGGACGACGCCCGCATGTAAGCTGCAGGCATCCTAATATAGGGCCTCACAGGCATGAAACGTGTCTAACTGCCCTTAGTTTCCTTTTTTTTGGTTGCTTTTTGTAGGTGGAGGACCTGACAGCATGAAGGATAGGTATCTAGGAAGCCAAGCCTGATTTGGCTCAGCATTCTGACACTGGCTCATAGGTAGAAGCTGGGCAGCATGAAGCAAAAAAAAGAGGAAGGCTTGATCACCCTTTTTCTAGCCAATCGTAACGTAACCGCCCAGAAGAAGGTGCCCAACTAGAAGAATGCGCCTTCCGCATCTAGAAGATGCCCAACCAGAAGAAGACACCTTCCACATCCAGAAGGCGCCCAACCAGAAGAAGGCGCATTCCACATCTAGAAGGCACCCAGCCAGAAGAAGGTGCCTTCTACATCCAGAAGGCACCCAACCAGAAGAAGACACCTTCCACATCCAGAAGGCACCTTCCATCCTTATAAGGGCGTCCAGTTCTTTTAAAAATAAAAAATAAAAATAAATAAATAAATATAGGCGCATTCCATGGCTGGAAGGCACCAATCTAAAAAAAAAAAAGCCGAGGCGCCTTCCACATCAGGAAGGCACATTCAACCAAGGTGCCTTTCAACACCAGGAAGGTGTGACGCCTTCCAACATCAGGAAGGCACAAGTAGACAGGTGCCTCCCACATTGGGAAGGTGCGTGCAGATGAGTACCTTCAATAGCAGGAAGGCACTATCATCAATAAGGTGCCATCATCAAAGCACATTCCACCAATAGACGACAGCCAATCAGAGGTACCTTCCACATGGGGAAGGTACCAAAGAATGCCTCCCATGGGCAACATTTACACCTACTGGACGCCTCGAGTGAAACAAAGCATCACACAAATAAGCGGCATCAAATGACCATACCCCCCCCTCGTGTCACAGATCAGCAAATCAGTGGATGCCACGATTCCTGGAATGCCAAATTAGGTACGCGCATGTTAAATCAAATTGTTTATATAATTATTTATAGAAATACGTAGTACCAAAAAGATACCGCCATCATAGAGATCGTATCCCCCCATAGGCGAAATCACGTGCCAATGATAGGGCGTCCTCCATAACTGCTAGGGTTAGGTGCCTTTCCTATAAGAAGGTGCCTTCCTGAAGAAGGAAGGACAAAAAAAAATACAACAGTAGAAGGCACCATGGGAGGAAGGTCCAAGAACCATGCGGTCAAGAAGAACGAACCCAGTGATACGGATGGAATCAGAGGGGCAGTGAAGACCCAATTCGAAGCTAAGGGGTGGCTTGAATACTACACCCTAGTCAGTCAGGGCTAGGATGTGGAGGTAGCCAGAGAATTCACCACCTCTTTGAGGGGCGATGCGGCCCAAGTACGTGGGGTGGAAATTCTAGTCACCCCTGAGTTCATCTCACAGGCAACTGGATTGCATCTCACGAGGGAATGCATATATAAGGGCAGATTGTTAAAAATGTACACTAAAATACTGCTGTCGGGAGAAAGTGTGTAGATAGACAGGGAGGGGTTACTCAAAAATAGTCTCCCCATGAACCTACAGAAGATGTTCGAGAAGATTGCTCGATTCTTCACATGCACCGAGAAGTATACCCATCTGCACGTTAATCATGTGCACTTCCTCAATCACCTGGTGCATGGGAGGAAATTAAATATACCCTTCTACCTGGCGAATGCTCTAAAATACGAAGTGGCTCGGTACCAAAAGGGGGCACCGTATGCCTTAGCCCACCATGGGATGATATCGGCACTGGCCCATGACATAGAAGCACAAAGACAGAATCATGATGCAGAGGGAGGTGGCGGCCAAGAGAGGCAACACGATGTGGTTGCCGAAATAGGGCAAGACAAAGCATCCCCTGCAGAGGAGATAACAAACATCGAGAAACTGGCATTGCCCCATTTTGTAGAGGAAAGAGGGCAGTCCCTATTGCCCGAAGATATAGAGGAAAGAGGGCATTCCCTAGTGCTCGAGTGCAAGGAAGAAGGAGCGTCGCTCGCTAGTGGTGAGGATGAACTAATCCCCAGGAGGAAACGTCTATGGTGCATCCTATCAATAGAGGAAGAATAGAGTGACCCAGAGATAGACGTTGCTACCCAAACCCTTCGAGAATTCATGAACCAGAGCCCACAAAATGAAGGAACTTTTGGGAATAACGACTAGATTGATGCAGCCTTGGAGGAAGCGCTCAATTGGCAGATTGATTACTAGATGACACAACATATTTTGGAAGACTACTAGAACCAACATGAAATGGAGTTGGAGGAACAGGACAGATGGATCGCCCAACTCGAACAGCTGGTCCAGCAGTTACAGGAGGAAAATCAGTTGCTACAAGACAGAGGAACAGAAATACGGGATGCGTCCGCTCAGACTGATTGGGTAGAAGAAGTCTCGATGAATTCTTCCACATATGTCAAACAAGTATTCTCTTCGTGGGAGATTCGATCGGATTCTCAACAGAGCAGCCTAGAAGTAGGGGAGAATTCCTCTATTTTTAGGGGTGAAAAGGAAAGAAGTCCTATGATGCCCCCTGTCATTGTCCCGAGTGACACAGAGCAGGATGAGATCCTCCAGCAGAAGGTAAGACCAGAGGATAAGCAGGACCTCCCCAGGCCTGAAGAAGGAGAAGAGCCTGAGAGGTCTACACTGGGTAGACAGGAGAACGAAGGATCACCCCTGAAGATAACAACACAGCCGATCCTTCAGAGCAAGTAGAAGTACCCCAAGGAGAAAGAGGAGACCCCTGTTCGAGCCACCACATTTTTTGTAGAGGCCAAAGCAAAGAGGCCCAAGACGGATCGATAGAAGGCAAAGGTGACCTTTGCCAAGTTAGAGGAGGACAAATGGGACATGCAGCAGTTCGTCAAAATGCAAAAATATTTTGAGCCAAAGAGGCCAGGAAGGCATCCTCGAGGGTGAAAGGAGACTCTGGAATTTGCATCAATCTAGTAGAAGACAACCAGTTCTGGGACATTTATGGTTCATCCCGAGGGTGGCCCTCCATGATGAGGAGATATTTGGAACAGTGGGGGGTATATGGCCCCCAATTGGAGGCCACTGCCATTGCAAAATAAAATGCAGGGCTCACTCCTGAAGCAGCCAGATTATACAAGGCCCAAATTGTACCTTACAGGGAGGATAATTCAGATATCCCTCTAGCAGTGGTTAGATCTCCAGACACTAACCTCTAGGAAGCTACCGAAGCCGCATTTCATACAGCAGAGATCACGCTAGTTAAACCACCTCCAGTAGTGGCCAAAACAAGAAGGGGGCAATTGACAACTGCACCCTTAGTTTCCCATAGGCAAAGGCAAACCACACCTTCAAATGTCGGCACACAAAAAAGACAGACTCGAGCCGCAGGGGCAGCCAAAAATTTGAAGAAAAGGCGAAGATGAAAGGTCATAGGGCTACCTACAGTTTGGATGCCACAAGGGCATGGCATATGTTAGGCATGGGGGGATGATGAGCACCAGAAATGCTCATATTTTGTACATATTTATTTGATCAATATGCAACTGTATAATAAGGATTACGTATATTTATGAATGATTATATAGATGTTTGATATAATTATGCATGTTATCTAATTTATGCATTTCTAGTGTGTTTTGTCTAGTGTGTTTTGTGGAATTGCAGTTGATTTAGTTAGATTTGGAATAGTAGAGGTCTATTTGATGGACCTGGCACTTTATTTTATCGAGGGTTGATATAGAAAACATAGGCACATTCCTAATGATTATATAGATGTTTGATATAATTATGCGTGTTATCTAATTTATGCATTTCTAGTGTGTTTTGTCTAGTGTGTTTTGTGGAATTGCAGTTGATTTAGTTAGATTTGGAATAGTAGAGGTCTATTTGATGGACCTAGCACTTTATTTTATCGGGGTTGATATAGAAAACATAGGCGCCTTCCTATTCTAGGAAGGCGCCAATAGAAGACGAGCGCCTCCCTACAACCAGAAGGAACCAAGAGACGAGTGCCTCCCTACAACCAGAAGGTGCCAAGAGCATGAGCGCCTCCCTACAACCGAAAGGCACCAAGAGAACGAGTGCCTCCCTACAACTGGAAGGCACCAACGAAAGACGAGTGCCTCCCTACAACCGAAAGGCACCCACGAAAGACGAGCGCCTCCATACAATCGAAAGGTGCCAATGAAAGGCAAGCACCTCGATCTTCTAGGAAGGTGCCATGGCAGCAAGATACCTTCCCCATAAGGAAGGCGCCACTGATTCTTTTCCCATTGACCAAATTTGCATGACATGGACGACAACAGATGGTGCAGTTCCAACTTTATGTCAGGTAGAGCTAAATTGGAGATCGCACCAATGTATGGAAACGTCTTACTGATGCTAGGCAAAGCACAAACACGTCGCCATTAGAACAGAATGCCAAACATCGATTGCATTCACCCGACTGTCTTAATTTAGTCTGGGAAGAATTGATTGTTGTAACTACTCTTGTAACAGAAGTTCTGTAGGTGTGTTATATAAACACATGCAGATCGTTCTGAGAGATATATAGGAATAAATAAAGATCCATTTAGAAGTATAGAGATAGATTGCAATACTTGGGTCGATATAATACAGATCCAAGAGTTCTAAAGCGCGTGTTCGATCGAGAATAAGCTGCTGGAGCCTGGCCCCACTCCAAGCCAGTATTTCTTCCCCATTTCTTTTCTGTTCAATTACTTAGAATAATTTGTTGCTTTCTCCATTTTGTTATATTTTTGTTTCTAAGTATTTACAGTAGATTTATTTCTCAGGAATGTACGTACGATTTATTTATGTAGGTTTAGTTCTATTTTTCTTACGTAATCTATTGAGGAGTGCGTGAATGATTGACAACCATTTTGACACCCCCCAAAACATAGGATTAGCAGATCTACCTCCAGTGGTATTGTAGCGATCTAATTCTGACTCTTCGCAAGTTTACTAAGCTCCCTGGGTTGATAATTAAATGCACGGGCATGTGACAAAAATAGGAAACCATTCACATTGTTTGGGCCATAACACCATATTTATTTTAACATTGCGACATTTTACCTTTACAAGGTAAAGTGCCTCCATTTGCCACCATGAATTGAAATGAATTGCATGTGTGTATATAGCAATAGGCTTGCTTAGAAACTCGAGGATAAATAAAGTTTTGTGTACTTCCTGAATCAATAAGAATAGTAAAGCATTGGCCTTTGAAAAAACTCACAAGTTTCATGGTTTGTGGAGTGGTAACATCGACAAGAGCATGGAAATAAATATTTTCTTGAGATTCTTGGGTTTCCTCTTCCTATTGAGTTGGTGCTTCAACTATGTCACTCTCCTCATCACTATGGTCATTGCTATCGGGTTCCTCTGCATCTATTAAGAACAATCCCTTATTTGCACATCTATGCCCCTTCATAGATTTTTTATCACAATTATAACATAGCCCTTGGGTGCGATGCACATCCATTTCATTTGTAGTTAATGACTTAGGAGTAAGAGGTTTATTATCAAAATTATTTTAGAATCAAAGAGGAAAGAGAGGTCAAAATTGAGAAAATCACGGTGTCCACCATTGAGCTGAGAGTTTAGATTCAGCAAAGTGGGCTAAACTGATAGCCTCCATCATGGTTTGTGGTTTAAACATATTGAATTCATCCTAGAGATCATACTTCAACCCACTCACAAAACAAATCATAAAAAAATCCTCATTCAAGCCCCTTGTTTTATTGGCCAATTTCTTAAATTGTGTCTGGTAATCACGAAGTGTGGTAGTTTGTTTCAGCTTTGTTAATGCTCCTGTAAAGTCTTCATAGTCACTAGGTCCAAATTGGGTGAGTAGTTGGGACTCAAAGATAGATCAGGGGTAGCGGCTCATAGTCATTGGAACCAATGTAAGGGTTCATAATCTAAGTTGAAGGAAGCCATCTAAACCCAATGATATATAGGGACATTGTGGAGTCTAAAGAATTGATCAACCCGACATAACCACCCATCAATATTCTTTCCACTAAACTTAGGAAAATCCAATTTGGGCATTTTTAAGATCGAATCATGGTCATAGTGAGTGTCTTCGGTTTCGATTCTTCGGTCTTCTATTTTCCTTCTTCGACCTCATTCAAAGTTTTTAGCTTGGTGTTCATATGTGAGAGTACCCTGAAATTGTGTCTCCACCTCTATAAGTTGTTTTTCTAAGCAGATTCTAGTGGTATCTTGATCCGTTCGGAGCTCTCGAATATCTTCTCTTATGGGGTGGTTTGTAGTGATCAAGTAGTCAAGGGTTTTTTGCATATTAGCTAATATTATGGCAAGTTCTAAATCCTTTTCTCCATGAGTACCGCTCGCCATTGTGGGCCCTCTTTTATTCAGTTCTAAAAATAGATGTGGGGTTTTAGGAGTTACTATTTTTAGTAAGGGTCCAAAATTTAATTTGGGAAATGGGTTGCAACACTGATTTTAGGATAGGGTCCACTTTGGTGGCTACTTGATCTGAGTACTCAATGAGGAGATATACTAAATTTCTTGACTTTTTGTGATCTCTTGGTTGGTTGCAAGTCGATGTCAAGGTAATTTCTTCCACTTGGACTTAAAATTTCACCAGTGATTCCTTGAGGATATTTGGTGCAGAATAACAAGTAGCTTATATTCCCAAAACTTTGGATTAATTTTATTGACCGTTGAAAAGTTATGGCCTTAGCAAGAAAAATAAAAAATTGCTACATTTGAAAAATCGGTGCAAAATTTGACCAAGGGCTGCCAAGGACAATTTTATCTAGAATAGAGTGTAGAATTATCTACTAAATTTTTGAGTCAATCTGACCTGTGTGAAGAGATATCCCTATTTTAATAAAATTTCAATTATTTTTCTACTATGTTGGTGTTGTCGATTTTTTATTTGGAGTTACGATTCAAAATTTGGGGTCTAGGATCAACTATCTCTGACCTGTATTCTACACCCTGACCACCTTGTCACTATCCTATCTCTTACTATGTCACCTATATTGCGGTTACTAACATGGTTCTTGTCACTGAACCTAGGGATTCTATGATACATACAGTATTATTCCTGACACTGGAAGTCTATAATTTTGGACTGTTATATAGGGTTGATACTGTCGACCTGACTATCTCTATTACTGACCAAACTATTTCTATCATTGTCCTAACTATTCTGTTTTTGACTACGGGCTATTGCACACTTGTAAAATATGTCCTGACTGTTGTTGCATGCAAGTTTGTTTTCTGTGATAAGGAATGCCTTCTCCGTATGTTCAATTTTGGGGTTGTCAATGTAGGTTAGCAGAACAGGGATGGTGTTGATTTTCTTGTGGAAGTTATGTTTTGTAGAACTAGGGTATGCTAAGTAAGGGAGATTGTAATAACCATAGGCCTTCTGTTATACCACAGTGATGAAAAATAGTGCCCAGACTAATATTTTAGGCCACTACGAAAGGAGGATTCCACACATACCCTTGAGCACACGATCTACCTCTCTATCAGTATGTGAGGGTGATCGTTCGAGATGTTGTGTCCCATGGACTATGGATAATACAAGGCCAAAAATCATCCTAATGGATAAAATTTTGTTTAAACCTAGATTGTATCTCGATACACCTGAAGATGCGTGGGAGCTTAAGTCCATGCACAAGTGTTGTCTAAGGCCTAGGTATTGGAGCTTGATCACCCCTCACTTCACTAGATGTTTTATGGGCTATAAAGCTTAGCCAATAACGATAGATCCTTCATGGCATTTTAAAACCCCCGACACAGGGTTTCTAACCTACACAACTACTAAAAAAGAGACTGTATTTTTTTTGTGTTTTCTAAATTTTTGGTTGAAAAAAGAGACTATTTTTTTAATTTTTTTTTAATAAATAAAAAAAAGAAAAAAGCACACAAAAATTTATACCTAATAGGCAAAATGGATGGCAAAAATCTCCTTAGTTGTAGAAGAACTTGGCCCTGGAAAGCGCTCTGATACCACTTGTTAGGATATTTCTATTCAAAATAAGTACACTCACATAAAATACTGAAAAATAACTCAAATACATCAAATAACTCAATAACACCATGCAAAAATTAAATGCATAAATGGAAAAATCTCACAATAACACAGAATCGTAGGCCTCTTCGAGGGGGCAACCTCCTTCAATATTTCATTAGCTTGAAAAAGGATGAATTCGTACATGGATTCATATATTTTAAATAAAAACTTCATGTAATCCTACATAAAGGCTCAAGAGTTGGCTTACATGCAAAATGCCACTCGAGCTAGAATCTCCTACCTACCATCGGTTACAATCTTGATAAAAACGGTTACATGAGATGGCACCACTTGGCTAGGAATCCTACTTTCCACATACATTACAAAGTATTACAAAATAACATCATAATGGGATCCCCCACATTGGAAGTGGGTCATTACTTAAGTAAATGATAATTATAAAATGGCATTAGGATAGGATCCTAACACCATTAGATCCATTAGAACATACCCAAAAACTTTTTATGAACTATATTTAGTTATGCTTTTTATCAAAGATATTTTTCATCTCTTTTAAATAATTAGTTTTTCTCTACTAATAAGAGATAGAATATACCTTGAACTATTATCTTCTAAAATTTAAATGTTTTCAAGACAAATAGTAACATGGTGATTGGTTCAATTATCCACCACCTTGTTTCCTTCTCTACAAATAGATTGATGTTTCCAAGATACTACTCCATTAATAGTTGATGAAAATAAAAATAAATGTTATTATTGATCTAATATCAACATATATTTTTCTTAGTAACATTAATAATAATTTATATATCCCCTTTTATTAAAATATATTTGGGTGACCTTGACCCCTTTGAGAAATGACTAGCCTATACATAGTTTCTTGATAAAGTTCCAAATGATAATGAAGTAATGAGGATAATTTACCTTCATTATTATGAAAAATAATATCTTCTCTAGGTTTCCAAGGTTTCTTTTGGAATCCTCGTTAAAAATAATTTTGATGAACCTAACTTCTATACATTTATGTTTTTCAATGGAGGAATGGATATAATTTATGTTAAATTTATTATTATATATCACTCCTACATATATATCAAATCATATAACCAATATACTAGCACATATGTTTCCACACATGAGACTTCCCATGATGAGCACCATGCATGTAAAAACTTTGCAAGAGAGGAAATATTATGAATTCAAAATTGGATATGATTCTCATGTTTGTTTTTCAAATTCCAATATTCTTTTCAACCCATACGTTTCAACAAATAATGGAAGGATCAATCCTTCATATAGTGCTTAGTTCTTTAGCTTAAAATCAATTAATCCAAAATTTTATCCTCTTTTATTGTCGATGGAGGAATTCAATAGATTAAAAAAAAATAGCCCTAAATAATGGAAGCAAAAGGAATAATTAGAAATTACATGTTCTAATGTTTCTAGCTCCTCCTTTCAAAAAGCACATCTATAAGGTCCTTGATTGCCTCTGTATTTTAGATTATCACCCCTAAGGATTTTGCTTTGGACTAATGACCCAATTAATCTTTAGGCCTTATGAAAGGCTTAGGTGACCAAACAATATTCCATGATAAATCCATAGAATTTGGAAATTATGATCGCTCCAAATCCTTATATCCTAATTTGACCAAGTAACCACCATGTTTTTGTATATCCTGAACTGCCATTTTATGGAAAATGGGTAATTAACACTCTTAAGTCATCACTTGGATATATTTTATTACTTGTTTAAGGTCCTCTTTTTCAACTAGATTACTAAAAAAAATGCAAGATCTACAATTTCCACTTAGTTCAATATAAGTTTTAATTTTGAAACCTCTACAAGAGAAAGAGTCCTTAGTCAACAGTTGTCATTTTAGATAATAAATAAAGGAGTAAGGATTTAAACAAGCATTGGACCAAAAATTTATAAAATACCTTTTATTTATAAACCACCTAATATATTTCTTGATTGTACAAAACCTCTAAAAATAAGTTTTATGTCATTGATCCCATTATCATAGGTTGTTTCCTTGATAATTGTATTGCTTTCGTAGAGCCTATATATTTTTTAATTAATGTTTTTCCTAATTATTTTATTAATATTTAAATAGCCTCCAACCAGGTTTGTCCCTAACACCAAACTCATAATTCTAAAATTCTACAAGCCCTTTGATCTATTATTTTTTTCTTTGTAAATCCTATCCCATTTGTGAAGAGAAAACCTAAACTTCTCACATAGTTTCCAAAAAAACTCCTTTAATTTTATCAAATTTGAATAGTACACCCACTATTAATCTTGCAAGTGATATAATATGTATAGCGATAGATAAAAATTTAGTTTTTTTAAGTTTTAGTCTTCTATCCATGGTTGATAACCTCAAATAATATTGCATTTTATCCAAAATTTAGTCTCAAAGGTCCTTTTTTTTATCAAATTTAAAGGAATACATAAATATGTTGACAATGTTTTTGATTGGTAAAAAGGGTTTTGAAAGGATCCCTAAACCTTTTACAGATCTAATTGAAATGAGATAATACAACCGGTATCACATTTGGATAGCAACCAAATAGGACCATCAAACAAAAAAAAAAACCCAAAGACTGTCTTTTGGGAATAGAGCTATAAACCTGGATCAACTTATAAAGAAAGAATGTGGAAACAAATCCTGAACAACAAACCCCAGGGAAGCAATAGAATATCAACCAACTACTCAGTCCCTATAGTGTTAAAGGACATGGATGCATTCTCCAACATATCCACCAAGATAATTGAAGGCTCAATAGTGTTTATATTATGGGTATCACCTTCCATCCAGGGTCAATTCTTGGCAGGACCCCTTTCAATCTTAGAGATTTTAAGCTGAACTAGAGAACCATCTAAATAATATTTGTCACCTCTAGTTGATTATCATAGTAATGCTTGTTGATTCCTGGCATTTTGATTCTAGTAGAATGATGCCTAGGCATATAACCTAACATTTCTTTCCCTTTGAACTTACTCGTATCAACAAAGGTTCTTTTTGCTTCATCCTCGCTATCCATAATTTATTTATAATTGACATTTCTAGGACCATCTTTAGTAAAATCCTTAAGGGTACCAATTACTGTGATTGTGGTCTTCTTAACCTATTTTTATAAAGAATACCGATACAGAATGATATATAAGCCCTAGTGCTTGGGATGGATCGATGAATCTACCCTAACACTTTCCACGGTAATTTCTAGTGATATCACCAAATAATAAGGAATGTTGATATCCTTTATATCTCGTAGATGATTCAAAAATGCCAAGTGAAAGCTCTTTAGGGGGTCATCTATATCATCCATCATAAGATATTACATAATTGATACCAATACCCTATTCCACGGAGATGGGAGTCCAAATATGATTATCCCACCATTTTTCTTTGAAAGTATCTTGTTGAAGTACTTCAATTTGCCAACAAGGATGTGCCTATCCCTACAGATGATCTCCTCATAAATAGGGAGTTCAGTCACCTTAGCCAATAGACTCCTCGTGATTTTAAATGAGATCCCATTAATGGTGACCCAAAATTTATTCCATGATCTTGTGAACTCCATTGAAAGTTCAACATTAGCTCCATTGAAATTTCACAAAAAGGGTAAGAACCCATGTCTACCCAAAATTTCTTCATCATCAATATATTGGATATAGAAAGAGCATCCCAGAAGCGCATGTCACCAACGTCAATATTCAACTTACTCCAACACTGTTGACGATGTATAGATCACATTGACATGTGAGCCATGATAATATAAGGGTACATTAGCCCAGTGATGTTAAAGATCCAATTGACATTTGAACTGATTGAAACCCAAAGGCGAATGGCAAGGGTAACAAAATTTGTCCCTTCACTGAATTGGTTATGGATTCTAACATGGATGAAAAACCATACCCATGAATAAGGTTTGACACACATACCATTAATAATAGATCTATTTCCAACACATTCAATTACACCACCATATCACCACGTGATCTAGTTGAAGTTTTGATGAACCATCCCACTTCCAATGAACTCCATCGCACGAGTGGGATGCCAATTCAATTTGAAATAATCATTTCCCATGATAATATGACTTATGATATCACCACTCTTTTAGAATATTTCACAAGGGACACAAATTAACATAATTTCTAAACCAATTTACACTGACCAAACTCTAGTGGATTCACAAAAATTCAACTTAATCGGACAAGGGTTGACATGGACAACATTACCATCCAATATAGATGAAAAGGATTTCGATGACTTGGCCATGAAAAAACCATAAAGAGTCGAGTTAGCCATATCAAAGCTATTACAAGTATCATCACTGTAAACCTAACAATTACCACTATCAAACTAGAAGATATGATCATGACTTACTTAGATTTGGCTGACAAGGTAGTAATAATGGACTATGGATTTGAACATATCAGAGCTATTATAGGCTCAAACACAAATACTCAAGCCAACATGGTTTTATTAGGCTAAGAATCCCACCTTATTACCATGGGAATGATCACACATGAGTAACATTATAAGTTTCGATGACCACCATGACCTCAAACTAATATTAGAGAAATATGCTTCCATCGACATTAGCATGAGCACTAAGATTTATAGGGAAACTATTGTGCCAAATATGGATATTCTCTTCTAACACCCCAGGTTTGCTAGAATATATGTAGCATGATTGCTTTCTCTGTACACATGTTGGATGACAACATTTTTAAATTTTCCCAAGTATTTTTTACACTCGCTTATGGTGTTGCTAACACTCCAAGTATGATTCTAGGATTTTTTGTTATAATTGATAATGTTCATCGAGTGTCCTTCAATGATGAGGTTCCCTAAATTAAGGCCTTTGATGATGAAAATACCTAAATATAGAGTTCTAGCTTTAGCAAGATTATTGGATTGAATGCCCATGTTTCTAGCATAAGCTAAAATGATTTTCATATTAAAACTCTAAAATTTCATAAATCAAAGGTTGTATTAACTTCTACATATTAAAAATATGGTGTTGGTATAGCATCATTATAGCACCAAAAATCATGTTTTTTAAGGTTACTTTTTAATGTTATCTTGTTATAGTGTGCACTTTTCTCAAGTGATGGAGTGTTGCGTTATAACCAAAATTTAGCATTGGTGTACCATTAGAGCCACAAAATTCTACAAGGTTATACTATGAAGCAAAATGGTCAATTAATGTTTTTTCAAATAAATTATTATTCAATATTTCTAAAAACATAATAGTTGTTGATTACTCAAATTATTGTTATAAGTTGATTTTTGGTTGATTATACAGTAAAATTATATAGCTATAAATTAATTATATGTTACAATATCACATTAATTTTTATGAGAAAAAAACAAATGAACATACAAAAAATAAGAAATTTTTATTAACTCTATATACAATATCATACATAAAAAATATAACCAACATGTCGATCTAAAATGGTGATGGAGATAATCCTTACAAATAATCATGTAGGTTGTATCACTAGTAGTCAATAGTTGCATCAATCTCCTTAGCATTTATGAAGGGATCCAAATACCATGGTTGTTCACACCATCTCAACACTCAGTACCATATTTGTTGGTATTTTTATCACCCTCTTCAATAGTTGTATTAGACATAACAAAATGAGTGTTCTTCCTATCATCTTGCTCTTACTTTTCCTCCAACTCTTACCTATATTTATGTAGAAAATAAATACTCAAAACCAATTATCAAGATGCCTATAATTTGAAAGTTTAAATATGGCTTCAATATTAAAGCATGTATCTTTCAATAGATGCCTTATTCAATCCATTTTGTAAAACTTGTGCACCCCATATCTCTTA
Source organism: Wollemia nobilis (assembly GCA_028583015.1). Classification (NCBI taxonomy): domain Eukaryota; kingdom Viridiplantae; phylum Streptophyta; class Pinopsida; order Araucariales; family Araucariaceae; genus Wollemia; species Wollemia nobilis. The sequence goes on along the minus strand of JAQPPZ010002555.1, from coordinate 1,140,707 downwards.
GATATATTTGTAATTCAATACTAATATATTTTCTATGTTCTATTAATTTTAACATAACAATTGAAAAATTATACACGAATGTGGCATATGTACATACTAGTTTTAATAAAATAAAGTTTTTGTAGTAAACATATAAAGTACTAATTAACTTTTAACAATTATGTATCTCATAGTAGAAGAGACAAGACTATTTTACAACCAGTGAATCATAGTCAATCCCTTTTCAACCCTCACATTATATCCATTTTGATGGTTAATATCTTTGTCAACTACCATTTTTTATCTATTTTTTATTGAAATTATAATTTTATTCATAATTAAGGTCAAAATTGTATGATGTAATATTGGATAGGCCTATGGGAATTCATTGTACAATATATTGAATTTATTGTAATATTTTATTGTGTAAACCTTATGGGCTATGGTTAACCTTGTTAAGGTTAAACCTACCTTATAAACTTGTAACTAATTTTAAATCCTTTCTTGTTATGTCAACTTAAGATTAAGCTCATTTATGTATTTTGGATTTTGGCATTGGTATAAATACTCCCCACCACTCCTCGTTTGATCATTGGAGTGTTGTGATTCTTATCTATGGATAATATAGTGACTCTTTATGGTTAATACATTATATCTCTTTCTCTTTCATCCTTATTTTTGCTTTTTATAAAATATTTAAGTGGACAATTGCTTTCGTTTTTTTCTAAAAATAGGTGTGAATTCCATCATGGTATTAGAGCAAGCATAAAGGAACATAACTTGGTCACACATAAAGTTAACTTGGATCCCCTGATTCTTCTTCCAAGATCTACGATGAATCATTTGGTAAGACCTGTTGGCATTTTTGCCACATTATTTTGATTGTTGATTATTCATGCATAAGATGTTGAAGTTCTCACTCCTTTACAAGTTTTGATGCAAAAAAAAGCTAAGTCCGAAGACTGTCACAATATTGTGACAAAAAGCAGCATGGAGAGCATAGTTTCAAAACCGTCGTGATATCACATGTCGCTTTATCACGGGTATGTTGATGAGAGAGAAATTAAATGCAAAGGTGTCACAAAATCATGACCTGTCACAGTTTTGTGATGCTAAAGGCAGAAAAGGGTTAAGCAGCAAAGTCATCGCGATATCGCGACGTGTTATATTTTCATGATCAAACTGGTCAATGGAGGTAGCACAACAAAACTATCATGAAATCGTGACATGTCACGTTTTCACGACTTACAATGGCCATGAAATAGAGTAGGAGAAAATGTCGCGAAATCACGACATAACTAAGCAAAGGATGATGACAATCAATTTTGTCGTGATTTTGCGACAGAATAGTGAGCAAGGCGCAAAAGGTGAAAGACGTCACGATATCACGACATGTTGCGTGGTCACGACAGATTTGGAAAGAAAAGCTTAAGGCATGAAAGGCATCACGATTTCGCGACACTTGTGGAGATGAAGTCCAGCAACAAGGAAACGTCACAATTTCACAACATATTGGGGTGGAAGGACCAAGGAGACAGAACCTGTCATGATTTCACGACATGCTGGAGATTAAAGAACCATTTGAAGCAAGAGTGTCATGTTTTCGTAGGTTGAAAGCTGGACCGTATAGGGTGGATGAAAATTGTCTCGAAATCGCGATATGTCAGATTTTCACAACTTAGAAGAGAAGATTGAGCAACGGGGAGATAGTGTAGTGATTTCGCGACTTGTTTAGTTTTCGCTACCCAGAGATAAAACAAAGATGCCGATGGGAGAACGTAGTGAAAGCGTGACTTGTCTTGTTTTCACGATGTATAAGGGAGACACAGCCAAAAGAGAGAAAGGTGTAGCAAAATTGCACCTTGTCGTGTTTTTGCGGTTCGAAGCAGCAAAGAGAACAACATGGATGAAGAACGTCGTGAAATCATGCCTTGTCACATTTTCATAGAAACAGAGCGGAGAAAGAGCATAATGGTACAGAATGTCATGATTTTGCGATGCATCATGTTTTCGCGAGCTAAGGTAGCGAAGCAGACAAAGGAGCCGAATACGTCACGATTTTGCGACATGGATGGTTTTTGCGGTTCCAAAGTGACAAAGTGTACGAAGCAAAAATACATCGCAATTTCGTGACATGTCACATTTTCATGACCTGTTACAGTTTCACACCAGAAAGCAGTTCAAACGACCCGATGAAGTTTTACGATTTCCAATGATTAAAAGCACTCCAGAATTAAATGTTTTGCTGCTTTTCGATGCGAGCAAGGTATAAGAATGTGTCCAAGCCATCAGAATTAAAGACTACCATTATTCAAAGCTGCTATTTGTGATTTTTCTAATGGTTCAAGCATGTTTCAAGAATGACATTTAATGAAGACGATCGACTCCTTGTTTCATTCAATTTCTGGTTTCTCCGAGGCTAGTTTAAGGGGATCATTTCCTTGTTTCTGTTGCATATTTTGTAAATCTTGAGGAAGTCCGTTGCAAGTTTTAAATGCTGTAAAGAAGCAAGACTTCTATATAAATAAATGTAGATCTCAGAAAGAGGGATCGAGAGAGAGAGACATTTTGCTGAAAACATTCAAGTTATTTGCGTAAATAAGAGATATTTGGGCTCTAATTTTGCAAGAATCTTTCTAATGATTTCCTTCTATTTCATGCATTTCTCAGTTATGCTCGTCTTTCTAATCTGCTATTAGATTTCAATTCTGCATCTGAGTTTGAATACTGCTAATAAGGAAGTGAGTTCTGAAATGCAATCCTGAAGGTTGTCTATGCAAGGTCGTAAGTGGATTGTGTTGTATTTTACTATTGTATGTTGTTCATACGCTTGAGGTTAAATTCTTGTTGAGTTTCTTTCCCTGATCATATAAATTCGGCCTTAGCCATATTTGCCATCTCTTTCCATGTATTTCTCGTTTCTTTCTGCACATTTATAATTCCTTTCCAGTAACTTTAGTATTAATCAAGCTTAGTTTTAGTAAGGGAACCAGCCCTCTCTTGAGATTGGTCTAGGAGACATTTCTTTCTCCTGGCCTTTCAATGTTGGCCGGGTCTAGGGTGCATAGAAATAGAAAATCCTTTCTTGTGGCAGATTCGTGACCAACAAGACCCCAAGGTATTACTATAAAAATATTAATAAATTAATGTAAATGTAACTGCAGGCCACTCAAAGGGGCTCCCTTGTAATCGCTTTACCACTATGGGGGGCTTCCTCAGAATCTAAGATCCTTATTCTTCTTCTTCCATGATTTGTGTGAATGGCCAACGTAATATATATATCTATCCTAAAGCTATGTTTGTGAAGAGACATGATGGTTCACGTTATGAAGAGATGTGATGGTTCACTTTATGAGTTAATAATATAATAATTAAATGATTAATAATACTAACTAATACTAACTAATAATGTTAGGATTGAGGATCCTAACATTCCACCCTCCTTAAAAAGAGCTTTGTCCTCAAATCTCAAAGTGAGGAGCTTTGTATTTTATTTTCCAAGAAGTATTTGTGTAAGTTCTTGGACTCTTTTAATGTCATCCTTTCGTAGGCAGGGATATCGATAAGGATGAAACATTAGCAGGGGGCTGCCAGAAATATTAGTAAATATGTGATAATGAGGGAAGGAAAATCCTTGGGGTTCTTCAAATGACTTAGAATGATGCATGAAAAGATGTGGTAAAACTTCTACATTCTCCTGTTGTTCCCTGGGAGAGGCAATGGAGGAGTGTGCAGTCACCTTTCTGCCTTATTTTTGAATAGGTTTGACCCTGTGGTGATAACTCACTATTGGAGAGGAAATTAAGTGTAGTTCTTGTAGAGTGCATTTTTGGCCATAATGGGTCATTTCGGGAATGTCTACCTCATTTTTACCTGATGCATCGATCACTTCTAGCATATCAATCGTATTGCCTTTATCATTGTGATCAGGTGTTTGGAGTATTTCTTGCTCATTTTCTTTATTTTCCACATCTTCCTCCTATTTCTTATATTTTGTGGCTTCCTCATATTTCTCATATTCCTTAGCTTCCACTTTGATATTTATTAGATACTCGATATCGCTAAAAATACCATAAAAAAGTTTCGTGCTTTTATTTTTATAATCTTGTTCATTCCTTCTTATTCCACGTTGAGCATTTAATTTGTCTTCCACTATTTTGGCTAATCCAATGGTCTGCATCATGGTATAGGGTTTGAACTTCATCACCTCCATTTTAATTTCCTCTTTCAATCCATTGATGAAGCAATATATGAGAAATGCTTCATCCAACCCTATGTTGTGTTTGGTGATATCCTTAAATAGAATTTCATACTCACACATGGTAGTATTTTGATGAAGAACCTTAATCAATTCCCACATGGTTGGGTCCCACATGGCTTTGATACCAAATGGTAATACCCCATGGTATTACTATAAAAATATTAATAAATTAATATAAATGTAATCACAAGCCACTCAAAGGGGTCTCCCTTGTAATTGCTTTACCACTATAGGGGGCTCCCTCCTTAGAATCTAAGATTCTTATTCTTCTTCTTCTATTATTTGTGTGAATGGCCAACCTAATATATATATATATATATATCTATCCTAAAGCTACGTTGGTGAAGAGAGGTGATGGTTCACGTTATGAAGAGATGTGATGGTTCACTTTATGAGTTAATAATATAATAATTAAATGATTAATAATACTAACTAATAATTTTAGGATTGAGTATCCTAACATTATTCCTCAAAACTTTCATAAGTGGTTTATGCAGAAGAAACAAAGAGGTTTTTTTATTTAGTGACATACTACTCAATTTTTTTAAAATTATCAAGGAGATCTATATACCTTGTTATTTTTGAGGTAAACCTAAATTTCTAATTGGAAATATAATTTATTTTTTGTGTAAAAAGGAGAAAACTTTGGCTTCTTCCAGTTTTGGTGCTAATGTTTTAAAATTTGATTTGGGTGGCAATGCGTGTAACTATTTTTGTGCTTGTAGCTTCACTATGTGCCTTAAAAAATGGAGTCATAAGGAGTCCTCTCCTTCAAGTTGGAAAATATACATAGAGATTATCGTGGCACTAATATGATGGCTAGGCAATGTAGAGATAGGGGTTATAACAAGGAGGGTCGTAGAATTGAGCCTTAATCATGGAGACATAATTGTGTGGAGGATAATACCTTTTTTTATGGTAATTCTTATGAATTATAAGGAATCATGAGTATTTTACATCATCTAAGAGATTCCATCCTATTGATGAGTGCACCTTTGTTAAGGTATTAGTGGCTTAGAGGACCCTAGTTCGAGTCTAGGCATAACATGCTATTTTTGGTTTGACTCTTCCTTCTAATGACATGAAGTTTATTTTGCTTGGCCAACTTATTTCCTTTCACACGTGCAAGGGAGGATCATTGGTTAGAGCAACATTCTTCATAGGAGATGACTAAGGTTTGATTCCCACTCTTGGTATTTTTAATAAAATTTGAACGAATAGCTTTCTTGGCCAATGTGGTGCTCTCACATGCTACATAATCCATTATTTTTCATATTCATAACCATCCATCCAATTAGATGCAATTACTAAAGTGGAAAAAAACAAATCCAATACACTAGTGAATCATGGATTTCCAAATGTTAGAAAGCAATTAGACATAATGTCTCTAAGGTTTAAAGCTTTAATTTTTTATTTTTGGGGGTCCATTAAGAAAAAATTTATAGAGGCCATAATGTTTACATATAGAGGTATTTTTTGGCCCTTTTTTTAAATCACACGACTTTTCAAGCTCTATGCACTCGTGTCATAAATTGAAGGACCTACTATAGTGTTTAGGGTTGGATTGTGTAATATTGATCACTAAGACCTAGTTATTGGCCTTTAAAAAACACGTGGCCAACTCAAATGATTGGCATTCTATGCAATAAGAACATATGGTTCATTTTTAAAGAAGAAATGGTAGTAGCTCCTACTTATAAAACTTTCCATTAAAGGAGAGAAGAAGCTCTTAACCTATTTACCTTGCTAATTGAACCAAAATTTGCTTTTCCATGTCAAAGATGAGACTAAACCTATTAAGGCATGGTAAAAATTGCATCAATTATTTGGATAGAGCTTCTTTCCATCAAATTGGTTAAGTTTTATAATGTTGAGGATTATATTGTGAGATTTAACACAAAGAGCAGATATTGCATCTTCTAGATGCAAAAGAGAGATGACGAAGAAAGTGTAAAAAATATCCTTGCTAAATATATTCCATTCTTTTTAGATGTTAAGCATCATGAATCATATATTCTTGTGTTTAGAATCTTAGAAAACTCTTACTCTTGATCATATTTTATCTTTTAAAGTTTATTTTTAGGTGGTAATGAGGAATTGTGGTGGCACTTCAGAAATTTAGGCTCATGCAAAGGAACTCAAATATAAGGAGGCCATGCTAAGTCTTTAAAAAATTTGAAGATAATGTGTGGATACTACAAGAGGTAAGGTCATCCAACAAAGAATTGCCTAAATATAAGTTCTTGAAGATGGGTGGATATCTTCCAAATAATGAGGAAGATTCTAAAGGATTTGCCTCACCTATAAAGGCCCCACTAGAGCATCCATTATGAGGGGAAGATATTATTTTTATTAACGTCTTCTCATTTTGGCCCCTTAGTTCAAATTATGAGGGGTGTTGGTGATTCATGACAAAGGTTGGCATTGTATGATGTAGTATTGGATAGGCTTAATGAAAGTCATTGAATTTATTGTAATATTTTGTTATGTAATACCTATGGGCTATGGTTAACCTTGTGAAGGTTAAACCCACTTTATAAAATTGTAGTTAACCTTAAATTCTTTCTTCTTATGTCAACTTAAGGTTAAGTTAATTTATGTATTTGGGATTTTGCTATTATTATAAGTACCCCTACCACTCCTTTGATCATTAAAGTGTTATGATTCTTATCTACAAATAATATGGTGGTTATATATGGTCTCTACAAATAATATAGTGATTAAACATGAGTGGGAGTGGGAAGGTGCAAGTGTTGAGTGGGAAGGTGCTTGCAGGTTAGGAGTTTGACAGTTTGTAGGATGGGGTTGGGGTTGGTGGCTTGTAGAATGGAGAGGATGCCAAGGCATTGAATGCTAGTAAGATTTGTGATGCAGGACCTTGCATTAGGTACCTAGTTATTTTAGGCACTTACAAGTTGCTTTTTAGAGAATCCAACGGTGGGGCCCCTTGCCTAGGTCACACTTTTGATCCTAGCGTGACTTATTTTATTACGGTCACCACAAATTATTTGAGACCTCATTGTTAGAAAGTGGTTTTTGACATTAATCATGATATATATAAATTGATCATTCTGGATGAGCTCTCTAAAGTTACCATGGAAGAGGTGTCCTAGAATCTTGTTGGTAAATTCTAGATGGTAAGCCAGACCTAGATTCCATTAGATATGTGCACCGACAAAATGGAAATCATTGGAATTCTTGGAAATTATTGTTCCTAAGGCCTTCTTCATCATCAAGCTAAACTATGAGGAGGACTCGAAGTGTATTTTGGGAAGTGGTCCTTGGTTATATAATAATAGGGACTTATTTCTTTGGAAATGGGATCCTAATTTTAATCCAAATACCAAAAAAGTGAATATAGCCCCCTTGTGGATTAGGCTTCTAGGATTACCCTTACACTTGTGGCATGAGGATATTTTGAGGGGCATTACTAAGGTAATAGGGGACCTAATTATAATTTATTTGGAAATGTGAACTAAAAGGAGGATGATTTTTATGAGGATGTGTGTTATGATAGACCTTGAAGTTGATCTTCCTAGATTCATGGAGATCATTTCAAACCAGTGACCTTGGATCCAACTAATTGTGTATAAGAAAAAACATAATAGGTGCACTATTTTTAAAAGGGTTGACCATTTTTCAAGCCATTGTCCATCTAAGGTTAAACCTAGGGATGGTAAGAAAAATAAAAATGGGTAAAGAAGACCTTGATGGATGGGCCCGGGTAGGCTATTGCTAGTTTAGTGGAGCAAAATTACCAACAAGAGGAACCAATAGAGATGGAGGCACCCTCTTAGATGGTAGTGGAAGCTAAAAATCCTAGGATGGTGGTGGTATTGGATCAAAAAACTGCCCCAATAAATTAAAGATCCCAAAATTGACTCTATTAGGTTAATCCCTCTGATATTATTATTGAGGCTCTTATTCCCCTCGAGTTCCTCTAATATTCCTTTTAATACCTTGGACCCCAGGATGATGATGTCGAGGTAAAGTGTATTCGATACTTTGAACCCATTTTGGACTCTCCTGATTATTGAGTAAAAGGATCTCCAAATCCCTACTCTACAAATGGATCTCCCAATCCTAAGTTGAATAGTTCAAATCCTTGCTCTATTAAAGGGTCCCTTAGGCCTAATATGAGAAGTAATTGAAAAGGCCATATAGACATGGGGGTCCTAAAGAAGGTGGGGAAACCTTCGAATAAAGTCATGAGAAATAGAAAGGCAGATTCAAAAATTTCCATTGGATCCCAAGCAGACTTGAAGTTTTATAGGGATAAGGACATAGGGGGAAGTAACTAAATCTAGACTCCTATTATCACTCTGACTCCCCTCATCTCGTAAATAAAACTCTTATCCTAGAATATTAAAGACCTTAATGGGATCTCTAAGTAACATGTTTTAATGTATCTTAGGAAAGAGGTTCAACCTGATATCATTCTTATTCAAGAAACCAAAATGGATAGTTGTAATGTAGATGTAGTAAGGAGAATTATTTAGAAAGGTGTAGGTTTTGTGGCTAGATTTACTAAAGGGGCTTCGGGAGGTCTTTTGTGCCTTTGGAACCCAACGAAATTAGTTGGATCAACTCTTCTAATTTATGATAGAGTTATTAACATTCTTTTTTGTTGTAAAGAAATTGGTTGTAGATGGGTGTTATCTAACATCTACGCCCCTAATTTTTCCTAGTAGAAACCTTATATGGGTAAATTTGAGTTTAATGAGAGAGATGTTTAAAGATGAGGTTTGGGTGTTAGCCTAATACTTCAACACTCTCCTATATTAGTCTAATAAGAAATGTGTCTTAAATACCATGTATAAAGGTATGGAAGAATTTGTAGCCTTTGTAAACAATTAGGAGCTTATGGATTTGGATTTGAAAGGTTCTAAATTTACATGGAGTAACATGAGGATAGGCAGTCAACACATTCAGATAAAATTAGATAGGGTGATGATATATAAAGAGGGCCTGTTATTTTTTGGAGATGCTTCTGTAAGATCTATCCCTAAGGTGGGATCCAACCATAATTTGTTGGTTCTTGAAAATTTTCAAAACTCCTCTTCTTTCCCAGACCTTTCAAATTTGAAGCAATGTATGCAACATCCCAATTTATAATCTAGGATCAAGGAATGGTGGTCTTGTAAGTTTTTAGGTTCTGCCATTTTCCTAGTTACATACAAGATACAATTCATCAAAGCTAATATCAAAATATGGAACAAATTCACTTTTGGGAATCTAATTAAAAAAAGAGATTTGAAACCCCAATTAAAGAGTTAGATTCTATGTTGGAAGTGGGAGTCCCCATTGTGGAAGATAGAGTCAAGGAGAGGAAGATCATAATTTTTTTCCAGAATATTTTAGCCTATGAAGAAGTGATGTGAAGAAAAAAATCAAGGGCTCTTTGGCTTAAATAAGGGGACACAAATACTAAATTTTTCCACACTTCCACTTTGAGACACAAAAGCAATAATAATATTAGAGAAATTATTAAATTTGATGGCTTCTATTCTTTGATATTTATAGGATATTAAATTTAAGGTTGTTGCATTCTTCAAAAAACTTCTTTGTGACAAAGTGGATGGGGATTTTGTGGCTAAAGAGAGACTTTTCCACAATATTCCTATCCTTATTTTGAATATATTAATAGTTTCTTAAACAACCATCTCAAAGATGTGGAAATTAGAGATGCAATTTTCTCCATGGGTGGATTGAAAGCCCCTAGGCCAGATGGTTTTCCTTCCATACATTTTTAGAAGTTTTGGAAAATTCTAGGAAAGGAGATTTGTGATGCTTTGAGAGAAGTGCAAAGATCGAGGATCATCCCTTGTGATGTTAAATCCATATTCTTGGTCCTTATCCCTAAGTATACTGGAGCCAGAGATTTCAAAGACTCCAAACCTATCAACTTGTGTAATACTATTTTTAAAATTCTAACTAAATCCTTGGCTAATAGAATCAAAGCCTCCCTTCCCTACCTTATTGATCAAGCTCAAAGCAATTTTGTGGTAGGAAGATATATTCTAGATGGAATCATAGTAGTCCATGAACTTAGTCACTTTGTTGATAAGAGTGGGAGGCAAGGGATCTTCCTAAAGCTAGACATGAATAAAGCATATGCCAAAGTTTCATGGGGATTTCTCTTAAAATTTATGGGTAAGTTTGGATTTAACTCCAATTGGTTAATTTTTATTAAAACCTGCATTTCAACAACAAAATTCTTGGTTATCACTAATGGTTCATCGACCAGGTATTTTTAGAGTTGTAGAGGTATTTTCCAAGAGGATCCTCCTCGTATCTCTTTATCTTTATGTCAAAAACATTGGGAAGGTCTCTTAAAGTTGATCCATGTTAGAGTAATATTCCATTACTTGGGATAATTACCATTTTACTCCATTAGGGTAAAATGAGGTAGTATATTGCATTATACTACATTAGTTAGATTATTACATCTACTTTGACTATTTACCATGTAGATATTTATTGTTAAAAATATCTAATGGTTAACCTAGATAACTTTCTAAATATTCTAGGTTAGTTGTTAGTTGTTGGCGCTTATTTCTCTAAGCGCGTAGGTTAGCGATAACTTAGATTAGATATTATTTTAATATCTATCCTACATATTGTAACCTATAAATACCTAGCTTATTCCTATGCTAAGGTTAATGGTTAAGGTTATTATTTGGTTAACATATTTTTGTTAACACACTTACCTTTTTCCTAACATTGGCATCAGAGCCATTTCGCTAGAGAGGCCCGCAGCACTTCGTGGCATGCTACCCGAGGAGGTGGTCCATAGGTCAACCGACATGCCTTATGAGGTGGCCCACAGTCTGGATACGACACATTTTTCGAGGCAGCCCTCAGGCTGATCGACATGCTTCTCGAGGTGGCTTGATCTATTGACGTGGTGGCACGCGACCCGAGGTGGTCCGATCTGTTGACATGGCACTCTTGCATGTGGCCCGAGGTGGTTCACTGATGTGGCACTCCTACACGCGGCACATGGCAAAAGGTTCGTTGAAGCCTGCCGATTGCCCACAGGCAATCAAAGGCTACTGGGCGTGATTTGTTTTTTAAAAAAGGTTGATTGCGCCCGCAGGGCGCATGTGGGATAAATCCCATGAATTTATAAAAAAAAAAATTCGGCCCGATTGTGCTTGATAAGCACAAGGCCAACCTTGGCTGACGGATCAGCCAAGGTAGCCCGACTGGCAAAGCAGCCAGTGCTAGGGCCGAAACCCGCGGGGTCGGGAGATCGATCCCCAGCGGTGCCAATTTTTTTTTTTTGGTGTTTTCTCACCGTGGGAGGGAATAAAGGGAAGGTTTTCCCTTCCCTTCCCATCGGGCGGCATAGCCCGACTAGCAGGAGTGCCAGTCGGACGATTTATGCCCACGGGGTCGCGGGATCGATCCCCAGCGGGGATCAAATTTTTTTTCATGTTTTTACGCCATGGGAGGGACAAAGGGAAGGTTTTCCCTTCCCTTCCCGTTGGGCGATTTAGACTGACTGGCAGGAGCGCTAGTCGATCGGTTTCTCACCGCAGGGTCGCGGGATCGATCCCCAGCCGCGGACAGGTAATTTTTTTTATTATTATTTTTTTTGCATTTTTTTTAATTTTTTTTTTAGTTTTTTAATTAATAAATTATTATTTCTTGTTATTTAAATCATTTTTTTTCACAAAATTAAGTGATTTTTTTATCAGAAATTTTTTTATTAATTAAATTCTCCTAAATTAAAGTTAAAATTATGCATTGAAATAAAATTAAAAAAAAAAAAAAAGGCAAAAGTTTTTGTGTTGTTTTCTCCTAATCAAACAGAGGGAGACAAGAGACAATCATTGAAACAAATTTCTTTTGCAGCTTTGAGACTTCTAATAATTTTTTAAATTCTCCAAAATTTTCTAATCAATTGTTTTGAGAGAACAAATTTTTGTCTCATGAAGAAAAAGCTTTGGATCACAAAATCCCTTCGTCGTCTAAGAGTTATTCGAAAGAGGAACGAACTTAGATGCCAGACAACAAGATCTCATTTTTGTCATATGCTTAGAGAGCATAGAAGGAGCTTACCCCATTTCAATACTTACACTGATCCTTGGAAGGGTTTGGATTGTAGTTATGGTCCCATGAGGATTAGAGAACCCTTTAATCTTGATGCACCTCCTATTTTTGAGTATTGAATAATTACGGGAGATAGAAAACCAAGTCGTGTGTCGACTGGTTCTGGATGGTCTTTCAAATGCTTGTCGTGTGTCGACTTGTCTTGAAAGATATGCTCTAAATTCTACATTTTGTAAACATTAAGGGGGGATAGAATTTTTTTAGAATTCTATAGTTTGCAAAATTGTAAAGAAAAAGGGGGGCTATTTCAGTTTAAAGAAAGGTGCATTCTCGATTTTACTCGACACCTTCTCTTCAAAATTGCTTGTACTAGGTGCATTTTCGGTGGAATCCGACACCTAGAGTGATACAAATTTGGGTGCTCTTATGTTTTTTGATTATTGCACTAAAAACATTTTTTTTGCAATTACAAGGTCAAAAATAAAACATTACAAGGAGCCTTTCACAAAAACCCAAACTTCACTCAACAACCATGCTAAATTTTGCATAGGTTCACACAAGTAATTACTCCCCATCAAAAGGTCAAAAATTTCAATCACCTTGATAAGACTCTCTTTTGTTTGGCTTAAATAAACCTCAAATTTTTTCATCCTTCTTTCAAAGGTGTTAAAAGCAGGTGCCATTAAATATCTTAGAGAGCAAAAATCAAAAGTTTGACAAACCATCCCTTTGTTTCATTTGCTCTATTTTGTTTGGCTCAATATTCCTCCAACTTTTCATCCCTTGGTAAGGGTGTTAAGGCAGGTGCCATTAAATATCTTATAGAAAGCAAATTGAAACAACTTCTCTATACCTTTTCTTAGGGTATAGTGCAAGATAGCCTCATATTAGTCCTCTCAAAATTTGAAACCTAAACCATGGCCATGATACACAAGTATCTCACTGAGAGCCAACTGCTCAAAGGTTCAAATTACTCAGCATGGAAGACTAAGATGAAGGCTATCTTAACTGTAGAGGAATTGTGGTCACTAGTGGATGGAAGTGTCACTAGACCTCAATCCCCTGGACAAGATCAAAGAGACTTTGATAAGAAGGATAAGAAACTTTCCTTAATGATCTTGCTTGCTATTACTGATGATATCCAACCTCATATCAGTGAAGCTACAACTGGTAAGGCAGCTTGGGATGCCTTAAGTACCATTTTTGAGGGCAAGAATCAATCAACGATTCTTAACCTTCAAACACAGCTTCATACATTACATATGAAATCAGGAGAAATGGTAGAGCTATTCCTCTACAGAGTCGCAAAATTAAAAACAAAGCTGCAATCCTTAGGAGACAAATTGGAAGACCACGTCTTGAACTCAATCATTTTGAGAGCTCTTCCTGACTCCTACAAAATGTTGATCACCTCCTTACAAGTTTTTGGTAGGACAGTAACTTTTGTCAAGTTGGTAAATATGCTTCAAACAAAAGAAGCTACCCAACTCTAGAGAGATGAGGCATCTAACAATGCCCTTTTCTCACAACGACAAGGTGGTAAGAAAAAGTGGAATCAACAGAAGGGTTCTTCTTCTAGACAAGACAAGGGTAAAGCCAAAGAGGTTCCGAAGAAGAAGCAGCATTGTAAAATCTGTGACACAGACACTCATCAAACCAAGAGATGTTGGTTTAAGAACAAGCCTCCCAAAGAGAAAGGTCAAATGAAAAACCAAGGCAATGTTGCAAATGAGATGTCTAATACAGATTCTGATTCTGGTTCAGAGAAAGCACACAGAGTGCTAATTGCTAAAATAGTTTTGTAGAGGGAAAACACGTGTCCCTTGGGCAAAAGCACCATTCTCTCTCAAATCCTTTTTTTAGACTTCATAAATAGCATAAGTTTTTGTTTGAAGACCTTGCAATAAGGGGTGCTTGTACCTTTTTTAGGCTTCATAAATAGCAAACTCTAGGTGTTTGAAGTACTTGTAACAAAAGGAGCGATTTTTTGTGGTGTACAATTGTCTAGGAGGCAATATTTGTAAAATCCTTCACAACACTCTTGAGTTGCACACTTTATGCAATTGAGGGGGGATAACCACTTCTTTTCTTCACAATTTTTTGTAAATAGGGAAGATGACTTATAAAGGGTGCATTTTCGGCTTTGACCGACACCTTAGTCACACTTCCTTCAGAAATTAATTACACTATGTTTTGCAACAAGAAGGGGGGAACTTATAAGGGTGCATTTTCAGCAGCGACCGACACCTTAGCTACCTTATATTTTGCAAATTCATATTGTAAATGAATGAACCTTGTATGAAGTGATCTATTCTACTACACCTAGCGATTGCAGTGGTTGGTTACCCATGCAAATCGATTGGATGATGTGATTACCATAAGGACATTCGTTGGCATGAAGACAAAGAGAGGAATGACCCACTTTTTTCTTAGGAGCAACCAGAGTACTGTGATAGAGCAAAAGAACCAGCAGATCAATATCTTCTTCACTGTATTGGGGCAGTTATATACTTTTACCCAAATATTGTTGTATAGAGGGATATGTATGTATTACCCAAATAATGTAATAAGGGGGGATGTTAGAGTAATATTCCATTACTTGGGATAATTACCATTTACTCCATTAGGGTAAAATGAGGTAGTATATTGCATTATACTACATTAGTTAGATTATTACATCTACTTTGACTATTTACCATGTAGATATTTATTGTTAAAAATATCTAATGGTTAACCTAGATAACTTTCTAAATATTCTAGGTTAGTTGTTAGTTGTTGGCGCTTATTTCTCTAAGCGCGTAGGTTAGCGATAACTTAGATTAGATATTATTTTAATATCTATCCTACATATTGTAACCTATAAATACCTAGCTTATTCCTATGCTAAGGTTAATGGTTAAGGTTATTATTTGGTTAACATATTTTTGTTAACACACTTACCTTTTTCCTAACAATCCAATGATTGAGGGTATAAAATTGGATCTAGCTTTAGATCCAATTTCTCATCACCATTTGTTGATGAAACCCTCCTATCCTTGCTCCAATTTCCCAGACCTTAGTTATTAAGGTTATTTTATTAACCTTCAAAAAGGTAATAGAAAAAAAAGTTAACTTTCTCAAGAGCAAGATATTTTTTGTCAACACCCCCAGTACGTTAGAGGAGAATTTAAAATATTCTTGGTTGTGATATTGCTTTGCTCCCCTTGGTTTACCTTGGAATACCCCTATTCCAAGGTGGTATTAAGGCAAAACTTTGGGATCTTGTCATGGAAAGAGTCTAGAGGAAACCAACTAGTTGGAAGGGGGCCCTTATGAGTCAAGATTACAAGGCCATGCTAGTTAAATCTACTATTTAGAGTGTGCTTGTGTATTTCATATCCCTTTTCAAGATTCCTAGAAAAGTCCTTCAAACAATTGAGCAAATTAAAAAAACTTTCCTCTAAATGGATTCACAGGAAAGGAAAAGGTTTTCTTTGGTCACCTGGGAACAAGTTTGCAGTAGGAAAGAACATGGGGGTCTGGGTCTCAAAACAATGAACCAAATGAATAAAGCTCTCATAGCCAAGTTAGGTTGGAGGTTAGTGCAAAAAGACAATATGGGATGAGTTCAAATTTTAATGGTAAAATATCTAAACAAAAATGACCAATACCTTTCAAATCTAATTCCCTCCCAAGGTTCAACGTTCTAGCTCAACATCATCAATTCTTGATCTACAATCCTAAAGGGAGGTAGATGGATTATTGAAAATGTAAAGGATATGAAATTCTGGAGGGATAAGTGGCTACTAGATCATCTGTTGGTATCTTACCCAAACTTGCTGATGGTGGAACCTATTACTAGTAAGACAAAGTTCAAAAGTAAGCAATTTTAAAGATATTATCAATGGAAGGAACAAGTGAAAATATTTTGCTTTCCCTAGTATTTTCCAAGTTGGTCACGAAGCCCTGAAGCATTTTTTAAATTTTTAAACTACAAGTAATCAAGAATAATGAGGATGTAGATAAGATTCTGTGGGAAGGGGAAAACACTGGGTATTTTTTTGTGAAATTTGCATTTTTTTTTTGGAAGGTGCTTTTGATCCGTGGTTCCCTATTCATATAATTTGGATTAGAGGCCTTACTCCCAAGGTAAATATTTTATTCTGGATTATCATACAGAACAAGATTCTCATAACCTCAAAAAGAGAGATATGTGCATCCCTAATAGATGCTACCTTTGCAGTAGGTGTTGGACATTTTGAGTCCCTAAGTCAAAGTTGTCATTGATGTCACCATTGATGCCACCAAATGGAGTCATCATTAATACCAAATATTTCAGCAGGAAATAAAGGCGACAAATATGGTCATTTGATATTCAACAAGAAGGCAGAAGTTCGAGTGAAACAGTGCAAAAGACAAAAGTTAAAAAGGAGTGATAATATTTATTTTATAAATTATTTAAATTCAGGATGAATTTAAATTTTATAAATAAATATTAAAAGGTACTTTATCAAAGGTGAAATATTATAATGGTTAGAAGTGCCATGGTGAAAACCCAAATAAAATATTTGTAATTTTCATTACAATATTTTATATTGCAAAAGTGGGTTTATAAAGTCTAAAAATATCTTAATAAACCCAAAGGTTGGGTTTAAAGGTTTAAGACCAAAGAATATTTTAATAAATCCAAAGGTTGGATTTAAAGTTTTAAACAAGGCAAAGTTTATTTCCGTCGACGTCATAGAAGACAAAGGGAAGCGCCGACATTTTTGATTTAATGGAAATGCATATTAATACCATGCCCAAAGTTGATTTCCGAATTATCCTTGCTCGATTTGAAAGAGAAAGCATACGAATTAAATGCAGAGCTCGTGAGATAGAATTGTGAAATTCGTGGTTTGACTTGATGACGAAAGGAAACAAAAGCAAGCGCATTGATTAGTTGGAAGCCAACAAGGCACCTTGGCCTAGTGGCAAGTGGGCTGCAAGCTTACGTTTTGGTGTGCATGGTGGATAGTGTTCGAATCCCATGGAAGCTTTTGGTGGACGTGTTGAAGGCGCCAATCATTAGGCGCATACGTTTTTGCAAGGCAAGGAAGGGGTGTTGAAGCACGTGGTGCTTCTTCCTTCCCAACGAGCTTGTAGCTCGTGTGGTGGTTTGCACCATGGGCAAAGACTTTGTGAGGGCTGCGTTGAGAGTTCGAAACTCTCCAAAGGCAAAGGTACATTTTTATGTTTTATTTTATTAATGCCTAAGTTGGAGGTATAAGGTATTTGGTGGTTGAAGTCTTTGCATTGTGATAAAGGTTGGTAGTTGAGAAATATCATTAGGAGGTATAAGGAGAATTTTGTTTTTATTTTCAAGTCTTAAATTTTGCTATTGTGGAATATTGAAAGGTTAAGACTTTGTGGGTTGTGTGTTATTTCCAATAAAGGGTTTTGTGATTATTGTGAGGATATTGCTTATTGTTTAAGTTGGAGTGATAAGGTGTAATTGTGATATTATTTTTGTGATATAAAAATTATCCTCTAACCCTTATTGAGTTTGTCAAAGAAGTAATTGTGAGTGTGGCAGATTTGTAAGGACAACTACTCTTCAAGAAAAGGTATGGGTAAAATTCTTCTTTGTTGAGTTAGGTGATTGGCTTGATTGAAAATTAAGTTTGGAGTGAAAAGGATTTGATTAGGGTTTCCTTTTCAAAAGTGGTTGAGTTAATGCTTCAAGGTTTTCTGGATTGAGAGTTGTGATTAAACCTTGTTTGATAAGCATTGTTGTTTAGACCATTGGTTGAGTGAAGTACTTTGAGTTAATGCTTCAAGGTTTTCTGAATTGAGAGTTGTGATTAAAACCTTGTTTTATTAGCATTGTTGTTGAAGCCAATGGGTTATGCAAAGAACTTGAACTTGAGTTAGAAAAGAACATGAGTATCATTGTTATGTGAGATTTGTTGTTGAGCATTGTTGGAAATATTTTGAGTTGGTTGATACATGCTTGGACTAGGGTTTGTGAGAAAGGGTTGTTCCTTGAGGTGATTGGTTGAGTAGAGTTGATTGAGCCTAGTCAAGTGAATGTGTGAAGTGGTTGTTCAAGTTCCATGAAACAAAATATTCTATATTCTGATTTGAGTTGAGATTGAGCTTTGAGAATAGAACATATTGAGTCTCTAACAATTCTCTTTATGCTTCTATGAGATTGAGTTGAGATTGAGCATTGAGTATAGAACATATTGAGTCTCTAACAATTCTCTTTATGCTTCTATGAGATTGAGTTGAGAAAGTATATTGAGCTTTGAGTATAGAACATATTGAGTCTCTAACAATTCTCTTTATGATTCTATGAGATTGGAAAAAGTTGTGTGGAGTTGTTGAGGATTTGAGGTAAGTATTTGAAAGGTTGGATTTGTTTGAGTTTTTAGTTGAATGGTTGAGATTTGAGCAAGTTTGGGAGACTTGTTGAGTAGATTTGGACAAGTTCTGAGTGAGCTTGTTGAGCAGATTTGGACAAGTTCTGAGTGAGCTTGTTGAGAATATTTGAGTAGGTTCTGAGTGGACCTGTTGAGTAGATTTGAGCAGGTTTTGAGTGGACTAGTTGAGAGATTTGAGCAGTTCTGAGTGGACCTAGTTGAGAATATTTGAGCAGGTTCTGAGTGGACCTATTGAGTATATTTGAGCAGGTTCTGAGTGGACTTATTGAGAAGATTTGAGCAGGTTTTGAGTGGACCTGTTGAGCATATTTGAGCAGGTTCTGAGTGGACCTATTGAGAATATTTGAGAAGGTTTGAGTGAACCTATTGAGTAGAGCTTTGGAGGTGATAGAGTAGAGAGGATAGAGTCTCTAGTGGATAGAGATCCATCAGCCAGGACATTGAGGATAGGTCTTCTGAGTGAGGACAAGAGTCTTCAAGTGGAGAGAGATCCATAGTCAGTGCAGTGGAGGTAGTGTCTTCTAGAGGATCACCAGCCAGAGCATAGGAGAAGGAGTTCTCCTATGGATAGAGATCCACAAACTAGATTTAGGGGATCAACATCTCCTTTGGATAGAGGTCCATAAACATTGTAATTGGGAAGGATTCCCAAAATATTATTTGAGAAATATTTAGAAGAAATATTTTCTCTGTGGAGGTAGCCCACATTGGGTGAACCACGTTAAAATATGTGTCTCTATTGTGTATGGTGTTTTGTGCATTGCTTTGATTACTGCTATTGATACTGCTATCTATACACTACATAATATTGATTTGAAAAGAAAAGTAAAAAGTGGTCTTATACTGTTCACCCCTCCTCTTAGTATAAGCTTGTGTTCTTCAATTGGTATCAGAGTGGGTTCCTTCAGAAGAGTTTGACAGCTTGAAGGAAAAGTGGTCTAAGAACACAATGGATCAAAAGGATCAAAAGGATGGGTCCATCAATAATGCAGTACTAGTATTTGATGGAAGTGACTTCTTGTATTGGTGTGTGCTGATGAGATTTCACCTGATGGCACTTGGAAATGAAGTTTGGGATGTAGTGGAATTTGGATATGATTCATCCAATCCTCCTATAGATAAGGAAGGTAAGCTTCTAATGCATGCAAATTCAAGAGCTATGAATGCAATTATAAAAGGGTTGCGTAGATCAGAATCTATGAAGGTTATGGAGTGTACAACAACAAAATATATGTGGGAACTATTGCATACCATATATGAAGGAGATAAAAGTGTCAGGAAAGCTAAGATCAAAAATCTCAAAGGAGAATTTGAGAACCTAAGAATGCGGGATGATGAAAACATTCATGACTATCTCAACAAGGTTGATGAACTTATACATGAGATGAAAGGTCTTGGAATGAAGGTTGATGAATCTGATGCTTGTGATAAGATCTTGAGAACTCTTCCAAAAAGGTATAGTGAAAAGGTTTCTGCTATAGAAACATCAATTGATAGTGATTCTTTGACAAGAAATTCTTTGCTTGGCATGCTTACTACTTTTGAGATAAGAACAAAAGATCCTATTCCTCCAAAAGAAGCTGCATTCAAAGTGGACAAAAATAAAAAGGGTAAGAAGACAGAATCAAGCAGTGAGTCATCTAGTGATGAAGAAGCAAATTATGGTAGAAGAGATAAAGGTTCCAGAAGACCCATAGATCTAAGATCTGTTAAGTGTTTTAATTGTGGAAAGTATGGACATTATGCAATAGAGTGCAAAGAGCCAAAGAGCAACAATGATGAAGAAAAATAGGATCACAGGTATAGGGAATCAAAAAGATACAGGTACCAGAAGAAAAGCAAGGATGGACAAAACAGACAAGGGAATAAGTTCTTCCAAAGGCAAAAGAGAAGCTACTATGCGGATAATGCAAGTAAGTACTCAAATGATAGTGATGCTAGTTTTTCAGACAATGATAGAGATGAAGTCCTATTTATGGTTGAAGAGAAAGATCCAGTTAAGAAAAGGACTCCAGTTATTCTCAAGTGTTTTAGATGTGGTAAATTTGGACATCTTGAAGATGATTGCACAAGGGATGGTTATAGTTTCAGTGATGATGATTTTGAAGATGCACTTGAAAGACTAGATGAAAATATTCTAATGGCATTAGAAGAAGAAGTGAGTGATCCTATAGAAGACAAGCCAAAAGAAAGAAATGATATGGACAAAGGTAAAAAAATAGAGGATTATTCAGCAGAGAATGGTTATGATCTCAAGGGAGAACTTATCTATGCCCTTGACACAGTAAAGAAGGTAAGAAAGCAACACTCTAAGCTTGAAAGTCAGTTTCAAGAATGTGATGAAGAAATATTATTGCTCATAGAGGATTTAGAAAAGTCAAAGGCTAAGGCAAGCAAGTTCAAAGATAAGTTAGAAGCAAAGATTCTGGAATGTGAAAAGTTAACACAAGAAGTGGCCCTACTAAAGGAAGATTTAGAGGATTCCAAGAATAAGCTATACAAGTATGTAACTAGTGCAAAGAGTGTGGATAAAATAGTCAAGATACAAATAAGAGCAACAAACAAGATAGGTCTTGGTTCTAAATAGGTTCAAAAGAAATGGGAAGAAGAGTCTACTTCAAGTCTTGAAGAAGAAGAAACTTTAGAAGAAGATACATCAGAAGAAGATAGTGTAAGTGGGAGTGAGACATCAGAGGATGAGTTGGACAACAAAGAGTTCAACAAATATAGGAACAATGCACAGAGAAGATACATATGGAACAACAATCAGAATAGGAGACCAATGAGGTCAAGACAAGGAAGCTTCAATGGAAGATGTTTTTCATGTCACAGGTTTGGGCACATGGCTTCACAGTGCAGGACACATGAAAGATAGGAATATGGAAAAGGATAACTTTTCCAAGGGTATTGCTACTCATGTAATGAGTTTGGTCACAAGGCAATGAATTGCAAGATTCATGACAGAAGAGGATATGGCTTCACTAGGAGAAATCCTAAGACAGTTGCACCTCCAAGGAATAATAACATTAAGTGTTATAAGTGCAATAATGATGGTCACACAACAAGATGGTGTAGAGAAAATATTCCAAAAATAGGCATGAACAGGAATAGGAATATGAACAAGAATAGAATATGAACAGAAATAGGAACGTGCACAAAAACATGAATATAGATAGGAACATGAATAGGAACATAGATGAGAACAGGAACAGAATAGGAACATGAATAGGAACAAGAATAGGAACATGGATGAGAAAAGAACAAGAACAGAATGATGACTTGGAAAGAAATAGTCAGAGGATTCAGAAAACTCAGAAAAGAAGAGAAAAAGATAAAGGTAAAGAACAATGCTTTTGGGGAGTAGAAATACTCCCACCCTAGAATTAACCACCTCATGTGGAGGTGGGGGAGGGGCTAAGCTAAGAGGCTCATTCTTAGCCCCGAGCCCCAAAGGTGACCCTTTGCCATTGATGTCAAAGGGGGAGAGATTTGTGTATTGGGGAGAGATTTGATATGGGGAGAGATTTGATATTTGAGAGAGCATTGAGCCAGGGGGAGCAGAAGAAAAAGAAAGGTCAGGTTTCAGTAAAAGGATATGGGTTGCCATCAATGACAAAGGGGGATATTGTTGGACATTTTGAGTCCCTAAGTCAAAGTTGTCATTGATGTCACCATTGATGCCACCAGATGGAGTCATCATTAATACCAAATATTTTAGCAGGAAATAAAGGTGACAAATATGGTCATTTGATATTCAGCAAGAAGGCAGAAGTTCGAGTGAAACAGTGCAAAATATAGAAGTTAAAAAGGAGTTATAATATTTATTTTATAAATTATTTAAATTCAGGATGAATTTAAATTTTATAAATAAATATTAAAAGGTACTTTATCAAAGGTGAAATATTATAATGGTTAGAAGTGCCATGGTGAAAACCCAAATAAAATATTTGTAATTTTCATTACAATATTTTATATTGCAAAAGTGGGTTTATAAAGTCTAAAAATATCTTAATAAACCCAAAGGTTGGGTTTAAAGGTTTAAGACCAAAGAATATTTTAAATAAATCCAAAGGTTGGATTTAAAGTTTTAAACAAGGCAAAGATTATTTCCGTCGACGTCATAGAAGACAAAGGGAAGCATCGACATTTTTAATTTAATTGAAATGCATATTAATACCATGCCCTAAGTTGATTTTTGAATTATCCTTGCTCGAATTGGAAAGAGAAAGCATACAAATTAAATGTAGAGCTCATGAGATAGAATTACGAAATTCATGGTTTGACTTGATGGCGAAAGGAAACAAAAGCAAGCGCATTGATTAGTTGGAAGCCAACAAGGCACCTTGGCCTAGTGGCAAGTGGGCTGCAAGCTTACGTTTTGGTGTGCATGGTGGTTAGTGTTTGAATCCTATGGAAGCTTTTGGTGGACGTGTTGAAGGTGCCAATCATTAGGTGCATACATTTTGCAAGGCTAGGAAGGGGTGTTGAAGCACGTGGTGCTTCTTCCTTCCCAATGAGCTTGTAGCTCATGTGGTGGTTTGCATCATGGGCAAAGATGTTGTGAGGGCTGCGTTGAGAGTTCGAAACTCTCCAAAGGCAAAGGTACATTTTTAATGTTTTATTTTATTAATGCCTAAGTTGGAGGTATAAGGTATTTGGTGGTTGAAGTCTTTGCATTGTGATAAAGGTTGGTAGTTGAGAAATATCATTAGGAGTTATAAGGAGAATTCTATTTTTATTTTCAAGTCTTAAATTTTGCTATTGTGGAATATTGAAAGGTTAAGACTTTGTGGGTTGTGTGTTATTTCCAATAAAGGGTTTTGTGATTATTGTGAGGATATTGCTTATTGTTTAAGTTGGAGTGATAAGGTGTAATTGTGATATTATTTTTGTGATATAAAAATTATCCTCTAACCCTTATTGAGTTTGTCAAAGAAGTAATTGTGAGTGTGGCAGATTTGTAAGGACAACTACTCTTCAAGAAAAGGTATGGGTAAAATTCTTCTTTGTTGAGTTAGATGGTTGGCTTGATTGAAAATTAAGTTTGGAGTGAAAAGGATTTGATTAGGGTTTCCTTTTTGAAAGTGGTTGAGTTAATGCTTCAAGGTTTTCTGGATTGAGAGTTGTGATTAAACCTTGTTTGATAAGCATTGTTGTTTAGACCATTGGTTGAGTGAAGTACATTGAGTTAATGCTTAAAGGTTTTCTGAATTGAGAGTTGTGATTAAAACCTTGGTGATGCAAAGAACTTGAACTTGAGTTAGAAAAGAACATGAGTATCATTGTTATGTGAGATTTGTTGTTGAGCATTGTTGGAAATATTTTGAGTTGGTTGATACATGCTTGGACTAGGGTTTGTGAGAAAGGGTTGTTCCTTGAGGTGATTGGTTGAGTAGAGTTGATTGAGCCTAGTCAAGTGAATGTATGAAGTGGTTGTTCAAGTTCCATGAAACAAACTATTCTATATTCTGATTTGAGTTGAGATTGAGCTTTGAGAATAGAACATATTGAGTCTCTAACAATTCTCTTTATGCTTCTATGAGATTGAGTTGAGATTGAGCATTTGAGTATAGAACATATTGAGTCTCTAACAATTCTCTTTATGCTTCTATGAGATTGAGTTGAGAAAGTGATTGAGCATTGAGTATAGAACATATTGAGTCTCTAAAAATTCTCTTTATGATTCTATGAGATTGGACAAGTTCTGTGTGGACTTGTTAAGCTGATTTGAGGTAAGTCTTTGAGAAGGCTTGTGGCCTGATTTTGTTTGTGAAGCTTGTATGAGAATTTGAGACAAGTTCTAGAGAGGACTTATTGAGATGATTTGGACAAGTTCTGAGTGAGCTTGTTGAGAGATTTGGACAAGTTCTGAGTGAGCTTGTTGAGAAGATTTGGATAGGTTCTGAGTGGACTTATTGAGCAGATTTGAGTAGGTTCTGAGTGGACCTGTTGAGCATATTTGAGTAGGTTTTGAGTGGACCTATTGAGCATATTTGAGCAGGTTCTGAGTGGACCTATTGAGAATATTTGAGTAGGTTTTAGTGGACTTATTGAGAATATTTGAGCAGGTTCTGAGTGGACCTATTGAGTAGATTTGAGAAGGTTTTGAGTGAACCTATTGAGAATTATATTGAGAGAGCTTTGGAGGTGATAGAGTAGAGAGGATAGAGTCTCTAGTGGATAGAGATCCATCAGCCAAGATATTGAGGATATGTCTTCTGAGTGAGGACAAGAGTCTTCAAGTGGAGAGAGATCCATAGTCAGTGTAGTGGAGGTAGTGTCTTCTAGAGGATCACCATCTAGAGCATAGGAGAAGGAGTTCTCCTATGGATAGAGATCCACAAACTAGATTTAGGGGATCAACATCTCCTTTGGATAGAGGTCCATAAACATTGTAATTGGGAAGGATTCCCAAAATATTATTTGAGAAATATTTAGAAGAAATATTTTCTCTATGGAGGTAGCCCACATTGGGTGAACCACGTTAAAATCTGTGTCTCTATTGTGTATGGTGTTTTGTGCATTGCTTTGATTACTGCTATTGATACTGCTATCTATACACTGCATAATATTGATTTGAAAAGAAAAGTAAAAAGTGGTCTTATATTGTTCACCCCCTCTCAGTATAAGCTTGTGTTCTTCAATTGGTATCAGAGCGGGTTCCTTTCGAAGAGTTTGATAGCTTGAAGGAAAAGTGGTCTAAGAACACAATGGATCAAAAGGATCAAAAGGATGGGTCCATCAATAATGCAGTACTAGTATTTGATGGAAGTGACTTCTTGTATTGGTGTGTGCTGATGAGATTTCACCTGATGGCACTTGGAAATGAAGTTTGGGATGCAGTGGAATTTGGATATGATTCAGCAGCCAATCCTCCTACAGATAAGGAAGGTAAGCTTCTAATGCATGCAAATTCAAGAGCTATGAATGCAATTATAAAAGGATTGCGTAGATCAAAATCTATGAAGGTTATGGATTGTACAACAACAAAAGATATGTGGGAACTATTGCATACCATATATGAAGGAGATAAAAGTGTCAGGAAAGCTAAGATCAAAAATCTCAAAGGAGAATTTGAGAACCTAAGAATGCGGGATGATGAAAATATTCATGACTATCTCAACAAGGTTGATGAACTTATACATGAGATGAAAGGTCTTGGAATGAAGGTTGATGAATCTGATGCTTGTGATAAGATCTTGAGAACTCTTCCAAAAAGGTATAGTGAAAAGGTTTCTGCTATAGAAACATCAATTGATAGTGATTCTCTGACAAGGAATTCTTTGCTTGGCATGCTTACTACTTTTGAGATAAGAACAAAAGATCCTATTCCTCCGAAAGAAGTTGCATTCAAAGTGGACAAAAATAAAAAGGGTAAGAAGACAGAATCAAGCAGTGAGTCTTCTAGTGATGAAGAAGCAAATTATGGTAGAAGAGATAAAGGTTCCAGAAGACCCATAGATCTAAGATCTGTTAAGTGTTTTAATTATGGAAAGTATGGACATTATGCAACAGAGTGCAAAGAGCCAAAGAGCAACAATGATGAAGAAAAATAGGATCACAGGTACAGGGAATCAAAAAGATACAGGTACCAGAAGAAAAGCAAGGATGGACAAAACAGACAAGGAAAGAAGTTCTTCCAAAGGCAAAAGAGAAGCTACTATGCGGATAATGCAAGTAAGTACTCAAATGATAGTGATGCTAGTTTTTCAGACAATGATAGAGATGAAGTCCTATTTATGGTTGAAGAGAAAGATCCAGTTAAGAAAAGGACTCCAGTTATTCTCAAGTGTTTTAGATGTGGTAAATTTGGACATCTTGAAGATGATTGCACAAGGGATGGTTATAGTTTCAGTGATGATGATTTTGAAGATGCACTTGATAGACTAGATGAAAATCTTCTAATGGCATTAGAAGAAGAAGTGAGTGATCCTATAGAAGACAAGCCAAAAGAAAGAAATGATATGGACAAAGGTAAAAAAATAGAGGATTATTCAGTAGAGAATGGCTATGATCTCAAGGGAGAACTTATCTATGCCCTTGACATAGTAAAGAAGGTAAGAAAGCAACACTCTAAGCTTGAAAGTCAGTTTCAAGAATGTGATGAAGAAATATTATTGCTCATAGAGGATTTAGAAAAGTCAAAGGCTAAGGCAAGCAAGTTCAAAGATAAGTTAGAAGCAAATATTTTGGAATGTGAAAAGTTAACACAAGAAGTGGCCCTACTAAAGGAAGATTTAGAGGATTCCAAGAATAAGCTATACAAGTATGTAAACAGTGCAAAGAGTGTGGATAAAATAGTCAAGATACAAAGAAGAGCAACAAACAAGATAGGTCTTGGTTCTAAATAGGTTCAAAAGAAAAGGGAAGAAGAGTCTACTTCAAGTCTTGAAGAAGAAGAAACTTCAGAAGAAGATACATCAGAAGAAGACAGTGTAAGTGGGAGTGAGACATCAGAGGATGAGTTGGACAACAAAGAGTTCAACAAAGATAGGAACAATGCACAGAGAAGATACAGATGGAACAACAATCAGAATAGGAGACCAATGAGGTCAAGACAAGGAAGCTTCAATGGAAGATGTTTTTCATGTCACAGGTTTGGGCACATGGCTTCACAGTGCAGGACACATGAAAGATAGGAATATGGAAAAGGATAACTTTTCCAAGGGTATTGCTACTCATGTAATGAGTTTGGTCACAAGGCAATGAATTGCAAGATTCATGACAGAAGAGGATATGGCTTCACTAGGAGAAATCCTAAGATAGTTGCACCTCCAAGGAATAATAACATTAAGTGTTATAAGTGCAATAATGATGGTCACACAACAAGATGGTGTAGAGAAAATATTCCAGAAATAGGCATGAACATGAATAAGAATATGAATAGGAACAAGAATATGAATAGAAATAGGAACATGAACAGAAATAGGAATAGAATAGGAACAGGAATAGGAATAGGAACATGGATGAGAACAAGAAAGAATAGGAACAGAAAGGATGAGAACAAAAAAAAGTGATGATAGGAACATGGATGATGACTTGGAAAGAAATAGTCAGAGGATTCAGAAAACTTAGAAAATAAGAGAAAAAGATAAAGGTAAAGAACAGTGCTTTCGAGGAGTAGAAATACTCCCACCCTAGAATTAACCACCTCATGTGGAGGTGGGGGAGGGGCTAAGCTAAGAGGCTCATTCTTAGCCCCGAGCCCCAAAGGTGACCCTTTGCCATTGATGTCAAAGGGGGAGAGATTTGTGTATTGGGGAGAGATTTGATATTTGAGAGAGCATTGAGCTGGGGAGCAATGTCCCAGGGGGAGTAGAAGAAAAAGAAAGGTCAGGTTTCAGTAAAAGGATATGGGTTGCCATCAATGACAAAGGGGGAGATTGTTGGACATTTTGAGTCCCTAAGTCAAAGTTGTCATTGATGTCACCATTGATGGAGTCATCATTAATACCAAATATTTTAGCAGGAAATAAAGGTGACAAAGATGGTCATTTGATATTCAGCAAGAAGGCAGAAGTTCGAGTGAAACAGTGCAAAAGACAGAAGTTAAAAAGGAGTGATAATATTTATTTTATAAATTATTTAAATTCAGGATGAATTTAAATTTTATAAATAAATATTAAAAGGTACTTTATCAAAGGTGAAATATTATAATGGTTAGAAGTGCCATGGTGAAAACCCAAATAAAATATTTGTAATTTTCATTACAATATTTTATATTGCAAAAGTGGGTTTATAAAGTCTAAAAATATCTTAATAAACCCAAAGGTTGGGTTTAAAGGTTTAAGACCAAAGAATATTTTAATAAATCCAAAGGTTGGATTTAAAGTTTTAAACAAGGCAAAGTTTATTTCCGTCGACGTCATAGAAGCCAAAGGGAAGCGCCGACATTTTTGATTTAATGGAAATGCATATAAATACCATGCCAAAGTTGATTTTCGAATTATCCTTGCTCGAATTGGAAAGAGAATGCATACAAATTAAATGCAGAGCTCATGAGATAGAATTGCGAAATTCATGGTTTGACTTGATGGTGAAAGGAAACAAAAGCAAGCGCATTGATTAGTTGGAAGCCAACAAGGCACTTTGGCCTAGTGGCAAGTGGGCTGCAAGCTTACATTTTGGTGTGCATGGTGGATAGTGTTCGAATCCCATGGAAGCTTTTGGTGGACGTGTTGAAGGCACCAATCATTAGGCGCATACATTTTGCAAGGCAAGGAAGGGGTGTTGAAGCACGTGGTGCTTCTTCCTTCCCAATGAGCTTGTAGCTCGTGTGGTGGTTTGCACCATGGGCAAAGATGCTTGTGAGGGCTGCGTTGAGAGTTCGAAACTCTCCAAAGGCAAAGGTACATTTTTAATGTTTTATTTTATTAATGCCTAAGTTGGAGGTATAAGGTATTTGGTGGTTGAAGTCTTTGCATTGTGATAAAGGTTGGTAGTTGAGAAATATCATTAGGAGTTATAAGGAGAATTCTATTTTTATTTTCAAGTCTTAAATTTTGCTATTGTGGAATATTGAAAGGTTAAGACTTTGTGGGTTGTGTGTTATTTCCAATAAAGGGTTTTGTGATTATTGTGAGGATATTGCTTATTGTTTAAGTTGGAGTGATAAGGTGTAATTGTGATATTATTTTTGTGATATAAAAATTATCCTCTAACCCTTATTGAGTTTGTCAAAGAAGTAATTGTGAGTGTGGCAGATTTGTAAGGACAACTACTCTTCAAGAAAAGGTATGGGCAAAATTCTTCTTTGTTGAGTTAGATGATTGGCTTGATTGAAAATTAAGTTTGGAGTGAAAAGGATTTGATTAGGGTTTCCTTTTCGAAAGTGGTTGAGTTAATGCTTCAAGGTTTTCTGGATTGAGAGTTGTGATTAAACCTTGTTTGATAAGCATTGTTGTTTAGACCATTGGTTGAGTGAAGTACTTTGAGTTTATGCTTCAAGGTTTTCTGAATTGAGAGTTGTGATTAAAACCTTGTCTTATTAGCATTGTTGTTAAATGCAATGGGTGATGCAAAGAACTTGAACTTGAGTTAGAAAAGAACATGAGTATCATTGTTATGTGAGATTTGTTGTTGAGCATTGTTGGAAATATTTTGAGTTGGTTGATACATGCTTGGACTAGGGTTTGTGAGAAAGGGTTGTTCCTTGAGGTGATTGGTTGAGTAGAGTTGATTGAGCCTAGTCAAGTGGATGTATGAAGTGGTTGTTCAAGTTCCATGAAACAAACTATTCTATATTCTGATTTGAGTTGAGATTGAGCTTTGAGAATAGAACATATTGAGTCTCTAACAATTCTCTTTATGCTTCTATGAGATTGAGTTGAGAAAGATATTGAGCATTTGAGTAATAGAACATATTGAGTCTCTAACAATTCTCTTTATGCTTCTATGAGATTGAGTTGAGAAAGTGATTGAGCATTGAGTATAGAACATATTGAGTCTCTAACAATTCTCTTTATGATTCTATGAGATTGACAAGTTGAGTGAGGATTGTTGAGTATGATTTTGATTTGGTGAGTTTTGAGAGGTTGGGAATTGTGATTTGAGTTGGACTTGTTGAGCAGATTTGGACAAGTTCTGAGAGTGAGACTTGTTGAGCATATTTGGACAAGTTAGTGGGCTGAGTGTGTGAGAGATTTGAGAGTTTTGAGAGTGGACTGTGTGAGTAGATTTGAGTAGTTGATTTGAGAGATTTGAGAGGTTGAGGACCTTTGAGAGATTTGAGAGGTTTGAGTGGACCTATTGAGCATATTTGAGTAGGTTCTGAGTGGACTTGTTGAGCAGATTTGAGTAGGTTTTGAGTGGACCTATTGAGAGATTTGAGAGGCTGAGATTTGAGTGAACCTATAGAGCTTTGGAGGTGACATAGTAGAGAGGACAAAGTCTCTAGTGGATAGAGATCCATCAGCCAGGACATTGAGGATAGGTCTTCTGAGTGAGGACAAGAGTCTTCAAGTGGAGAGAGATCCACAGTCAGTGTAGTGGAGGCAGTCTTCTAGAGGATCACCAGCCAGAGCATAGGAGAAGGAGTTCTCCTATGGATAGAGATCCACAAACTAGATTTAGGGGATCAACATCTCCTTTGGATAGAGGTCCATAAACATTGTAATTGGGAAGGATTCCCAAAATATTATTTGAGAAATATTTAGAAGAAATATTTTCTCTGTGGAGGTAGCCCACATTGGGTGAACCACGTTAAATTTGTGTCTCTATTGTGTATGGTGTTTTGTGCATTGCTTTGATTACTGCTATTGATACTACTATCTATACACTACATAATATTGATTTGAAAAGAAAAGTAAAAAGTGGTCTTATACTGTTCACCCCCCCTCTCAGTATAAGCTTGTGTTCTTCAATAGGGTTATGCATAGTGGCTATTTATCACCAAATTGACTAAAATTAGGATTTTTAAAATTTGTAATTAGCTAATATTTGGGACCCTTAACTATGGCCCATTAGCCAAAAAAATTTAGATGCAATTTTTTTGGGTTGATTCGCCCCACCTTTATAATAATTTGACCATTTTAAGTTTAAATTTCCAACATTGCCCCTAATAATAGTGAATCTTTGACATGCGTTTGGACACTATTCACCTAGATTTTGAAACTGATTTGCCAAATTTTTGTAAATACACTTTGGGGCTGACCCATTACACATAACCCTACTTTGTATGCTCACCCATGATGTGTTTTCCTATTTCTTGCTTTATGTGGGGGTTTGATGGGTTTTCCCAAAAACTTTGTCTGATCGCATTGAGCACTGGGTTCCTCCTTTATTTTCCACTTGTATTCGGATGTTCAAGTCCTTTTGTCTAGCCCATCTCTCTGGAGAATTTGGAAGGAGAGGAATCTTTGAGACTTTAAGAACTCCTTGAGAGATACTAAATTTGTTTACCTTAGAGTTTTTGGAAGTTAAAAGGGTAAAATGGTAAAAAATTGTTTTACCACTGTAAGCTTTGGACCTTACCCTTTTACCTCCTTGGACGACAACTGAGTCAGCAGGATTGGACGACATGGACGACAGGGAGTTTGAATCCTAATTCTATTTTTCCTTTCCTCCCTATTTTTCTTCCTCCCTAATGTCTCTCCTAATATTTCTAGATTATGGAATTTAATCTATGTATTAAAGCATTGTAATATTTCAAACCTAATGTTAATGAATATCAGTGTGATTATTATTTGTGCTCCTAAATTTCTAAGTGTTATATCTGGTATCAGAGCTGTGTGTGTCTAAGGCTTCAAGGATAGGCATGGATCCTGAGGAGGTCTAGGAAGCCCATAGGTGAGGCATAGATCTCGAGGAGGTCTAGGAGGCCCGTAGAGCGAGGTCAAGAGGTCTCGTAACACGTAAATCGAGGTGAGGTCGAGAGGGCCCGCAACACATGAACCAAGGTGAGGTCGAGAGGGCCCATAATACATGAACCGAGGTGAGGTCGAGAGGAGGCCCATAGAGAGCACACAGATCAAGGAGATAACTAGAGGCAGACACGTGGCAAGTAGATAGTGAGGCGGACATGTGGACCAGAGGAGAGCTGACTAGACAGGTGATGTGGTAGACAGTCGATGTGGTAGGTGATGTGGTGGACAAAGGGGCAACTGGCGATGTGGTGCGAGGAGATTGGCTTGGCTAGAAGGCAAAAGGGCAGTCACTAATTACCCGAAGGCAATCAAGAAGCTTAGTGCTTCTTTGTGCTTATAAAGCACTATTTCCCCTTCGCATAGTGGATGTGGGATAAAAACTTATAATTTTTTTTTTATGTTTCGTGCGACCACGATGGAATAAAGGAGGCAAGCCTCCCTTGCCTTCTCATTAGGCCATGTAGCTCGACTATCTCGAGGAGCCAGCATTAAGACGCTCGTCCCCCAATAGATCGTAGGTTCAAAACCCGGTGACGACGAAGCTGTTAATTTTTTTTTGTTAAAAACTTGCCCCGAATGCTTAAGAAATTATAGTGTATAGTGCTTGAGTCCTATCGGCGGTGGAAGCCGAGTTGGCAAGGAAGATTTGCTTGGAAAGAGGAGTCACGGGTTCGACTCCTGCGGAGGATAATGTTTTTTTAAAAAGTTTTTTTTCTAAAGTTTATTATTATATATATTAAAAAAATATAACTTTATATTATATTTAATAAAATTAAATAATAATTGTTTTTAATTTTTTTTTATAAAGCAATTATATATTTTTTATTAAATACAAATATAGATATGTTTTTTTATATAATAAAATAGAAGAAAAAGAACATTGCCTAAGAGGCAATTTATGTAAGAGGACTCAAAAGTGAAAATATTGTGTAAAAGACCTAAAGGGCTTTAGAAATTTCTTTCTAAAAGTCTGAAAGAGGCAAAACATTGAAGAATATGAAGACAATTCGTTTGGGAGTGGATTTGAGCAATCCGAATCCATAGAAATTGCACCTCAAGAATATAAATATACTCATTATAGTAATTCAGTGGAAATCCTAGAACCAAAATTACCAAAGATAATATTGATCAATGACGACGAAGAAGAAGTAGCAGACGATTTCGTGACTTAATAAATAGTAGCACCACAGCAAGAGGAGCAAGCCATCAGTGATAGAATGAATCAAGTCATATTTGACTTAAATTTGTAATCACTTATTTCTTCATCTTTCTTCCTTATTTGATAAAGCAGAGTGCTTTATTGTAACCGAGAAATAAAAAGAGTTTTTTAGTAACTATGGCCTCACATAACAATCTACCAATTCCAGAGTTCAACGGGTATGACTACGAGTATTGGTCTATCAAAATGAAGACCTTGCTCATAGGAAAATGTTTATGGGACATAGTGGAAGAGGGTTATACCAAACCTACAGACTAGACAACATTAAGTGTCGCAGATAAGAAAACAAAGAAAGAAGCGCAAAAGAGCAAGTCCTCTGCTCTTTATCATCTCCAAGCAACATTGGATAAAAGTATATTCCCTAGAATAGCCACTTGTATAACTGTACAATATGCGTGGAAAGCTTTGAAAGACAAATTCCAGGGAAGTGATCAAGTGAAGCAAGTGAGGCTTCAAACACTGAAATAAGATTTTGAAAATCTCAAAATGAAAGAAGACAAAAAAGTTGGTGACTACTGTGTCAGAGTCAAGGTAGTAGTTGATAAAATGGTTACTATTGGTGAATAAATTAAGCCTAAAACAATTGTAAAGAAAGTGTTACGAACAATTATTCAAATATGGAATCACATAGGCATAATCAAAGAAGAGTCAAAAGATCTTTCCATCTTAACATTTGATGCATTAATTGGGTCGTTAATGTCTCATGAAGAGAGATTACATGAATCTCCTTCAACCAACTATGGAGGTGATGATAAAGCCTTCACATCCAAGGAAAATTCTAGAAGAGGACATGGAAGAAGTCAAGACAGAGGGCAGCGAAGATGTAGAGGTAGAGGCAACTACAAAGGAGGCAACTCCAATAGAGGAGGCAATCAGAATAGAGGTGGAAACCAAAATTGAGGAGGCAATCCAGGACAAAGTGGAAATCAAGGACGAGGAAGTGACAAGTACAAAATAACTTATTTTAACTATGGAAATCTAGGTCACTTTGCTCATGATTGCTGGTCAAAATATTCTCAAGGTAGCAGTAGTCAATATGGAAATTATGGAGAAGAATATGATACCTCTAATATTTTTCTATCATATGGAAAATTAGAACAAAATCTAAATGACACATGGATTCTAGATACTGGTTGCTCAGACCATATGAGTGGCAAAGAAAATCTATTTGCTACTCTAGATTCCACTTACAAATCCCAAATCAAATTAGGAGATGATAAAGCTTTGCAAGTTGAAGGCATTGGAGCCATGGAGGTTCCAAAAAAAGGACTAAATAAAGTGAATGACATCTGCTACACTCTGTTAGTATTACAATGGCACTGAGATGGGGGGGTGAATCAGTGTAGCTCTTTAGGCTTAAATATGTAACTGTTAAAATTAAAATAATGAAACCTTAAAACCAGATACAACAAGTATTACAAGAGAGCATCACACAACACAAGATTTAACGAGGTTCACCAATTTGGCTACTCCTAAAAAAGAATGGCTGCTTGGACTACCATCCAAATCTAGCCTTTGCAAAGCACCAAACCCTTATTTATTTGCACCAACAGAAAGGAGCACCAACCCCTGATGCCAAGCTGCAACCTAGACTTCAATTTTGAATCAAGAAGTTTGATAGAAAAATACCTTCACTTTTTCAAGACCCTAACTAGTCTATGGCTTACCCGATATCTCTCACAGTTTGCAAAACACATCCATCTTCCACGCATTTACAGTCGTAATTTGGTTTCTTTGAGTTTCCTCTCTACTCATACTCTATGCACTTTCTTTGCAATCTCTGCGCATGCTCTGTGAACCCTTTGTGCACTGTCTTCGCACACTCTTCACTATTTTCACTCTCTACGAACTCAACTCTTTCTACGCACACACAATCGCACTTAGCACGATTCGACACTTCTCATCGCTCACTCTACGCACTTAGTCGCATCTGCATTCACTCTGTGTTCTTCGCCATCTATCATTGATTATGTGCTATCTATGCTCTTACGGCCACATATCACACACTTAGATACTCGCACAAAATCAACACTTTAATTCTCCAAACAACCCTCCTTTTATAATAGTATTTTCAAGATGAAAACCCTAATTTTAGTCGACTATCATTGCAAATGTAAACCCTAATCTTAGTTGGCTAAAAACCCTAATATTAGTCAAATTTCATCAATCTTCATCAGCTTCTACTCATGAAGATATTCGTTAATTCCATCGTTCGAAGATTTCATTCGATAACAGTCCCTGTAGCCGTCGCACCGATTTTTGTTCACTCTTCATATTTTAGCTGCATGAATTCACTCTGTATCTGTCCCTGTAAATGCTGTAGTGACGTCAGTCCACTGTCACACTTTTCAATTGGGTTCTTCTTCTTTCATCGCGCTTATGCAACCTATCGCAAAATCGTGACATTTCTGCCTCTATAGCTTCTTTTGTTGCCGTTGCCACGAAAATACATGTCGTGATATCGCGACATTTTTGCCTCTTTGAATTTTTCTTGGCTTTTGACCGCAAAAATGTAACATGTCGCGATATCATGACACTTTCACCTTCGTACACTTTCTTTATTCTTTTGTCCCAATATCGCGACACTTCTGCCTCCGTAGACTTCGTCTTTGCTTTTGTCACGATATCGCGACACTTCTGCCTCAGTAGACTTCGTATTTGCTTTTGTCATAATATCGTGACACTTCGAATTCAACTTTGGTTTTGTCGCGATATCGTGACACTTCTACCTTCGTAGTCTTCCACTTATCTTTTTTCACAAAATCATGACACTTCTGCCTTTGAGATCTTCTTCTCTGCTTTTGTCATGAAATCGTGACATTTCTGCTTTCGTACTTAACCTTTTTGCTTTTGTCATGAAATCACAACACTTCTGTCTTTGAAGTCTTTTTATTTGCTTTTGTCATGAAATCGTGACACTTCTGCTTTCGTACTTTACTTCTTTGCTTTTGCCATGAAATCATGACACTTCTGCCTTCGAAGTCTTCTTCTCTGCTTTTGTCACGAAATCACGACACTTCTGCTTCCAAAGTATTCTTTCTATTTTTGTCACGAAATCATGATAGTTCTGCCTTTGAATTCTTGCTTTCTGCTTTTGTCACTAAATCATGATAGTTTTGCCTTTGAATTCTTGCTTTCTACTTTTGTCATGAAATTGTGACAGTTCTGCTTCTGTACGCTTTCTTTTACAACCCGTCATGAAATTGCGATACTTTTCACTTCTTACTCTTTCTTTTGCAACACGTCATGAAATCGTGACACTTTTCACTTCTTACTCTTTCTTCTGTAGCATGTCATGAAATCATGACACTTTCATTTGCTTACTCTTTTTCTTCCAACATGTCACAAAATCATGACAGTTTTCCTTCCTTGCCCGTTTTCTTTCAACATGTCACGAAATTGCAATAGTTTTCCTTCCTTGCCCTTTTTCTTTCAACATGTTGTGAAATCGCGACAGTTTTTCCACTTGCATTTTTCTCTTCCAACATGTCATGAAATCGTGACAATTTTTCCACTTGTCTTTTTCTCTTCCAACATGTCGCGAAATCACGACAATTTTTCCACTTGCCTTTTTCTCTTCCAACATGTGAAATCGTGACAGTTTTTCCACTTGCCTTTTTCTCTTCCAACATGTCGTGAAATCGCGACAGTTTTTCCACTTGCCTTTTTCTGTTCCAACATGTCACGAAATCGAGACAGTTTTTCCACTTGCCTTTTTCTCTTCCAACATGCGACAATTTTTCCTGCTTTCTCTCTCTTCCAACATGTCATGAAATCGTGACACTTTTTCTTGTTTTTTCTCTCTCTTCCAATATGTCGCAAAATCACGACACTTTTTCTTGCTTTTTCTCTCTCTTCCAACATGTCGAGAAATCGTGACACTTTTTCCTTCTTGCTGTATATGTCGCGATATCGCGACACTTTCTTACTTGTATTTTTCTTTGAACTTTTGCATATGGGACACTTCGGTCTTCTTGGAAAAAAATTGTACATACTCTGAATAGCTTCTGAACTTCCTATCCACTGCATCTGAATAGCTTTTGAACTTCCTGTTCACTGCATCAACCAATCTATCTGACTGTGTTGACAACAATGACAATACTATTGCATATTCTGAATAGCTTCTGAACTTCCTATCCATTGCATCAACTGATCTATCTGACTGTGTTGACAACAATGACAATACTATTGTTGCACCTTGCTCAACAATCTCCCCCTTTGGAATTGTTGTCAACACACATGCAATTACCTGTAACTCTTCTCCCCCTTTGACAATAATACCATAGGGCTATTGCAGACTCCCCCTGAGTCCATGCACAACATTCTCAGGCAAAAAATTTTACACTTAGTAAAAATTACACACATGAGAAAAAGATGAACAAATTCACAAATGCTCCCCCTGAGAATGTGATCCCTGTAGCTAGTCAATTCTTGGGAATATCTCTCACTGGTATTTTTGAGCTAATTTTACTAGATTTTCAAAACTGATATGACCGGACCTCTTGTGCCACAACCAATTTTCTTCTTCTTGTCCAATCAAGCAAGCTCCTCCTTCAAAAAGTGATACCGGATAGCAATATGTTTTGTGCATGAATGCATAACCAGATTCTTGGGGATCTTAATCACACTTAACTAAAATTGGCTCACTAAAGTTGATATCAAGATCTTTCAGAGTTTGCGTACAACATGTTTTTGCTGCAATATATTTTGCCTCTGTTGTAGATAAGGAGACTGACTCTAACTATGCCATGTGACCAACCTATCTCCAAGATAGAATGCACTTCCACTAGTACTCTTTCTGTCATCTACACATCCTTCCCAATCTACATATAAATACACACTAAGGGTGAATTCCTTAGCTTTCAGACACCATAACCCATACTCCATAGTACCCTTGAGTTACCGAAGAATCCTCTTTATTGCTGTCACATGAAACTTGTCCAAAATTACACGGTGATCCTGGACGGAGGAGCGGCATGGAGGAGAGGAGCAGCGGAGAGATTTCAAAAGTTTTAGGCGGGAAGAGCAGAGATGGCTCGGAGGGTTTGGGTAGGACCCTCGAGATTGACCCAGGTGAGGATCCAGAGGATGGGAGGCCAGCGGCGTCAGGAGGGGTTGTCCAGAGAGAGCGGGACCCTCCCCAAAAAGATCCGGACAAAGGGACCCAGATGGGCGGTGCGGGGCCCGGAGGTGGCCGGTCCTTTGCGGATACTGTCAAGGGGAGAAAGAGTGTTTTTCTTTCACTCCCGCCCCTCATCCCGATAAATAATAGGATAAAGGCACCTATTGATTCGATGGGGCCATGTTTAGCCATGGAAGAGTTTTCATTAGTGGGCAAGTTTCTGGGTGGAAGGCCAGATATAGAAACTATTCGGTCCTGGGCCCTATCCAAATGGAGGACGGTGGGTAGCATGGAGGTTGTTGCCCTGTCCAGGGGGTTTTTTATCATAATATTTAACAATAAGGAGGATGCGAGCCGCGTTCTCACTGGAGGACCCTGGTTTTTAGGGAAACGCAGTCTTTTCCTCAGGAAATGGGGGGAGGATTTTGACCCTGAAAAACAAAATATCAATACTGCTCCCATTTGGGTTTGGCTCCCCAACCTTCCAGCTCAGTTTGTCAATGAGTATTGGCTGCATGGCATTGCCAGAACGATCGGAGAACTGGTGTCCATAGATCATGCAACCTTGGCTAGGACAAGGATGACACATGCAAGAATTTGCGTCAACGCCAATCTTGAATCTGAGCTGCCAAATGTTGTGGAGCTAGAGTACGACAACTACCTAAGATATCAGGTGGTGGAATATGAAAACAAGCCAGCTTATTGCCCTGAGTGTAAATCCCAAGGCCACCTGCAAAATCAGTGCCCTACTCTAGCAGCAAGTAGAGACATCCACAGATCGGAAGGCAAACATGCAAATGAGAAAGGGTTTCCTAGGAACCCCCCTCTAAAAAGAGGCCCTGTTGGCAAAGGAGGGTCTAGGCCCTTTTAAAAAGAACTTCTTGTTTTAGGAGAAGGACAAACAGGGTGCAGGGCAAAATCAGAGCAAAGACAAGCAACATCTCATCGAAGAACAGGAAAATCAGGTAAGCCCTAAATTTCCAAGCTCAAATAAGTTCAATATTTTAGCCGATCTATCGGTAGAAGGGGAGATCAAGGAATTAGAAGAGGGAAA
Source organism: Wollemia nobilis (assembly GCA_028583015.1). Taxonomy (NCBI): domain Eukaryota; kingdom Viridiplantae; phylum Streptophyta; class Pinopsida; order Araucariales; family Araucariaceae; genus Wollemia; species Wollemia nobilis. Next base: position 1,101,246 of record JAQPPZ010002555.1, on the reverse strand, counting down.
TAGGCAATGTGTTCTTCCTGAAACCCTAGAATCCCCATCAAGGGTGGGTCCTTCAGATCCCATAACAAATAACCCCTCAATCCCCCAGGGAGGGGTAAGGCTAAGCCCCAGAGAATATAGAAAAAGGGTGGAGGAGATTGTGTCTTCGAAACCAGACCTTCCCAACATCACTGCCAGAAGCCCACCAAACCAGCTAGAAGATTCTTCTCATAAATCAGGAGAATACAGGAAAAATATGGAGGAGTTAGAATCAAGGACTGAGATGGTAGAATTGGATGATTTTGAGGAATGCGTGAGTCCGGTTCTTCAACAGTTAGATCCCCCTCAATTTAGCCCCAAGAAGACCAGGAGTACGACTAAGTCACCTATTGACTATGGCTATGAGAGAAAGAAGGGGAGGATTTCAAATGCAGAGCACAACGAGAATGAGGATTGACAATGAGATTGCCAGCGGTAAGCGAGAAAACTATGATACAACAAGTTATCCCAGGGCTCGAAGATAACAAATCAGGAAAACCTCCTCAGGGAAGGGGGAAAGGGAAAAACTCTAAACAATCTAAATGAAGGTTCTCTCATGGAATGTGAGAGGCCTCAATGGCCGGCCCACTCAGAGAGTGGTTAGTTCGCTAAGAAGGCAATACAATCCAACAATTTTGATGTTGCAAGAAACAAAATTAGACGAAGCCCAGTCAAAATCAATAGCAAAAAAGATGTGGAGTCAAGGGGAAATGGTGTTTATACCGGCTAGAGGAACGTCTGGAGGGCTCATGGTTCTGTGGGACCCTCGGGTAGTGGAAGGCAGTATCATCCAAAAGGACGACAGGGTGTTGAGTGTTTTTTTCCATGATATTGACATCAATAGATCGTGGATCTGCTCCAATGTTTACGCTCCTAATACTGTTCAGGGGAGAGCTTCTTTGTGGGAGTATCTGGGCAATCTGGGTGATGCTTTCCATGACATCCCATGGGTGGTGGCAGGAGATTTCAACATGCCACTATACCCATCAGACAAAAAGGGTGGATCAGGGCTCCCTACCAGAAGTATGGAAGACTTCAATGATTTTGTTAACTTGAACCAACTGATGGATGTGAGGCTAAGAGGAGCCAAGTATACCTGGAGCAATAGGCGTTCAGGAAGCCAACTTATCCAGGAAAGACTTGACAGGTTCTTCTTATCCAAAGAGGCGATTGCTGGGTTTGGAGACTCTACCCTGCAAACCTTTCCCAAAATTTCCTCCGATCACAATCCCATCCTCTTGGAGGTCCCAAAGTCAAACTCTTTCAAAAAACCCTTTCATTTTTAGTCAATGTGGATCAGACACCCGGATTTAAAAGAAAGTATTTCCAAATGGTGGCAGCAACCCTTTCACGGAAGTTCAGGTTTCATTCTTGCTCAAAAGCTGAAATTAGTAAAGAATAACCTTAGAACTTGGAATAAGGAGGTTTTTGGGAACCTGTTTGAGAACAAGAAACAAGTGGGGGAAAGGCTGTAGGTCATTGACAACACGATACAGAATGGTATCAGTGATGAAGCTACTAGGAAGGAGGAACAAGCCAATCTGTCAGAATATCACAATATTTTAGCTTGTGAGGAGACTTACTGGAGACGAAATCCAGGGCTTTATGGCTAAAGGATGGTGATTCGAACTCAAAGTTCTTTCATGTTTCTACCTTGAGGAACAGAAGTAATAATAAGATCGAGAGAGTTGACCAAAGCTGATGGATCCAAAACCCAAGACTTAATTGAGATCAGGGAGGAAGCAGCAGCTTACTTCAGCTCCCTTCTCGGGGAGGAATCCCAGTGTAGAGAGGAAGCCAAGGAATCCCTCCTCCAGTCCATTCCGAGTTTGGTTGATGAGGCCATAAATGGTAAGCTTCTTGCTCCCTTCACTGATGAAGAAATCAGAAAAGCTCTGTTTAGCATGGATCCTGAGAAGACCCCTGGCCCTGATGGGTTCCCTCCTCGGTTCTACCAAGCTTTTTGGGACACTGTAGGAGCGGATGTCATCTCTGCTATCAAAGAATTTCAGGCTTCAAAACATATCCCGAGAGGGTTCAAGTCCACCTTTATCGCCCTGATTCCTAAGGGCCCAACTCCAGAGACAATGGCAGATTTCAGACCGATTAGTCTATGCAACGTGTCCTACAAGATATTATCAAAAGCCATTGCTAACAGGATGAAAGAAATTTTGCCCCTCATTATCGACCCTAGCCAAGGCAGCTCTGTTCAGGGGAGATCAATTTTGGATGGTGTGATCACAGTCCATGAAGCTTTGCACTCTGCTAGTCAAACCAACAAGGCGGTCTTAGCCCTAAAGCTCGATATGAACAAAGCTTTTGACCGCATTAACTGGGATTTTTTGATGGTTGTTCTTCTGAAGTTTGGCTTTCATCCTCAGTGGGTCAGGCTGATAAAAGAGTGCATATCCGAACCCTGGTTCTCAGTTCTGGTCAATGGCACGATAGCTGGGTACTTCCAGAGTCACAGAGGGCTCAGACAAGGAGATCCAATAAGCCCAATGTTGTTCGTCATTGTGGCAGAGGCACTGGGTAGAACTATTAAAGCAGCTTGCAATGCTGGATTAATTTCGGGGATCAAAGCCACTTCTCTCATCAACCCTATTAGTCACCAACAATTTGTGGATGACACTTTGATGTTGACCCAGTCGTCTGTGGTTGAAGCTAGAAGGATTAAGCACATTCTCCAACTCTACGAGGATGCGGCGGGTCAGAAGGTGAATTTCAACAAGAGTAAGCTCTACTTCCTTAACACCCCAAATCAGAGGCAAGCCAGAATAGCTCAAATTTTGGGATGTTCGATAGCGACTCTCCCTACCACGTATCTAGGCCTTCCCCTTTTCTACGGTTCTCCGTGTGTATCTATGTGGGATAGAGTGGTAGAAAGAATCCAAAAAAAATTGGCTGGTTGGAAAGGACATTTTTTATCTCAGGCCGGGAAACTCACCCTCACTAAGGCTTCCTTACAGAGCATTCCGGTTTATTTTCTTTCTATTTTTAGAGCTCCGACCAGAATTCACCAAAAAATTGAACAGATTCAAAAGAACTTTCTCTGGTCTGGATCAGAGGAAAAACAGAGGATCCACCTTGTGGGCTGGGGCAAGGTTTGTAGGCCGAAAGAATACGGGGGGCTAGGACTGAGAAGAGTTGCTCATCTAAACACAGCTTTAGTAGCTAAACAAGCTTGGCGTCTTATTAACAATGAGGAGAATGAGTGGACTGCCATAATTAGAAGGAAATATCTTCAAGGTTCTGATTTCCTAGATGATACGGTGCACAGGAGAGGTTCTGCGTTCTGGAGAGCAATCTTATCAAGCAGAGAGGTCATAAAGAAAGGCCTAAGATGGGTCCTTGGTAATGGACAGAAGATCAGGTTCTGGGATGACAGGTGGGCCAAGGATGAAGCGTTATCTCAGGTTCCTCACCTAGCGAGGGTCAAAATAATCATAGAGGATCTCTATGGGAGGAAAGTAGCTGACTTCATGAGGCAGGACAGAGGAAGGCTTATTTGGAAACAGATAAGGATCCTAGGATTTGAAGCCATTTCAGAAGAAATCCAAAGCATATTGCATCAACAATTCATCTCCATGAGTCCTGGGCAGGATCATGTTATTTGGGAAGCTTTCGAAAATGGGCAGTTTTCAGTCAAATCTGCTTACATGCTAATGGTAGAGTCTGAGGACCCCATTCTCCAGACTCAGTTGGTGTGGGTCAAAAAGCTTATTCCTAAAGTTGCAATGTTCTCGTGGATGGCGATCCAAGGCAGGATTCTTACGATTGACAACTTGATAAGGAAAGGTATGATAGTTGCTAACCGTTGTTGTTTGTGCAGGGCCAATTGGGAGTCCACCCTCCATATTTTCCTTGAATGCCCGGTCTCTTTGAGCATCCTCAATAGGTTATTTCAAGCCTTTAGCATTTGCTGGGTCAGACCAGCCACCATCATTGACCTCTTCCACCAATGGCCAAATCCCTTCGTTAGCCTTAGGTTGAGGTTTTTTTGGAAGATCTATCTCCACCATTTTTTGTGGTAGATTTGGCTTGAAAGAAACCATAGAGCTTTCCATGAGTCGAGCCATGATGCCACCTCCATCACCAATAAGATCCTTACCTTTGCCCATGAAAACGTTAGCCTTATTCCTCATGAAGCTCGCAATCCCCCCCTCTGGGAGAGACTGATCGCTCACTCTTTAAATCTTACCCTGGTTGAGAAACCCTTGTCCCCCAAGATCAATCCTAGAGTAGATGTCAGGTGGAAACCGCCCCCAGTTGGATGGCTCAAGCTTAACTTTGATGGGGCTTCTAAAGGTAACCCTGGCAGAGCAGGGGCTGGAGGAGTAGTGAGAGACCATCAAGGCTTTCTGGTGATGGCCTTTTCTGAGCAGTTGGGAACAAGGACTAACAACGAGGCGAAAGCAAGAGCGCTATGGAGGGGTCTTCAAATGGCTCAGGAGATTGGAGATAATCTTATCATCGAAGGAGATTCCCTGCACGTCATAAACCTTATCAGCAATGGGAAAATTCCTCCGTGGCGGTTTAAGACTGTCATCGAAGAGGCTAGGATCCTCTACCAAGCCAGAAATGAGCGAAGGGCCCAACACGTGTTTAGGGAAGCTAATAAAACTACTGATATCTTAGCCAATTTAGGGGTGGAAGCTGATGGGTTGGTCACTTGGGAACTCGGGGTTCCAAGTGATGTGGACAAGATTATTCAAAATGATCACCAATGTTGATGCATCTGTGGGGTTTGGAAAAAGGAAGAGGAGTTTTCTGTCTCCCGAAGCTGTCCTGTCGTGATTTCGCGACAAAAAAAGACAAGTGCGACCACGGACCAAAACTATCGCGATATCGCGACGCGTCGTCGTATCGCGGTCAAAGTAGAGCAGGAGAGGTTTTGATCGATAATTGTCATGATATCGCGACTTGTCGCGTTATCGTGCTCAAAAGAAGCAGTGAAGAGCACAGAAGGAAACTGTCGCGATATCGCGACGTGTCGTCGTATCGCGGTCAAAGTAGAGCAGGAGAGGTGTTGACCGAAAAATGTCGCGATATCGCGACATGTCGCGTTATCGCGCCCAAAAGAAGCAGTGAAGAGCTTAGAGGAAAATTGTCGCGATATCGCGGCTTGTCGCATTTTCGCGACCTGTCACGGTTTCGCGGTGCTCAATGCTGGAAAAGTTTAAGTATGGAAAGTTGTCACGGTTTCGCGACCGACAGAGGCAGAGGGGAGCGCCCAGCAAGAATGTCGCGATTTCGCGACGTGTCACCGTATCGCGATCAAAGTAGAGCAGGAGAGGTGTTGACCAAAAAATGTCGCGATATCGCGACATGTCGCGTTATCATGCCCAAAAGAAGCAGTGAAGAGCTTAGAGGGAATTTGTCACGATTTCGTGGCTTGTCGCATTTTCGCGACCTGTTGCGGTTTCGCGGTGCTCAATGCTGGAAAAAGTTAAGTATGGAAAGTTGTCACGGTTTCGCGACCGACAACGACAGAAGGGAGCGCCCAGCTAGAATGTCATGATTTCACGACGTGGAGGCGGCATCGAAGCAGAAGACTGAAAGATGTCACGAAATCGTGACATGTCGCATTTTCGCGACTTGTCGCGAAATCACGGAGATGATGAAAATGAAGCAGAAGGCTGAAAGATGTCACGATTTCGTGACATGTTGCATTTTTGTGACTGGTCACGAAATCATGGAGATGCTGGGATTTGTAGCTGAAGGCAGAAAGATGTCACGAAATCGCGACATGTCGCATTTTCGTGACCTGTCACGAAATCGCGGAGGGGCTTGCAGGCAAAGCAGAAGGCATTTGGATGTCACGAAATCGTGACATGTCACATTTTCGTGACTTGTCGCTTTGTCGTGACTTGTCGCGAAATCGCGGTGTTGCATGAAGTTGAAGCAGAAGGCAGTTTGTTGTCGCGATTTCGTGACATGTCGCATTTTCGCGACCTGTCGCGAAATCGCGGAGTTGCTGGCTAAGGAAGCAGGTGGCTGTTTGATGTCGCGAAATCGTGACATGTCGCATTTTCATGACATGTCGCATTTTCGCGACTTGTCACAAAATCGCGGTGATGCTGGAAAATGAAGCATAAGGCTGAGTGATGTCGCGATTTCGTGACATGTCTCATTTTCGTGACTTGTCGCGAAATCGTGGAGGTGAGGGTAGATGAATGCAGATGGCTGTGGTGCGTGAAGCTATTTCAGAAGGGGGATCCAGATGGGTTCTAATAGCGTAGGACAGTTTGTCCCTATTGGTTTTTTGATCCGTAACAGCTCTGTGCTGATTCTTGTAAAAGGTTTTGGGTCAACCTAGAAAACCCGTTTGCAATGAATTTGATCCTTAATTACCAAAAAAAAAAAACTTGTCCAAAACTTTAGTTCAAATTTTAGCATCTAACTCTTTCTAGATTGCTTGGAAGTATTCCTGCAAATAGACCTCCTGCGCTGATTTTGCACCTATAAAAAATTGTCAAGTAACTCACACTTTTACCAACTTTTGTCCAACACTATACCGACACTGCAACTGCAATTTTACTGCCAACTCTGTACAAGCACCATACACTGTACCATAGCACAACCAAATCCCCTTTTATATTTACAACCAAATCTATGTTTTCTACAGTCACTGCTGGTCACATCTTACTTTCAATTTTTCAAATAAGGAGAAAACATTTTTTCAAACACTTCACGACCAACCATAGTGCACCTTACTCAAACTCATACTTCTGGACCTCGGATGGGCATGGTTCACAAAACAAAGTTGCTCATATTGATGAGCTAGACATGAATCAATAATCAGACTTCAATATTTTTCACCAAAGCATCATAACAGATCTAACAATCTTCACATCAAAGTGTGGTTCAAATACACATTGCTTTTATCGAAACACATATACGCAGCTAGGGCAAACATTATTTCACTAATAAAATTATTTGAACTATTATAATCCATAGCTTTGAACAGTGGCAGTAAAAACCATCAACAGTACAAAAATGACATATAACAATACTACCAATGGTGACAACTCTCAATTTAATCACCACCCTTCACGGCACCTCCACAACCAACTACATGAACTGAAATACACTTTAACAACTATTTGAAAACTCTCCCTGACTACTTGCATTTCATCCTTAGATAACCAAACAAATACATAGGAGCATTAAAATAAAACTTTAAGATTTCTCCCCCTGAGGATGTACCACCTGGAGTTGCTTAGTGCAATAGCGGAGTAGTCTCCTTTAGTGGAAGGAGACATGATTTCCTTTCTTCTATATTTCTCCAAACTTTCTTGAATTTGGGCTTGAGTTTTTCAAGTACATCCCTATTTTGAACCTTTTCATGAACTTGAACATTTCTCTTGTGTGGTTGTCTCTTGTGCATCCTTGATGGATAATTATTTTCCTTTCTTTTATGCACATGATTTATTCCCTGTCTATGTTGCATTCTTTGAGTCTGATGAAATCTACGGTCTTGCCTTATATTAGATACAAAAGTGTTTGGACAGTACCTTGCTATGTGCCCATGACCATTACATTTAAAACATCGCACATGATGTTTAATCAGAAAAGTAGATGTATTTCTATCAGCATAACTCTTTGATCTTCTATTCGACCATAATGGTTGCATCTAAAATAATAGCCATTAAAAATATTATTATGAATAGAATGAGAGTGATAGAAACTCTTTTGTTGTGGTTGCTTTGCTGTGGATCTCCTTGGATATTTTCTTCCTTTTAAATATTCTCCTTCAAACTTTTCTTCCTTCGATCCTTCAACAGTGAACTTCTTCTTCTCTGCAGAGTTGGAAGATGAAGGTTTTTTAGCTTCATATCCAAGACCATGCTTATCCATGGAGCTTCTTTGTTGGCTTATCATTTTATCTAGCAACTCTGTGCTCTTCTCGAATTTGAGATTTGTTTTGGCCTCTTCTAGTTGTTTCTTCAATAAAATAATTTCTTCTTCTTGTTTGCAGTAAACAGTCTCTTTCTCATTGATCTGTGACCTGAGAATTTCTTCAATCCTTTTGGACTCTTCTACTTGCAGCTTTAGATCAATAATAACTTTGTTAGATTCCTCTTCACTTTTGCTGCATACATTGACTTCAACATCTAGGTGTGTCTTCAAGGCTTCTTCTATTTTCTTGGCCTTTTGAACTTGTAAGAAAAGATCTTCAATCTCATCCCCATATTATTCCAACTTCTTGGATAGTCTTTTGTTATTTTTCCTTTCTAAACTCAACTCTTCAAGTGCAGTGATCAACTCACCTTCCAGATCTATTTTAGCCTCAAGGTTTTCATCACATACTTCATAATTCACTCCTACATTTTCTAGTTCAATTTTCTCTTCTACAAAAACTGAAACTAACTGAGATGCCTTTTTGGAGGAGGATATATTCTTCTTACCCATTGCATACTAATTGAAGATCAACCTAGACTGATTTACCCTAAAACAGGAACTTTGCTCTGATACCAATTGTTAGTCTTACAATGGCACTGAGAGGGGGGGGTGAATCAATGTAGATCTTTAGGCTTAAATATGCAACTGTTAAAACTGAAATAATGAAACCTTAAAACCAAATACAACAAGTAATACAAGAAAGCATCACAAAACATAAGATTTAACGAGGTTCACCAATTTTGCTACTCCTAAAAAAGAATGGCTGCTTGGAATACCATCCAAATCCAGCATTTACAAAGCACCAACTTTATAATCAATTTACCAACACCCATTGGAAGGAGCACCAACCCCTTATTTATCTGCACCAACATAAAGGAGCATCAACCCCTGATTTACCAACACCAATTGGAAGGAGCACCAAACCCTGATGCCAAGCTGCAACCTAGACCTCAATTTTGAATCAAGAAGTTTGACAGAAAAATACCTTCACTTTTGCAAGACCCTGACTGGTCTATGGCTTACCCGATCTCTCTCACAGTTCGCAAAACACATCCATATTCTACACATTTACAGTCGTACTTTGGTTTCTTTGAGTCACCTCTCTACTCACACTCTACGCACTTTCTTCACAATCTCTATGCACACTCTATGAACCCTTTGCACACTGTCTTCGCACACTCTGCTATTTTCACTCTCTGCGCACTCAACTCTTTCTGTGCACACACAGCCGCACTTAGCACGATTCAACACTTCTCATCGCTCACTCTACGCATTTAGCTGCCTCTGCATTCACACTGTGCTCTTTGCCATCTATCACCGATTCTATGCCATATACGCTCTTACAATTGCATATCACACACTTTGATACTCGCACAAAATCAACACTTCAATTCTCCAAACAACCCTCCTTTTATAATAGTATTTTCAAGATGAAAACCCTAATTTTAGTCGGTTGTCATTGCAAATGTAAACCCTAATATTAGTTGGTTGAAAACCCTAATCTTAGTCGACTGTCATCGATCTTCGTTGGCTTCTACTCATGAAGATATTCGTTAATTCCATCGTTTGAAGATTTCATTCAGTAACAGTCCCTATAGCCGCTGCACTAACTTTTGTTCACTCTTCATATTTTAGCTGCATGAATTCACTCTGTATCTGCCCTTGTAAATGCTATAGTGACGTCAGTCCACTGTCACACTTCATGTTTTAGTTGGGTTCTTTTTTCATCGTGCTTATGTGACCTATTGTGAAATCGTGACATTTCTACCTCTGTAGCTTCTTTTGTTGCTGTTGCCACGAAAATACATGTCGCAATATCGTGACATTTTTGTCTCTTTGACTTTTTCTTGGCTTTTGACCATGAAAACATAACATGTCATGATATCGCAACACTTTCACCTTCGTACACTTTCTCTATTCTTTTGTTGCGATATCGCGACACTTCTACCTCCATAGACTTCATCTTTGCTTTTGTCATGATATCACGACACTTCTGCCTCTGTAGACTTTGTCTTTGCTTTTCTCGCGATATTGCAACACTTCGACTTTGACTTTGATTTTGTCGTGATATCGTGACACTTCTGCCTCTGTAGTTTTCCACTTAGCTTTTGTTGCGAAATCACAACACTTTTGCCTTCGAGATATTCTTCTCTGCTCTTGTCATGAAATCGTGACACTTCTGATTCCATACTTAACCTTTTTGCTTTTATCGTGAAATCATGACACTTCTGCCTTTGAAGTCTTCTTCTCTGCTTTTGTCGTGAAATCGTGACACTTCTGCTTTCGTACTTTACTTCTTTGCTTTTATCGCGAAATCGTGACACTTCTACCTTCGAAGTCTTCTTCTCTGCTTTTGTCACGAAATCACAACACTTCTGCTTCCAAAGTCTTCTTTCTATTTTTGTCATGAAATCATGACAGTTCTGCCTTTGAATTCTTACTTTTTGCTTTTGTCATGAAATCGTGATAGTTCTGCCTTTGAAGTCTTGCTTTCTACTTTTGTCACGAAATTGCGACAGTTCCGCTTTCGTACGCTTTCTTTTACAACCCGTCATGAAATCATGACACTTTTCACTTCTTACTCTTTCTTCTGCAACACGTCACGAAATCGTGACACTTTTCACTTCTTACTCTTTCTTCTGCAACATGTCGCAAAATTGTGACACTTTCGTTTGCTTACTCTTTTTCTTTCAGCATGTCGTGAAATCGTGACAGTTTTCCTTCCTTTCCCATTTTCTTTCAACATGTCATGAAATCACGACAGTTTTCCTTCCTTACCCTTTTTCTTTCAACATGTCGTGAAATCGCGACAATTTTTACACTTGTCTTTTTCTCTTCCAACATGTCGCGAAATCACGACAGTTTTTCCACTTGTCTTTTTCTCTTCCAACATGTCGCAAAATCGCAATAGTTTTTCCACTTGTCTTTTTCTCTTCCAACATGTCACGAAATCACGACAGTTTTTCCACTTGCCTTTTTCTCTTCCAAAATGTCACGAAATCGTGACAGTTTTTCCACTTGCCTTTTTCTCTTCCAACATGTCGCGAAATCGTGACAGTTTTTCCACTTGTCTTTTTATCTTCCAATATGTCGTGAAATCGTGACAATTTTTCCTCCTTTCTCTCTCTCTTCCAACATGTCGCAAAATCATGACACTTTTTCTTGATTTTTCTCTCTCTTCTAATATGTCGTGAAAACGTGACACTTTTTCCTGCTTTTTCTCTCTTCCAACATGTCGCGAAATCGCAACACTTTTTCCTGCTTGCTGTATATGTCGCGATATTGCAACACTTTTCTTATTTGTCTTTTTCTTTGAACTTTTGCATATGTGACACTTCGGTCTTCTTGGAAAAACATTGTACATACTCTGAATAGCTTTTGAACTTCCTATCCACTGCATTTGAATAACTTCTGAACTTCCTGTCCACTGCATCAACCGATCTATCTAACTGTGTTGACAACAATGACAATACTGTTGCATATTTTGAATAGCTTCTAAACTTCCTGTCCACTGCATCAACCGATCTATCTGACTATGTTGACAAAAATGACAATACTATTGTTGCACCTTGCTCAACACACTCCAAAGCTCCAACACAATATTCTAAGTATTGGGCAAATGATAGAGAATAATTACAAACTTGTTTTTGATGAAGGAAAATGTATCATTCTTGATAAAAACAATTGTAATCGTGTCATCACACAGGTTCCTATGACCAAGAATTGGTTATTCCCTCTCAAATTTGGCAAGCCAGGGGGAGCTCAACTTGCAAATGTAGCTATAGAAAATCCAAGTGTGCTTTGGCACTTGCGATATGGTCACCTTAATTCTGCTAGCTTGAAACTGTTAACTTCTCAAGCTATGGTGATAGGACTTCCCAAAATCAACAAACAAAAGGAGGTCTGTGAAGGATGTGCTTTGGGAAATAACTCAAGGTCTAAGTTTCCAAAAGGACAAGCATGGAGAGCCAGCTATCCACTTTAGTTAGTGCATTCAGACATCTATGGTCCAATGTAGACAAAGAGTATAAGAAACAATTCCTATTTTCTCACTTTCATGGATGATTTCTCTAGAATGTGCTGTATTTATTTCCTAAAACATAAAGATGAAGCTTTTGATTGCTTCATATATTTCAAAAAAAATGTAGAGAAACAAAGTGAGTATTTTGTAAAAGGTATTAGAATAGATCGAGGAGGTGAGTACTCAAAAGAATTCTTGAAATATTGTAAAGCAAGTGGGATCAAAATGCAATTCACTACTGCCTATATCACATAACAGAATGGTGTGGTAGAGAGAAAGACCACACCATAGTTGAGATGATGAGAACGATGCTTCAGACTAAGCATCTAACTAATATGTATTGGATCGATACTGTAAGAACCAGTGTATATATTCTAAATAGAAGTCCAACTTCTATTTTAGATGGAATCATTCCTTATGAGGGGTGGTATGGAAAGAAACCAAATGTAAAGCACTTCAAAGTTTTTGGTTCTTTAGCATATGCACACATTCTTGATGAGAAGAGGAAAAAGCTTGATCCCAAAAGTCAAGCTTGTATATTTGTAGGGTATTGTGAGTCTATGAAAGCCTATAGACTCTACAATCCCAAGTCTCATAAGATTATTCTTTCAAGGGATGTAATTTTTTATGAAGGGGGAGAATGGGGTCATCAAATAAATTTGTTGATGATCCCAAGATGTAAATTCTTCATAGGTACAACAGGTATAGTAGGTGTCTCCTAAGAAAAGCAAAGGCACACCATCCCTTCCAAGCCCAAGTAGGAGTACTTCGAGTACATCTGACACCACTCCAAGTCCTTCTCCATAGAGATCAGTAAGTTCTTAACCGATGGACATTGACAGTGACTCTCCATCAAGAGGAAAAATAACTTTACAATATCATCCATACTTTCAAATGATGGATTGAAATTTCAAGAGAAGATACACTAGAAGCCAAGCTAGTGAAATGAATATAGTTTTGCAGCAACTTGAAAATTTGTAATTGTATGGGGATGATGACTCCCAAGATCATAATGGAGATGTAGTCAATTATGCTTTATTGGCTAGTGCACATCTAGAACCATCTAGCTATGAGAAGTCTTGTACTCAGAAAGTATGAAAAGAATCCATGAAAGAGGAAATAACCTCTATAAAAAATAATGATACATGAGAGCTAGTAAAGCTACCAAAAGGAAAAAAATGTGTTGAATGTAAATGGGTCTACAAGACCAAATACAATGCTTATAGAAGCATTTAGAGGCACAAGGAAAGATTAGTAGCAAAAGGTTTTACCCAAAAATTTGGCATTTACTATGAGGAAACCTTTGCTTTTGTTGCACGATAAGAGACAATCAGATCAGTTCTCTCCTTATCTGCCCATAAAGGATGGAATATTCAACACATGGATGTGAAAAGTTCTTTTCTGAATGGATACTTGAGAGAGGAGTTTTATGTTCAACAAACTCAAGGCTTTCAAGAACAAGGAAAGGAGAACCTTGTTTATATATTGAAAAAAGCACTTTATGGCCTTAAGCAAGCACCAAGAGCTTGGTACTCACACATTGACGACTATTTCAATGAGTATGGATTCACTAGAAGCAAAGTGAACCAAATATATACTACCTAAAGAATGGTATAGACATTATCATAGTTTTTTTGTATGTGGATGATCTAATATTTATGGGTAGTAACACTAAAATGAATATGGAGTTCAAAAAATCCATGATGAAGCAGTTTGAGATGAAAGATCTCGGTTTAATGTGATACTTCCTAGGCATGGAAGTGCATAAATCAAATAAGGGGATCTTCATATGTCAACACAAGTATGATCGATACATGATCAAGAAATTTGCCATGGAGCAGTGCAAATCGGTTACAACTCCAATTGGATATGGAATCCAATTGAGCAAGGATGACAGAGCACCAAATTTTGACATGACCACTTACAGGAGCATGGTTGGGAGTCTGATGTTTCTCACCAACACAAGGCCCGATATTCAATATGTTGTTTCTCTAGTTTCAAGGTTTATGGCAAGTCCATATGAGTTGCATCTACAAGCAACTAAAATAATCTTAAGATATGTAAAAGGTACATTGTATTTTGGAATCCACTATCACAAATGTAATTCTATGAAATTAGTTGGATCTAGTGACAGTGATTGGGGCAAAAATATAGATGATATGAAATATACATCAGGGAACTATTTTAGTCTAGGATCAAGACTAATTACATGGAGTTCCAAGAAGCAAAATGTTGTAGCATTGTCATCTACTGAGGTTGAGTATATAACTATCACACATGCTAGTACTCAAGCCCTATGGTTGAGAAAAGTCCTTGAAGATATTGGAGAAAGTAAAAGTGGTCCAACTTGACTGTATTGTCAAGTTGGATAACATAAGTGCCATTCAATTTGCATACAATACAATCCACCATAGCAGATCAAAGCATTTTGATATGAAGTATCACTTCATTCGAGACATGGTGGAGTAGCAAATAGTTGAGATTAAATATTGCAACACTTTGGATAACATTGTAGATATCTTCACCAAAGGCATGGCTAAAGCTCAATATATAAAGCTGAGAGACTGTATAGTCAGTCCTCTCAACTTTAAAGGAGAGAATGTTGGAAGTTAAAAGGGTAAAATGGTAAAAATTTGTTTTACCACTGTAAGCTTTGGACCTTACCCTTTTACCTCCTTGGATGACAACTGAGTCAGTAGGATTGGATGGCATGGACGGTAGGGAGTTTGACTCCTAATTCTATTTTTCCTTTCCTCCCTATTTTCCTTCCTCCCTAATATTTCTCCTAAGCTTTCTAGGTTATGGTTATTAATCTATGTATTTAAGCATTGTAATCTTTTGAACCTAATGTTAATGAATATCAGTGTGATTATTATTTGTGCTCCTAAATTTCTAAGTGCTATAAGAGCCATATTTATTATGGTGGAGAATATCTCGTTATTCCTCTTTGATGTGGTGGGATCTCACCAAGAGGAGGAGATATTAGAATATTATTTAGGTTTTCAACCCAGGGTTTTTTAGTTGCCCAACTAGGATTGAGTTTAAGAGAATTGACTAAATGGGAGCCCCCCATCTAGTTGGATCAAAGTTAACTTTGATGGAACTTCTAAAGGAAATATGAGGAAGGTTGGCATAGGAGGAGTCATTAAAAATTCCAAAGGTGAGATCCTTTTAGCCTTTACTAAAAATTGGGGGCCCAAACCAACCACTTTGTGGAGGCCAAAGCACTATTTCAAGGTATCTCCCAATTGGAAGCCATGGACTGCAAGAAAGTTATTATTGAGGGAGATTCCCTAAACATCATTAACTTAGTCAATGGTTTTTAGATGCCCAATTGGACCATAGAAAACCTAATTTTAGAATCTAAAAGAATCATACAAAACCTGGAAGAAGTTCAAGTTAAGCATATTTTTAGGGAAGGAAATAAATCTGTAGATTTCCTCACCAATTTGGGCCTGTGTCAAGAAGAAATCACTATCTAGTGGGAAGCCTTCTTGGAAGATCTTAACCGATTTGATAATGATGTTTGATCATCTTAGTCTTTTCAATTTTACTTCCTTGATGGATGGGGTATAGCTCAATGTTTGTTCAGGTATTAGGATGGGATGGACCACTATTTTTGAGTTGGGCTTCTCAAAACCTCTTATTATGACCAGATTTTATGAAAGTGTTAAATTTTCTTATTTGGAGCTTGAGTCCCTTTGCACCATGTAGTTGGGTCACTTTAAAATTTCATATTTGGAAATTGGATACTTTTGCACCACTTGGATTAGTTCATGGATCCTTACTTGGTGAAGGTCTAGGTGGCTGGCTCAAAATGGCAAAGTTTCTTTTCCTACTACATGCATAAATCAGGTTTCTCAAATAACTAAGGAGATTACATGGATGGGATAATGAGTCATTGTTATTTTTGGTGGGATAGGATGGCGAGCCGTGGTGGCCATATCCAAAATAATTGAAAATGTTGAACGAGCTAAGTTGGTCATTATTATTTTGATTGGCCAAGGGTGGTAGACCAAACCGGTGCTTTATGGTAAAAGTTTACTCATAGTTTGATTTGTTAGTCGTGGAATGATTGGTTTAGGAAAGGGGTTGATAATAGTTAATTGTGGACTATTATGATTGTCCAAGCTCTTCAGTTCTCTCTCATTATAGTTGTGCATGAGTTGAGATGGCCACTCAACATGTAGGAAGTGCAAGACACCAGTTGGGACACTATGAGAGTGTGTAGAAGTTATTTTCTCCTATCCATTGAAATCACTATAAATCAACCTAGATTTGGGTTTGAGGGCTCGAGAATGGTCGATGCTATTTTTAAGAAGATTGTGTTGAGATATGATTTCATAATCTAGGCATTTTTCAAGGGTGCAAGTCCTAGAGTGATAGTTGGTAGAGTTATGGTTTACTAGTGGATGGGTTGGATAATGTAATCTGATCTAGATCCCAACTTGAAATTGAAAGTTCTCCCTCTTCTACCCTTATTTATATTTATCACTCGGTTTTGTGGCTTCTAGCTATCAAGGATATTTGGAATTTGTGGAGATGGTAGAAGTTTAGGCTCTCTATAATTATAATTTTTGGTCAAGAGAGCCCTGGTCTATTGGGTGCTCATGAGATTTCCTTAGATATCTTCTGGTGTACATTCCTTCTCTGGTGATTCTTATGGAGATGTGTTTTTGGAAAAATGGTAGGTTTAGTCCTTGAGTCAAGCCCTCTAATTATCAATGAAAATGTGATAAAAATTCTAAAGAAGGGCAATCTCCTACATTTCTTAATGAATTTTAATATCTACAATAAGGAGATGGTGAAGCATAATAGCATATGGTTTATTCATGGTGTGGCAAGATGGTGAGAGTGGGGAGCCTTGAGTTTGAGGTGTCTATTCCTCTCATAGTTGAAGTTACGAGCCTGATTACATATGGGTTTGTTCATAATAGAGAGAAACACTTCCTAGCCAGAGAATCTCAACAATTCTTGGGAGATAATGAGAATCTTGTCAAATTTTAGAATGGGTTTAAAATAGCCTCCCTTAAATCACCCAAGGATAGAGTGGCACTGGTTAGAATGTGATCTTCCATTTCATGTTCTTGAACCATTTACACCATAATAGGCTCATGAATATACCCTCCTTGTTTCAGTCTATAATAAAGTCTATGAGTTGGGTGAATAAAGGGATGACGTTGAATCTAATTCACCAAGGGTTTGTGGAGTTAATTTTTGATCATGTTGTTAAAGCTAGAGGATTATCAAGGGAAGAGATTTTATATTCTTTTGATAAGGTGGCACCTTTGATGGTTGAGTCTCCAGACTCATCTCATTTTGAAAAAAGTGACTCCTAGAGTTGGGAGGCCATTCACACAACCCTTAATTTTTCTTTGGGGTTCAATATGGAAGATTCCTCCCCAAAAGGTGCAGGTGGTAGCGAGGAGAGAACCAAATGCTCCAAGAATATGGTGGTAAATATGGCCATTGTTTATAAGGCACCAATTCATGTGGACAATTATAAATTTGATGACTCTTAGAAAGAAAGCTAAAATTATGTTTGGGCTGACAAGCAAGAAAAAAGATATAACCACTCAACCCTAGGATACTCTTAGCATACCAAAATTTTTCATGAGGATGTTACTAAAGTTTCATAAGTTCCTCATTGACTCCATGCAAGAGTCCATACCTACATCGAATAAATCATGGTATAATAGGGTGAGAGTAGTGGGATGTGAACGAGTTAGAATCAAAGAAGAAATAAGTAGGAAGAATTGAGGAGTGGGATCCTCAAATGTTTTTTGCCTTCCTATTGTAGGTTTTCATCATCATTTGGTTTCTCCCCTGCATAGGAGATTGCTCTTTTTGCTCTTTGTTGCTATTGTTGTTCTGTTCTAGTTTTTTGTGTTGTAGGACATCTATGGTATATGTTTAGGCCCTTAATGGTAGATCCTTTGGTTTGTCCTATTTGTTTCCTACCCTCTTTAGGTTTTTGGGGAGGGTAGATCATTTCTCTTTGTAAAATATTTGAGTATCCTTTCAAAATCCCTTCCATCAAATTATATACTATATATATATATATATATATATATGGTGTCTACATGTGTCCATTATATATTTTTCTCATATTTTTTTCACTTTCTGTATATGATTTGAGTGGATGGGTTGCTTATGTTCATTTTTGGAAATATGTGTCAACATTAAATAACCAAATCTATACTCTTTTGTGATAGTCATTTGGTGTTTTTTGATAACATTATTTACATTTATTTTTTTATACTCAATATATAATTGTATTATAATAGTTAAGATCTAATAAATTACATAGCGTATAATTAAAAAAAATTGTATATAACAAATAAAAAACTATTAATATGATTTATAATTACTTATGTAGGGTATGTGTTTAGTCCACAATAAGGTCTATTTAGTATAGTAATGAATAATATTTGTATTATATCTTTGGTAAAAATTTCTTGTATTTTTGTTTGTAATAAATTCCTCTTTGTATAGGAATTTCATAAGATATTTTAATAGTCTTTTGGGGACTTAAGATAAATATTTTGCTTCTAATAACTATGTAAGCAAAATAATTGTTACTAAAAAACATTACTTCAAAGTTTAAGATAACAATAAATAAAAACATAGACTTAATAGTTTTTATATAAAATTGTCACATGCTTTTGCCTTTTTAGTCCATAAAGACAATTCATTATGATTCACTTGAATGTTGTAATCCAAGATGACATTGTTAAAATCTAATATGGATAAAACACTAGGCCACTTTTCAGCATTTAAAGAGAGATAAAGAGGAAATAAATTTGTCCAATCATCAATCAAGTTCGGATAGTAGCATGGGTTATATTTTGTATATATTATTTATTTATATGTATATATATATATATATATATATATATATATATATATATATATATATATATATATATATATATATATATATATATATATTTTGTTATGAAAAATCTTCTTGGTTGTTTTTCAAATGGTACTAATGGTTTAGAAATTGAGGCATCAAATGTAGATCTATACCATAGTTGAATAGTAGTAGAGATTGACCTACATGGATGAGATTGTAAATAGTGACTAAGAGGTTCAAGGCATATTTAAGGTAAAGCTCTTCAAGTTCCTTTGGCATCTCATCAATATCATTTGGAAAATATTTCTTACCACTTCCACAACCAAATACTTTGAGCATGCATTGGATAAATTTAGGTATTTCTTGTAAAAATTGATCTATTGATTTTTATGTGATTTGTGGTGGACTATACTAAAATTTGGAAGATGTGCAACTCATTAAAAATATAATTTATAATTATTTAAAATATTTTAAATCAATCCTAAATTAAAAAAAACTTTAATTTAACATCTTCTATAAAAGTAAAATAAACTCAAACCCTACGACAAAAATGAACTTCAATATTGAGTTGATGCTATAGAAATTAAGCTAGGGTATTAATTTTATTTTGGAAAGAGGTTTAGCGGGTGCAACAAGAGTGAGGGTTTGAATTTTTTAGGCAGGAATCTCAGCCAAGGTGGCAGAGGTAGAGCAGGTATGGAAGGGGCGGGTGGGAACCTCGAGCATGGATCAAGCAAGGATCCAGAGGAATGCGGTCAGGCTACGACATATTTGGAGGCGGGCATCACGCGGGGGCTCGACCCTCCTCAGAAAGACCCCAAAAAAAATATATGAAGGACAATGTGGGTCCCAAGAAGTGGTTGTCTTTTGTTGAGACTCTTAGAGGAAAAAGAAAGGAGGTTCTCTCTCTTCCACCCCTAGTTCCAGTAAATAATAAAATTTCAGCCTCGGCAAGTTCCATGAGCCCTTTTCTTTCAATGGAAGAATCTCCCTGGTAGGCAAGTTTTTGGGAGGTAGGCTGAACATGGAGACTATCAGGGCTTGGGCGACGGGTAAATGGTGACCGATAGGCATCTTGGAGTTGGTAGCTCTAACTCGAGGGTTCCTTATTGTCCATTAACAATATGGAGGATGCAAACCGCATTTTAACAGGAGGTCCTTGGTTTTTAGGCAAAATGAGCCTTTTTCTTAGACGATGGGGTGAAGATTTTGACCCTAAAAAGCAAAATATTAACATTGCCCCTATTTGGGTTTGTCTCCCAAGTCTACCTACCCAGTTATTCAATGAATAGTCACTGCAAGGCATAGCCAGAACTGTAGGGGACCTGATCTCCATTGACCATGTGACCTTGGCCAAGATAAGGATGACACATGCTTGAATCTATGTAAATGCTATTTTGGATAATGAATTTCCAAGGTTTGTGGAGCTAGAGTATGGAGAATACTATCAAAAAAAACTGGTAGAATACGAGAACAGATCGACATTCTATGCAGAATACAAAAATCAAGGACATCTATGCAATTAGTGCCCTAACCTAGCAATGAATAGAGAAAAGCAGAAGCAGGAAATGCTAGACAGAGGAAATTTGAGGAGTTTCCCTGGCAGAGCTAATTTCAATTAGGAAAACTATGTCTACCAAAAAAATAAAAGAGATGGTGTAGGGTCCCAACAAGACAAAGGAAAATAATAGGTTGTTGGCAACCAAAATACTCAGGTAAGTTCCAATCCTCTAGTTTCAAATAAATTTTCAATTCTATCCAATATGGGAATAGGAGGATTATCGAAAGACATGGAAGCCCAAAACCTTCAAGCTAACCATTTCGACTCTCTAGAATCCCCATCTAAGTTAGGATCCTCAAACCCTAATGCTAAAATTACTGTAAGCCCCATGGGCATCACAAATCCAAATCCTAATACCTGATCTCTAGAATCCCCATCCAAGTCGGGATCCTTAAACCCCAATGCTAAAAATACTTCAAGCCCAATGGGCATCCCAAAGCCAAACCCTAATGTTGAAGAACTTAGGAAGAAATTTGAGGCATTGGAAAATAAAAAATCTCATCTCCCTAACATCATCACTAGGAGCCAGGTGAATCCTACTAAGGGGTCATCCCACAGACTAGGGGAATACAAGAAAAAATGAGAAGATTTGGATGTAGGGGTGGAGATATGTGAAACTCTTCAGACTGAGGAATATGGCAATTCAGTTCTACAAAAAATTGCCTCCCCATAGTTTAGTCCTAAACAAACCAGGAGCACTGTGAAATCTCCTATAGATTTTGGCAGTGAAAAAAGAAAAGGGAGAATATCAAATGCTGAGAATCAAAAAATTAAAACTGATAATGACATTGCCAATGGAAAACAGAGAACCTTGTTTCAACAAGTTATTTCGGGTTCTGAAGATAACAAATTAGGATAACCCCCTCAAGGGAGGGGGAGAGGAAGAAATCCCAAACAATCAAAATGAAGTTCCTCTCATGGAATGTGAGAGGCCTCAATGCCCTGCCCAAATACATGGAAGTCAATGCAATAAGAAATCAAGTGAATCCAACTATTATCATGTTGCAAGAAACAAAAACTAATGAGATTCAGTCAAAAAAGTAGCAAAAAAAATCTAGAATCAAGGGGAGATGGTTTTCAAATAAGC
This sequence comes from Wollemia nobilis, assembly GCA_028583015.1. Classification (NCBI taxonomy): domain Eukaryota; kingdom Viridiplantae; phylum Streptophyta; class Pinopsida; order Araucariales; family Araucariaceae; genus Wollemia; species Wollemia nobilis. The sequence goes on along the minus strand of JAQPPZ010002555.1, from coordinate 1,079,795 downwards.
CAGAGGAGTGTCTAGAGGCCTTATGACTTTGTGGGATCCTCGGATAGTAGCAAGGCACCATTATTCAAAAAGATGATAGGGTTCTTAGTATTTTATTTAAGGAAATAAACAACAAAAGATCATGGATCCTTTCAAATATTTATGCCCGAACTTCAATTCAAGGGAGAGATCTACTATGGGAGTACTTAGGCAATCTGAGTGAAATATTCCATAATGTACCCTAGATTCTGGATGGGGATTTTAACATTCCTCTTTACCCTTCAGACACAATGGGTGGAAATGGACCACCTATCAGGAGCATGGATGAGTTCAATGACTTTGTGAACTCCAACATGTTGATGGATGTAAAACTTAGAGGAGCAAATTATACCTAGAGCAATCGACGGATAGGGTGTCATCTCATTCAAGAAAGGCTTGACAAATTTTTTCTATCAAAGGAGGCTACAACTATGTTCGATGATTCTACCCTGCAAGCCCTTCCTAAAATTGTCTCTAATCATAATCCCATTTTTTTGGAGATCCCTAACTCTTTTTACTTAAATAAACCTTTCATATTTCAATCTATGTGGATCAAACATTCCAGTTTCAGATATAACTTAATTTAGTGGTGGCAACAACCTGTCAGGGGTAGTGCAACTTTTAAACTTCCTAGAAAATTAAAGTTTGTTAAGGAAAAGCTTCAAAATTGAAACAAAGAGGTCTTTGGGAACCTCTTTGAAAATAAAAAATAGGTTGTTGAAAGTTTGAAAATAATTGATCAGATGATTCAACATGGTGATGCTGATGAAACTACTGGGCAGGAGGAACAGACAAAACTAGCAGAGTTTCATAACATTTTGGCCTGTGAGGAAATCTATTGGAGGCAAAAATCAAGGGCTCTTTGGTTCAAATATGGAGATTCAAATTCCAAGTTTTTTCACTTCACCACGCTTAGAAACAAAAGCAATAACAAGATATTTTTTTTTTAAAAAGCAGATGATTCTATTACTTAGGACTTAACAGAAATCAGAAAGGAGGTAGTAACTTATTTCAATTCTATCCTTGGTTAGGAATCACAGTGCAATGAGGAGGCCAAAGATATTCTCTTGCAATCCATTCCTAGCATAATAAATGAGGATATAAACCTTAAGCTTCTAGCTCTCTTTTTTGATGAGGAAATTAAGGAAGCCTTGTTTAGCATGGAGCTAGACAAAGCCCTAGACCCGATGGCTTTCCTCCTCATTTCTATCAAGTTTTTTGGTACATCGTAAGTGAGGATGTAATTTTTGATATCATAGAATTCCAAGCAAGGAATCATATCCCAAAATGTCTCAACTCTACTTTTATTTCTCTAATTTCTAAGAAGTAAACCCCTAAATCTATGGCTGACTTTAGGCCAACCAGTATGTGCAATGTTTCTTACAAGATCCTAACTAAAGCCATTGCAAATAGAATGAGATATGTTATGCCCCGCATCATAGATTTGTGTCAGGGAAGCTCTATCTAGGGCAGGTCAATCTTGGATGGAGTTATCACAGTTCATGAAGCTCTGCACTCTACTCATAAGACTAACAGGTCTATTTTTGCCCTCAAGCTTGATATGAACAAAGCATTTGACAGGCTAAATTGGGACTTTCTGATTGTTGTCCTCAAGTTTTTTTTCACCACAAATGGGTTAATTTGATTAAATAATGCATCTTTAAAGCATGGTTCTCAATTATGGTTAATGGAACAACTGCTGGTTACTTTCAAAGTCATAGAGAAATTCAGCAGGGGGACCCTATCAGCCCCATGTTATTCATCATTGTGGCAAAATATTTAGGTAGAACCATAAAAAATGCTTGCAATTCAAGGCTAATATCAGGAATCAAGGCAACATCTCTCACTAGTGTTGTTTCTCACCAAAAATTCATCGATGATACCCTTCTATTGACTAAGACGTCAGTGGTTGAGGCCAAAATAATTAAATACATCCTGTAACTCTACAAGGACACTGCTCATCAGAAAGTTAATTTCAGTAAAAGCAAGTTATATTTATTGAACACCCCCATTCATAGGTAAGGAAGGATTGCAAAAAATTTAGAGTGTGATATAGCAAACCTCCCCACTTTGTATCTTGGTCTCCCTTTTTTCATTGGTTATCTAAGAGAGTCAATGTGGGACAAGGTTATTGAAAGAATTCAAAAAAAAATTGTTGGATGGAAAGGTCATCTTCTATCTCAAGCAGGAAAGCTGACCCTCAATAAGGCCTCTCTTCAGAGCATTCTAGTCTATTTCTTCTCTGTTTTCAAAGCCCCTGTGAAGGTTTTCCAAAAAATTGAGAAACTGCAAAAAAACATTTATGGACTGGATCAAAGGAGAAAAAAAGGATACACCTTGTAGGATGGACCAAAGTGTGTAAACCCAGGGAAAATGGGGGATTAGGTCTAAGGAGAATTGCTCATATGAATTTAGATTTACTAGCTAAGCAAGCATGGTGCCTCATTTCTGGTGAAGAAAATGAATGGACAACTATCATCAAACGAAAGTATCTTCAAAATATAGAATTTCTAAGTGACTCAGTTCCAATAAAAGGTTTTGATTTTTGGAAAGCAATTCTCAATTGTAAGGAAATCATCAAAAAAGGTTTAATATGGGTTTTAGGCAATGGTGAGAGGATAAATTTCTGGAATGATAGGTTGGATAAGGATGAACCACTGATGCAATATCCTAACTTAGCCTGAATAAGAGATATCATGAAAGAACTCATTGGTAGAAAAGTCTTCGATTATATGGTTGAGGATAGATGCAGAATGAAGTGGAAACAAATAAGGATTCAGGGATTTAAAGTGGAATCAAATGATATTTATAACATTCTTGGGCAATAGTTTATCCCCATGAGACCCAAGGAAGATCAAGTGACCTGGTCTCCTACGAAAAATGGATAGTTCACTGTTAAATCAGCTTACAAGCTTCTGCTTGATGACGAGGATTTTGTCCTCCAAAAGGACTTAGTTTGGATAAAAAATTTAATTCCAAAAATTGCAATATTTTCATGGTTGGTTATCCAAGGAAGAATTCTAACCATTGATAATATGATGCATAAAGGTATTTGTATCACTAATCACTGTTATCTATGTAGGGCTAATTGGGAGACCATTTATCACATTTTCCTTGAGTGCTCTTTTTCCTTGACTGTCCTAAGTGGGGTTTTTTAGGCCTTCAATATTTCTTGGGTTAAACCAACCATCGTACTTGATTTGTTCATCCAGTAGCCTTGCCCCTTTTCAAGCCAAAGACTTAGATACATGTGGAAAATTTGTCTCAATATCTATATTTGGTAGGTGTGGTTATAAAGGAACAATAGAGTCTTTAATGATTCTATCCATGATCATCAAACTATCATTTCCAGGATCCTATCCTATGCAAAAAAGAATGTGAACCTTATCCATTTTGATAGCCATAAACCTCATCTACAGGAGACCACAATTGCTCAATATATAAGCTTAACCTTGTTAGATGAGTCTGTGCCTAGGGTAGTCAACCCCAGAGCCAATGTTAAGTGGTCCCCACCTCCTACGGGTTGGTTTAAGCTTAATTTTGATGGAGCGGCTAAGGAAAATTTTGGCAGAGCAGGTGTTGGTGGCATTGTGCGAGATCATAATGGGAATATGATGCTTGCATTTTATGAATATTTGGGAACAAGGACGAACAACGAAGCTGAAGCTAGAGCTATGTGGAGAGGCCTTCAAATGACTCAAGACTTAGAAGGCAATTTGATTGTATAAGGAGACTATGCATGTTATAAATCTCCTCAATAATTGGAAAACACCTCTTTGGAGGATCAAAACAATTGTTGAAGAGGCTAGGATCATTTTCCAGGGAAGTCAGAATAGAAAAGCCCAACATGTCTTTTGGGAAGCTAACAAAGTTGCTGATAAGCTGGCCAATTTGGGTGTCGATGGTGACAGACTTTTCAAATGGTAACACGATGTTTCAAGTGAAGCAGAGGAGCTTATTCAACAAGAATGCCAAGAATGATAGTCAAATTTACCAATAGGAAAGGCATTGTAAGTTCGAAGGCTATGAGTATTCTCGTCTCTTTTTTGAAATGGACACAATAAAAATTATCCGAGCTATCAGTCTTGGTGGATGCTACTTGGAAATACTACAAAGACTAATGGGGATAGTCACATATCAGATAATATGGCTCCTAGTTGTATTAGTAATTTGAGGTTGGTTGATAATAACAGGGCAAGAAAGAAACGACAATATAAGACTTCAAACCAGAGCCACGTGGACCACCAAATAGCCACCACCATAAATATATCTAGCAGGTTCACTTCTCCAAGTCTAATTGGCCAAGACAAGATGTGGTCCCAAAGAACGTCATATACGAAAGAAAGTAATTACCAAATAATTATTAAGAGTAACTATCAATACAGAGCTTGTAGGAGTTTTTTCAGTACTCTACTATGTTTGTCTGTAGCTTTTTATTTCTCCATTATTTCAAAGAAGGGATCTGTGTCTGTTTCTTTTTTTGTAATTATGATGCAGGTGTGTTTTCTTGGGGTATACCCAAAATTTTGTATGGGAAGTTTCTTTTTTATAATAGGCTATGTGCCTTACTGGATGTAATGTATTTGATGGCATGAAGATTTTACATATATAGGATCCTTAGTAAGGACATGTTCATCAACAGCCCTGGGCTAATTTTTGTAAAAGGTTTCGGATCAACCTATAAAACTCGGTATTAATGCTATAGTATCTTATCTACCAAAAAAAAAAATATTTTGGAAAAATATATAGGAATATTTATAAAATGAAGCTATAAGGGTTTGAATTTTTAAACAAATTATAAGATAAAATTTTAAAAATAAATAAATTAATAAAAAATCATTTAAAAGTTAAAGCATTTGAGAAAAACAACCTATTGAAAGATTCCAATGTGTCTCCTTCCTTGCTTCTCTATTTTTTTTTGCTTGATATTCTATCATACTAGTTTCTCTAATATCTATTTTCTCTTTGATCTCTTCAAATTATCATCCTCTTTATTCTCTCATTTTGTTTTATCCAAAATTTCTCTCCTTTTACTATGTTTTGTTTTGTTGGAACAAAATATTGACTTTGGTCCTCTTTTTATTTTAGGCATTTATTATTAGGGTTCAAGATGATGGTAAAGTGACAATATAATGACACTACATTATATTGACTCTACATCATTTATCCTATTTCATCTAGTCATTATAATAATATTTTTATTGCATTTACTTAGAGTTAGACACATTTAAACTAAAACAACATTTCTCTAGTGCTAAGTTTTATATTCATTAAAAAAATTAAAATTAGTAGACAACATAACCCAATGTCAATGATGATTCTATGGGATTTAAAATTTAGTATTTATTGATAAAATATTCTAGATTTTGTTTTAATTAACCAATTGTTTGATAGCATTTTTAAGCATGATAGTATTGACATAAATTCTATGGCCTTGCTAATCAAAAGATAAACTAAAATAAAAATATCATAAATAATTTAGAGATAGATTCAAAGGAACCATTCATTAAAACCTGAATACCTTTGATTTTGCCTTCCATGTTTGCCTTTGAGAGATCTCGAAAAATCAAGAGACAAGGATGTAATGGGGTACCATATTAGAGTCTATGGGATGATTAGAATATCCAATAGGGATCCATTGGTAAAAATAGAATATCCAATAGGGAACCATTAATTGCTTCATTTATAGTTCTCATGCTACCTTGGTACATGGCCATGTCATGTTTTTTGGTTTTGTCAACCTTGGTTGTCGGTTGTCCATCTTTCTAGGCAGATTTATTGGTGGTTTTTCTCATCTTGATAATCTCCATATCTCCGTCTCCCGATCCATGGTCATTAATCCCTATAATTTTTGCACGACCATGATCCCCTCTAGCTTCTCCATCCCTTCCCAACTCTATCTTTCCTCCATCCATGTCAACCCCTCCCTCGTGTCTCACCTTGTGATTTTTTGTTCCACTTTGTTCTTTCCTTCATGTGGGTTTTTGGTTTGAATTTTCACGCAATACTTTCAAGCATTTGGAATTACCTTTTATGCCATGAACACCTTAGTTCATGCAATTTTACTCATACCCATCCCATTCGACACACTTGTCAAGAATGCCATTGGAATGTTTCTATTTTTACCTTCTTAGTTGTTTCTTTTTATACTGGTCAAGCTTTGGATCTTCTCTATTGCTGCCTTCCTCAACTATTTATCCAAAGGTGTCCTTGTTCCTATGTTATCATCATGAATTTTTTGAGCCTTCCAAGGTTTGTATGGACTCCATTACTAAAGGGATCCTCTCGGGCAAGGGTTTCCTTCCTTTTTTTCACAAATTTGAAGGGGAGGACCCAAAAATTACCATGGCATTCATGGAGACATGGGATAATGGTAGGGTCACCATCCATAACAAGACATACAATGTTGACATCAAATTTTTGGTTGAGTTAATTGGCCAGCTTGCTAAGGGATGATCCATAAGAAGAGAAAAGCATAACTAGGATTTCGAGTTAAAGGATGTCAAAGATAAGAAGATTAACAATAAATCTCATGTGGGGATTCAACGTGATGAGCTTCATTTTCCTTGGGGGAGTGTTTTAAAACCTATAATGGAGTTTGTAATAGTTGATGACCCAGATAAGGCTCTTTGTAGCTTCCATTTTTCTTTATTCAATAATTTTCATGATGTGAGTGTGGTTAACATTTCTAAATTTTTATTTAACTCTATTGGCTACACCATTGAGTACTACAAATCAAAGAATGGTTCTAAAAACCCTACCCATCATGGTCTATTCAATTTCATGTATAAGCATTGGCTAATTCATTGTACCCAGGGTATTTTTGTGTCTCTCCCTCCCAAACCCAAGATGAGTCCCATAAAACCTAGCTCTTCTCAAAATACACCAAAATCCTCAAGTACCCCTAGGTTCTCTGCTAAGAAGCAAAAATTTGTTGATACTATCCATCAATTAAGGAAGAGACCTAGTAGTGAATCCCTTTAACCTAAACTTGAGCCTGAGCAAAAACCCTTACGCTCCTCTGTTCGTCTGAAGAATAAGGCTCAGTAGAAAAAATTTCCTAATCATTGAGTTAGAGGATGATAATAAGGATAACCCTGACCACTGCATGTAGATGTTCATCATAAATTCTATCATAAATTGCATCTCCCAACTTGTTGATTTATGTAATGCACTAAACCTATGGTTATTTAGGTTATTCTTTTTTAACGGTGCGACCAATGCTCCTGCTAAATATTTAAAGGTGACTGCTATTACTGAGGATGTCCCTAGGAAGGTTAAAGATGCTGAAATGGATACTTCCGATTATGGATTCGAAGAAGTTGTTGTTGAACTTGATAAGGAGTCTTAAGTGTTTCTTTCCTATGCTGGGTGGTTGTTGGTTGCATTTTTGCTACATACTACATATGTCTTTTATTGTTTTTTGGGTCTATTTAAGAGTTTCCTACTTTAAGTCTTGTTGTAGTGGCTTATCGCTAAGGACAACTTTGGTGGATTGGATTTTTTATGGATGGCATCCTGTTCTGAATTCTCCTAGTCTGTTGGATTTTGTAGCCTTTTTGTAATAAGGTTTTGGGACCCTACTAAAACCCATTTGTAATATAACTTTTTTAACCGATCAAAAAAATAGAATATTTTGGAGTGATAAAAACCATATAATTCGTTCACACCCAATTCTTAAATGAAACCAAAATTCATAAGAATATAATATAAAAAATATCAAGGAAGCATTGCCATGTGCCTTTTTCATATCTAGTTTTACAAGCATATAACAATAGCCTATGATGAAAACCAAAATTTATAAGAGTATCATATAAAAATATCAAGGAAGCTTTCTTCATGGACTAAGAGAACATATAACCTATTATTTAATGATGATACCAACAAGGATCTACTTACCATGAATAAAATCATGGTGTTCCTATAATATAATGCAATCTAGAATAATAACAATCTATGTACCATAAAGTTGAAATTATCATATAAATCATGCTACAAAGGCTTCTAGAATAAAATTTATTGAAATATTTTATCTTATCTTTCTTTGCAACTAGTCCAATAAAGTTGGAATTTATATAACTTATTATAATTTTCTTTTTCATACACTCTTAAATTGAATCTAACATGTCATCCTTCAATGTATCCTATATTTTAAAAACAAAAAAATAAAATGCATCTATTGGAATATTAATAGTTTGAACTTACCGACCAAGGCTAATAGTGGTAATTTAAACCTGTAAAAACTCTTTATATAAGCCCATGGAAATATGTAATGTAAACCTACTAGTAGTCTCTATGTTATCTTATGATCAATCTTGATGTATTCACCCCTAGAAGTATTAATTAAGCCATAAAAATGGTTAACATTGTAATTATAATATAGATTTAAGCTAGGTTTTATTAGCTTGGGTTAACATGACATGTAATTATAATGGGTATTATGCATTTGCTATAAGTACCCCCTAATCACCAATCCATTGTATTAGTATGTAATACTATGCAATTGTGTGATGCTTATAATGATAGAATTAGAAGCTAGAATATTTTATGTATTTTGTATATCTCATATCTATACATTTACAAATACATACAATGGTATATATCTTGGATGTCTCAAGAGACTCTTGGTGCTTAAACTTTATCTTTGGATCTTTAGATTCTCTCAATATACCATGAGATGTAACAACTAAATATCTAACACCCTGTAAGGTGTAATAATTACTTAGCATCATAAAATAAACCTAACATCCCTTATTAATATATTATTTAGTATGGTAGATATTTGAAGTGTCAATCATGGTAAAAATTGCACCTTTAAAAAAAATACTATCTCCATTGAATTTCACTTCCTAGGGTAGTAAAATGAAATTGTAGTCTAGATTTGGCTCTGGTGCTAGCATTGGATTTTGCTACGGATACAACTCTAGATTAGTATATGCATTTGGCTTTGGGTTTGGCTTGAAATCTAGCTTTGGCTTTCTCTTGGGCATTGGCCTTGGCTTTGGGTTGGGATTTGGTTTTGGAACTTTTTTATGAACTTTGTCATTTGACTAAATTATTACAATAGAATATTTAGTCTCCTTAGGATGTAAATTCCCCTTGTGATTTAAGCATAGAACTCAAATATAATTCCTAAAATCTATGATGAAATCTAATTTGAATGGTAGGAACTATACCCACATATTTCATGAATAATCATCAACAAAGAGCTTGAAGTACCTTTGTCCATTGTAATTGGTTGTCATTTCTCTATGCAAATTGGTATGTATGACATCAAATGGTCCTTTAGATATTTGAGTGCTAAGATCACAAGGTACTCAATGTTGCTTTCCTACTTGACAATTCAAGCAAAATGACACTTTCCAGCACATTTTTGTAATTTTCCATGTAATGTTTCACTGTAGGATTTTTTAGCATAGGCAAGGTCACATCTAAAGAATTACATGGTTGCATTAATCCATGATAAAACCATAACTATGGTTTCTATCAACCACAAAAATTTATCTTATCCATTCTTTCTTCGAAGGACAAAACCTTCTCTAGTATAATCCATTCAATATCTCATTTGTCACATCCATCTATCTATAATAAATATATTTTATTTATCATTTTTTCTTTGTACCAACAATATTTTTGAGAGTGATTATTACCACCAAAAATCTCACAATGATGTAAATTTTTACACCTAGTTATCACATGTCTAGATTATCCACAATGACTACAAAAATTTATTCTAGGATTTTCATTCTCTACGTAGGTTTGGTTTTTACAAAATTGGTCTCACCACTTTTTGCTTGACTAACAAACCAAGGCCTTATGTTTGGATTCATGGGTTTTATTATACCTTACTTATTCCTTCCCAATCATGTGCCATTATAACCCATTATTTTTAATTAATTTTGAGCCAATACATTTGGTGTGCTTTTAAAACATCCAATGTCATCACCATCACTATGGTATTTAACAATATGGCCTCTTTCATGGTCAACACCAACAACATTCAAAATCATAAAATTTTCATCATCACTATGGTATTTAGCAACATGGTCTTTGTCATGGCCAACACAATCAACAAGATTGAGCATGAGATCATGATGATCATCTTCAACACAAACACTACTATCATCAACAATGTTTAAATATCTATTGACAATAATCAATGCAACATTAGGATATGATATTACATCGAGAGAAAATAGATCACTCTTATATGAAATAGTTGTAATAAAATTACTATTTTTTTTAATGAAACACTTATTTTTACTATAAAAAACCTTGAATTCAATTACCATGTCTTAATATAGCATTTGTAAGATAGGTAACATGTTATTTTCTAGTCAGGGTACATATAGAAAATTTTAAATTATGTATTTGCCATCAATCAAATTGATAGGAACATCCCAATTCCTTTAGCATGATAAGTCTTATTATGAAAAATATTTATTTGTTTCCCATATTTTTCTTATAGGGAATCAAACAAAATTATATCTTTAGTCATATATTTTCTAGTAGTTAAATCAATATATCAAATATCATCCTTTGGTTTTGTTATTGCCTTGGTCATTAGTACCTTGTATCCTAGTTCAGAGTCTTATTCATAATTAGATTCTAGTTCTTCATGTGCAACATACCCTTGTTGCTACTTGGGATATGATTTGAATTATCTTCTTTTGAGGAAGCTTGTGGGCTTGATCCCTTTGAGTTAGAATTGTATCTATAAAACTTTGTATCATGTCCTTTCTCATAAATATGACATTACCTCCTTTGTATTTGAGATTGCTTTTGTGATAAATAAGTGGAAGAAAATTTTTGTGGTTTATTTATAGTTATAAGTGCACTTATAACTATACATAATTTTTGTGGTTTGATAATTAGTCCCTTAATTAATTGTTTACTTTTTGCTGTTAAAGCATGTTTACCAACTCTTCAAAAGATACCCTTGTATTTTATACTTGTAAATAAGTGATCAAAATTCAATATGAATTAGGTAGAACCCTAAGTACAATAGGTACTAAGAGATTATCTTCTACTTTTCCACCATGCCATTCAATTTTACCTTTGATTCCAAATTTTTGTGAAGAAATTGGTCAATACTTTCTCCATAATGTACCCTCAATGTATAAAGTTAGGATTGAAGGTGAAGAATTGTGGCTTCATTCTTCCCTTCAAATATAGTGGAAAGTACATCCCATGATTTTATTGATGTCTTTGCTTCACTATGAATAACACAAACTTATACTGAGAGGGGGGGGGGTGAACAATATAGGACCAATTTTTACTTTTATTTCCCAATAAATATTATGAAATGTATAGATAGCAATATCAATAGTAGTAATCAAAGCAATGCACAAATCACCACACACAATATAAACACCAATTTAACATGGTTCACCCAATGTGGGCTACTCCACGGATAAAATATTTCACTAAAATTTTCTCAATCAATATCTTGGGAATCCTTTCCCTATTACAATATTTATGGACCTCTATCCAAAGGAGACACCAATAACCTAATAAATTTTATGTATATCTATCCACAGAAGAACTCCTTTCTCCTTAGCTCTAATTGGTGATCTTCTAGAAGAACTAATTACCCCACTACTCTAGATAATGGATCTCTATCCACTGAAGACACCTATCCTCATTGCCCTGGCTGATGGATATCTATCCACCGGAGACTATCGTACTCTATACTCTATCACCTTCAAGGCTCTGTCTCAAATCTATACTAAACACAGTCCTTTAGTCTAGCACAAATCTGCTCAATATTTGTCTCTAGTCTGGCACAAATGTGTCCTCAAATCTACACCAAAATTCTATCCTCAAATCTATACTAAACATAGTCCTTCGGTCTAACACAAATCTATCCTCAATATCTGTCCTCTGATTTGCACTAAACATAGTCCTTCGGTCTAGCACAAATCTATCCTCAATATCTATCCTCAAGCCTTAACATAAATATTGACTTAATCTCAAATCAAATCTACTAGATCTACCCCAAACCTTAACCCAAGTTTTGAAAAAATAAATCAATCAACTCTACTCTCAAGTCTTCTTAAAGACTTGTCTCAAATCTGTCTTGTAAGCTTCCACAAAATCTCACATTAATCTGTCCACAAGTCCTCTCTAAAACTTGTCCAAATCTGCTCAACAAGTCCTCACTGGAACTTTTCCAAATCTGCTTAATAAGTCCTCACTAGAACTTATCCAAATCTGCTCTCAATCTCTTATCAAATTGTATTGTAAGCTTCCATAAAACCTCACACAAATCTGTCCACAAGTCTTCTCTAAGACTTACCTCAAATCTACTCAACAAGTCCACACTAGAGCTTGTACATTATCATAGAAACATAAAGAGAATTGTTAGAGACTCAATGTGCTTCACATTCATCACAATGCTCAATCACTTTCAATCACTATTTTTATCATAGAAAAATATAGAGAATTGTTAGAGACTCAATATGCTTCACATTCACCACAATGCTCAATCACTTTCAATCACTCTTTTTATCACTAAACATATAGAGAATTGTTAGAGACTCAATATGCTTCACATTAACCACAATGCTCAATCACTTCCAATCACTCTTTTAGAAAAATATAGAGAATTATTAGAGACTCAATATGTTTCACGTTCATCAACACTCAATCTCTTTCTCAACTCAATTCAGAATATAGAACAATTTGTTTCATAGAACTTGAACTATCACATCAACACATCCACTTGACTAGGCTCAACCAACTCTTCTCAACCAATCACTCAATGAATTAACCTTTGCTTACAAACCCTAGTCCAAGCATATGAACACTCACTCAAATGTTTCCAACAATTCTTATCAATCAATCTCACATAACAATGATACTCATGATCTTTGCAAACCCTAGTTCAAGTTCACTCAATTAATCACTTCAACAACAATGCTTATAAACAAGGTTTTATCAAAAACTCTTTATTCTAGAAAACCTTGAAGCATTAATTCAAAACACATTCAAAAATGCTTACCAAAAAATCCTTTTCACTCCAAATTTGCATTCACAACATTCAATAATCACTCACTAGGAAGATGTGCCCATACCTTTTGTTTGATGTAAAAGTGCCCTTGGAAAACCTGTCTCAATCACAATTTTCTTCTTTCCAATTTCAATGGTTAGATAACAAAATATCACTCCTACACTACTCCAACACTTTCTCAAAATATTTCTTAAACAAAAATAATAAAAAATTAATTATACCTTATTGCTCCTTTTTAAAATTAACATCCATCAAATCATACATGAAAATAATTACTTGGATACACCTTATAAACTCTAACTTAAAATAATATCCAACTCCACAAGACTTCAATCATTCTTCCTAAAACACCTTACTACCCTTTCCAAACACTAAATCAAATAACACCAAAAATTTAATTTTGCATAAGCCTTATAACTCCCCTTACAACCTTACAAACCAAATCAAATATGCAAAAATAATTTTTAAATGCTCAACTAATACCCCCAAAATTTTTGGCGCTCAACTGAAAGCATACCTTTGTTTTCACCCAAAAGGGTTTCAACGTGATTCGATCCTCCTTCTCCCCAAGTCCAAGCGCCTTACCACTTTAGATCCCACCGCATGGGCTATTGGTGCCCATGTGAAGGAAGGAGGACTTACTTCCTCTTATACCTCCGTGCACCATTGACTTCCCACGAAAATAAAAAAGCACTCCTCTTTTTTGCATCACAATTCACACAAGCTCACATTAATTAAATTCAAAGGCATGGTAATTTTGGGTAAGGTGGGTAATCCCCTTTTTATACACACATGGGTATTTGCTCCCCACATTGGTGCTTAATAATTTGAATTCAAATTTTGAATTTAATTTAATAACCCACCTTAGGGTTAGTTAAAATTAATATAAATTAACTTATAACTAATATTAAAATTAATTAATAAATAATTTAAATAAATTATGAGTTTAGTAAATTAATTAATAAATTAATTTATAATAAAATATTAATTAATTTATAATTAATTTAAACTTCCCTTTATAATATTATAAATAATATTATAATATTATTCACTTGGGCTTCTTCTTTGCACTTTGGACCACATCTGACTTCCTAGAATCGAGTCTTGATTAACTGAAAACGGACTATCCTTTTGCACTTATTGGAGAACTTGAAACTAATCCTGCCCACTGAAACTTCCACTAACTGGTGCTGAAATCTTGACATCAATGACCACTCACTCTTGACATCAATGACAACTCATCTACTCAAAATGTCCAACACACTAATGCATGGTTGAATTTCATATGCTACACTAAGAGTGATGAGCATTGGTGCCTTGGAATATCCCTCATCAAACTTTTACTGAGCTAAAATATCCTTAGGTCAAGTTTCTTCTCTGATAATTATGTCCTAGAGTTTCTCAACCACTGAAATGGTCCTCATATTGGTATTCCAAGGCACACAATTTGGGCCTTTGAGCAATTTTTGTTCTGTAAGAATTATTTTTTATGTATCCATAGTAAGGTTTCCTTATATCTTCCAAAATGGTCTCCTTTTATATATACCACCAATTTTAAATATGGATCTTTTCTATATAGATGCCCTTCCTATATACAAGTCGATAAATAAAATAAGTTAATCCTATTGACATACATAGTCATACATGAGAGAGACCTTAAGTTATGTAAAAGAGAATGATACATGTTGTATAGGTAGTATTAAAAGGGATTTGTCTTAATAATGACACTTGCCTAAAGATAAATCCTTATGCATAGTGGTAAATTCCCTATATACTTGGAATTTCTCAATTTTAGGATTTACATCTAACAATAGTGTTGAATAAGGTAAAAAATAAAGCAGAAAAAAATCATCAACAATAGTGTTCTTATTTTTCCTTGACAATTTATAAGGTCAATACCTAGACATTACTGTGGTAGCTATATTAGGCTATAGACACAATAGCTTAATGTGACAACTTAACCTGTAAATGCAATCTAGAGGTGTCATTTATACCTAACATTGCAAGTGTGGTAAAGTATGTGTATGATTTGTGTATAATGCTTCTTGAATATAGACCGACCTTTTAAAAGAACTATTTTAACAAGTTACAAACTATTTTGATACCCAAAACACAATGCCTCCTCTCCTTTTCAATATAAAAACCTTCACTTTTGACTAATTATAACTTTGAATCTTCTCACACTTAGATACAAAAATACTAAGACATAATAATTTGACATTTGCAATACATCATTGGACAACTCTCACAACATGAGTCTTGAATTCATCTCGATGTTTACAAAAATCACACATTCCATAAAATAACAATTCACATCTTACAACTCATATTGATACAATTTAACTTAAATAAGATGGTTTACAAGAATTTGAAAAAGTATTTTGACTCACAAAAACTCTTACTCATATGCCCTCTTGAAGACACTTGAATACAAACATGGAGACAAAAATGAACCTCTTTTTTTAATAATAATTTTTTTAAGGAAAATATTTGATTATTAAATAAAACAAGTGGGTTGCCCAATTTCAAACAAAAACATATTTATAATAATTAAGAATTTATGGTAAGATATAAATGGAAGGAAATGTAGGATTGATGTTGAGTAAATGATGTGTCTTAAAAACGTTGGGTTGACCATTGGAGCCCTTTTTTTATTGTTGTTGTTGCTCTTCCATGCCATCAAAAAAATTACTTGTCGTGGATCTTGAGCATTGATGTTGCTAAAAAAATTACTTGCTCTTGGATTTTGAGCTACCTGCCAATGTGGATAGAGGAAACAATTTAAAAAAATGAGAGTATACACCTATAATTTTGTTTTTAGAGTCTCTAAATTTTAGAATTTTTGTGTTTCTAGCTTCTTTTCCTTTGTGTATTCTTCCAATCGATCTGCATGTGTGCGATAGTAGTAACCTTGCTGCCAATTTTCACTTTAGACCATAACTACTCCTTTGTGCTTTATTTCCATTATTGTTGGAGGCTTTCATAATTATTTATCTTCTCAACTTATAGTCAAAAAACTTGACAACTATACTCTTAGTATCTTTCTCTTCGATGTGACAATCTCTCTTTGCAAACTCTTATTTTTAGCTTCCTGCACCAAGGTCACTCACTAACAATCTCTCTCGTATATTACCAACCAATTTCTCAAGACACATGTTTCGATAGATATTAAATTGTTCTATTGATAATATGGGAGTTCTATTGTAAATGTTCCTATCAAGCATTATATTCTTGTTGCTTCCATTAGGCATCGAGTTTTGTAGATGAGTTTAAAAAAATTAAAAAAGTTATGTACAAAGAAGAAATATGGGATGATTGGATGTAGCGCACATTAAAAATATATCGAGTAGTGCTTTGAGACAAAGAGTAGGCTATATACTAAGTAAAAAATGTAACTTGAACCAAGTAATATGAAGAGACAACTTGAGTTGAGTAGAAACTAGGGTTATGTGTAAGGGGTCAGCCCCAAAATGCATTTATAAAAATTTAGTGAATCAATTTTAAAATCCAGGTGAATAGTGTCGAAACGCATGTAGAAGGTTCACTATTATTAGGGGAAATATTGGAAATTTAAACTTGAAATGGTCAAATTATTATAGAATTGGGGCGAATCGACCCAAAAAAATTTGCATACAAAATTTTTTGGCTAATGGATCCTAGTCAAGGGTCCCAAATAGTAGCCAATTTCAAAATTTGAAAATCCTAAAATTAGCCAATTTGGTGATATATAGTTTCTATGCATAACCTTGGTAGAAACTATGGTAGGGTTATTTATATTTTTGTACTTGTGTGTAAAATAAAATGGCTTCCAAGGTAGAGAAGAAGTTTGCAGAGAAAAAATGTGATAGAGAAAGCTCCTATTTCTGAAAAGAAGCCCTTCAAGGTTGATAAGTAATGCACCAAGTATGTTATGGGATTATAAGTTTAATGCCATGTGCAATGCAAAGTCATCTAGTGTTTACAACTAGTGGTAGGCGAGCACAAAATTACATCTAGAGCATAGGATGATGTGTAGTAGGTGTTTGCATTGAGGGAAGAAGTTGAAATAGAGTAGACATTATTTTTATGACCCTATGAAATAGTAGTGCAGGCAAGTACAAAACATAAGCAATACATGAAAGAAAATCTACTCTAATACCACTAATAGAATTTGAAACCAGTATATTTTATGCATTTTGTAGATAAAATTATATGTTTGTTAGATGTCTTAAGAGACTCTTTGTGCTTTACATTCATCTTTGATTGTTCAACTTCTCTTAATCTCTTGTGAGGTGCAATAACTAAATATCTATCATCCTCAAAGGTATATATTTTTTTTTTCTTGTGGAAAACACCCCTTTTAGGGTGTCATTTTTGGGTAAGATCCAAGAAGGCAAGGGTATCTTTTCTACCAAAATCACTTAGGGATCACACTTGGCCTTCCACCTTTAGCACACTCAAGGAGCATGCCTAAAACAAAAAAAACACAAACAACACAAACCAACAAACACAAAAAACACAAAAAACCACAAAACCATAAACAAACTCAAACACACAAAAACAACGACAAAAAAAACATAAAAACAACAAAAATACACAAAAAAAACAAAACACAAAAAAATACAAAAACAAAAAACACCAAAAAAAACATAAAACAAAAAAACCAAATCAAAACACATAAAAAAAGAACCAAACCAAAACACAAAAAAAAAAACAAAAACACTAAAAAAGTATAAAACACTAAAAAATAATTAAACACAAAAACAACCAAGAAAGAACACAAAAATAAAAAACACACATCAAAAAGTTAAATCAAATGAAAAAATAGATTACATCTATGGCCTTACTAGGCCAACATGGATTTTAACCAAGAATCAACACAAGAAATATAAGAACGATATTTTTGAGTTGGGAAATTGAAATATCTTGACTGGAGCAAAGAAATGCTAATACAAAGTAAAAAGGAACTAGGTACCTCTATTACTAGAGCCTTCTAAATAAAGGATAGAAATAAGAGCATCCCTAATATACGAAGCCTGCCATCTTGGAGGGTGGTCGTAGCAAGTAAGATCACCTTTATCCAAAATCCAATTAGCTAAAGCATCAACAATCCTATTCTATTATATGACCACATGATTGTATTCAACTTTCAAAAATCCCATATGGATTAATTTAATCTTCTCAACAATTTGTATTATTATCCAATCAACCTTATGATTCTTGAAAGTCTTTAATAGATTAATCATGACTTGGGAGTCAGATTCAACCAACACCTTTTTTATTTCATTCAACTTTAGCAACCTCTCGAAGGCCTTTGAGGATATCATACCCCTCAGTAAGGTTATTGGAAAGGATACCCAAATTCTCAACAATAGTAAAAACCAGGGATGTCATCTAAAAGTCTATCAATTCCTCCCACACAAGCTTTTCTAGGGTTTCCCCTAGAGGCTCTATTTGTATTGAATTTTCCAAAATCCTTAGGAGGAGGCTTCCAATTCCTTGTTCTATCCATATTTTGATTACTCATATTTCCTTTAAGTTGATTGCCAATAGTAGAGTGAATCTTCAATATTTCCATAACTTGATCCCATCATTTGTGGGAGTCTTGGGGGTGATTAAGGAGTTGTTAGATAGATTCAACTAAGTTGGCAATGGTCTTTTACCAAATATAGTGAATATCCTTCCTTTCCTATTTGAAAATCTAGTTGTTTCTTTCCTTCCAGATATTCCAATGAAGGATGGTAGTTCCCATCCAAACTAAATGTTTAACAAAATGATCAATAAATTCCTACTTAGGCCAATCCCTTTAAGCTAATCAAGAGTAGAAAATTTTGACCACTGTAAATCGAGTAATATAACCATTCTCCTTCATAGATCAGAGGCTGAGGGACACTCAATAAAAAATGGCCAAGATTTTCAATATTATATCTATATATTTCACATCTAAATAAACCATGAAAGCCACATTTTATAAGTTGCTCACCAATGAGCACCATTCGATGTAATAAAAGCTAAATAAAAACCCTCAGCTTAGGCTAGATATTCTAAGCCCATAACTGAGTAAAAATGTTATAGGACTAGTTGGGATTATTATGGCATAAGGCCAAGTAACCTTGAGCAACAAAATACTCACCCTTACTAGTGTTGCTCCATTGAAAATAGTCCTTATCATGGGACTGTTGGATCCTCAAAATCCAACTTGAGTTTACCCCCCTTTAAAAAAAATTTTTACTATTTTTGGGCAATTTGTTATTTTTGGCCACCCTATTTTTAGTAAGTTTCAAAAAATCCTGGATAGCTCCCTAAATTAACACAAATTATTGCATTTCTCATATTAGGCCTCCTAGAAAATCTCAACACCTATCCATGTCTAAAAAGTCATTAAATTCCATTTTGCTTTCTTCCGGTTTTTCTAAAAAAATACTAAATCCCATTTTTGGGGCACTAGATGAAGGAATTAGGGCCCGATAATACATTGAAAAATCTTCAAGGCTTGTAGAAAATCCTTGCCATGACATTATCCTCCTCTTTATCTAGCTCCACGAAAAATTTCAAGTCGATCCAATGGTCGGATCAAAAGTTATGCCCTCTAGAAGATAGGCTATTATGGGCCATTTTCGAGATCCAATTAAGAGATAGTGAGAGGCCATCATTCAGCTCTGGTAGTTGCAGTTATAAAAGATTATTATTATCAAGATTTATGTAACAGGTATTTTTGACCAACTAAGACCACTATCACACTACAAATAAGAACCACTACAAGCACAATTAATAATATGGGTCATCATGAAGACAATTGCAGTTATGGGCCATCATAAAAATAGTTGTATTTTCCTTTGTGTGTCTTGTCTAGTCACCCCTTTTTCTTCCCCATTATTGTGCAGGTTTTTTGAGGAGGTGCCCAGTTTACTGAGATCATTTCTAGTGGTTGAGGCTGGAAGCTAGGAGGCTCTTTGTTACATCATTTGAACAAAGAGTTGCAGTTCTCTATTGCATCATTTGAATGGAGAATTTGTTTTTACTGGTTCAGTGAGATCTGGTTATTCTGATCAGACTCCCATTGTAATGATATGTTATTTAATGCAATCATATTCCCTCCTTTCAATAGTTCTATGTGCAATTTTGTGTGTTCTCCCATTTACCTATTACATCATTTGAATGTGTAAATGGCATCTTCTTTCACTGGCATGTTGAATCATTTTTGTTACATTATTTGAATGGATGTGATTGGCTCAGTTTTATCTTCTCCCCCTTCTATCTTCATCATATTTTAAGTCTGGCTACAATTACCCAATGGATAAGGCACCGGTCTACAACTTGAAGCACTAGTTGGGAGTTACTTTCAAACTTGGTCAAATTTTATGTTGTAGTTTTATTTCATTTTTTTAAATCTGGATGAGCATGAGCATATAAGAAATATTGTAGGCTCACCTCTGGGGTTTCCTTACCCTACTTGGTCTGTCTAGAGTCTTAGGATAATATTTTCCTGAGTTAAAGAGGTGGATCCACTAGAGTCCACAGTACTGATTGGATCAGGGAAGTCTTACAGCATGACAAATCTATTAAGGGTGCAGGAATTTCTCCCAACAATTTTTGGCATCGTTGTCAGGGGAATGAACTTTTGTGCTATATGCAAGTTATTTTTCTAAAGTTTACTTCCTAGCGATATTTTGAATCTTTTACTTGCCAACTTCACACCAATAGTTTTGGTGGCTTAGTATTTTTGTGTGTTTTGTTTTTCTTAGTCTCTCCTAGAGTGGAATTTGTGAGAGTTGAGTGAATATCAGGCTGAGCAATCTTAGCCCAAGTATTGTTGAAGATCTTGCTCTTTCTTTGCACATCTATGTTGGCAACTCCGAATGAACTCATAAATAAAAAATAAAAGAAGGAGGAGCTGGATCTGGCATCTACAAGAAGAAGTGGCAAAGAAGTGCTTGCTGGAGTGCCAAATCCTGAGGTATTTTTCAAGTCTCACAGAAAATCTTCAATTCCAATTTTTGTTTCCAGCCCAAATCTTGGTTTGAATCAGTCTTCTCCTATTGTAAACCAAGTACCTATAGTGAATCAACCTGTAGTGAGTATGGCAGCTCCCAATGCAAATAAAAATGTCAATGTAAATCAAAATATCAATAAAAATGCCAATGCTAATGTCAATCAAAATGCCAATGCTAATGTCAATCAGTGGAGGACCAATAGATATAGAGCTTTTGTTTTACCTACAAATCTGAATCCTCTCCCTGGTAAAGCTCATAAATACTTGCCTAAGTTCCAAGGAAACAATATCGTGATTGGTGAAGATCATATTAGAGATTTTCTATATGCCATGGATAGTCTTGAGGTGGATGAGGAAGATGTTGTCCTTAGATTGTTCTTTCAAACTTTAGAGAAGGATGCTCGAGAATGGTTTAACAACCTTGGAGCTGGTACTATCAATAATTTTCAAGAGCTAGAGAACACTTTCCTTAGGAAATATGGAGAGAGGAAGAATGAACAGTCTTTGTTGACAAAGTTGGCCACCATGAAGAAGAAAGAAAATGAATCAGTGGAAGATTTCAATAGAAGGTTCTTCAAGACTAGAAATAAGATTCCTGTAGCATTAAGGCCAAATGATGATCAATCCATTTGTTTCTACAAAAATGCTTTCCCTGGAGATTTTAGTTATGAGCTAAGGTAGCAAGCAACAGCCACCATTGATATATGTATGGAAAGAGCTATTGAAATAGAGAGGCATATGATTGATAGTGGTAAAATTAAAGCATACACTCTAGAGCCCAATCAACCTAAAAGAAAGCCCAAGAAGGTTGATTTCTCTGTCCCTAAGAAAATAGATCAAGATCCAATGAACAAAATAGCTAATCAATTGAGTGAGATGTTTACTACTTTGAATAACAGGTTGGCTAGACTTGAAAAAGGGAAGGACAACACTACAAAAACTTCACAAGGAAATAATAGACAGCAGGAAGACAACAGGACTCCTTTCAGGAGAAATTTCAATAGAAACTGGAATAATAATGGAAATGAGGAAGGAAACAAGAGTCGGAATGGAAATTGGAAAAAGAAATAAGTAGAGAGAGATCTAAATTCTATTCCAAATCCCATGCCATAAAATAATATAGCATCATATTATCCCTTTTATTGCTCTACTTGTGATGCACCACATAACCCTATTGATTGTGGCATTTATCTAAGTATGCATTCTAATGTTGATTTGAATGTTGAATCTGAAGATGAAGATATTAGAATTAATGTATGCTGGACTCAGGAGGATGAAACCAGAGAAAAAAATTTGAAAGGGACATGGACATATGTGCTAGTGATATTGAGCAAAGAGCCTTAGTCTTTGGGGAGGCATCAACCTCAAGTGAACCTCCTAGTACCAGATTTGATAGAATGAAGCAAGGGAAGCTTGTACCTACAACAGAAGAGGTTGAATATTTAGAAAAGATACATGCTATCAATCTCAGGAATAGAACAATGGAAGATAAAGTTGATGAAGGACCTGCACCAAAGGAGAAAGCTACTGGAGTGATTTCACAGAAAAAGGTAAATCAGATGAAGCTGCAAATGATTCCTAAAGAGCCTGATGTAGAAGAAATTATCCAGAAGCAACAAAGTGACTTGGCTAACCAAAAAATTAAAAAAGGAATTGATGATAAGAAGTATCAGTTTGATTTGGGTATAGAGGTTGCCAAGCAGAAGGTCAACATCACTTTTGGGGAATTAATGACTATTCCAAAGTACCGGTATCAGGTATGTAAAGCCTTCAAATTAATTGATCAATCAGGGGAAAGCCTCAAAACTCCATAGGCCTTGTGAATAATGTAGTTAGAGCTCCATATTTAGTAAAGCCATTTTACATCTCACTAAGGTATACATCAGGCTATGGGGATCAATATGTTATTCATAACTGCATGCTTGATAGTGGTGCTTCCATGAATGTAATGTCAAAACAAGTAGCTGATCAGTTAGGCTTGATTTATCAAAAAGATCACCCTCCTATTTCTATCATGGATAACAGGAGAGTACCTTGTGTAGGTATTATAATTGGACTTCTTGTCCATATTGAAAAATATCCTAAGAAAGGAGTGGTGATGGATGTTGCAATCGTAGATGTGGACCCTTTATTTTCTATCTTACTCTCTAGGCATTGGGTGGAGCAATTAGGTGGTACTATTCAGTTAGATTGGTCATATGCCACCATCCCAATGCAGGGTAAGGAGAAAGTGATATTAAAAAGAGAACCCTTCAATAGGTATTCAGTTGAATTTAGAGATCCTAATGATAACATGGTTAATGTTATGAATTCTATTGAGGAAAAAGACATGGGGGTTTACTCTATCTGGCATTCTCCTTTCTTGTTGAAAGTACCTGATGTTGATAACATGGATCCAAAACTGAAGGCTAAAGCAGATGCAAAAACTGATAGAATTTTGACTTTTGAGTTATAGACTATGACCTTTGATGGGGTAAAGTCTAAAGCAGGAGCAAGAGCTGGAGTGCTATTGATAGACATCAATGGCAGTTATCTTGGCATACCATACAGGTTAGAATTTTCTTGTACCAATAATGTTGCAGAATATGAAGCTTTATTGCTAGGGCTAAGGAAGGCCAAAGAGTTGGGTATTAATTACCTCAAAGTTAGTGGGGATGTTGAACTAATAATCCAACAAATAAAAGGGAAATATCAAACAAAGCACCCTAGACTAAAGCAATATAAGCAGGCAGTGTTGGATGAAATAGATAGATTCTTGGCTTTTGATCTGCAATTTATTCCTAGAGCACATAATCATAATGCTAATATGTTGGCCATTAATGCTTCTGGAGCAAAAAATCTTGAGATAGACACTTGGTTTATGGAAAGGTTCCCAACCATATCTGTTTATAAGCCATATGTTCCTGATAATGTGGTATACTTACAATTTTTTCATGATGATGTACACATTAATGATTTCATGACTATGCAAAATAAATTTTTTGATGTTATTTGTGATGAAAGTGATGAAGAAAAATTGAAGGATGTTATTGGAGAACCTATAGAGGTCATACAACTGAAGACCAACAGGATCCCTAGGGGGTTGGTATCTTTAGAGAGCTTGTTTGATGACTTTGATAGAGCATATAAACCTCTGGTCCAAGAATCTGAGATTGATGAAGTTAATATTGGAATAGAGGAAGAGCCCAAGATTGTTAGGATCAATAAGGCCCTATCAGGAAAAGAGAAGCAACAGTATATCAAGTTCTTGAAAAAGAACATGGATGCTTTTGCTTGGAGCTATGAAGATCTAAAGACCTTTAATACAAAGGTAATGACTCACATAATACCTCTTCAAAAGGATACTAAGCCTTTCAGGTAGAAACAAAGGAAGTTCAATCCCACTTTGCATCCAATTATGCAGAAAGAAGTGTAGAAGTTATTGGATACCAAGATAATCAGGAAGGTGAGATTTTCTACTTGGTTGGCAAACCTGGTTCCAGTTAGAAAAAAGAATGGTGAGATCAGGCTTTGTGTAGATTTCAGAAATTTGAATAAGAGCTCTCTTAAAGATAATTATCCACTTCCAAATATGGAGCAGTTGCTTCAAGCAGTGGTTGGGTCATCAAGAATGTCTTTGTTGGATGGCTTTTCAGGTTACAATTAGATTGTAGTGAATCCAGAAGACAGACACAAAACAACTTTCACTACACCATGGGGAACATTTGAATATCTCAGGATGCCCTTTGGATTGATGAATGTAGGGGCAACATTTCAGAGAGCAATGGATGTTGCTTTCAAAGGATTGATGTTCAAGATAGTGGTAGTATATCTTGATGATATTACTATTTTTTCAAAGAATCTTGAAGATCATTTTGCACATCTAACTCAAGTGTTTGATAGGTGCAAGGAGTTTGGCATATCTTTGAATCCTAGAAAATGTGTGTTTGGGGCCACACAAGGTAAACTACTTGGGCATATTGTTTCAAAATATGGGATTAGCATTGATCCACAAAGAGTAGAAGCCATTGCTAAAATTCCCCCTCCTAAGAATCTTAAGGGAGTTAGATCATTCTTTGGAAATATTAACTTTATTAGGAGGTTTGTCCCTGATTTTGCTCAGATTGCCAAACCAATAAATGACATGATCAAGAAAAATGGGGAAATAAGGTGGATAGAGGAAAATATTACAGCTTTTCAGAAGATCAAAGATGCAATCACTCAAGCTCCGGTATTGAATTACCCTGATTACTCTAGAGATTTCAAGATCTACTCATTTGCCTTAGAACACACTATTGTTGCAGTTCTAGCTCAAAAGGATGAAGAGAAAAATGAAAGGCCTATTGCCTTTATGAGTACAGGATTGAAGGGTGCTAAACTGAAATACTCTATGCTAGAAAAATAAGCTTATGCATTAATCAGAGCATTAGATCATTTCAAATGTATCTTTGGATCCAACAAGGTAATAGCTTGTATTCCCTACATTGCTGTTAAAGATGTTTTCACTCAACCTGAACCTTTAGGTAGTCCTACAAGATGGATGGCTAAGTTATTACAGTATGATGTAGAATTCAAAGTAGTGCAGATTGTTAGAGGATAGGGATTGGCAAAGTATTTGGCTAAAGGGGAGGCTATGAATAACACTATTGTAGTGGATGAGCAGCAAGAAGCTAGAGCAGTTGATAATTCTGATTGCCAGTGGTATGATGGCATTATGTTTTACCTTCAAAACTTGTCATTTCCAAAAGACATGTCCAAAAATAAAAGGAGATCTATCAAGCAGTTGGCCCAAAGGTATTACATTCAAGAAGGTAGACTGTATTGGAGGCATCCAGATGGTGTGTTGCTTCTTTGTTTGTTTGAGAAAGAGGTCCCTCAAGTGCTAAAAGAATATCATTTTGGATTTTGTGGGGGTCACTTTGCTCCAAAGGCTACTGCTCACAAGATCATGAGAGTTGGTTATTATTGGCCCTCCTTGTTTAAATATGTTTACCAGTTTGTTAGAAGTTGTCATAACTGTCAGATTTTTGTAGGAAAGAAGAATTTGCCAACCATGCCCCTGAAGCCAGTGATTGTGGAATCTCCTTTTACTCAATGGGGAATAGATCTCATAGGTGAGATTAATCCCAATTCTTCTAGAGGTCATAGGTGGATCATTACAACAACAGACTATTTTACCAAGTGGGTAGAAGTAGCACCTCTCAAGAAATCCACTACAGAAGTGGTCATCAACTTTTTAGAAGAGCACATATTGACAAGATTTGGGGTTCCCAAGAAGATAGTCACAGATAATGGTAACTACTTCACTTCTTTTGAGATGATTAAATTTTGTGCTAGGTACAACATAGAGCTTTCTCATTCTACAAATTACTATCCTCAAGGGAATGGTTTAGCAGAATCCTCAAATAAGAATTTGATCACAAGAATCAAAAGAGCATTAGGCAGAAACAAAAGAAGTTGGGATAGTGAGCTGAAGTATGCTTTATGGGCTGATAGGATATCTATCAAAAGAAGCACAAGAAAGTCTCCCTATGAACTAGTATATGGTGAGAGTGCTCTACTACCTCCTCAAGTGGAAAGTCATGCTTTATCTTTACTTCTTTAGGATCATGAAAATCCAAATGTCTTGCAGAGAAGACTTGATCAAATTACAAAGTTGCAGGAAGACAAAAAGGATGCATTAATGAAGATGACTGAGCAAGCTCACAAAATAGTGCAATTGTTCAATAAGAAAGCCAAAGGTAAACCTTTTTAGGGAGGAGATATAGTGTTGTACTGGGACCCCAAAAATGACAAACATGGTGAAAAAAGAGAAATGGGAGCCTAAATGGCTTGGCCCTTATCAAATCCTCCAGAATGTAGGCCAACATACTTACAAATTGCAAACTCTAGATGGTGCAAAATTTTCAATTCCTATCAATGGCCAACATTTGAAATTGTATCATTCAACATTGAGGGCTTGAGAAGCCACAAAAAAAAGTGTGTTTCAGTCTTGTCCTTTCTAGGTGATTAAGGTTTTAGTTTTTAGGTGATTAAGGAGTCCCTTTTAGGTGATTAGGCAAGTTTTTGAGTTTTTGTGGTCTACTGGAGATTCTGGAATTCTCAGGTGATTCAAAAAAAAAGTGTGTTTCAGTCTTGTTTTTTTAGGTGATTAAGGTTTCAGTTTTTAGGTGATTAAGAAGTCCTTTTTAGGTGATTAGGCAAGTTTTTGAGTTTTTGTGGTCTATTGGAGATTCTGGAATTCTCAGGTGATTCATTGTCAAAAGCCTTTTTTCATCACCTGTCCCAGTTGGAGCCTGTGTTGGATCCTCAAAATCCAACTTGAGTTTGCCCCCCTTTAAAAAAAAAATTACTATTTTTGGGCAATTTGTTATTTTTGGCCACCCTATTTTTAGTAAGTTTCAAAAAAGCCCGGATAGCTCCCTAAATTAACACAAATTATTGCATTTCTCATATTAGACCTCCTAGAAAATCTCAACACCTATCCATGTCTAAAAAGTCATTAAATTCCATTTTGCTTTCTTTTGGTTTTCTAAAAAAACACTAAATCCCATTTTTGGGGCACTAGATGAAGGAATTAGGGCCCGATAATACACTAAAAAATATTCAAGGCTTGTATACAATCCTTGCCACGACATTGTCCTCCTCTTTATCTAGCTCCATGAAAAATTTCAAGTCGATCCAACGGTCGGATCAAAAGTTATGCCCTCCGAAAGATAGGCTATTATGGGCCATTTTTGAGATCCAATTAAGAGATAGTGAGAGGCCATCATTCAGCTCTAGTAGTTGTAGTTATAAAATATTATTATTATCAAGCTTTATGTAACAGGTATTTTTGACCAACTAAGACCACTATCACACTACAAATAAGAACCACTACAAGCACAATTAATAATATGGGTCATCATGAAGACAGTTGTAGTTATGGGCCATCATCAAAATAGTTGCAGTTTTCATAATTATGGACCATCATCGAGATTTGAATGAGAACCAATTTGTAGGCTATATGAGAGAGTTGTTGCAATAGAAAAAATCATCAAGTTTTTGCATAGTAATTTTGCAAGAGGTATACCAGTGTGCCCATCCTTGTCAGTTG
Organism: Wollemia nobilis; assembly: GCA_028583015.1. Classification (NCBI taxonomy): domain Eukaryota; kingdom Viridiplantae; phylum Streptophyta; class Pinopsida; order Araucariales; family Araucariaceae; genus Wollemia; species Wollemia nobilis. Next base: position 1,051,718 of record JAQPPZ010002555.1, on the reverse strand, counting down.
TATTTTCCTTTGTGTGTCTTGTCTAGTCACCCCTTTTTCTTCCCCATTATTGTGCAGGTTTTGTTGAGGAGGTGCCCAGTTTATTGAGATCATTTCTAGTGGTTGAGGCTGGAAGCTAGGAGGCTCTTTGTTACATCATTTGAACAAAGAGTTGTAGTTCTCTATTGCATCATTTGAATGGAGAATTTGTTTTTACTGGTTTAGTGAGATCTGGTTATTCTGATTAGACTCCCATTGTAATGATCTGTTATTTAATGCAATACTATTCCCTCCTTTTAGTAGTTCTATGTGCAATTTTGTGTGTTCTCCCATTTACATGTTACATCATTTGAATGTGTAAATGGCATCTTCTTTCATTGGCATGTTGAATCATTTTTGTTACATTATTTGAATGGATGTGATTGGCTTAGTTTTATCTTCTCCCCCTTCTATCTTCATCATATTTTAAGTCTGGCTACAATTTCCCAATGGATAAGGCACCGGTCTATAGCTTGAAGCACTAGCTAGGAGTTACTTTCAAGCTTGGTCAAATTTTATGTTGCAATTTTATTTCATTTTTGTAAATCTGGATGAGCATGAGCATATAAGAAATATTGTAGGCTCACCTCTGGGGTTTCCTTACCCTACTCGGTCTGTCTAGAGTCTTAGGATAATATTTTCTTGAGTTAAAGAGGTGGATCCACTAGATTCCACAGTACTGATTGGATCAGGGAAGTCTTGCAACATGACAAATCTATTAAGGGTGCAGGAATTTCTCCCAATAGTTTTTGGCATCATTGTCGAGGAATGAACTTTTGTGCTATATGCAAGTTATTTTTTTGAAGTTTACCTCCCAGCGATATTTTGAATCTTTTACTTGCCAACTTCACACCAATAGTTTTGGTGGCTTAGTATTTTTGTGTGTTTTTTTTTCTCAATCTCTCCTAGAGTGGAATTTGTGAGAGTTGAGTGAATATCAGGTTGAGCAATCTTAGCCCAAGTATTATTGAAGATCTTGCTCTTTCTTTGCACATCTGTGTTGGTGACTCTGAATGAACTCAAAAATAAAAAATAAAAGGAGGAGCTGGATCTGGCATCTACAAGAAGAAGTGGCAAAGAAGTGCTTGCTGGAGTGCCAAATCCTGAGGTATTTTTCAAGTCTCATAGAAAATATTCAATTCCAATTTCTATTTCTAGCCCAAATCTTGGTTTGAATCAGTCTTCTCTTGTTGTAAACCAAGTACCTATAGTGAATCAACCTATAGTGAGTATGGCAGCTCCTAATGCAAATCAAAATGTCAATGTAAATAAAAATGTCAATCAAAATGCCAATGCTAATGTCAATCAAAATGCCAATGCTAATATCAATCAGTGGAGGACCAATAGATATAGAGCTTTTGTTTTACCTGCAAATATAAATCCTCTCCCTGGTAAAGCTCATAAATACTTGCCTAAGTTCCAAGGAAACAATATCGTGATTGGTGAAGATCATATTAGAGATTTTCTATATGCCATGGATAGTCTTGAGGTGGATGAGGAAGATGTTGTCCTTAGATTGTTCTTTCAAACTTTAGAGAAGGATGCTCAAGAATGGTTTAACAACCTTGGAGCTGGTACTATTAATAATTTTCAAGAGCTAGAGAACACTTTCCTTAGGAAATATGGAGAGAGGAAGAATGAACAGTCTTTGTTGATAGAGTTGGCCACCATGAGGAAGAAAGAAAATGAATCGGTGGAAGATTTCAATAGAAGGTTCTTCAAGACTAGAAATAAGATTCCTATAGCATTAAGGCCAAATGATGATCAATCCATTTGTTTCTACAAAAATGCTTTCCTTGGAGATTTCAGTTATGAGCTAAGGCAACAAGCAACAACCACCACTGATATATGTATGGAAAGAGCTATTAAAATAGAGAGGCATATGATTGATAGTGGTAAAATTAAAGCATACACTCTAGAGCCCAATCAACCTGAAAGAAAGCCCAAGAAGGTTGATTTCTCTATCCCTAAGAAAATAGATCAAGATCCAATGAATAAAATAGCTAATCAATTGAGTGAGATGTTTACTACTTTGAATAACAGGTTGGCTAGACTTGAAAAAGGGAAGGACAACACTATAAAAACTTCACAAGGAAATAATAGACAACAGGAAGACAACATGACTCCTTTTAGGAGAAATTTCAATAGAAATTGGAATAATAATGGAAATGAGGAAGGAAACAAGAGTCATAATGGAAATTGGAAAAAGAAAGAAGTAGAGAGAGATCTAAATTTTGTTCCAAATCCCATATCATATAATATAATATCATATTTTCTTTTTTTTTTTTTTTTCTTGTGATGCACCACATAACCCCTTTGATTTTGGTTTTTATCTAAGTATATTTTCTAATTTTTTTTTGAATTTTGTATTAAGATGAAGATATTAGAATTAATGTATGTTGGACTCAGGAGGATGAAACTAGAGAATAAAAATTTGAAAGGGACATGGACATATGTGCCAGTGATATTGAGAAAATAGCCTTAGTATTTTAGGAGGCATCAACCTCAAGTGAACCTCCTAGTACTAGATTTGATAGAATGAAGCAAGGGAAGCTTGTACATACAAAAAAAGAGAGAATATTTATAGAAAAGATACATGCTATCAATATCAAGAATAGAACAGTAGGAGACAACAGTTGATGAGGGGCCCCCCCCAAGGGGAAAGCCCCCGGGGGATTTACTAAAAAAGGTAAATTAGATGAAGTTGCAAAATATTCCTGAAGAGCCTGATGTAGAAGAAATTATCTAAAAGTAGAAAAGTGACTTGGCTAACCAAAAATTTAAAAAGGAATTGATGATAAGAAGTATCAGTTTGATTTGGGTATAGAGGTTGCCAAGTAGAAGGTCAACATCACTTTTGGGGAATTAATGACTATTCCAAAGTACCGGTATCAGGTATGTAAAGCCTTCAAATTAATTGATCAATTAGGAGGAAAGCCTCAAAACCCCATAGACCTTGTGAATAATGCAGTTAGAGCTCCATATTTAGTAAAGCCATTTTACATCTCACTAAGGTATACATCAGGCTATGGGGATCAATATGTTATTCATAATTGCATGCTTGATAGTGGTGCTTCCATGAATGTAATGTCAAAATAAGTAGCTAATCAGTTAGGCTTGATTTGTCAAAAATATCACCCTCCTATTTATGTCATGGATAATAGGAGAGTACCTTGTGTAGGTATTATAATTGGACTTCTTATCCATCTTGAACAATATCCTAATAAAGGAGTGGTGATGGATGTTGCAATCATAGATGTGGACCCTTTCTTTTCTATCTTACTCTCTAGGCATTGGGTAGAGCAATTAGGTGGTACTATTAAGTTAGATTGGTCATATGCCACCATCCCAATGCAGGGTAAGGAGAAAGTGATATTAAAAAGAGAACCCTTCAATAGGTATTCATTTGAATTTAGAGATCCTAATGATAACATGGTTAATGTTATGAATTCTATTGAGGAAAAATACATGGGGGTTTACTCTATCTGGCATTCTCCTTTCTTGTTGAAAGTACCTGATGTTGATAACATGGATCCAAAATTGAAGGCTGAAGCAGATGCAAAAACTGATAGAATTTTGACTTCTGAGTTATGGACTATGACCTTTGATGGGGCAAATTCTAAAGCAGGAGCAGGAGCTGGAGTGCTATTGATAGACATCAATGGTAGTTATCTTGGCATACCATACAGGTTAGAATTTTCTTGTACCAATAATGTTGCAAAATATGAAGCTTTATTGCTAGGGCTAAGGAAGGCCAAAGAGTTGGGTATTAATTACCTCAAAGTTAGTGGGGATGTTGAACTAATAATCCAGCAAATAAAATGGAAAGATCAAACAAAGCACCCTAGACTAAAGCAATATAAGCAGGTAGTGTTGGATGAAATAGATAGATTCTTGATTTTTTTTTTTGTTTTTTGGAAAAAATTGGAATTTGTTTTTGATTTTTTTTTTTTTTTATATGTGGTTTTTAAAGTTTTTCTTGATGATGTCACATAATGATTTCATGACTATGATTTTTGGAAAATGTTGTTTTTAGGGTTTTGATGTGTCCTTTTCTGACTTGAAAATGAATTTTTTGATGTTATTTGTGAGTGAAAGTGATGAAGAAAACATGAAGGATGTTATCGGAGAACCAAAGGCACAAGATAATCTGCCATTGATGAGAGCACCATAGGACCTAGAGAGGCAATTTAAGCAGGTATAAACTTAATAGCAAACAAAGCAATATCAAGTTCTTGAAAAATAACATGGATGCTTTTGCTTGGAGCTATGAAGATCTAAAGACCTTTAATACAAAAGGATACTAAGCCTTTCAGGTAGAAACAAAGGAAGTTCAATCCCACTTTGCATCCAATTATGTAGAAATAAGTGTAGAAGTTACTGGATACCAAGATAATCAGGAAGGTGAGATTTTCTACTTGGTTGGAAAACCTGGTTCCAATTAGAAAAAATAATGGTGAGATCAAGCTTTGTGTAGATTTTAAAAATTTGAATAAGAGCTCTCTTAAATACAATTATCCACTTCCAAATATGGAGCAGTTGCTTCAAGCAGTGGTTGGGTCATCAAGAATGTCTTTGTTGGATGGCTTTTCAGGTTACAATCAGATTGCAGTGAATCCAGAAGACAGACACAAAACAACTTTCACTACACCATGGGGAACATTTGAATATCTCAGGATGCCCTTTGGATTGATGAATGTAGGGGCAACATTTCAGAGAGCAATGGATGTTGCTTTCAAAGGATTGATGTTCAAGATAGTGGTAGTATATCTTGATGATATTACAATTTTTTCAAAGAATCCTGAAGATCATTTTGCACATCTAACTCAAGTGTTTGATAGGTGCAAGGAGTTTGGCATATCTTTGAATCCTAGAAAATGTGTGTTTGGGGCCACACAAGGTAAACTACTTGGGCATATTATTTCAAAATATGGGATTAGCATTGATCCACAAAGAGTAGAAGCCATTGCTAAAATTCCCCCTCCTAAGAATCTTAAGGGAGTTAGATCATTCTTTGGAAATATTAACTTTATTAGGAGGTTTGTCCCTGATTTTGCTCAGATTGCCAAACCAATAAATGACATGATCAAGAAAAATGGGGAAATAAGGTGGATAGAGGAAAATACTGTAGCTTTTCAGAAGATCAAAGATGCAATCACTCAAGCTCCGGTATTGAATTGCCCTGATTACTCTAGAGATTTCAAGATCTACTCATTTGCCTCAGAACACACTATTGCTGCAGTTCTAGCTCAAAAGGATGAAGAGAAAAATGAAAGGCCTATAGCCTTTATGAGTACAGGATTGAAGGGTGCTAAATTGAAATACTCTATGCTAGAAAAAATAAGCTTATGCATTAATCAGAGCATTAGATCATTTCAAATGTATCTTTGGATCCAACAAGGTAATAGCTTGTATTCCCTACATTGTTGTTAAAGATATTTTCACTCAACTTGAACCTTTAGGCAGTCCTATAAGATGGATGGCTAAGTTATTATAGTATGATGTAGAATTCAAAGTAGTGCATATTGTTAGAGGATAGGGATTGGTAAAGTATTTGGCTAAAGGGGAGGCTATGAATAACACTATTCTAGTGGATGAGCAGCAAGAAGCTAGAGTAGTTGATAATTTTGATTGCCAGTGGTATGATGGCATTATGTTTTACCTTCAAAACTTATCATTTCCAGAAGACATGTCCAAAAATAAAAGGATATCTATCAAGCAATTGGCCCAAAGGTATTACATTCAAGAAGGTAGACTATATTGGAGGCATCCAGATGGTGTGTTGCTTCTTTTTTTGTTTGAGAAAGAGGTCCCTCAAGTGCTAAAAGAATATCATTTTGGCTTTTGTGGGGGTCACTTTTCTCCAAAGGCTACTACTCACAAGATCATGAGAGCTGGTTATTATTGGCCCTCCTTATTTAAATATGTTTACCAATTTGTTAGAAGTTGTCATAGTTGTCAGATTTTTGTAGGAAAGAAGAATTTTCCAGCCATACCCCTAAAGCCAATGATTGTGGAATCTCCTTTTACTCAATGGGGAATAGATCTCATAGGTGAGATTAATCCCAATTCTTCTAGAGGTCATAGGTGGATCATTACAACAATAGACTATTTTACCAAGTGGGTAGAAGCAACACCTCTCAAGAAATACACTACATAAGTGGTCATCAAATTTTTAGAAGAGCACATATTGACAAGATTTAGGGTTCCCAAGAAGATAGTCATAGATAATGGTAACTACTTCACTTCTTTTTAGATGATTAAATTTTGTGCTAGGTACAACATAGAGATTTCTCATTCTACAAATTACTATCCTCAAGGGAATGGTTTAGTAGAATTCTCAAATAGGCCTCCTAGAAAATCTCAACACCTTTCCATGTCTAAAAAGTCATTAAATTCCATTTTGCTTTCTTCTGGTTTTTCTAAAAAAACACTAAATCCCATTTTTGGGGCAGTAGATGGAGGAATTAGGGCCTGATAATACATTGAAAAATATTCAAGACTTGTACACAATCCTTGCCACGACATTGTCCTCCTCTTTATCTAGCTCCATGAAAAATTTCAAGCTGATCCAACGATAGGTTCAAAATTTAAGCCCTTCAAAAGATAGACTATTATGGGCCATTTTCGAGATCCAATTAAGAGATAGTGAGAGGCAATCAGGCTAAGCAATATTAGCCCAAATATTGTTCAACATCTTGCTCTTTCCTTGCACATCTATGTTGTGACTTTGAATGAAATCAAAAATAAAAATAAAAGGAGGAGTTGGATCTGTCATCTACAAGAAGAAGTGGCAAAGAAGTGCTTGCTAGAGTGCCAAATCCTGAGGTATTTTTCAAGTCTCATAAAAAATATTCAATTCTAATTTTTGTTTCCAGCCCAAATCTTGGTTTGAATCAGTCTTCTCCTGCTGTAAACCAAGTACCTATAGTGAATCAACCTGTAGTGAGTACGGTAGCTCCCAATGCAAATCAAAATATCAACAAAAATGTAAATGCTAATGTCAATTAAAATGCCAATTCTAATGTCAATCAGTGGAGGACTAATAGATATAGAGCTTTTGTTTTACCTACAAATATAAATCCTCTCCCTGGTAAAGCTCATAGATACTTGCCTAAGTTCCAAGGAAACAATGTCATGACTGGTGAAGATCATATTAGAGATTTTCTATATGCCATGGATAGTCTTGATGTGGATGAGGAAGATTTTATCCTTATATTGTTCTTTCAAACTTTAGAGAAGGATGCTCAAGAATGGTTTAACAACCTTGGAGATGGTACTATCAATAATTTTCAAGAGCTAGAGAACACTTTCCTTGGGAAATATGGAGAGAGGAAGAATGAATAGTCTTTACTGAAAGAGTTGGCCACCATGAAGAAGAAATAAAATGAATCAGCGAAAGATTTCAATAGAAGGTTCTTCAAGACCAAAAATAATATTCATGTAGCATTAAGGCCAAATTATGATCAATCCATTTTTTTCTACAAAAATGTTTTCCATGGAGATTTCAGTTATGATCTAAGGTAGCAAGAAAAAACCACCATTGATATATGTATGGAAAGAGTTGTTGAAATATAGAGGAATATTATTGATAGTGGTAAAATTAAAGCACACACTCTAGAGCCCAATAAACTTGAAAGAAAGCCCAAGAAGGTTGATTTCTCTGTCATTAAGAAAATAGATCAAGATCCAATGAACAAAATAGCTAATCAATTGAGTGAGAGGTTTACTACTTTGAATAAAAGGTTGGATATACTTTAAAAAGGAAGGACAATACTACAGATACTTCATAGGGAAATAATAGACAACAGGAAGACAACATGACTCCTTTCGAGAGGAATTTCAATAGAAACTAGAATAATAATGGAAATGAGGAAGGAAACAAGATTCAAAATGGAAATTGGAAAAGCAAAGAAATAGAGAGAGATGTGAATTTTGTTCCAAATCCCATGCCATATGTAGAATGGTCTAAAGAGCATATATCTACAAATATTGCAACACAATGATCAAATTGAAAGTAAAGAACATAGATGAACCAAATTTACAAGAAAATTAAGCCTCCTTTACATTAATAATGATGATATCCAGTTACATTTACATCCCTCTTAGGGATACCAAATGATACATTGTTTACAATGGTATGAAATCCCCTAAATGGGGGTGATATATTCTAAGGGCTCCTTATATTTCCACCAACTCTGCTTGAGGGCTTACTAGGATGTCTCCTTCTCCATTATCAAGAGAAATTGATCTTTGAGAGTGCTTTTAATCCTTGGTGGATCTGTCACCTGCATACAAGAAAAAACAAAACACATCAAATGCATATGAAGCCTCTCATGATGAGGCTATTATTCAAGAAATGCAAGGAATGAAGTAAATACTTGAAAGAAACATCAAATGTGCAAAGATGTATAAATATGCTTATGAAATTGTTAAATCAGTGTAAAGCATGACTTGAAACATATAAATCTAGCTAATATTGCATGAACTTTGAAGGATAAAGCATGATAGAAACTAATCTATGAAGATTTATAAAATCAAGCAAATGTGACACAAATTAAGATAAGGCTACCTATAATATTGCTAATTAACCATGTAAATGCATGAAATAAGATGAATCTAAGCTAGATTAACCTATTTGTATAATCTAAAAAATAAAATCCATGGCTAAAATGGAGGAAAAATGGAATTAAACCCTAGTTGCAGGTGCTCAACATAGCCATATCTGTAAGCTATGGCTATGGGAAAACTCTTTTTTCTTTTGAAACCAGGGTTGGAAACACTCAAATCCTCCAAGTAATTGATGATCAAGGGTTGCCCTCATGTCCAGACACAAATTGGAAGTTAAAATTGCTTGGATTCATGTTGGATTGATTTGGAATTACGAGATTTTATTCTCAAGACTTTGGAAGATCCTTTGTTGCAAAGGTGGTTGTCAAATTGGATTTTGGCAACATTTCCTTACTTTTCATAAGGTGCAATTGACTCTCCAATCAGGTAGGTCTTCATTACAATAAAATTTGGTATCCATTTAGCCTCTTTGAGGGGTCCATAAATAGACTCCCCAATCCCAATCTTGGCTTCTCAAGAAAGCCAAGATCAAGAAATGCCAGGCTGGGGCAGTTGGGAGGAAACATCCAAAAGCTTCCTCACTCAAAATTACCTGAATTGGTTGGAAATGTAGTTGTAACAATAAATTTGGCTTGGATTGAGAGGCCAATACATTTACAGTGCTAGCCATGGTTGCTCAGCATATCTAGGACCTTAGTCACGATTGTCAATCATGGTTGAGATCTTAGCTACGGATGCCTTTCACGGCTAATGTAGAATAGGTCTAGGATGCCTAAAATGAGTGGTTAGAACCACTACTTAGCCTTGGAAGGGTCCAATGTAATTCATATGGTCTAAAAAGATACCCATACGAGTAGTCTCCTAAATATGATGTGTTTTAGGTGTGTACATATTCCCATTTTGGGATGTGTTGTGGGAAAACACGATGCTGAGAAAAAATAGATCACCTAAAGCCATGTTATAGGTTGAATGATGATCATTGATCTAATCAACATTAGATGTCTGAGTCCTATAAAGGATGTGTATCTTAGAATCATTGCTTCCAATGAGATGGAAGGCTTAAATTTGCAAAGCTTTCATGTGTCCAACAACAATCGAGTAGCATTAGGGCTGCTACAATTGGTTCAATAGGTGGATCGCTAAAAGGATTTAAACTAGCATATTTACCTTTTGCCATAACAAAAGGGTAATATTATGATAGTTTTTAGCAATGATTCATAAGACAAACACAATTTGACATGATCGAGTGATCCTTTGTTGATTTTGATTATGATTTTGATATTATGACTACCCCCTCAAGTGACGAGTCGATGAGGAAAGGAAAATTAATTAAAGCGATGAGTCACTTGACAAAGATTAATAATTTGGATGATTTAAGATTGTTGCATTTTGTTATACGATAAGGTCTATTATGATTTTAACCATTAATAGTAATTGTACATCTCTATCTCGTAGAGTAGTCTAGCTGCAATGGTATTTTTAGAGAATCAAGATGATAGCAATTATATTTAAACTTGTGGTGAATCATTATGTTCGACGATATTCTGAAAATTTCATAGAAGAAATGAAATGAATGCTTCATTTCTATGGGACAGTCCAACCACCATGGTCTTCTTCGATATTAAGGTGAAGATATTTCAATTCAAAGATGACTAATTTTCCCCGAATGACCTTATGGTAAATTACTCATCTTATCGGATTGCATGAAGTGCAAGTCACTACAACTACAAAGTTTATAGGGTAAATAACTGAATACGAGGCACATTTGAATTTTGCATTATGTGATTTTTTTGTCATTTTTGCAATTTTTGAGGTTTCTGGACCGGTGGATATTTTTTATTATGCACTTTGAAGCTCCTCATGGTTGAAATTTTAGAGCATTTATTGGTAGCTGCTAGTTGTGATTGTCAGTCACAAATAGCTTTAGCAAATTTCTTAGCTACATCTGACAACTGTGGTTGACGTTACCCTAATCTATGCCCATGACTACCATCTACAGCTGAGGGCCAAGTGCAAAATATAAAAGAAAATTAGGGTTGTTATTTTTCATTATTTCTTGCTACCAACTTTTGATAGTGAGAGCTCTTAGGGGAGAGAGAGAGGCTTTGATGTGGCACACTACTAAAACCACTACCTATACCATGGCAGACCAACCCAAGGCTTCCACTAGTGGTGAAGTCGATGCTTCTAAGGTAGCATCTCAATATCTTGCTTGTGTATTTGAAAACTTAAAAGGAACCTCACTAATTAATAGTTGAAATGAACCTCATTAAACTTCCTGGCAATTAACCTCACCTTAGTTTAGGATTAGATCTAGGTTAGTTTAGAGGGGCGGGTTTTTAATTTGGGTTCAATTTGGGGTGGGAATTGACCTCGAACAAGGTCATTCTTGTAGTTGCAGGTGACAACCGCAACTCCCAATTTACCAATTGGAGGCTGCAGTTGTCAATTGTGTCTAGGTTCAAACACCAACGATCAAAAAATTGACCATTAGCACTAGCCACATATTACAATCATGGCTGCGACTGCAATTGTTGTTGCTAGCCATGACAACAACCTTAAGAAAATTTTATTTTTTGGAGTTTTTAATCACTTTTTTGTTGATATTTTTGAAATTTTGGAATTTTGTTGTGCATGTTTTGGAATTCTCAAGCTTGATTTTGCTTGATTTTTTTTATTTTCTTATTTATTATGCTTTGTTTTACCATCCCTTTTAGACTTTTACTGTGCGGTTGTGGGAGACTGATTTGCTATGTACGCTACTACCCTAGTTGATATAGGTAGACCTATATTAGTTCGGGGTCATGGGCCTCAACTATATGCTAAGACTACCCACCATTATGGCATATCAGGCCTACATGATTGCATTAGCCCACCGAAGGGATGTACAGACTAATACCTTCCATATTTTGACTAGGGAGATGATAGTGACACTGGAAGATGTGTACTGTATATTCAATATTCCCATAGATGGACATGCCATCACTTCTTCACCTACCATGATGAAGGCAACTATATTCCAGAGGGTTTTTAGTGCCAGGAGCGATGAGGCACTTATGGATATTGAGCGCAACGGGGTACCAGTAGAGTGTTGGTATAGAGTAGATGTGTTCTCATGGTGCCAAGTTGTTCTCATGCATATTATCTACAATATTGTTCTTCCCAACACATCCAAAGTGAGGTTCCCTTGGAACCTCTTGGCTATAGTATAGGACTTGTCAGGAGCACGATGATGCATACACTTATCCTATCATGGGGGGGTGCCATCCTTGCCTAGCTTTACGATGAGCTCTATTGCATTACATAATGGGGTCAAGTGGGAGTCGAATATAACTTCCTACTATAGGTCTAGATGTGGGAGCACATTCAGATAGATCACTTAGGAGGACTACCATTGCTGATCTCATCACTAGTACCCATTACTCAGCTCTATGGAGATTACTAGCCTTGGGAGGTAGAGTCATACAGGAGCAGGTCTCATGCAAATATTTGTAGCACTATGCAGATTGAATGATAGGGCTACAGGATAGTTAGGTTATGTCACCCTTACTTAGATTTCCCAACATGGGAGGAGTACAAAAACTACTTGCAATGAGCTAGGCATGATCACTAAATCATTAGGTGTAAGTCTAGTGTGAGGGAGTTCTTCCACTTCTCCTGATTCACCAAATAGTTTAGGATTTGATAGGATATCCCAGGTGACTATACAAGACTCCTGAAAGATAAAAGTTTTTGTTATGAAGACCAAGATATTCATTATCCCTATGTGTGCAAATGAATATATTAGATGAGACATAAGACTACCTCATTGCTAGGCAGGATTCATTCAGCCCATTGTTGTAATGAGGATCACCAAATGTTCACCATGATCCTAAGTTTGGATGTAGTTAGACTAGACCACTAGGTAATACAGGCCACCTAAAGCTAGCTCATTTGTAAATTGCTTAGAACTACCCCAATGCCAAGCGGGATTCATTCAGCCCATTGTTGTATTGGGGATCACTCAATGGCTTTGAGTAGTGACCATTCTAGGGATTCAAGCTCTTCACCCCCTTATTTTCTTCACATTTATTGGGATACTTGCTCATGCTTAGTGATGAAAATCACTGTTTATTTTGCATTTTTTTTTGAGCAAGGGATTTTGCTTTGATTTTGGGATTTTGCTTATTTTGTATGAAAGCAAGGGATTTCTTTGGGTAGGGGGAGCTTGTCCTTTTTTCAATGATCAACACTCTAGACCATGCGCATCACAAGATGAGCAAGTAAAAACCTTTCACTTAAGGTGACTAGGACCACTTTGTAGTGTTCATCTTTCCTTGTCTAGACTAGGATTGTTAATGTGTTTAATTAGTGATGGGATTTTGACATATGCTAGGTGCTATCAAAACTAGACCTCATCTCCAAAAGCAAAGATAGCTTTCTACAAAATCTAAGAAGATCACTAGGTATGGTTGAATGACCAAAAAACCCTAGTATATTCCTTATAGCAATAGGAGGGGTTGTGTTGAAAAACACAATTACTCACAAGGGTGATGGATGATGATGATGAATAGATGCATGATTAAGATACAAACATGGTGTCATTTGTAAGATTGTAAACACAACCTATCCTAATGCAAGTGCAATGGATGAAAATGCCTAATGCAATGCAATTAAATGAATGCATGTGCAAAATGAAAATGCATAATGTAAATGTTTTTGTATTTTTGATGTTTTGCAATGTTTTTGAATTTTATTGCTTTTTGATTTGTTTGGATTTTGTGTTTTCAATTGTTTTTGAAATTTTGATTTTTTAATTGTTTTTGAATTTTTGATTTTTATGTGTGGAACACCTTAATATGAAGAATGTTGAGAGGTTCAGGCTCTTCAACACCTTCAAGTGATGTTAGGTGATACGTTCCAGGTCCTATCTTCTCTGAGATGATATATGGACCTAACCAGTTGGCCGTAAATTTGTCTCGTAGATGCGGTGGCAGGTTTGAGTTCTATTGGTTTTATTTCAGCACAAGATCCCCAAATTTAAAGTCTCTCAGATGGAATTTATTATTGTAAGCTCATTTTAGGCATTCTTGATAAACTCGGAGATGCTCAAGGGCATTCACATGATGTTCATCAAGAAGCATCAATTGGTCGAGGTGAGCTTGTCGTGCAGTGTCATCATCGATGAACTCTTTCAATGCGATGCGCAAGGTTGGAATTTCCAATTCCAAGGGCATAATGGCCTCAGCACCATATACTAGTGAAAATGGGGTTGCCCTAGTGGGCATCCGTATACTAGTTCTGTAAGCCCATAATGCAAGGGGTAGCTAGATATGCCAATATTTGTGGTTTTCTTGAACAATCTTCTTTAATATTGCTACCACTATCTTGTTAGAAGCTTCTGCTTGCCCATTTTCTTGTGGATAGTATGGAGTCGCAAAACTATGTTGGATATTATACTTGGATGTTAAAGCCCTTACAGTTTTGTTTTTGAACGACGTTCCATTATCCGATATGATCTTGGATGGGATCCCAAAATGACATATGATATTATGGAGTATGAACTCCACAATACGTGCTCCTATCATTGTTGTCAAAGGGATTTCTTCCACCCATTTTGTAAAGTACTTAGTGGCCATTATAATAAATGTATGTCGGCCTAAATATGGGGGAGAGATCTTACCAATTAGATCCAAACCCCACTGAGAAAATGGCCAAGCCGCTTGGATGGGTTGTAAGGCCTATGATGGCAAGTGCATAATATTAGCATGATGCTGACATTTGATGCATTTCTTGACATACATTGTGCAATCCTTCTCCATAGTGGGCCAATAATAGCCCATTCGAAGGATGCGCTTGATGATGGCCATGCCACTGAAATGGCCACCACATGTACCATCATGAGCTTGTGAGATTGCCCAAGTTGATTCTTGGGGCTCAAGGCAATGAAGGAGAATTCCATCATAGCTATGATGATACAAGATATCTCCTAGCAAGACATACTTAGTCACTTTCTATTTAAATGCTTATTTTATGGCATGTGATAATCCTTGTGGGATTATACCAAGCTTAAGGAAATCACGTAATTATGACATCCAATCTTGATAGGCAACAACTTCAACTGATTGAATGACATATTCCCACTATAGTTCGACTTGTACAAAAGTTGATTGGGAAACAACCTTATGGAGAATGGTGGTACCATTCTCTGCAGGACCCTATGAAAGCAAGGATCCCCAAGGCACCTTTTTTAGAAAGTCTCTAGCTTTGTAGAACCATTCATGGGTTGGTTCTATTTGAATCATGTGGACTGATTCTTGATTATTTTATGCCTCATGTTGTATCATAGATTGTGATAGCATTTTCACTTGAATGGTAGTGAAGTCAGTAGATGGATTCTAAGGGATTAAGGATCCCAAAGATGCCATGGTGTCTACAAATCTATTGGATGTTCGAGGGATTACCTCGATGTCATACCATTCTAGTTGGGCTAGATATGTGTCCACAAGCTCTTTATATACCTTCAAAATGGGACATCTACACTGATAGATCCCCTTAACTTGATTAACAATGAGCAAGGAGTCACCAAAGATATTTAGCTTTTTGATCTTCATGGTGAGCATTATTTGGAGACCTAAGATTAAGGCCTCATATTCAACATTGTTATTTGTGCAAGGGAAATTGAGTTTAAATGACAAGGGCATTGGAGCACCTTGTGGCATGAAAAACATAATTCCTACACCACCCCCTTGCTCACATTTGGAACCATCGAAGAACAAAGATATATTCGAGTTCATGCAACTCTGATAATGCAAATATTGCATCATCGGGAAGCTCTATGACAAGAGGCCTATGATCCTGAAGAGGAGCCTCTACTAGTTGATCTGCTATGACTTATCCCTTGATAGACTTTTGACTTATGAATTCTAGATTAAATTCCATCAATAGCATGATCCACTTTGCAGTACATGTATTATGATATGTTTTACTCATCATATACTACAAAGGATTTTGTTTTGATACTACATATGTTGTATGGCTCAACATGTAGTGGTACAACTTCTTCATTGCAAAGACTACTGCTAAGCATAGTTTTTCCACATATGCATATCATAGCTCGTAGCTGACCAGAGTTCGGCTGATGTAATATATTACCTATTCTTTGCCTTGCACATTCTTTTGGGCTAACATGGTTCCCAATGCAAAGTTAGTGGTAGATATATATAACAAGAATGACACATCTGGTCTAGGTGGAGCTAGTATTGGCGATGTTTCTAGATATTTCTTGATCTCAGTGAAGGCCTTTTGATAGTCCTCATCCCAATTAAATGGGACCCCCTTGTGTAGAAGTCGATTCATGGGTCGATATTTATTCGATAATTGTGTGATGAATCACTTTATGGATGCTACTTTGCCCTGTAGGCTTCTCAATTCCTTGATATTCATGGGAGGACACATTTCTAAAATGGCCTTGACCTTCACTGGGTCAACTTCGATCCCTCATTTAGAAATGATGAATCCCAAGAGTTTACTTGAGGTTACACCAAAGATGCATTTCTTGGGATTCAACTTGACATTGTGCTCTATCAGGTGATCGAAGACTTTTCTGAGAACCTCGACATGCTCTGAATGTAGCAATGACTTGGCCAATAAGTCATCGATATAATATTCTAAGATCTTATGCATGTAGTCATGAAAGATATATGTCATAGCCCATTGATATGTGGCACCAACATTTTTAAGACCGAATGGCATAACTTTGTAGCAAAATGTTCCCCATGGCATGGTGAAAGTGGTTTTATGCTGGTCTTCGGGTTTAATCTAAATTTGATTGTAACCAAAAAAACCATCCATGAGGGAAAGCATTTCATGACCTATAGTTGCATCTACCAGAGCATCGATATTAGGCAATGGAAATGAATCCTTGGGTGTTGCCTTATTGAGGTCTCTAAAATCCATACAAATATAGATTCTTCCATCAGGTTTTCCTATGGGTACCATGTTTGATACCCATTCTGGATAGTCGATGGAAATGATGAATTCTACATCCAATAATTTTTGCAACTTGTCTTTAACCATCAAAGTGATGGTTGGATGCATCTTCCTGAGTTTTTGCTTTATTGGCTTCTTGGTGGGGTCCAACGAAAGGTTATGAGTAACCAATTTTGGATCTAGACCCGACATGTCCTTGTATGTCCAAGCAAAGAGATCAGGTCTCTCTTTCAATAGAGGAATGAGGTTGGTGCACTCCTCAGGAGATAAGCTTTCTCCAAATTTAACCTTCCTTGGATTGGTGGGATCATCATTGATATCCACTTTGAAGGTTTCCTCTATTGACATATGTGACCCCTCCTCAAGTTGGTGAGGCGTAGGGATCAAATGGATGTCATCTACTGGGTTTAAAGGTTCCACTAAATCAGAATTATCCTCAACATGATAAACATCATATGCACAACCTAGCACAAAATGAAATGGTTGTAACATTTCTTCATTAGGGAAGAAATATTCAGGCTCTAAAGGTGAATTGGTATGATCAAAATCAATGGCCTCAAGATTGAGGTACAAAGGTTTTGAAGGGTCATATGGATTGTGGAGTGGAGTGGTCAAATCAATGGAGATCATGTTGATGGAATGGATGAAATCTCTAGGACCACATGGATGCAACTCACTATCTTCAGATTTCTTCCCCTGCTCTAGATGTGGCTCAAGCAGAATGGGGATTACTGGGTCTACTCTAGGAATAGATATAACAATTGGATCCTCAAGGAGAAGCAATTGCCTTAAATTTGAAGGACTAAGAAACACCATATGGTATATCTCTTCCAGATTTACTGGCCTTCTTTGAATGGGAGGACCTGGGAACACCTCATGATAAATGGGTTCCATGTCGACAGGTTCCCTAAGATGATGTAAATGGTGAGGCCCAAGGTAGGCCATCTCTGTCTCATCCTCATATTCCTCATCCTCTAAGGAATGTTCATCATCATCTTCTCTAGAATTATTTCTGTCCACCTCTCTTAGATATGGATTCTGAATATCCTTCCTCAAATTTAGCCTTGATAGACCAAGGTGGTTTATGGTGACCATGGTTATTGGTTGGTTACCCCTTTGAGAATATGAAGGGTTAGGATGGTAGGGGTTCCAATCAACATCCACCCCCATGCTTAGGTTTAGGTGATCTAGAGATATAGCTAGAAGCTCATCCTGACCTCTTATGTCATAACCCAATCTGAACCTATCAATTGGTAGCTGATAGTATGGTTGATATGGAGTTCGATGCCCTTGTTCAAATAGACCCAAATCGTAACCATGCCAATGGTAATGATCAAAATATTGAAGGGTAAACTCTGGGTTAGATAGATAATGAATGTTTACTATAAATGGTTCATCATCATCTTCTTCTATGGGTGAATGATCTGCAAGTTGATCTAAACCTCCATAGATGAAGTTAGTCTGATTGGGTGGCACCCCTAATGGTACCACCATCCCTATAGGAAAGCGATGGGCTTGAGGCCTACCCATATCCTATGCAGATTCTATGATTGGTGTGAAAGTCACATTCTACACTAGGTATTCTGCTAACCCAAGATTGACTAAATGAATTATCACCTATGGTGTAGATGACCTAGTTGAAGACATAGGTGAGGTAGGCTGAGGTACCTCCTCGACTTTATTTTATGAGTTTCCCTCCTCCATGGGATTTGGGACCTCGATAGTTGCTACGTTGGGGATTTCTTTAGACTCTTTTTCACCCAATACTACCTTTAGCTTCTGATCATTCCTAAGCATTGTCGATGTCGTAGGCTTCGCAGAAGTAGTTGTTGTATGTGAAGTTGGTCATGGTGCCGATGTTGAAGGACCGATGCACACTTCCTTTGATTTATCCATTGGATGCTTGATAGGTGATGTAGGTCTAATATCTAGATGCGTAGATGGGAGGATGAAATATCTTGACAAATCCACTTGATTGACATACTTAAATGGCTCCTCATCTGAAGGAACCACATGCACTTGTCCCTCATGCACATATTTGATACATTGATGCAAGATCGAAGGGACACATTGCATTTCTCTTATCCATGGCCTGCCTAAGAGAATATTGTATTGCATCGCACCTTCAAGCACGTGACACATCATAGGGATGGTCTTCAATCCCACCTGAATAGGTAGGATTATAGTACCTACTATCGAGCATAATGCATCATTGAATGCTCGTAGTGTGAAAGTTGAGGGCACGATATGCGATTTAGGCAATTTTAAATGTCCCAAGGCCTTCATGGTAATTATGTTAATCGATGATCTTGTATCGATCAACACCCACTTGAAGGGTGTGTGGTTTACACACATGATGATATGAAGTGGTGGGTCCGCTATAGTAGTAGAGACTATCTTGATTTCATGATCATAGAATTGGATCACAGGCTCTTGGCACTATTGCACATGTCCCACAAAATTGGTGAAAGCTTTTGGATCTTGGGACTATACTTCTATGGACCTTAAGATGTCCATTAGCATCTCCCTATGCCTAGGAGACTATTGTATTATCTCATAAATCGATAGCTTTGTCGAGGTCATCTATAGACTTTGAATAAGTCTATTCCTTATTGTCACCATCGGTCTAGTTGGTGGGCCTAGCAAGGGATTTTGTGCTGGCCTTTGTGGGGGTGCAACTTGAATTCAAACTAGTGCTAGGAGGAGGATCTGGTTGATTGTACCTCCTATTTTTGGTGACCACATTCACCATGCTAATAAATCCTTGCGTGGGTGGTTCGATCCACACTTGATTGACTTGTCCAGTTATTCCTCGATGGCTCATGATTTGGTAAGGGATTTTTGAATATTCCCATATTTTGGTTGTCCAAAGCTAGAGGATTATCAATGATCAACTCATTCCTATCAATCATATTCTGTACCAGATGCTTGAAGTTGTGGCACACTTCGATATCATACCCCTTTTTTTGTGGTATGGGTAGTATTGATCTTCCCTAAATCCTTTTGATTTAGGTTGATTAGGATCGAGTAATTTAACTTTGGGTAATGTTATGGCCTTAGCCTCACACAATTGATTGAATATCGATGCCATAGTCTCAGATAATGGTATAAATTGGTGAGGAGGGTGTTGTTCTTTGTTCTTGCCCTAATTTTTGTTGTTGCATTGATTATATTACGTAGGGGGAGGTTGAGCTTGATAGTTTTGTGGTTGTTGGCCCTTATCCCCTTTTTGAATATTTAACACAACCTGATTCACATGCGTAGGCTTGGCCTGGTGATTCTGGTTCTTTGTGTTCTTGTTATTCCACTCCTTTTTCATCCAAAGTTTCAAGTCACCTTCTTGTAACTTGATATCCTCTATGACCTTGGCTTGCACCAAAGCCTCTTCGAATGTTTGGTATTGCTACAGTTGTAATAACAATGAGATGTGTTTTGCATAACTCTTGGTAAACATTCACATCAATTCAGTAGTGGGGATGGAGAATGGTAGCTTAGCCATTAGCTTCCTCCATCTATTACCAAATTCCATGACTGGCTCATCGTCATATTGCTTTAAAGCTACCAAGTCAGACAAATTGGTTTTCTTCTTGATGCCAAAAGAAAAGCATTCAAGAAATGCATTTTCTAACTGTTCGAAGCTGGTAATGTTATGCCTTTTCAATTGATTAAACCATTCCAAGGTTGGGCCTAAAAGGGTCATTATGAAAGTTCTCAGTAACAAGGCATCATTACTTTGGATCTGGAAGCACATGTTCATGAAGCTCATCACATGCTCTTGTGCATCTTCATCACCTTGGAATTTATCCAGCTTGGGCATCTCAAAATGATCGAGATACGTTGGGCTAGGAACTGAAGGGCATAGAGGCGCATTGTGAATTTTGTTCAAGGTAGGCTTTTGATAAGTCATCCCTTGTTTCTCAATAGCTCTTACCTTTTTAGCCAAGGCTTTGTATGCTTGCGAGGATAAAATTTCCTCTTCCCTAAGGGGTCTCTATGGAGCTATCAAAGGTAGATTATTTTTAGGCTAAGGTGGAGGATTAGGCTCATCATCCACATCTACTAAGGAGATCTTGGGATACTACTGATCTTGCTCATCTCCTTCTGATTCTTCGTACTGGGTACACCCATGTTGTTCTAGTGCTTGGCACTATTGCATGTTCTGGGTCGTATGATGAGTATGATTTTCAACTTGTTTAGGGTACAATTCTGGCTATGATGCAACACGTCTTTGGTTGCACTCCCTATACTCACTTTGAGGAGGTAGATTAGCTCGAGCTAGTCTATCCTCTCTCTCTTCATGCTCCTTTTGATCAAGGATGCATTGTTCTCTCATGCGCTGCTCATATAAACATTGCCTAAGCAACCTTTGATATTGAGAATCCTCATGCTCGAGGTGCTCATGCTCTACATGCACATCTTCCAATTGGTCTTGGAATATGCATTGTCTCTACTCTGAAGCCAGCCTATGTGATTGATCTACAAGATCAGCTAGTGTGAGACCTCTAGCTTTGTAGCTCTGTACGAGGGGCTTTATTAGTATGAGCCCCAACAGACTTATCTACCACACTCTTGCCCTTATCTATGTAGATGACATTTGTGTTGTGTTGTAGTCTGTGCTCTATGCCCACATGCGTAGATGGGGTGCACATGCACTATAGGAGCACTTTGAGAATTCTCCTGGCTCATTGGTATGCCTCTGTATGTCCTCACTATGTGATCTCACAGAGTGAGAGTGCATAGAAGAGGTCCTATACCCTAGTCTCCCTAGAACTTGTTCTAGTCCATTAAGTTGACTAGTCCTCCAAGGTTCATTTGGAGGTGTACCATTGACTCCAATTGTGGCAAGATCTATTGTGAACCTTCCAGGTTCATTAGGGTTTGGAGTCCTTAGGGGTCTACATTCTGATGCAGCCCTATCTTCTTACCCTTGATTGGGTGGATCTTCTCTATGTCTATCATGTGATGATGGGGGCCTTGAGCCACCCTCAGCTCTGTCATGCGAGGAGTGTGTGTTACATCCTCTAACTAGGGTATTCTGAATAGAACCCCCATGTGTCGAATTGTCACCTCTGATACTAGTCGAACATCATTCAGGAGGATCCTGTGGGAGAGGTTCCAACACGTTATCTTGTGTGTGTCCTAGAGCTTTGACCTCCACCTCGATTGTGTGTCGAGGTCGGCCTCTCCGTGTGTTGACCATGATGTGAATTTATCTCTTTTGTAAGTTTTAGAAAATACAAAGTATACAAGGATGTTTATCTCTTTTAAATATTCTTTGTGAGTCCTAAAATTATTTAGTGTGTTTTGGTTCATTGAGTATATAAGCTAAATCTCATCATGTTTACAATTTTGTTGATGATACACTTAGATAGTTTAAGGGTTTTCACCTATATACTCACAGCTCGACAACTGACAATGAAAGTTCGATCATGTAAACCCACCAAAGTATGGAGATGAAGCCCATACCCGATCAGGGAGCATAGGTACTACCGATCCTCACCCAACACACCGTGCTTAGTGATACACCCCTTTGAAGAGGAGTGCATGCTATTTTGCATGGATAGGATAGTTCTTGAATCGGCCTTGGCCATGGTCGGGTCTCGATAGTACAATTTCAAATGAGCCAACCAAGTGGTAATGACATCCACTATTGGTCTCGATCAATGGGTTGGATGTGAGAGCCCAACACCATTGATGTTTAAGTGAAACATGGTGTGTGGGGGTTTATTTTAATTTTACATAAAATAAAAATGCATCATAGAGCACCCATGATTTTCCTACATGCCTAGGAAATTGATGTTTTATTTTAAAAAGGATGCAATACTAAATGCTATTTTTAGAAAATGTAATGCAAAATTATATGAAAATGGCCTTTGGATAGGCCCCAAGCATGCAAAACCCTAACACACAGTCTAAATGCTAGCCATTGTTCTGTACAACAGGCAACAGACTCAATCATTGGATAGAAACACAACTAAAATCTTAGTCGTGGTTGACAACCATAGCTAATAGAGTTGGCTGCTATTGTCAGCCATGACTAACAACAGATAAGAAATTTTCATATGTTTCCCTTTAAATTTTGGCTAGGTGATCTAATTAAAGCCTATTGATAAGGAAAACATAGAAAAACATAAAACATAGAAGAGGATATTTACCTGGAATCCCTCATCTGATGAAGAGACATGTTGCTTACTATATTTCTTTTGTTGACTGCTAGCCGTTGTTGTTAACCATGGCTGAAATGCTAGCCATTGTTGTTAACCATGATTGAGACTATGCATCGTGGATTTTCAAATGTGGCTTAGGACCTGCACATGAAAAATAGAGAAAAATCAGCAAATAACAATAAAATTTGTGGGGTTTCCATCATGATCGCCATTGTAGAATGGTCTAAAGAGCATATATCTACAAATATTGCAACATAATGATCAAATTGAAAGTAAAGAACATAGATGAACCAAATTTACAAGAAAAGTAAGCCTCCTTTGCATTAATAATGATGATATATGGTTACATTTACATCCCTCTTAGGGATACCAAATGATACATTGTTTACAATGGTGTGAAAGCCCCTAAATAGGGGTGATATATTCTAAGGGCTCCTTAGATCTCCACCAACTCTGCTTGAGGGCTTACTAGGATGCCTCCTTCTCCATTTTTAAGAGGAATTTGATCTTTGAGAGTGCTTTGAAGCCTTGAAGGATCTGTCACCTGCGTACAAGAAACAACAAAACACATCAAATGCATATGAAGCCTCTCATGATGAGGCTATTATCCAAGAAATGCAAGAAATAAAGCAAATACTTGAAAGAAGCATAAAGATATGCAAATATGTATAAATATGCTTATGAAATTGTTAAATCAGTGCAAAGCATGCCTTGAAACATATAAATCTAGCTAATCTAGCATGAAATTTGAAGTATAAAGCATGAATAGAAGCTAATCTATGAAGATTTATGAAATCAAGCAAATGTGACACAAATTAAGGTAAAGCTACCTATAATATTGCTAATTAACCATGGAAATGTCTGCTACAAGACTAATCTATGCTAGATTAACCTAATTGCATAATCTAAAAATGGAAATCTATGGCTAAAATGGAGGAAAGAGAGCATCAAACCCTAGCCATGGGTGCTCAAAGTAGCCAGCTCTATTAGCCATGGTTGACAGCCATGGCTATGGGAAAACTCTTCTTTCTCTTGAAACTAGGGCTAGAAATGCTCAAATCCTCCAAGGAATTGATGATCAAGGGTCGCCTTGGTGTCCAGACATAGATTGGTGGTTGAAATTGCTTGGATTCATGTTGGATTGGTGTGGAATTGCAAGGTTTGCTTCTCAAGCCTTTGGAAGCTCCATTGTTGCAAAGGTGGTTGTCAAACTAGATTTTGGTAGCATCTCCTTACTCTTCACAAGGTGCAATTGGCTCTCCAGTTCGGTAGGGCTTCACTACAATCAAATTGGGATCCTATTGGCCTCTTTGAGGGGTCTATAAATAGACTCCCCAATCCCAATCTTGGCTTCTCAAGGAAGCCAAGATCAAGAATTGCTAGGCTGGGGTAGTTGGGAGGAAACATCCAGAAGCTTCCTCACTCAAAACCGCCTGAATTGGTTGCAAATGCAGTTGTAACAACCAATTTGGCTTGGCTCGAGAGGCCAAGATAGTTACAGGGCTAGTCGTGGCTGCTCAACGTGGCTAGGACCCTAGCCATGGTTGTCAACCGTGGCTGAGATCTTAGCTATGGATGTCATCCATGGCTAAGGCTGAATAGGCCTAGGATGCCTAAAATGAGTGGTTAGAACCACTGCTTAGCCTTGGGAGGGTCCAAGGTCATTCATATGGTCTGCAAAGATGCCCATATGAGTAGTCTCCTAAACATGATGTGCTGGTGCGAGAGCCTGATTTGCTATGCACACTACTGCCCTAGTTGAGCTAGGTAGACCTAGATTGGTTTGGGGTCATGGGCCTCGACTATGTCTTGAGACTGCCCACCATTAAGGCAAATCAGGCCTACATGACTACATTAGCCCACCGCTGAGATGCACAGACTAATACCTTCCATCTTACGATTGGGGAGATGACAGTGACACTAGAAAATATGTACTGTATCTTTAGGATTCCTATAGATGGACATGTCATCACTTCTTCACCTACCATGATGAAGGCCACTATATTCTAAAGGGTTTTTAGTGTTAGGAGCGATGAGGCACTCATGGATATTGAGCACAATGGGGTACCAGTAGAGTACTGGTATAGAGAATATGTGTTCTCACAGTGCCAGGGCGTTCTCATGCATATTATCTGCAATATTGTTCTTCCCAACACATCCAGAGTGAGGTTCCCTTGGAACCTCTTGGCTATAGTATAGGACTTGCTCAGGAGCACGATGATGCAACCACTTATCCTATAATGGGGGAGTGTCATCCTTGCCTAGCTTTATGATGAGCTCTACCTCATTACATAGCGGGGGTGAGTGGTGTTGTGACCGATGCACAACTAGCCCCAAAATTGGGGACCCACCTTTTAATTTATGTTTTTAAGAGTCTTGGTCTCAATGGAGTGATATTGTTTGACAAGATCCATTCCGGATATATGTAATGCAATTCAAGGGTACTCTTTGTGCATCACCTTTCATATTCAGTGGGTTTCCTTCGGAATAAGGATAGGATTGCATGTTATCATGTTTCCTTTCGTTGCTAGTTCAAGGGGTCAACAAGTGTCCTCGTAACGTGTTTCATGTTTGTTTTTTTTATTAGATTTTGGGTTTCTTTAATTTGATCTTGGTATGGCTCTTTATTATTCTTTTGAGTTGGTTTGTTGTAATTTATAAAGTGTAGAAATAAATTTATATATATGTATATATTTTTATATATATCTATATATAAATAATAAAAAACTCAAAAAATAAAAATAATAATAATAATAATAATAATATAATATAATACAATACAATATATATTATTTTATATTGGAAATATTTTTTTTTTAATAATAAGCCATCAAGGCTTTATGTTGTGGTATATTGTTATATTATTTCGGGAGTTAAAGTTTTAATTTAATGATTTAAGTTTAATGATAAACCAAGCCCATGTGTGGATTGTCTAAGATAAAGAGTTTTAGGCTCATGGCATTTGGTGTGGTTAAAGTTAAAAGATTACCTTTTAATAATCGGGGATTTAATTTATTTCAATATTGGATTATTAACATACAGGTTTCATAAATACAGGTTG
Organism: Wollemia nobilis; assembly: GCA_028583015.1. Classification (NCBI taxonomy): domain Eukaryota; kingdom Viridiplantae; phylum Streptophyta; class Pinopsida; order Araucariales; family Araucariaceae; genus Wollemia; species Wollemia nobilis. The sequence goes on along the minus strand of JAQPPZ010002555.1, from coordinate 1,025,930 downwards.
CATGAAAGAGGCCAAGAGTGGACAACGAACTCTAAGGCCATGGCAAACCCGGTGCTTGGAAGATATGGACACCCATACCCAACAAGCGGTAACAATACGATACATGTGGACGGTGATTTAGGGTTAACCCGGACTGGTGGATTCGATGAAACTCTACGACGGAGATTATAGCAGTGTGAATGTGACCATTACGGAGAAATGCATTCAGTAAAATTGATGAGATATATCACCGATGATTAGTAGGCATAAAACGATAGTCGATTGACGGTGACTGCGCTGCGATCGACGATGATGCCGAGATTGTCGATGCATGATGAAGAGGATACCAAAATTGGCTAGTTTAGAAGCCACGACACACTAGCCTGGTGGGAAATGATGCTCACATGGCACATGTAGTGCATATGCAGATAGAGACACCAGGAAGGATGATGATGATCCATGGTGGAAGACGTGTTACAAGCGTCGAGTGATCTCATGACCAGCAGCCTGGTGCATAGGTTCCACAACATCGATAAACGAACAAAAAAAAGATGAGTGCGACATAATTGGAAATAACAGTCGAAGAGGATAACAATACCTGGTCGGTGGAGTTCGATAGTGTGTAAAATGTGACACCCATCATGGTAGCATATGACGAAAGATGGATGACGGTATGGTCATTTATTATTTATGTCAAAGACATCGGGTTGAAGTTGTCTGATGACACGACAGCCACACAACATCGACAGCTCGACGAATTGAATTACGATCGCATCATCGGGAGTGCAGAGCTGTTATGCACAGTGATACATCAGTTTATGGTTGAAGAAGAGGAACGACCCACGATTCGATTAAAGAGTCATGGTGAGCGGTATTGAAACAGCCTAACGTCGATGCCGACGGATTTGAGATGACGTGACACGTTGAGCGGATTTATAGGATGCACAGTGCAGGGGAGTTTGGTGGCCTATGACGTAAAAATAAAAAAAAATAACGCAGGTATGAGAAACAACAATGCGGTCCGATAAACAAGGATGGATGGTAAATATTCATCATAAGTTAGCAGACTGTTTGGGAGTGATGCTCAACAATAAAGAGATCGACGAACTCAATTTTGTCCCTGAATACTTCCCCATTGAGGATATTTGTGTTATTGAACGCTGACGATGACTCAGATGGATGATTTGGCAACCTGGCAACGTAGATATAGTTTACCAGAGAAAGTCATGACAATTTTTTGGTATGACGCGAATGAGGATGAAAATTTGGCAGAGTGTATGTGGGCAGTTACGTGGCAGATTCAATTAATTTAGAGCAGCAATACGACACCACCGGTGTTACATGCAAGGTAGATATAGAAAGACATCATAGTCTAGGGTTTCGGCATGCATCGATGTAAACATACCATGGAACAACGTGGAAGGTGTTTCATGGTCTACACTAACATAAATTCACCTGCGTCGATTACGAGGTAGTCAGATAAATAATAGCATTGACTATCACATACATAGGTGGTAAATTTCATTAAATAATATTCTTGGAATACGTAACCGATACCCAGACGAATATGGAGAAGATTTTTTTAGTATTCTATAAGCCCTAATATAGCACATGGTAATGAGAGGTCCAAATCTACCTTGTAGCACATTATGCGATGATTAATACTTTATCATATGAGTGGATATAATTAAAGGTGTTCATTACATGTTGGTTTTTGGTCGTAAAGCGTTACACACAGGTCAAAGAAAAGAAATTATTCTTTTTAGAGAAAATTAAAATGGACCTTTACCACCGAGGACAAGGGAAATAAAAATAAAGACTTTATTGGAAGTGAATGGAAAGAGACCAAATTTGTGGAAGAATACCTTATTTGAAAATGAAACGAGGAGATAACAAAGAGACCACAAGCAAACGCCAGAGAAAAGGAAACGAACCAGCAAAGGGAAAACAAAAAGAATGAAGAGTCTCCCATTGAAGCTAAAACTAAGAGACTTTACAAACTTTTAAACACCCATTGGAAAAACTGAACAGGGTTGGAAAATGGTTTTGAAAATAAGATTGTAGGGGTATGTTGGGTCTATTTTGGAGTTGTTTTTCCTTCCACTTGGACTGGTTGTTTTTGGGAAAACCAGAAAATTTTCCAGAAATTACTAATACACATGCAAATGCTAATATAGCGGAGACCTTGGAGAATTTGTTTTGTTTAACTTCTTTGCAAGAGGGGGTTTTGGGATCAAAATCCTAAGGGAGAGTGTAATTTCACAATTGGGTAAAATTAACACTCAACATTTTTGGCGCTAGAAGGAGGGCATGATGTGGTTTATTTTATTGTGATTCTAAATGCTATAGGGATTTAAATTGTGGAATATTTCATGCCCTATTATCTATTATTGTTAGGCCTCCTTTAGCACTCAATATTTTTGGTGCTAGAAGGAGGGCCTAAATTGGTTTACTTTATATTATTCATGAATTGGTATTCATTGATCTAACGCTTTTGGATTGTTCATGGTTACTCAAGAGTTTTAATTGCTAAATATTTCAAGTTCATTTGATTAGCATCTTTGGTTTCCTCTAACACTCATACTTTGGGAGCTAGGAGGATTTGAATTGATTTATTTTATTGCTATTTAGATGCTAAATTGTTCATGTTACTTGAAATATTTATTTAAAAACATTGGTCTTGACTAACGAGGTTGTTGTTTCCATATGATTACTTTCATTGATTCTAATATTCTCTATTTTTGATGATGCATTAATGCTAACATGTTGCAAATTTGAGAATGTTCTTCAATTTCATGGTTTAATGGATACATATCTCTTGGTTGATGCTAACATGATGATTCATATGTTACATATTTGAGATTGGTTAGTCATTTCATGCTTCGTTGTAAGAAATATTTATTTGACTAACAAATTGGTTTTGAAGTTATCCTTTGAGTTTCACTAATGACATCGGTTGTTCCAACTAGGGAAGAGATTTCATGGGGGATAGGTGGCTATTATCATCACTTAGGCAGGCCTACTCATCAAATTCCTAAAGGGGTAGAAAATCATTTACCTATGTTTAAGCATGAGGTGACCTCGGCTAAGGAACATATTCAAAGATACAAGGACACCTTAAGGCAATTGCAATTATGGATAGGAGGTGTTCCTTGTAGATTATTTCCATACACATTGGATGAGGTTGCGTATGAGTGGTACCTACACCTAACGATAGATTCCACCACTTCTTGGGCTCAACTAGAAGCAACATTTACTAGCCATTTTGAAAAACAAGTTGACCCTGTTTGGATGTTAAATCAATTTGTCTCTATCTCTAGCGAACCTAATGAGTCCATGAGTGAATTCAATGATAGGTTTCATAAGTTGTATACCGAAGTGGTGCCCCATTTCTCCATTTCAGAAGAGAGAGCTATTGAAATATACATGGGAGCTACACAACCCGTAGTGGCTACATTTTAAAAGAAAAATCTTGATGACCCATATTTGCATAGAATCTATGAGGCCACGAGAGAATTAGAACAATGGGCCATTTTGAAAAGAGAAAAGGTGGACCAACCATCATTGCTTAACCCTAAGGTGAATAATCAATGGGATGAAGTTGAATGTCCAAATACAACAACCACCTTAGATTCCATCCAAGAGGATGTGCAAGTCTCAAAGCCAAGATCCATTAATGAGGATTGGGATGAACAAACCCATCAGGATATATTTTGGTCATGCTTACTCAAAAAGGATTTGGATGACTATTGGGAGAAAGATACGAGAGTTGACCCCATTGAACAAACCCTTGACTCAAAAAAGGTGGTTGAGACTGAATTTGAGAAATCAATAGATGAATCAGAAGATACAATAGAATCTCATCACTTGTGTTTGGAAGATGATCATTGTAAAGAGCAAGAAAGCCAACATGAGTCAAGTAGTGATGAATCAGATATGAGTGAATCAAAGCCTTGGTTTTCAAGTGAGGATTGGTGTGATCCCATTTTAGAAACCCCTAAATCATCAAAAGTGGTTGAAAAGGAGTTTGGAAGTAAATCAATAAATGAATTCAAAAATGTAATAGAGTTTCACCACTTATTCTCGGAAGATACTTTGGATGATATTGTTGACAATGATAACCAAGAAAACCCACACCTTCCAAATTGTGATAAAATTGAATTTTGGGTTACAAATGTGAATTGTGATCTTGCAAATTTGAATACAAAGAGTAACCCACTTTTGGAAATGATTGAACCATCTAAGGAAGGTGAAGGTGAGTTTGAGGATCAACCCATTGATAAATTTGAAGAATGTGAAGGTATAGTTGAACATCACACCCCAATTTTGGAAGATGATCATTGTTGGTGGAATAAATGGGAGAACTTTACCACTCTTTCTAATGAAGCACTCACTTCACTTGATATGCAGGACAAGTTGCAAAGGCTAGTTTTACAACTCAAAGAAAACATCTCTCAACTACAAGAACAAAAGCCTCAAGATGCATATCTAGATGATACTCCAAATCATCCTTGTGAGACAAAGATTGAAGATAATAAAAGTGATGTTCTTTCGGACAATGAAGTGATTCCAAAGTGGACTGGTTTTGGAATTTGTGATGAATCAAGATCTTCCATAAATTTGGATGAGATGATTGAATTTGGTGATCAAAGCCTTCAACATGCTAGAGATGATGACCAAGGAAAATGTGAAGAATAATTTCTTGAATATTTTGAGGAAGAAATAGTATGGATGGTTAACAAGAAATGGGAAGAACATGCTCACTCCAAACCTTCTAATGAACTTGTTGTGTCAATTGATATGCAGGATAATACGATTGTTTTCTCGCATGAGGATATTACAAATCTTGTACAATCTGAGGAAGTTTTGGAAGAAGAATCAGAATCTAATCAAGTTTTAGAAAATGATAATACCATGGATAAAGTGGAAGAACCATTTGCTTTGGGTTCCTTTGAGGGAAAAGAAATTGAAAATATTGATCCACTTATTGGTTCTACAATGTCTATGCCATCTCAAAATGAGGAAATTTTAGAGCTTGAGTGGTTTGGGTTTGATATCACTGATGATCCAATTGAAAATTTCACGTTATCTGAAACAACCCAAGTGATCGATCATGGAGATGTGTTAGTTGACCCATCCCTAGATAGACAAGACCTATGGTTTGAAAAGGATGGACATGTTTTTAATTGGGTGCCTAATTTTGGTGTCTTTGATAAATAGGTCATGGACAAAGAAGTTCTAGATGATGATGAATATCATGAGAGAAAAGAGGAAAGATTACAAATGCTCACAAAGTAATGGCAAATGAGAATATGCAAAAGGTAAAATATCACCCTTTGTGTTCTACCATTCGAAATTCAGGTGATGGTTTACCTAATTGCTTGTTGGATTCAAATGCTATCAATGATGAAATGCCATTTGTGGTTGATAAATAATTTGACTTAATTGCTCCTCACACCACTAATGATAATGCTTTGTTGAATGAAAAGGAAATTGATATGCTTGAAGTGTTAAATCAAGTCCATAATCAATTAGTAATTGAATCTAGGATACAAACTTATGATGATCCTCATTTAATAAATATCCTAGATGCTTGCAAGTGGTTGCGTAAATTTTATTGGCCTACAAATTTGAAAAATGATTTGGCTTTAAAATTTTTAGAAATAGGCTCCTAGTTTGCAAGATCTCATATCTGAAAAGGAAAGCCTAATTCTAAATCATGAAGCGAATTGTGAAGTTGACATCCTAAAGAATAGACAAGAAACAATTGAAGATCAATTATTGTCTAATCAATTTGATAATTTGAAACTCCACTATGGGATTATTAATGGAACTTTACTAAAATGGTGGGGTGAGAGAGGCAAGTTGAAGTTTGTTGCATTGTTTGGCCTAATCTTGTTTTTGTTGGATTCCTACAACATTTGGCATGCGTATCACGTTATATGTCTTTTGAAATGTTCTAATCATGTTTGGGATCCAGGGAAGTGATAGTCCAAACTTTGCACCATCTTGTACCATATTGTACATTTGTATATAGTTTTAGGTTTTGCTTTATGTTTTGGTTTTGCCCTTAATTTTTGGTTGGACATTGTTTTGGTTTTTTTGAGTTTTGTGTTTTGGGTTGTTCCCTTGTTTTGAGGGATATATTTTGTAGTCACTAACTTTTGGTCTCTAGCCCTTTTTGGTGCTCCTTTGCTTAGTAGGTTGGAGTACCTGATCTAAAAACTGGTGAACCCGAGAAAAGGGGGATGAGTTATTTGGTGATCATGCTCAGATTTTGGGACCCAAAATGGTGGAAAGTGGAACAATGAAATATTAGCCAAAGCTCCACATGGGACTCACACACATTAAATGGTATTTCTAGAAGTAATAAGGATGAAGTTGTCTTGATTTGCAACCCTAGGTAAAAATCTAAAATGCTCTACTTATTGGCTTTCTAACCTTAGTGAGACTTGAGGCTTTGCAAGAGTTCCATAGGTACAAGCTATGCAACAAATTTCTTGAAATCTGTCATCTAGTTCAGGAAAACTCCACCGGGGCTATAGACGCCTGACTGGTAGTGGGGCCCTGGCTAGGCAAAGTTTGATACATAGAAAAAAAAAGAGAAAAAAAGAAAAAAAAGAAAAAAAGAAGAAAAGAAGAAGAAAAGAGAGAGAATGAGCATTGAAAGTCTAGACACACCTAGGATAGATGGGCTTTGCAAAGCATTAAGCGAACACACGGGTGAGTTAGATAATCCTCACCGGGGCTATAGATGCCTAACTGGCAGTGGGGCTCTATCTGTAAAAGTCTTCACTTCATGAGTTGTACTTCATAGCCTAATGCAGAAAGGGATGATGGAATCTAGAGGATTTTCAGAAATGCGAGAATGAATCACTTTTGCACACACTGAGCAAAGGCAGATGGATTAGTTGTTTTCATTTGAAGTTGTTTACCCCCACCTTCTTGGGATGTTGCTAAATAATTTGTTTCTCTAATATTGTGTGTTTTCATTTCAGGTTGGGTTCTTCACCAAAATGCTCAGGAGCATTTCCCAGCAGAGTCACCATTTGTTGTGGTTGCTCCACAACTAGCCCCAAAACTTGGGGACCCACCTTTTAATTTTTGTGTTTTGAGCATTTTGGTGTCCTTGGAGCGATATTTTTGATATATCCCATCCTTGATATTTACAATTTAATTCCAGGGTCCTCTTTGTGTAACATCTTTCATCTTCAATGGGTTTCCTTTGGAGTATGGATAGGATTGCATGTGATCATGTTTCCTTTCATTGCTAGTTCAAGGGGTCATCAAGTATCCTCGTAATGTGTTTCGTGTTTGTTTATTTAAATTAGATTTTAGGTTTCTTTAATTTGATCTTTGTATGGTTCTTTATTACTCTTTTGAGTTGGTTTGTTGTAATTTATAAAGCGTAGAAATAAATTTATATATATATATATATATATATATATATATATATATATATATATAATAAAAGCAATTTAAAATAATAATAATAATATAATATAATACATATTATAGTATATAATATAATATGATATATTATATTATATATACAATATATATTATATTATATTGGAAATAATTTTTTTTTTAATAATAATAAGCCCTAAGGCTTTATGTTATGGTATATTGTTATATTATTTCGGGTGTTAAAGTTTAAATTTTATGATTTAAGTTTAATGATAAGCCAAGCCCATGTGTGGATTGTCTAAGATAAAGAGTTTTAGGCTCATGGCATTTGGTGTGGTTAAAGTTAAAATATTACCTTTTAATAATCGGGGATTTACTTTATTTCGATATTGTATTATTAACATGCGGGTTTCGTAAATGCAGGTTGCATGAAAGAGGCGAAGAGTGGACAACAAAATCTAAGGCCACGATGAACCCGATGCTTGGAAGATATGGACACCCGGACCCAACAGGCAATAACAAGACGATGCATGAGGACAGTGGTTTAGGGTTAACCTAGATTGACGGATTTGATTGGACGACGAAGATTACAGCAATGTGGACGTGGTAGTTACGGAGAAATATATTCAGTAACATTTATGAGATATAGCACCGAAGATTAGTAAGTGTAAAATGACAGTAGGTTGACGGTGATTACGCTGCGATCGACGGTGATTCCGGGATTTTCGATGCACGATGAAGAGGATGCTAGGATTGGCTAATTTAGAAGCCACAACACACTGGCCTGGTGGGGAATGATGCTCACATGGCGCACGTAGTGCATACATAGATAAAGATTTGTGTTATCGAACATCGGTGATGACTTGGATGGATGATTTGGCAACTTGACAACGCAAATATAGTTTGCAAGAGAAAGATGTGATAATTTTTGGGTATGACGCGGATGAGGACGAAAATTTGATAGTGTATGTGGGCAGTTACGTGGTATATTTAGCAATTCAGAGCAGTAATACGACATCACCGGTGTGACATGCAAGGTAGATATAGAAAGATGTTGCAGTCTAGGGTTTCAACGTGCATTGATGTAAACATACCATGGAACAATATGGAAGGTATTTCACGGCCTACGCTAACAAAAATTCACCAGCATCGATTACAGGGCAGTCGAATAAACAATAACATTGACTATCACATGCATAGGAGGGAAGTTTTGTTAAATAATGCCCTTGGAATACGTAACCGATGCTCAGACGAATATGGAGAAGAATTTTTTAGTATTCTATAGGCCATAATATAGCACATGGTAATGAGAGGTCCAAATCTGCCTTGTAGCACATTATGCGATGATTAATACTTTATCATATGAGTGGATATAATTAAAGGTGTTCATTACATGTTGGTTTTTGGTCGTAAAGTGTTACACACAGGTCAAAGAAAAGAAATTCTTATTTTTAGAGAAAATTAAAAGGGACCTTTACCACTGTGGACAAGGGAAATAAAAAGAAAGACGTTATTAGAAGAAGTTAATGGAAAGAGATCAAAGTCATGGAAGAATACCTTATTTGAAAATGAAACGAGGAGATAAAAAAGAGACCACAAGCAAATTCCAGAGAAAAAGAAACGAACCAGCAAAGGGAAAACAAAAAACAAAGAGTCTCCTATTGAAGCTAAAACAAAGAGACTTTACAAACTTTTAAATACCCATTGGAAAAACTGAACAAGGGTTGGAAAATAGTTTTGAAAATAAGATTGCAGGGGTACACTAGTCTATTTTGGAGCTATTTTTTCTTCCACTTGGACTGGTTATTTTTGGGAAAACTAAAAATTTTGTTAGAATGAATGTAAAACAAGGAGTTTTTGAATGTGTAATTGCAGGATTCTTAGAGCAAAATAAGAGGAGAAAATCTATCAGTGTTCCCGTTTTATTGCCTATATTTATTCTTTCTACTTTCTGGGTTTGTAGACAATATCATTGCTTTTTAGGGTTTCATTGTTGAATGTCTAGAAATAGAAAGTTTATTTTTTTTCCTTGTCTCGCACCCATTTAGTTCGGGATGTGCAAATGCAGTTTCGGCTAAGTTGGGTTATGCTTAGAAAAATCTCATGTCTTGGATTTTGCATGCTAGGGTAGCATAGAACTGCATTTTCTGGCTTTTTGCATTTCATTTCAATTTTCAGAATTCATTTTTTATTTTCTAACTTTTTATTTTCAATTTTTTTTTTTTTAAATTTTCAGAAATTAAAATAAAAATTAAAAAAAATTCAAACTCCAAAAATAATTACATGGTTGTGTAGAGTATACTTCAGAGTTCCATTTTGCACTTAGACATTTTTGCTTCGAAGTCATTTCATATTTTTAAAAATTAGTCAAAGTTGCTATTTTATTGCAGATTTTGAAAATACGAAATTTCAAAATTTGCATTTTGAAGCCAAATTTAATTTTTTCAATCCTATATTTCATTCATGAGCCTATTTGTGCACTACATTGAAGGTCATTATTTCAAAGCACTAAATTATTCATATTTGTGAAAATTTGATTTCATTTAAGAGGGATAATTTGAAGTGACATTTTAAAGCCTTTATTTTAGGGCAATAAATTATTATCTCTTTGTGAAAATTAATTTCACCAAAGAGAGATAATTGATTAATCATATTCAAATGATATCTTAATCTCCATGATAAGAAGCTACATTTGAGGATCCTATTCACCATTTCAAATTCACATTCATAGATAGATTTAATATTTACTTTCATACTTCAAATAGGATTTAATGCAAGATAAAACTTGATTAAAATCCACTTAATAAGGGAAGATAAAATCTACTTTAAAATCCTCAAGATAAAAGGAATTAAAATACTACATTGTGGTCATATGAGGGCCAACTTAAATTTTTTTTATTTTGGTTTCATGAACAATAATTAAAGTAGCATGGTAAAATAAACCAACATTGCCCCTTGTTTACAGTTACTTGTAATCACTAAGGTGTTCCTAGCATTAATTTGATACATTTTTATTTGAAATTACTAATACACATATGCAAATGCTAATATAGCGGAGACCTTGAAGAAGTTGTTTTATTTAAATTCTTTGCAAGAGGGGATTTTTAATTCAAATCCTAAGTAAGAGTGCAATTTCACAATTGGGTGAAATTACCACTCAACAAGTGGGAGTCGGATGCAATATCCTACTACAGATCTAGGTGTGGGAGCACATTTGGATAGATCACTCAGGAGGACTACCATTGCTAATATCATCACTAGAACCCATTAATCAGTTCTATAGAGCTTATTGGCCTTGGGAGGTAGAGTCATACAGAAGTACGTCTCATGTAGGATATTTGCAGCACTATGTAGACTGACTGATAGGGCTACAGGCTAGTTAGGTTATATGGAACCCTTACCTAGATTGCCCAACATGGGAGGAGGCAAACAACTACTTACGATGAGCTAGGCATGATCACAAGATCATCGGGTGCAAGCCTAGTGTGAGGGAGTTATTCCACTTCTCTTGAGGCATCAGATAGTTTAGGATCCGATAGGATATCCCAGAGGAGCAAGTCCTCTACCACCACCTTAAGGTAGAGACATAGATAGCCTAGCCTCAGGTGATAGATTTTATAGAGTAGGATGACACCCTAGAGGATATAGGATTAGTAGATGCTGGGATGAATCCTGACTACAATGCTTGGTGGACCACTAGGCTATGGCAGGGTGGTGGTCCCTTAGGTAGATCCAGGGATGGTGAGGTTGTATAGGCACTGACTGATGACCCACATGGATGATGAGTTTTCCAGAGGATTGAGAGTGAGTGGAGACAAAATGCTACACCATAGGAGGAGGCAAGAGATGAGCCAGAGGGTGATGAGGAGCTTGACGATGATGTGTCTCAGCTACGAGCCCAAATTCATAGCCTGCAAGCCAAGTTGCAAATGACTCAAAGGTATATTTTGGAGAGGGATACCTCTATTGTCACCTTGTAGGCCTAGATGGGTACATTACAGGTACAAATTACAATAAGATAAAATCAAAGGTAGGGATATGAGGAGGATAGAACCACTCTTCGAGTACAGGTTGACTCGACCATTACAAATGTTGAGAAGATCACCGTATAGTGAGATCTTCCATAGATACACCTAGATCTTTGGACTGTAGAGCAATATGTGCTCAGGGTGATAGTGGGTGCTACTACTACTTCAAATGTTACCCCATCTATACCACCTTCTCAAGGACCAGTTGGGTTAGACGCAAATGCAGATATTAGACATCTATGAGGTATTATCGAGGAGGATACAACTCAACGCATAATTGATTTTACACATAATTACTTTGGAGGTTTAGGTTAGGCTATGCGGGGGTTCACTTCCAGCTAGATCTATAGTAGGTGGCTCACAACAGAGCAGGCAAAGTGAGTCTGGGTAGTCTTCAGTGTGACCTAGTCATAAGATAGGTGCTCGATCAAAAAGGACAGTGGGCACTAGTACCAGACAACCTCACAAAGAGGACAAAGGTGCCTCAGGTGGTGCAAGCCACTCATGATTTTATCTTTATGACATTGTATGATTATTTTGAGTTTAATGTCTAAGGAGCTACACTATTGTAGCTTACAAGAATTTTGTACCTCTTGTATACATTTGACACATATATATATATGATATTCTAGTTGATTATGGTTCATTAAATGTGTAATTTTTTTGTTTTATGTTATGATATGCACATGGATGCAATGCTTCTACGATATATTGATTTTTGCTATATGGATGTGATGTATTGATGATATGCACTAGCTATATGATAGATGTATGGTTAGATGCTATGATCTATATGTATATATGCATTATGATGATGAGTACATATATGGATGCACTGCTTATAATTAAATGCATGTTTAATTTATTTCCAATTGTTTATGCACTTAACTTATGTGATATGATACATGATGTGTAATGGAATGCATTAATTACATGATGATGAACTAATGCCAATGAACCTGTATGCTTTAATCACTTAAAACATAAGGAATGAATCTAATGTGTGCTTTAAAAACTAATGGATGACACCACAGAATGTATAAAAATCATGAAAATAAATGGTAACTCTTATCACAAGAATTAATCATTTAAACACCCATATGTGAGATGAGATGATGTGAGATGTATGATTTATGAGATGAGATGTTTTGTTGCCATGAGGTATTTTTGATATTTTCCATGAGACTCAAACACCCTAGTTGATTAATCAAAAGCTGTATAATGACTATACAAAACTCCTGAGAGATAATTTTTTTTATGAAGACCAAGATATTCATTATCCTTGTGTGTGCAAATGAATATAAGACTACCTCATTGCCAAGCGAGATTCATTCAGCCTATTTTTGTAATGAGGATCACCAAATGTTCATCACGATCCTAAGTTTAGATGCAGTTAGACTAGACCACTAGGTAATATAGGCCACCTAAAGCTAGCTCATTTGTAAATTTCTTAGAACTATCCCAATGCTAGGCGGGATTCATTCAGCCCATTTTTGTATTGGGGATAACTCAATGGTTTTGAGTAGTGACCATTCTAGGGATTCAAGCTCTTCACCCCCTTATTTTCTTCATATTTATTGGGATACTTGCTCATGCTTAGTGATGAAAATCAATATTTATTTTACATTTTTTTTAGCAAGGGATTTTGCTTTGATTTTAGGATTTTGCTTATTTTGTATGCAAGAAAGAGATTTATTTGGGTAGGGGGGAGATTGTCATTTTGTCAATGATCAACACTCTAGACCATGTGCATCACAATATGAGCAAGTAAAAACCTTTCGCTTAAGGTGACTAGGACCACTTTGTAGTGTTCATCCTTCCTTGTCCAAACTAGGATTGTTAATATGTTAATTAGTGATGGGATCTTGACATATGCTAGGTGCTAAAATAGACCTCATCCAGAAGCTTCCTTGCTCAAAACTACCTGAATTAGATGCAAATGTAGTTGTAACAACCAGTTTGGATCGACTCGAGAGGCTGAGATAGTTATAGTGCTAGCCATGATTGCTTAACATGGCTAGGACCTTAGTCATGGTTGTCAATCATGACTGATATCGTAGCTGTGGATGTCATCCATGGCTAAGGCTGAATAGGCCTAGGATGCCCATGAGTGGTTAGAACCACTGCTTAGCCTTGTGAGGGTCCAAGGTTATTCATATGGTCTACAAAGATGCCCATATGAGTAGTCTCCTAAACATGACATATTTTAGGTGTCTACACCATCAAATAATATAGCATCAAATTATCCCTTTTATTGCTTTGCTTGTGATGCACCACATAACCCTATTTATTGTGGCATTTATCTAAGTATGCATTCTAATGTTGATTTGAATGTTGAATCTAAAGATGAAGATATTAGAATTAATGTATGTTGGACTCTAGGGTATGAAACCTAAGAACATAAATTTAAAAGAGACATGGACATACGTGCTAGTGATATTGAGCAAAGTGCATTAGTATTTGGGGAGACAACAACCTCAAGTGAACCTCCTAGTACTAGATTTGATAGAATGAAGCAAGGGAAGCTTGTACCTACAACAGAAGAGGTTGAACTTTTAGAAAAGATACATGCTCTAAATATTAGGAATAGAATAGTGGAAGATAAAGTTGATGAAGGACCTACACCAAAGGATAAATATATTGGAGTGATTTCATAGAAAAATGTAAATTAGATGAAGCTACAAATGATTATTGAAGAGCTTGATGTAGAATAAATTATCCAAAAGTAGCAAAGTGACTTGGCTAACCAAAAAATTAAAAAAGGAATTGATTATAAGAATTATCATTTTGATTTGGGTATAGAGGTTGCCAAGTAGAAGGTCAACATCACTTCTAGGAAATTAATGACTATTCCAAAGTATTGGTATCAGGTATGTAAATCCTTCAAATTAATTGATCAATTAGGGGGAAAGAATCAAAACTCCATAGGCCTTATGAATAATGCAGTTAGAGCTCCATATTTAGTAAATCCATTTTACATCTCACTAAGGTATATCTTAGGCTATGGGGATGAATATGTTATTCATAAATACATTCTTGATAGTGGTGCTTTCATGAATGTAATGTGAGTACAAGTATCTGATTAGTTAGACTTGATTTGTCAAAAATATCACCTTCCTATTTCTATCATGGATAACAGGAGAGTACCTTGTGTAGGCATTATAACTGGATTTCATGTCCATCTTGAAAAATATCCTAATAAAGGAGTGGTGATGGATGTTGTAGTCATAGATGTGGACCCTTTATTTTATATCTTACTCTCTAGGCATTGGGCAGAGAAATTAGGTGGTACTATTCAGTTATATTGGTCATATACCACTATCCCAATGCAGGGTAAGGTGAAAGTGATATTAAAAAGAGAACCCTTAAATAGGTATTCAGTTGAATTTAGAGATCCTAATGTTAACATGGTTAATGTTATAAATTTTGTTGAGGAAAAAGACATGGGGGTTTACTCTATCTAGAATTCTCATTTATTGTTGAAATTACCTGATGTTGATAACATGGATCCAAAACTGAAGGCTGAAGCAGATGCTAAAACTGATAAAATTTTAACTTCTGATTTATGGACTATGACCTTTTATGGGGAAAGTCTAAAGCAAGAGCAGGAGCTAGAGTGCTATTGAAAGACATCAATGGTAGTTATCTTGGCATACCATATAGGTTAGAATTTTCTTGTACCAATAATGTTGCATAATATGAAGCTTTATTACTAGGGCTAAGGGAGGCCAAAAAGTTGGATATTAATTAACTCAAAGTTAGTGGAGATGCTGAACTAATAATCCAACAAATAAAAGAGAAATATCAAACAAAGCACCCTATACTAAAGCAATATAAGAAGGCAGTGTTCGATGAAATAGATAGATTCTTAGATTTTGATCTGTAATTTATTCCTAGAGCACAAAATCATAATGCTAATCTGTTGGCTAGTAATGCTTTTGGAGCAAAAAATATTGAGATAGACACTTGGTTTATGGAAAGGTTCCCAACCATATTCGTTTATAAGCCATATATTCCTGATAATGTGGTATACTTATAAGTTTTTCATTATGATGTACACATTAATGATTTCATGACTATGCAAAATGAAAATTTTATGTTATTTTTGATGAAAGTGATGAATAAAAACTGAAGGATATTATTGGAGAACCTGCAGAGGTCATACAACTAAATACCAACAAGATCCCTAGGGGGTTGGTATATTTAGAGAGGTTTTTTGATGAATTTGATAGAGCATATAAACCTCTGGTCCAAGAATCTAAGATTGATGAAGTTAATATTGGAACATAGGAAGAGCCCAAGATTGTTAGGATCAATAAGGCCCTATAAGGAAAAGAGAAGTAGCATTATATCAATTTATTGAAAAATAACATGGATGCTTTTACTTGGAGCTATGAAGATCTAAAGACCTTTAATACAAAGGTAATGACTCACATAATACCTCTTAAAAAGGATACTAAGCCTTTCAGGCATAAATAAAGGAATTTCAATCCCACGTTGCATCTAATTATGCAGAAAGAAGTGTCAAAGTTACTGGATGCCAAGATAATTGGGAAGGTGATATTTTATACTTGGTTGGCAAACCTGGTTCCAATTAGAAAAAATAATGGAGAGGTCAAGCTTTGTGTAGATTTCAAAAATTTGAATAAGATATCTCTTAAAGACAATTATCCACTTCCAAATATGGAGCAGTTGCTTCAAGCAGTGGTTGGATCATCAAGATTATCTTTATTGGATGGCTTTTCAGGTTACAATCAGATTATAGTGAATCCAAAATATAGACATAGAACAACTTTCACTACACCATGGGGAACATTTTAATATCTCACGATACCCTTTGTATTGATGAATGCAGGGGCAACAGTTCAGAGAGCAATGGATGTTGCTTTCAAAGGATTGATGTTCAAGATAGTGGTAGTATATATTGATGATATTATAGTTTTTTCAAAGAATCTCAAAGACCATTTTGCACATCTAACTAAAGTGTTTGATAGGTGCAAGGAGTTTGGCATATCTTTGAATCCTAGAAAATGTGTGTTTGGGGTCACATAAGATAAACTACTTGGGCATATTATTTCAAAATATGGGATTAGAATTGATCCAAAAAGAGTAGAATCCATTGATCCACAATGTTTTTCCATGATTTTGCTCAGATTGCCGAACCAATAAATGACAAGATCAAGAAAAATGGGGAAATAAGGTGGACATAGGAAAATACTGTAGCTTTTTAGAATATCAAAGATGCAATAATTCAAAATTTAGTATTGAATTACCCTGATTACCCTATAGATTTCAAGATCTACTTATTTGCCTCAAAATACACTATTGTTGTAGTTCTAGCTCAAAAGGATGAAGAGAAAAATGAAAGGCCTATTGCCTTTATGAGTACAAGATTGAAGGGTGCTAAACTAAAATAATTTATGCTATAAAAACAAGCTTACGCATTAATCAAAGCATTAGATTATTTCAAACGTATATTTGGATCCAAATTTATGCTATAAAAACAAGCTTACGCATTAATCAGAGCATTAGATTATTTCAAATGTATATTTGGATCCAACAAGGTAATAGCTTGTATTTCATACATTACTATTAAAGACGTTTTCACTCAGCCCAAATCTATAGGCAGTCCTATAATATGGATGGCTAAGTTATTACAGTATGACGTAGAATTAAAAGTAGTGCAAATTGTTAGAGGATAGGGATTGGTAAAGTATTTGGCTAAAGGGTAGGCTATAAATAATACTATTGCAGTGGATGAGCAACAAGAAGCTAGAGCAGTTGATAATTCTGATTGCCAATGGTATGATGGCATTATGTTTTACCTTTAGAACTTGTCATTTCTAGAAGACATGTCCAAAAATAAAAGGAGATCTATCAAGTAGTTGGCCCAAAGGTATTACATTCAAAAAGGTAGATTGTATTTGAGGCTTCCAGATGGTGTGTTTCTTCTTTGTTTGTTTGAGAAAGAGGTCCCTCAAGTGCTAGAAAAATATCAATCTGGATTTTGTGGGGGTCACTTTGCTCCCAAGGATACTACTCACAAGATCATGAGAGCTGGTTATTATTGGCCCTCCCTGTTTAAATATGTTTACTAGTTTGTTATAAGTTGTCATAACTATCAGATTTTTTAGAAAAGAAGAATTTTCCAGCCATACCCCTAAAGCTAGTAATTGTGGAATATCCTTTTACTCAATGGGAAACATATATCATAGGTGAGATTAATACCAATTCTTCTAGATGTCATAGGTGGATCATTATAGCAACATACTATTTTACCAAGTGGGTAGAAGTAGCACCTCTTAAGAAATCCACTATAGAAGTGGTCATCAACTTTTTAGAAGAGCACATATTGACAAGATTTAGGTTTCCCAAGAAGATAGTCACAGATAATGGTAACTACTTCACTTATTTTGAGATGATTAAATTTTTTTCTAGGTACAACATAGAGCTTTCTCATTTTGCAAATTACTAAAATGAATGGTTTAGAAGAATCCTCAAATAAGAATTTAATCACAAGAATCAGAAGAGCATTGGGCAGAAACAAAAGAAGTTGGGACAGTGATCTAAAGTATGCTTTATGGGCTGATAGGATATATATCAAAAGAAGCATCGAAAAGTCTCCCCATGAACTAGTATATGGTGAGAGTGCTCTACTACGTCCTCAAGTGGAAAGTCATGCTTTATATTTACTTCTTCAAGATCATGAAATTATAAATGTCTTGCAGAGAATACTTGATCAAGTTACAAAATTGCAGGAAGATAGAAAGGATGCATTAATGGAGATGATCGAGCAAGCTCAAAAAATAGTACAATTGTTCAATAAGAAATCCAAAAGTAAACCTTTTCAGGGAGGAGATATAGAGTTGTACTAGAACCCCAAAAATGAAAAACATGGTGAAAAGAGAAATGTGAGCCTAAATGGCTTGGCCCTTATCAAATCCTCCAGAATGTAGGCCAATATACTTACAAATTGCAAACTCTAGATGGTGCAGAATTTTCAATTCCTATCAATGGCCAATATTTGAAATTGTATCATTCAACACTGAGGGCTTGAGAAGCCACAAAAAAAAGGGGTGTGTTTTAGTCTTGTCCTTTCTAGGTGATTAAGGTGTTAGTTTTTAGGTGATTAAGGAGTCAATTTTAGGTGATTAGGCAAGTTTTTAAGTTTTTGTGGTCTACTGAAGATTTTGGAATTCTCAGGTGATTAAAAAAATAAGTGTTTCAGTCTTGTTTTTTTTAGGTGATTAAGGTTTCAATTTTTAGGTGATTAAGAAGTCATTTTTATGTGATTAGGCAAGTTTTTGAGTTTTTGTGGTCTATTGGAGATTCTAGAATTATCAGGTCATTCATTGTCAAAAGTATTTTTTTTCATCACCTGTCCCAGTCAGAGCCATTTTTGGATCCTCAAAATCCAACTTGACTTTGCCCCCATTTAAAAAAAAATACTATTTTTGGGCAATTTGTTATTTTTGGCCACCCTATTTTTTGTAAGTTTCAAAAAATCCCAAATAGCTCCCTAAATTAACAAAAATTGTTGCATTTCTCATATTAGAACTCCTAGAAAATCTCAACACCTATCCATGTCTAAAAGTCATTAAATTCCATTTTGCTTTCTTCCAATTTTTCTAAGAAAACACTAATCCCATTTTTGAGGAACTAGATGAAGGAATTAGGGCCCGATAATACACTAAAAAATATTCAAAGCTTGGTTTCAATCCTTGCCACGAAATTACCCTCCTCTTTATCTACATCCAATAATATTTCAAGTCGATCCAATGGTCGGATCAAAGTTATGCCCTTCAAAAGATAGGCTATTATGGGCCATTTTAGAGATCCATTTAAGAGATAGTAAGAGGCCATCATTGAGCTCTAATAGTTGCAATTATAAAATATTATTACTATCAAGCTTTATGTAACAAGTATTTTTAACCAACTAAGTCCACTATCATACTACAAATAAGAACCACTACAAGCACAATTAATAATATAGGTCATCATGAAGATAGTTGCAGTTATGGGCCATCATCAAAAAATTTACAGTTTTCATAATTATGGACCATCATCGAGCTTTGAATGAGAACCAATTTGCAAGCTATATGATAGATTTGTTGCAACAAAAAATATCATCAAGTTTTTACACAGTAATTTTTCAATAGGTATACTAGTGTGCCCATCCTTGTCAATTGTATTTTCCTTTGTGTATCTTGTCTAGTCACCCTTTTTCTTCCCTATTATTGTGTAGTTTTTGTTGAGGAGGTGCCCAGTTTACTAATATTATTTCTAGTGGCTAAGGTTGGAAGCTAGGAGGCTCTTTGTTACATCATTTGAACAAAGAGTTGTAGTTATCTATTGCATCATTTGAATGGAGAATTTGTTTTTACTTAGTTTAGTGAGATCTGGTTATTCTAATTAGACTCCCATTGTAATTATCTATTATTTAATACAATCCTTTTCCCTCCTTTCACTAGTTCTATGTGAAATTTTATGTGTTCTCCCATTTATTTGTTACATTTTTTGAATGTGTAAATGGCATATTTTTCACTGACATGTTAAATCATGTATGTTACATTATTTGAATGGATGTGATTGGATCAGTTTTATCTTCTCCCACTTCTATCTTCATCATATTTTAAGTTTATCTATAATTACCCAATGGATAAGGCGTCGATCTATAGCTTGAAGCACTAGCTGGGAGTTACTTTTAGACTTGGTCAAATTTTATGTTGTAGTTTTATTTCATTTTTGTAAATTTGTATGAGTATGAGTGTATAAGAAATATTGTAGGCTCATCTTTGGGGTTTCCTTACCCTAATCGGTCTATCTAGAGTCTTAGGATAATATTTTCCTGAGTTAAAGAGGTGGATCCACCAGAGTCCATAGTACTGATTGGATCAGGGAAGTCTTGTAGTGTGACAAATCTATTAAGGATGTAGGAATTTCTCCCAATAGGGACCAAGAGAGAGATATCATATGAAGGGTGAGTTGGATATCTTTCCTTTTCCTTTCTAGAATTTGAAGAAGCTAATCGTCAATAGGGATTCAATATCTACCAAACTATAAATTACTAGTATGGTGTTGACATTAATTAGCTACCTTTATCTAGTTAGCTTCGTGTAGCTTCTCCATACAAGACCTCCAATCAAGGAACCGAGTTATCAAAGGTTGGTGACCATACCAAGAATCAATCTAAAAAATTTCTTGTTGACCATTATGAATGATCCAAAATAATTTTATCAAAATTCCACCAATCCTAAGAACCACCAAAAAGGGAGAACCTCTGGTAGGCATTTTATAGAGAATAAGGTCTTTAGGACTTTTATTTTTAGCATATTTAACATGAATATTATTGGCCCATAAGGCATTGGGGTTATTAAAAATCCTCCAATATAACTTTGTATGTAAAGCCTTATTGTTATCTATAGCAGATAAAAATCCTAACCCCCCTTCATGCTTGGGAAGACATAAAGTATTCCATTTCACCAAGGCCTATTTTATTTTCTCCTTAGTACCACTCTATTGGAATCATTGATTGATTTGATATAGTTCATGAAAAACTATCTTTAGGATATTAAACACATCAAAAGTATAAATTGGTATAACTTGAAGGACCAATTTTACCAGGGTAATTCTACACCCAGATGAAAGCCACCTATTGGTCCACTTACCAATTTTCTCCTTTACTCTGTTTAACAACCAATTCTAGTATTTTTGTCTATATTTGGATGTTGATAGGAATACATAAATAAGTTATTGAAAGGGAGGCCTTCTTATATATTAATTTATCTAGAACTATGTATTCATGTCTAAGAGAGTAGTGAAAGAAAATAACTTTTGATTTATTTTCATTGATCAATTGCCCCAGAGAATTAGAGAAACATCGAATGATTTGATTAATCATAGAGGATTCCTTAATTGTAGTTTTACCTAACAAATTAGAGTTATAAAAAACTAAATATGAGAGATAGGACTAGCTCCATGAGCAATGGTAACTCCCTCAAGGGTTCTATTTTCTCTATTTTTGTTCATAGTCCTACACAAGCATTCAACAAGACCGGTGAATAAATAAGGGAAGATAGGTCACCCTACCTAATACCTATGGAAGTTGGGAACACTTGAGAAGGACAACCATTGATAATAATTGAGTAGGACACCAAAGAGATACATCCCATAATTTAATTTGTCCAATTTTGAGAGAATCCAAATTGCCTCATAAATTTGACAAGGAAGTTCTAATCCACTCTATCATAAGCTTTGGATAAGTATAAATGGATGAACATAGAAGGCTATTTTTGTGCTTCTATAAATGGATGGCTTCTTGAGCAAGAACTATCTCACCCACAATATGATACCCTTCCACATAATCTCCTTGTTCAGGGGAAATAGTCTTATGCAAATTAGCTTTCAACCTCTCTGCCATGATCTTGGTAATGATTTTGATAAGAACATTACATAAATCTATTGGTCTAAATTTGAAATATATTATGCATCTTGAGCCTTTGGGACCAGATCTATATAAGTTTTATTGATTACCTTCAAAATGTATTTGGCATTCCTATCTTCTTCCACCACCTCTAATAAACCAACATGAAGAATATCCTAAAATTCTTGGTAAAATTTAATGGGAAAATCATCAAGCCCTAGGGTCTTCCATTTTTGCATTTTAAAAACCACTTGTTGAAGATCATTGATAGTAACTAGAGTAGTAAAAATAGAGTTCTTCTTAAAAGTGATAAGAGTAGGGATCACTTGAAGGAAATTTTGTTGAGAAGTCGAGTCAAGATAAGTAGTAGTGAACAGTTTCGAAAAGTAGTTGACTACAATAAACTTCATACCATGCCAAGTGTGGATAGAGTCTCCAAAATATGATTTTAGGAAAGAAATAAAGTTGTGCGATTTATGGGCTAGAAGATATTTGTGGAAGAATTTTATGTTTCGATCTCCTTCTTTGAGCCATTGGATCCTAAATTTTTGCTTCCATAAGAGCTCTTCTATTTTTTACCACTCCAACTATGTTGTGAGTCTATTTTTAGGTATACTTCTACTATTTTTCTTGGTAGGTTAAATTAAATTAAAAGTGGGTTTTTGTCAAGGATCCCAAAACCTGATTACAAAGGATCATATTACAACACAATACATCAGAATGCAGCCAAAAGGAACAAATTAAGGAACACGCAGGAAAAGGAAGGCACCATCCTTTGCACCAGAGGAATGCTATTTCCTTAGAACCAGAGGAAGATGTCTTCCTTTGTGCCAAAGGAAAAATGGGCAGGAAGGGAAAGCCCGCCAGAAAACCAAATTTGAATCAAAAGGCACCAAACAATATTTTGAAGCAAACAAAGGGTGGGAGAAAGCGCCAAACCGCCCCAACCACTAAAAATCATTTTGAAACTTTCCCATAGGTGGTAAAAAGAAACAAATTCAAAATTTTAAAATTTAAAGCATCCAAAGGGTGGGAAAACTAGAAACCACCCTTGGGAAATAAATATCTGAGGGAAAAAAGCATCCCACATAGAGGAGTGGGAATCACATAGGGATGGTGAAAGAATATGAAAACTGGAAAAACCACTCCTTGAAATCCTGGAAAATGAAGTGGTATAAAGAGGAATTTTGCAGGCTATGAAATCCTCATGCAATGAAACAACAACCTAAAGGAAGGTGCAATAGTGGATCAATAACAAGAGGAACTTCCCAGGCTACGAAGTCCTCAAGTAGTAAAAAGGAAGTCTTCAAGAAACAAAAACCCAATGCAGGAAACAACAACAGTGGAATAGCATGTCTAAAGGAAAATGTGGGAAAGTGCCACAAGAATCCAAAAATAAGGAATCACGAGGAGGCACTACTGTAGAAATTAGAGCCCAAAATGAAAGGAAGCAGCCAGGCATCCCAAAAAACCTTCAACACAACAACTTCAAGGATGCACAAAGGGAAAATTTACAAGGATTCAACAACAAGAAAAGCAGAGGCCAAACCCAAAATCCATGAAAGGAACTAAAAACCTACAAGATCCAACACCATGAACCCAAAGAGTAGAGTCACAGTAGAAAGCACACGGTCTCCTCCAAAACCGAAAGGATGTTGTGCAAAACTACTCATGAAGCCAAAATTCCTCAGACCCACCAACAAACAACTTCAAGGACACAAAAGAGGAAGTCCTGAAAGGATTCAACAACAAGAAGAATAGAGGCCCTGCTGAAAGCCATGAAAGGAGCTGAAATATCGTAAGAACCACCACTTCGAACCCAAAGAGTAGAGTCATAGTAGAAAGCACATGGTCTCCTCCAAAACCAAAAGGATGTTGTGCAAAACTGCTAATGAAGCCATAAATTCTTAGACCCAGAAATCCACAACTGAATATCCACAAAGGAAAATTGAGAGGAAGACTTCCAAAAACAACCTGAGAAAAATGAAAAATTCAAGGAGAAACCCTGAAAGATCCAAAAAAACCCCAAGAAAAGTCCTAGAAAAAAACCTAAACCCAAACCAGAACCCAGACATCGAAGGAAAAGGTAGGACAATGGAGCAAAAGTTGAACAAATTTTTTCCACCATAGGGCAAGTAAAGTGGTAGAACAATGGAACAATGATATCCCCCCCAAAGGATATCGTCTACAACACCTTCTAGTCGAAGAGGATGGGAAAAGGAGGTGCCAGGGAAGCTGAAAAAGGATCAGGGACCTGGGACAGGGCCAAGGAAGGAATGCAAGAAAGTGGAACATGACTTACAAAGGAAGTCACCTATAGAGCCCTTCCTCCCCTTTGTTATACTTCTAATCTTAGTGAGGCCATCTAAATGGATTTGATCATTTAACTCTTCAATCTTAGCAATCACTTTTTTTTTCCTAATATCTCCAGACTCCTTCCAATTTTAAATATTTATTTTCAATTTGATGTATTGTGACATTTTGGTGAAAAAAAATATCTTAATGCCATACCTTGGATTACCTTACTACCACCATTACCACACAAGGTTTGAAGGAACTATCTCTGAACCACATTAACTAAAATTAAAAGGGTGAGAAATTAAACTTGGTTTTCCATATTTCAACCATAATTGGCCAATGATCTAAACCAACATTTTAAAGAGTTTTTACCTTAGGAATGTGTCCATGGATTAATAAATCATCATATAACAAGAACCTGTTCGATCTTTCCATGATACAAGCTAAGCCTTGCCTTTTGTTAGACCAAGTCATGAGGCCATTATTTGGCTAGATGTACACAAGGTGAAGGTTTACAATATATTCACTCATGAGGTCTAAGCTTCCTTCTAGATTATTATTTACTTCTCTTCTATTCCAATTAGAGGATGGTATTGAAGTCTCCTTCGATCAATACTAAGCTTTAGGAAAATAAGAGATAATATAAGTTATATCCTTCCATTGTTTTTTCTTTTCCTCGAAAGTAATTGGATCATAAATAGTCATGTAGAGCATAATTTTGTGAGAATGTCTATTTTGTGTAGCCATCACCAAGAGACCCCATCTACCAACCACATGGTGAATAATGATCTTTTTTAGGTTCCAGAGGTATGCAATGTTTCTAGAAGCCTCATGGAAGCTAAGAGAAGCCACTTTTCTTGTTAACCATATTTTACTTACAATAAAGTTCATTTTCCCTATAGACATCATTTCCTGAAGGAAAACCATATGTTGTTGGTTTGTTTGAATCATTCTTCTAATTTCATTTTGTTTTGAAAGACTTCCTTTGAGTCCTCTAATATTCCAAGTGATGATATTCATTAATAATAGGGCTAAAGATATTGGTAAAGGCATTAATCTTACCTTTATCTACAATATTTTTACCTTCTTTTACCATATGATGTTAATTAGTCTTGTGGCCTGACTTTTGGTTAGTATCCATCTTCATTTTTTTTTCTAGTTTTTTGTCTTACTCCAATTGAATATGGGATAGCTTCTAACCCTGAAGTATGTGTACACTCAACCAAAGTGTTATTGGAAGGTTCAATAAATTTTATCTTAGGGTATGAATTATTTGAAGCTTTAGCATTTAAAACATTGTTCTTATTGTCTATGTTTTCTCCCTTATTTTTCTATTAAAAACCTTTGATTTCTTGGTTTTTCTTTGAGTTCTTCCCTACATATTAAAACTATGTTTATAAGATTTATATCTCCATTATATTCTCTTCCTCACCTATGAGGTTATTTATGAGAATAATTCGAAACATATTAGTTGACAACATCGCTTGATCCTTCATAACTATTTTTTTTAAGTGTTCTTCTTCTTAGGCATTTGGTAACCTTCTAAGTTTGTGTCCTATTTATTTTGATATGGAATCTTATTTGGACAAACACTAGCCAAATGACCATATTCATGGCATGTTATACAATGGAAAGGAATGTTCTCATAGTCCACCACCTTCTCCCAAGTGTCCTCCTCAAATTGTAATGAAATCATTTGTGGAAGGGGTTGTTGAAATCCATTAAAATACAAATTCAAGCATAAATAATGTGTTCAAATTTATGTGCACAATTAATAGTCATTATGAAATTTCCAAGGGATTTTTTGATTGTAGAAAATATATTTTAATTCCAAAATTAAATTGGGAGGCCAAAGATTCTAACCCACACAGGTCTTATAGAAGACATATCTTATTTGGCTTTAAAATTAGTGTGTCAAGGCTTCATGAAAATCCTTGCCCTTCCAAATAACCAGGATCCCTTGGAAATATTTTCTCTATATTCATCATTAACAAAAATAATAAGAAAATAACCATTAGGATAAATAGATATTTGTAACTCACCTTATGTTTTCCAGTATTTTGTAGCCCACACTTTGAAATCAGATAGGATTGAATGAAACCCTAAGAAATGTAAAATAAACCCTCCTCTCAAAATCTTCTATGCCATATTGAATATCACTTGTTTTTAGATTAACAATTGGGGTTCCATTAAATGCTCTTAGACATCATGACTTAGTTTTTCTAGGATCAATCTTAGGTATTTTTAGAGGTCTCTAAGAAGCCTTAAGATAAATTTTAACATTAGTTTGGGGTTACCCACCATGGAGGGCACCCCTAAAATTTATTTTTAGGATTGAATCCCCAAAATATTTACCCTTGAAAGGGGTTTCCATAGTAGATTTTTTTTATGGGTATTCCTTATCAACAAAATGCTTGGGTTGTGAACCATTTTTCCTTTTCCTAAGGAGGCTTCTCTTGTTTTATCTGTAGCTTGAAACTTATTTCAGGGTCTCTTTAATCCTTGCCTTGGAAATCGAGGAAAGGTGTGATTTTCACTTTTTCCTTAGGAAAAAAAATTAGAAGTAGTTTTCAATCAAGTTCGAAGCATGAAGATTTGTTGAATTATATATTCCTAACCCATGACAAGTCTCCTACAACATATCCTGCATTTATGTTGGAAAAAAATAATACAAAAAGAACAAATTGGTCGTTAGGTCCCATAGGCCCAAAAAATCAACCTTTGTTGTCGCCTATGCCTGAATCACAGATAAAACCCTCACACATCCACCTTCAAAATATTCATCAACAATTCCAAAATTAATTTGAAGCTCATTTTGTTGGAAATATCGAGTTGTCATTGATGTCAAAAGAGCATTGGTATTCAAGGCAAAAATATTCTTCAAGAATGATAAGTTTACAAGGTTGGACAATGGAAAACAAGGAAAATATGTTTAAGGATTATAATATTTAAATATTATATTTAAATATTATAAAGAGAGTTTATAAAGGTTCAAGAGGCTTAAGGATAAAGTTTTATAAAAGGAAGGCCAAAGGATTTTTCAAAGGAAGGACAAAGGTTTATACAGATAAAGTCAAGGTTGGGTCACTAAAGGTTTTAATCACTACAAAGTTTTATAAAAAGTTTAACCTTCTAATATTTAAATTAAAAATTTAAATATTATAATCAAAGCAAATGGTGCCAACATTCAAATGAAGTTTTTGAAATCATAATGTGCCGATGTCGTCAAAAACCAAAGATTGCATATAAATAGATGATGTTTTATTTTCCTTTGGTATCTAAGAATCATATGCACTATTTCGAGAATAATAATTTTTGATAAAGCGAATGGTAGACAAGTGAAGGTAGAAAAATTATTGATGCACAAAAACCTGAGATAAATATTTCAAATTCACTTTTGAGTCTTGCCTATAGGTGTAGCCCAACTGGTCACTGGCTTTATGTGTGAGCACTATGGCAGAGGAGGTTTAAGGGTCAAGTCCCCTCAATTATGGTTTTTCTAAGTTACTTCATGAATTTTTGAGGCAGAGACAGGGTTATATCTTGTGGGTCTCCATTTGGTGCTACTAGTCATGGCAGCACAACTGGTTGTAAAGCACTTGGGAAAGCACTGCTTCGCATGAGGGTAGGAGTTCAAATTGTGGTAAAAAAAGGTATTAAATTTTTATAAAGTGTATTAGGAGAGATAAGGTATAAAGTTTTGGTTTCAATTGATTTGCATATTATTAAAAGGTGTATAAGGTTTACGGTGGTGTTAGAATAAGGGGTATTTCTCGAAAGTCTTAAGTATTGTGATTATAGAATTTTTTTTTGGTAGATAAGATACTATAGCATTAATATCGGGTTTTACAAGTTGACCCAAAACATTTTACAAAAATCAGCCCAGGGCTAGTGATGAACATGTCCTTACTAAGGATCCTATATATGTAAAATCTACATGTCACCAAAGCCATTACATCCGGTAATGCACATAGCCTATTATCAAAAAGAAACTTCCCATACAACATTTTGGGTATACCCTTAGAAAATACACCTGCATCATAATTACAAAAAAAGAAACAAACACAGATCCCTTCCTTGAAATAGTGGAGAAACAAAAAGCTACAAACACACATAGTAGAGTACTGAAAAAAACTCCCACAAGCTCTATATTGATAGTTACTCTTAATAATTCTTTGGTAATTGCTTTCTTCCGTATATGACATGCTTTGGGACCACATCCCGTCTTGGAAAATCAGCCTTGGAGAAGTGAAACTTCTGGCTAGATTTATGGAGGTGGCTATCTGGTGGTCCATGTGGCTTTGGTTCGAAGTCTTATATTGTCGTTTCTTTCCTACCCTATGATTATCAACCAACCTCAAATTACTAATATGACTAGGAGCCATGTTATCTAACATGTGATTGTCCCCATTATTCTTTGTGGTATTTCCAAACAACATCCACCAAGACTGACAACTCGGATAATTTTTATTGTGAGTCCATTTCAAAAAAGAGACGGGAATACTCATAGCCTTCGAACTTACAGTGCCTTCCCTATTGGTAAATTTGACTATCATTCTTGGAATTCTTATTGAATAAGATCCTCTACTTCGCTTGGGACACCATGTTCCCATTTGAAAAGTCCGTCAACATCGACACCCAAATTGGTCATCTTATCAACAACTTTGTTAGCTTCCCGAAAGACATGATGGGCTTTTTATCCTATCTTCCATGGAAAAGGATCCTAGCCTCTTCAAAAATTGTTTTAATCCTCCAAGGAGGTGTTTTCCAATTATTGAGGAGATTTATAACATGCATAAAGTCTCATTCTATGATCAAATTTTCTTCTAAGTATTGAGTCATTTGAAGGCCTCTCCACATAGCTCTAGCTTCAGCTTCGTTGTTCATCCTTGTTCCCAAATATTTGGAAAATTCAAGCATCATATTCCCATTATGATCTCGTACAATGCCACCAGCACATACTCTACCAGGATTGTCCTTAGGTACTCCATAAAAATTAATATTAAACCAACCTGTAGGAGGTGGGGACAACTTAAAATTGGCTCTGGGGTTGACTACCCTAGGCACAGACTCATCTAAAAAGTTTAGGCTTAAATATTGAGCAATCGTGGTCTCCTAAAGATGAGGTTTACGGCTACAAAAGGGATAAGGTTCACATTATCATTAGCAAAGGATGGAATTCTGGCAATGATAGTTTGATGATCATGGATAGAATCATTAAAGACTCTATGGTTCCTTTCTAACCACACCTGCCAAAGATAGTGATTGAGACAAATTTCCACATGTATCTAAGTCTTTGGCTTGAAAAGGTACAAGGCCACTAGACGAACAAATCAAGTACGATGGCTGGTTTAACCCAAGAAATATTGAAGGCCTGAAAAACCCCACTTAGGAAAATCAAGGGAAAAGGGAACTCAAGGAAAATGTGATAAATCGTATCCCAATTAGCCCTGCACAGATAACAATGATTAGTGATACAAATACCTTTATGCATCATATTATCAATGGTTAGAATTATTCCTTGGATAACCAACCATGAAAAGACTACAATTTTTGGAATTAAATTTTTTATCCAAACTAAGTCCTTTTGGAGGACAAAATCCTTATCATCAAGTAGAAGCTTGTAAGCTAATTTAACAATGAACTGCCCATTTTTTGTAGGAGCCCAGGTCACTTGATCTTCCCTGGGTCTCATGGGGATAAACTGTTTCCTGAGAATGTTACAAAGATTATTTGATTTTGCTTAAAATCCTTGAATTCTTATTTTTTCCACTTCATTCTACCTTTGTCCTCAACCATATAATCAGAGACTTTTCTACCAATGAGTTCTTCCGTGATATCTCTGATTCGGGCTAAGTTAGTATATTGCGTCAGTGGTTTGTCCTTAGCCCACCTATCATTATAGTAATTTATCCTCTCACCATTACCTAAAACCCATATTAAACCTTTTTTGATGATTTCATTACAATTGAGAATTGCTTTCCAAAAAGCAGAACCTCTGATTGGAACTGAATCACTTAGAAATTCAATATTTTGAAGATAATTTTGTTTGATGATAATTGTCCATTCATTTTCTTCACCAGAAATGAGGCACCACGCCTACTTAGCTAGTAAATCTAAATTCATATGAGCAATTATCCTCATACCTAAGCCCCCATTTTCCCTGGGTCTACACACTTTGGTCCATACTACAAGGTGTATCCTTTTTTCTCCTCTGATCCAGTCCATACAAATTCTTTTTGGAGTTTCTCAATTTTTTGGAAAACCTTCACAGGGGCTTTGAAAATTGAGAGGAAATAGACTAGAATGCTCTAAAGAGAGTCCTTAGTGAGGGCCAGCTTTCCTACTTGAGATAGATATGACCTTTCCATCTAGCAAGATTTTTTTTTAATTCTTTCAATAACCTTGTCCCACATTGACTCTCTCGAAGAACCAATTAAAAGAGGGAGACCAAGATACGAAGTGGGGAGGTTTGCTATATCACACCCTAAAATTTTTGCAATCCTTCCTTACCTCTAAATGGGGGTGTTCAAGAAATATAACTTGCTTTTACTGAAATTAACTTTCTAACCAACAACATCCTCATAGAGTTGCAGGATGTATTTAATTCTTTTGGCCTCAACCACCGACACCTTAGTCAATAGAAGGGTATCATCGATGAATTTTTGGTGAGAAATAGCCCTAGTGAGAGATGTTGCCTTGATTCCTGATATTAGCCTTGAACTACAAGTATTTTTGAAGGTTTTGCCTAAAGCTTCTGCGATAATGATGAATAACATGGGGCTAATAGGGTCCCCCTATCGAACTGCTCTGCGAATTTTAAAGTAACCAACAGTTGTTCCATTAACCAAAATTGAGAACCATGCTTTAGAAATGCATTCTTTGATCAAATTAATCCATTGGTGGTGAAAACCAAACTTAAGGAGGACAACAATCAGAAAGTCCCAATTTAGCCTGTCAAATGCTTTGTTCATATCAAGCTTGAGGGAAAAAATAGACCTGTTAGTCTTATGAGCAAAGTGCAAAGCTTCATGAACTGTGATAAATTCATCCAAGATTGACCTGCCTTGGATAGAGCTTCCCTTGAATGGATCTATGATGAAGGGTAGAACATCTCTCATTCTATTTGCAATGTCTTTAGTTAGGATCTTGTAAGAAACATTGCATAGAATGATTGGCCTGAAGTTAGCCATAGATTCAGGGGTTTGCTTCTTAGGAATTAGAGAAATAAAAGTAGAGTTGAGACATTTTGGGATATGATTGCTTTCTTGGAATTATATGACAACAAAAATTACATCCTCACTTACGATGTCCCAAAAATCTTGATATAAATGAGGGGGAAAGTCATCGGGTCCTGGGGATTTGTCTGACTCCATGCTAAACAAGGCTTCCTTAATTTACTCATCAGAAAAGGGAGCTAGAAGCTTAAGGTTTATATCCTAATTTATTATGCTAGGAATGGATTGCAAGAGAATATCTTTGGCATCCTTATTGCACTGCAATTCTTGACCAAGGATAGAATTGAAATAAGTTATTGTCTCCTTTCTAATTTCTGTTAAGTCCTGAGTAATAGAACCATCTACTTTTTTTTTTAATTTTATCTTGTTATTGCTTCTATTTCTAAGCATGGTGACGTGAAAAAACTTGGAATTTGAATCTCCATATTTCAACCAAAGAGCCCTTGATTTTTGCCTCCAATAGATTTCCTCACAGGCCAAAATGTTATGAAACTCTGCTAGTTTTGTCCGTTCCTCCCGCCTAGTAGTTTCATCAGCATCATCATGTTGAATCCTCTGATCAATTATCTTCAAAATTTCAACAACCTATTTTTTATTTTCAAAGAGGTTCCCAAAGACCTCTTTGTTCCAAGTTCAAAGCTTTTCCTTAACAAACTTTAATTTTCCAGTAAGTTTAAAAGCTACACTACCCCTAATAGGCTGCTACCACCACTGAATTAAGTTATCTCTGAAACTGGAATGTTTGATCCACATAGATTGAAATATGAAAGGTTTCTTGAAGGACATAGAGTTAGGGATATCCAAAAAAATATGATTTTGATCAGAGGCAATTTTAGGAAGGCCTTGCAAAGTAGAATTACCGAACAGAGTTTTAGCCTCCTTTGATAGAAAAAACTTATCAAGCCTTTCTTGAATGAGATGATACCCTATCCGTTGATTTCTCCAGGTATAATTTGCTCCTCTAGGTTTTACATCCATCAATATGTTGGAGTTCACAAAGTCATTGAACTCATCCATTCTCCTGATAGGTAATCCATTTCCACCCATTTTGTCTGAAGGGTAAAAAGGAGTGTTAAAATCCCTAGCCAGAATCTAGGGGACATTATGGAATATTTCACTCAGATTGCCTAAGTACTCCCATAGTAGAGATCTCCCTTGAATTGAAGTCGGCGCATAAATATTTGAAAGGATCCACGACCTGTTGTTGTTTATTTCCTTAAATAAAACACTAAGAACCCTATCATATTTCTGAACAATTGTGCCTTCTACTATATGGGGATCCCACAAAGTCATAAGGCCTCCAGACGCTCCTCTGGTTTATTTGAAAACCATCTCCGCTTGATTCCGGATTTTTTTTGCTAATTTTTTTGACTGAATCTCATCATTTTTTGTTTCTTGCAACATGATAATAGTTGGATTCACTTGATTTCTTATTGCACTGACTTTCCTGTGTTTGGGTAGGCCATTGAGGCCTCTCATGTTCCATGAGAGGAACTTCATTTAGATTGTTTGGGATTTCTTCCTCTCCCCCTCCTTTGAGGGGGTTTTCCAAATTTATTGTCTTTAGAACTCGAAATAACCTGTTGAAACAAGGTTCTCTATTTTCCATTGGCAATTTCATTATTAGTTTTAATTTTTTGATGCTCAACATTTGATATTATCCCTCTTCTTTTTTCACTGCAAAAATCTATAGGAGACTTCACAGTGCTCCTGGTTTGTTTAGTACTAAACTGGGGGGAGGCAATTTGTTGCAGAATTGGACTGCCATATTCATCAGTCTGAAGAGTTTCACATATCTCCACCCCTACATCCAAATATTCTCCTTTTTTCCTGTATTCCCTTTGTTTGCGGGACGATACCTCAGTAGGATTCACCTAGCTCCTAGTGATGATGTTAGGGAGATGAGATTTTTTATTTTCCAATGCCTCAACTTTCTTCTTAAGTTCTTCAACATTAGGGTTTGGCTTTGGGATGCCCACTGGGCTTGAAGTATTTTTAGCATTGGGGTTTAAGGATCCTTACTTGGATGGGGATTTTAGAGATCGGACATTAGGGTTTGGCTTTGTGATGTCGACGAGGCTTACAGTAATTTTAGCATTAGGGTTTGAGGATCCTGACTTGGATGGGGATTCTAGAGAGTCAGAAATGTTAGCCTAAACTTTTGGGCTTCCATGTCTTTCGATAATCCTCCTACTCCCATATTAGATAGAATTGAAAATTTATTTTAAACTAGAGGATTGGAACTTACCTGAGTATTTTGGTTGCCAACAACTTGTTTTCCTTTGTCTTGTTGGGACCCTACACCCTCTATTTTCTTTTTTTGGTAGACATAGTTTGCCTGATTGAAATCACCTCTGCTAGGGAAACTCCTCAAATTTCCTCTGTCTAACATTCCCTGCTTCTGCTTTTCTCTATTCATTGCTAGGTTAGGGAACTGATTGCATCTATGTCCTTGTTTTTTACATTCTACATAGAATATCAGTTTGTTCTCGTATTCTACTAGTTATTTTTGATAGTATTCTCCATACTCTAGCTCCACAAACCTTGGTAATTCATTATCCAAATTAGCATTTATGCAAATTCATGCATGAGTCATCCTTGTTCGGCCAAGGTCTCATGGTCAATGGATATCAGGTCCCCTATAGTTTTGGCTATGCCCTGCAACCAATATTCATTGAAGAACTGGGTAGGTAGACTCGGGATATTAACCCAAATAGGGGCAATGTTAATATTTTGCTTTTTAGGGTCGAAATATTCATCCCATCATCTGAGAAAAAGGCTCCTTTTTCCCAAAAACCAAGGACCTCCTGTTAAAATACGGTTAGCATCCTCCATATTCTTAAAACGGATAATGAAGAACCCTCAAGTTAGAGCTACCAACTCCAAGTTGCCTACCAGTCGCTATTTACCCATCGTCCAAGCCCTGATAGTCTCCATGTCTAGCCTACCTCCCAAAAACTTGCCTACCAGGGAGAATTCTTCCATTGAAAGAAAAGGGCTCATGGAAATTTTCGGGGCTAAAATTTTATTATTTACTCGAACTAGGGGCAGAAGAGAGAGAACATCCTTTATTTTTCCTCTAGGAATCTCAACAAAAGACAGTCACTTCTTGGGCCCCTCATTGTCCTTCGTATCTTTTTGTCGAGGTCTTTCTGAGGAGGGTTAGGCCCTCGGGTGATGCTCGCCTCCAAATATGCTACAGCCTGACCACCTTTCTCTAGATCCTTGCTTGATCCATGCTCAAGGTTCCCACCCACCCCTTTCATACCTGATCTACCTTTACCACCTTGGATGAGATTCCTGCCCAGAAAATTCAAACCCTCACTCCCATAGCACTTGCTAAACCTCAGCTCACTCATTCCTAATGATGTTTGTATTTGAAAAAATAAGGTTTAAGGTTTAAGAAAATATTATAAGGTATATTTGAGATTATTATTATTTGTAATTGTTGAATATTTTTAGAAAGGAGAAATAAGGTGTATTTATGATTATTGTGATTTGTAATTTTGCATGTTTTAGAAAGGAGAAATAAGGTGTATTTGTGATTATCGTGACTTGTAATTTTGCATGTTTTTAGAAAAGAGAAATAAGGTGTATTTATTATCATTTCTATTTATATTTTTGGCAAATCATAGAAAAAGAAAATTGAGGGTTTAGTCATTATTACAAGCTTTATTTTGTGAGACAAATGGAGTTATAAAGTATTATTGTGAATATATTTTTAAGAAGGGTTTTAATGTGGATGATTTGAAAAGAAGATTTGCTAACCTATTTTTGAAGTGGAAAAAGAAAAGAAAACTATTTTGTGATAGGTTTTGAAGGCACATATTCATCAAGGAAATTTTTAGAGGTATGGTGATTTAACTCCTTCTCAAGGTGGTTTTGTTTGAGGAAAACATTTTGTTGAATATGGTTGAAGGTATAAGGATTGATTTGATGTTCATTAGTGATTGGTTGAAGTTGAGAGTAATTGTGCATTTCTTTCATTGAAACTAGAAATATATGAGCTAGGGTTTGAGAACAAGTTGTGCATTAGTATTGAATGATATTAGGAATAAAAAATGCAAGTGGTTAAGAACATAATTGTGCATTGCTTTGAGTGAAATTGAAGTGAAAATTTGCAAGGGTTATAGACCAATTTTTGTGAAACAAATTTTCACATTATTGTGATTAATATTGAGAGCAAATTTGCAAGGGTTATAGACCCATTTTGTGAATCAAACTTGTGCATTGGTTTTATTGGTTTTGGGAATACATAAGAAGGTCAATTATCAAGTGCTAGACTAGAGCTATATTGTGAATGCAAATAAATATGGGACATGTGAAAGATATAGACTTAATGAATGTGAGAATAACATATTGATTGTTTGTAATGCATATTATACTCTATATATTCATAAAAAAATTGAATTATGGGTAGAATATGTCTAGATTGTT
The DNA here is from genome assembly GCA_028583015.1 of Wollemia nobilis. Taxonomy (NCBI): domain Eukaryota; kingdom Viridiplantae; phylum Streptophyta; class Pinopsida; order Araucariales; family Araucariaceae; genus Wollemia; species Wollemia nobilis. The sequence goes on along the minus strand of JAQPPZ010002555.1, from coordinate 990,117 downwards.
TTAGTCAAAGAATGCACTTTTGGGAAAGATATATGCAATGGTTTCTATGCAAGAATTGAGAATGTTTGAGCAGGTTTTATGAGTTGTTATTATGAGCATATTTGAGTAGGCTTGGAGCAAATTTGAGCAAGCCTTGTGAGCAATATTTGAGCCAGTTGAGCATATTTTGGTGAGCATATTTTAGCAAGCCTTGTATGTAGGCTTAGATCATATTTGAGCAGAGTTGAGAGCAGGTCAGAGCAAAGGGGATTGGTGTCTTCTGTGGATAGATGTCCACAAACCAAAGAAAAAGGTATTGGTGTCTCCTATGGATATAGGTCCATGAACTAGATCATAGGGTATTAGTGTCTCCTTTGGGTTGGTGCTCTTAAATATTGTAATAGGGATTTGGTTCCTAAGAGATTTGTTGAGAAAATTTATAAGAAAAAATTTCTCTGTGGATGTAGCCCACATTGGGTGAACCACGTTAAATTTGTGTCTATTATGTGTGTGATGATATGTGCATTGATTCACATTGCAATTGATAATATTAAATAATGCTACTTTGGAAAGAAAAATAAAATGTTTTATCTTAAACTGTTCACCCTCCCTCTCAGTATAAGATTGTGTTCTTCACATTTTTCTCCCTAAAGGTATACTAATTTCTTAAAATCATTAAATAATGTAAAATGTACCTAAAATATAGGAACACTCTCTTCTTCCTATTTTATTTATCTATATTATTATTTTATTTCTTTGTTTTTATATTTCACTCTTCTATTCTTTCGCATTTGATTATAGTGAATGCAATGCTTTAGAATATTTTTATAAATTGATATAAAACCAACATTATATCAAAGAAGGTATGGAGTGGCATCATTCAATCATGTGGAGAAACTATTTTGAGGCATTTATCTCTTATTTTGATCTAAGAGAATTTATGGTTCATGTTTTGTAAGGCATCTTTAATGGATTAAGAATCATGAACAAGTCCCATCATATTATCTTCTAAATCTTGATAATATTTTCTTAGCATAAAGAGTAGAAAAAGGATTTTATTTTATATTATTTTTCATTGCAAAAAATTTGGAAAAAAATTAATAAAATTGATGTTTTTCAAAAACATAATTATAGGAATGTTTTGGAGGTACAAGTTCTAGAGACAAAAAATTTGGCATATAAAAATGCTTCAAACTCATTTTTTAAATTGTAAAGCATTAATGACATCAATTCAATGACCTATTACAATGCTATAGAATATGTTTGTTGTTGCAATAGGCGTATGTCTCAGATGGTCAGTATAAGGTAAGCCTTACTACCATGGTTCCCTATTCGATGATATGGGTTGACTATTTGAAGATTTACCTCTATTACATGATGATTTAGCTATTCATTTTATAGATTGAAGGATATATTATAGTCATCATATTGAATTTTTATGGTCTTATCACAAGAAGCTTAACATTTTTTATCTAGAAGGTAGAGTCACAACTTCATGTTCAAGAAAATATTGATCCAAACTATGTACCTTTAGTAGAGTAGATAGAAAAATTTATGATCAATATTATTTGGCCAATTCAAGCATTCATCATGGGGGAACATGTTATCATCTCTAATTTCTCCTTTACCCCTACCTTCAATTATGGGTATTTTTGAAATATTAATAATTTGATCTTATTGGTGAAGGCCGATGATGGTGATGTAAGTATATCAGTGCTCTTGATGTAAGACTATGATCATGTGCAATGTAAGCCTCCTAACATTCTCTATGTAATCCTATAGGAAGTCTTAATGTATTCACCCCTAATAGAATTATTTAAACAATTAATAGCATTAACCTTGTAATTGTAATTTAACCTTTAAGCCAAGTTATGTTTGCATGGGTTAACATGATATGTAATTATGATTGTGGATTATGTATTTTCTATAAAATATTTCCAATCACTAATCCATGTATCAATGTGTGATAATGTGATATCATGAGGTTCCTATAGGTAACCATATCTTCTTCCTATTTTGTTTATCTATATTATTATTCGTTCATCTATTTCTCTTATTTCACTGTTTTATTCTTTTGAATTTGATTGTGGTGAATTTTATGTTTTTTAATATTTCTGGAAAGTATTGTAAAATCTAACACCATCAATACCAAGTGCATTTTCATGATAAATAATACAAAATTACGCCTTGGATTTTGTTCATCAATATCTTCCTCATTAAACTTTTGTTTTATTTATTTGATAATTGATTGAATATTTTTCTAAAACTTAACTTGATATCTTGCCCAAATCATCAAAAATATCTTTAAAATAATTAATTGCTTCATTATTAATCTCTTATTTCTCAAATTTCCTTCTAGATCTAAGACATTTTGGTTTGATGAAAGGATAGTTTGTGTTGGAAGCAAGATAAAAAAAATATAGCACTTCCATTACCTTTGTTGATCCATATCTTCTAGGATTTTGGGCCTAATCTAGCTTTGTGACTAACCAAACCTTATGAAGGGGAATGATAAAAGTAGTTGTATAGTTTATCTCCTAAAATAATGATATTAATACCCTATTTTTGTGTTGAAAATAATGATATTAATACATTTAAATTTATAGTATTAAAAGAAATATTGTTAGTCTATATTTAGAGAGGGAATGCATCCCATGATGAATAAAATAAAATAAAGTTTAAAATATAAAATTGTAGACACCAAATCCTAGCCATTTTCCTTCCATATTTGCCTTCTCGCCATTTCCACCACCCAATCCTAGCCAATTTTCCCACTATTCCTATTTTCCTACCATTTTCGATCATTATTCACATTTATTTATATATATTTATTTTATATATATTTAAATATAATATTTTATATTATATTTTAATATATATTTAATAAATATGTATTTATTTAAGTGAATTAATCCTAACCATCCAATTTAATTTAATCTTGACCACCCATTTACATCAATCCGTGCCACACCCTAGATTTATTGTCAACCCTTGGATATGCTTTAATCTCAACCACACGATTAGTGTCATTGAAACCCTAGTATGTCTTAGGGTAGATTATAAATAAGAGCCATTTTGATGGCTCAACCCCTAGATTTTTGATACCTTGAGTTCTTGATTCCTGATTCTAAGTTCCCTGAGTTCCCTAAGTGCTTGAGTCTTATATCAAGCCTTTGGTGCCCTAACCCCATTCCATTCATCATATTTCACCTCCTTCACTTGTCATATCCACCATCCTAACCTGTGTCCTCGCTCGATCTAGTTTTGCAAAATTCCCCATCAGTCGCCATGTGCCCACGAGCACCTCCTCATCAGCCTTAGGTGCCCATGGGTGTTTCTTGCAGTTGCCATGGTGCCCACGGGCATTTTACGCTCCCATTATTGAAGTCTCCCTAGCCTTTGGGTTATGCTAGGGCATCGTTGCACCATCAAACTGCATCAAATGTTTCACATCAGAGTTCAAAAAGTAAGTAAAACAAATCTACCCTATTATTTATTTATTTTATATATGTGTTCCATCTTCTGTTCATTTTATTGGTAGCATATAGTTAGTGTTTATCATTGCATATAGAGGGTATCATGCATGGAGCCCTTGCATATACTACTAACTATTTTTTGTGTCATTGTGTGCAGATCTGGAGCAACACATCAACATCTAGAGTGGCCCAACCTTGGATATCTGAAAAACCCACTTAACCTTGTTGGGATGAAGATGCGATTGAAGACACTACGAAATTGATTATTAGGGTTTTGGAGAACCATAAATTGTTGTAATATTGTATCAAAAGGATTCAAGGATTCGAGCTTATAACAATGGAGTTTTTAGGGTCCTCCATCAATAAAGAATTTATTCTATTATGCAATCTTGTGTTTACCTTACATTCTATTTTGTTCAAAGAATTGTTTGTGTGTTAAATTTTACATCTTTCAAATTGCGATCATAGTGGTACCCCCTAAGGGTTTCTATTTATGATATATTTTACTAATTCATTTTCTATTTTTTTGTATCCCGCAAGTTTTTCAAAAGCATGGATTTTGTAGATTCTATTAGATTTAGGGTTTCTAAAGTCTGTAGAAGTTTGCAGAAGGTGCATGAAGCACCCAACAGTGTCTAAAGGTAATACAAAAATTCATAGAGGTGTTTCAAGCCATGCAGAAGTGCCCATGGGCATCTTAGCAGTGTTCAAAAGCACCCAGAGGCATTTATAGACAGTTAGGAGCAAAAACGTAGGCTTTCCAATGAGTCGATTACTTAAAACCCTAGTTTTTTGTCTTACATATTTTGGGTATATTCTATATTTTTTAGATTTTAAAAAATCAAATGAATCATAATTAAAAAATATATAAATGAACGCATATTATTTTACATTTTTAGATCTGAATTCATTCACATATTTGGATTAGGGTTTTTATTTTATGGGTGCAAAATACTGCATTTTGTCTGCATTTGAACTGAAACTTGCATAATCTAGTGTTGCATATTAGGGCTAAAGATATTTTATTTTGTATATCTAAGTTGGAACAATAATATATTGCCAAAATTATCCCTTATAGTTGGGTGATTCTAGGCAGAGGGGTGGACAAACCCTCCAGTTGTTATTTAGATAGGGGATCTTAAGCGGTGTACTTCACACCCTTTGGATAACTTGGTAATATTTTGTTGGCTTCTGATTTAGGTTTATGAAATTAATTATTTTTTACATTTTTTGTACACTATAAAAAACATAAACCTTAAAAATAATCCACACACATCACGATTCATGCAAAATAGTAGTGGTTGGATTTCATCACCAACCATTGCTTGAGATTTGGTGACAGTGGCATTCATCTCCATCCACCAATATCTAACCTTAGAAACTAGGAATACCCCCAAGAAAACTTGTTGGATTTCATCACCAAAAAGAATCTCATTGCCCCATCCTTGCCATATATTTTCACCTTTGTTTTAATAATCAAGATTAGCACTTCAAAACACACAAAACTGACACATAAAATGAATATACATTAAAAGGAGCTAATTAATGAACAAGGTAAGCCACATTGGTTGAGACTTAGCATTGTTTTCTTATTTCCTTAAGCATTCCAATTTTTGTGTTCCATTTGGTGTTTTAATTTTGCATCTTGATTTATTTTTCTTATAGTATTAATCAAAAGAAAGCAATAATTCAAGAAATTTTAATAGAACCTTCATCCACCTTCCACACCACTTTAGTGGTAGATACCCTAAATGTGATATAAAAAAAATTATTTGTAGGTCCCTCAAATTCCACAACCTTCCATATGACTATACGCTAAGACGAGTCCAACTCCCCTACCATCAACCACCACATCACCCATATAGACATGGCTAAATTAGAAGCCTTCATGAATTCTTCTAATTATGTCTTAGAGTCCATCACCAACTCACCTAGACAGGATCCTACTTTATAGCAAGAGCCTGTATATTCCCAACCTCCATCAACCTTTACCCAGGTGTACACTAACCCTATTTTTGAGGCATCGGTTGCACCTTCATCCCATACATCCATCCCTCAAACTTTAGGGTCTCCTAGCACCTCATATACCTCCACCTACACCGATACCTTGTATGAAGCACAAGTCAATGCTGCTTCACAAGTCCCAACCTCACAAGTTGCCATACCTAGTGTAACTTGTATCCCAACCATATCTTCCATACTATCTACCTCCATACCCCTAGCCTCTGATAGAGATATTAGTGAAGCATGGGAACACCTAAAAAAATTACTTAGACAATGTCAAAATTCTCAACAACAAGTATAGGTTAACCCTACGCATTTACATAACTCTACTTAGACTACCCTTATCAACTAGGGTCCATCATAGGTACCTCAGTATTTGGTGGTATCTATCCTGATTCCCCCATAAACTCATACCATTACCCATCCTATTCCCATTGGCCAACCAAGCCATACCTTTCATCCATCAACATTATTTCATAATTCCTCATCTTTTCATCAACAATCCCATGTAGAAATAAATAGATCAATTGATGTAATTCAATCCTAGATTTTCAAATCAGAAACTAACTTTATGCCAATTGATCAAACAACCAATTCATCCTTCGGTACCAACCCTACCATATTTGACAGAATTCATGGTACCCATGTTTGACAAGTTTAAGGGAACTGAGGATCCCAAAGAACATGTGATCAACTTTGTTCATTCATGCTTCAAAATTCAAGATGATAATGCTATCATGCTTTGAAATTTTCATCAAAAATTAGGAAGGGATGCCATAGAATGGTACAATCAATTTCCAAGCCATAGTATCTATACTTTTGACCAATTGATTAAAAAATTATTTTACTGCTTCATCCTAAATGTCCAAATTAAGATCTCATTATCTGATGTCTATGCCTTAAGACAACAAGATGATGAATCTATCTATGATTTTGGAAACCAATGGAGGTTTATCATCACAAATTTGCCATTCACCCTATCAATGTACAAGTTGATTAAGCTATTCACCAAGAGTTGCTTAAAACCCATCTCTTAGATGATCCAACTAAGAACTTATGAATCCTTTAAATAATATTTAGCTCAGGCTAGTGTCATTGAGGATATCAAAATACAAGAAGGCATAATTAAGTCCAAGAATAAATAATGGCAAAACAAGGGCCAATACAAAAGCAATAATTTAGGCCAACAAAAATCATCATAGGCTATCCCAACCACCCAATCCAATCAAGTCAATCAAGTGGTCATGAGTTGGCTGGTAATGGCTCGACAACAACAACCTATGCAAAAATTACTACAAAAAATTTCCTATCACGTGGTCCCCTAAAAAACACAAACTCCAATAGTTCAAAATACAGTGCCACCTATGGAAAACCATCCCCGACGATAGTTTATCCGATAGAATTACCAATATACCCCACTAGATGAGTCATATGAATCTCTATTTAAAATTTTGTATAAGACAAACAAACTTACTTTGCCCTACATTAGATCGTATGATCCTACCAAGCGTGGTAAAAATTACCAAGAATACTTATTTGGCTCCTACCATAGGCAAAATGGGCATGAAATCAACAATTGCAATATCATTAAAAACGTAGTCCAAGACTTCATTAACTTGGGGGAAATTAAAGTCAATAATCCCATTTATCATTAAAACCAAGACCTTGGTATATTTCAGACACCACTTCCTCATCACAAGGAGGTGCAATCAAATGTAGAGGGAGATAATACCAAAAAATCCCCCTAACCAAGTCAACCATATTCAAAAATACTATGGGTTTGTAGGGGCCATTCATGTGGTCACTAGAGGTTAATGGAATAATCAACAAATGTGACCACCCTAATAAATTGTCTCACAAATTTCTACATTGCCACCCATCCAAGTGTCCCCTAATCCATCATCACCCATTCATATACCTAGTCAATTGAATCCATCAAATCCACCCATCAATCATCCACCCTGACCAGTCATCTCATTGAGTAGTCGGTTGACTACAAGTTTGAAAATGGAATCCACCAAATTATCAATATATGAGCTAATTTAGTAATCTACCCCACATTGGTAGCCATTAATGGAGATTCTAAAATCCATCGAATTGCAATTGCAATATCCTAATACCTTCAACAACTTTGTGGAGAGCATTAAAACATGCATGAAGCCTTCCATAACATTTTATGACATTGAGATCAAACCAATATCATGAGGATTAGTAGACCCTCCAATGCATATCATGGCTCTATTTGACAAGAAACCTTTCAAGAGAGTCCTCATTGATATCGATTCCTCTATCAACATTATCACCACATTTGCTCTCCATCATTTGAACCTTCCTCCATCTCACATCACCAAATCATCCTTCATACTCAAAGCATTCAATGATGCTTTGTGTTCCACAGTTGGCACTATTGTTTTGCCCATTGAAGTAGGGGTTAAAATATTGCACACAATGTTCCACATATTGGAAGGATCCATGGCATACAATATACTCCTTGGAAGACCTTGTATGAGGGAAATGAGACGTGTCTTCTCTATTTTACATCAATACTTGAAATATGTCCATGAGGGATAGGTACATTGCATACCAATAGACATTGAGCCATTTTTTTTTGGTAAGTAGTGATTGTATTTACAACGGGTTTTAAACAGGATCCCAAAACCTAATTACATAAGCGATGGTAGAAAACATGCCAAGAAAAAGCCATTACAATAAAGTTATGGGCCTAGGGCATCAATCCCTTGAAACTGAAGACATCGAGCCATTTAAGAATTGTAATATTATCTCAAATCCTTATGAATCCATACTCCCATCCACTCATCTTTTCCTATCATTGTAATCCAATCCATCCACGACTTCACCAACCTCTTCATAAAAGGATCCCATTCCTGAAGAGCTCCCATCACCAAGCCTCATCAAGCTTCCATACCCCCATTATCATCATCAATAACTACATGTACATGTGGTCATAGTCAGTCCATGTCATCAACATCATTATCATCCACTTCATCATCAACCATATCATAGCCTTCCCAATCCAATCCATATCCTTTGCCTAATGTCTCACAAGTTGAATTGACAAATTATGAGATACCACAATTTCCAAATCCATAACCTAAACATGATCCTCCCATATCATCCCAAGTTGAATTCCATATCACCAATCCTAGTATTGGTGAATACGTGGTCAATGACATCACCATCATGCCCCTCTCCATCCCTAGTGGTAAAAATTTTGGTTGCGCACGTGACAAACCTTTAGCAATAGGAGTAGTTTACAATATGGGTTCAGCTCCAAATAACATTAATTTTATATATGGAGGAATTGAATCTTCATCAAGTCCAAAACCCATGGAAGAGCCCAAAGAACCAAAACTTACCAATATCTCAAACATGTCAGGATTTCCATCTCGATATTTCCACATTGTCAATTGGAAAGGCCATGGTCTAGGATTACATGAATTGGTTGTGCATCAACCTATCAATGTTTCATATCAAGAGGTGCATGACCGTTTAGATCTAGGTTTCCACCCACTTACTACCATCTCTTACTTTGAACAAGCCTTCCTAAAGACTTAACCTCAATTCATAAGAAGAAGCCCTCCATATTGATAATTTTGATGAGGAAATATATGAGGAATTTGAGCTTATGTCAATAATTTTGAATGAATCTAAAGAAAAAATTAGAGCCCATCATTCCCCATTTTTGGAAAATATGAGTTTTATCTCAACATGTTCCTCATCCATAAACTCATATTTCATTTGCTTCTTCCACAAGTGTGAGCCACCCCTACTGATGAACCACCACCTCCATTACACTAAGACATTTCATAAGCCAACTTGTAACATATGTACATAATTAAAAAATAGTGGTTCTTACCACTACAAAAAAAAATAAAAAATCAATAAAAAAACATGTTTGCTTTCTTTGCATTGCATACGTAAAAAAATCACTTAAAAAAACATGTTTTGTATTGCTTGTTGTTGTTCAGGTTAACCAAGCCCCTAACACCAGTCCCTAGGTTCCATTAATTCCATACAGCCTTGTCTGCCTTACCATAAGTCAACATGAATCCTGTTGATTTATTCACCTCGCTTCACAATCCATACGGTCTGGGTAAACCAATTCCAATTGACATAAGCCTTATAGATATGGACCGAATTTCCTCGCCTTCAATCTTTGCAAAATTTTTCATGTCCAAGAAATTATTAAGGGCTTCCACCAACTACATTCCTTCATCCCCTCTACCTTCGCCTTCACCTTCACCTTCGAATATTGATGTTTTCTAGGCGGATATAGATGAGGATAAGCCAGAAGAGTTTGATGACATATTAGACAATATTCATATAATCCCTACACCCCATAAACTTGAGCAAGGTTCCCACATGTTTATTGAATATACCATTGATGTGGACCTTAGTTAAGATAAATATAATCCCTAAATTGTCAAGCTTGGCAAAAGTTTACCTCACAATGAACAAGAGTGATTTATTGCTATCCTCAAGAGGAAGAAGAGCATATTTGCATGATCCTATAAGGACATGCTCGGTCTTGACCATAGTCTAGTGGTCCATAATCTCACCTTATAGCCTGATGCTAAGTCAGTCAAACAAAAACTTAGGAGAATGCATCCTACCATGGCCCTCTTGGTAAAAATAGAGATTCAAAAACTCCTAGACATGAACTTCATTGTTCCTATCAATTATTCTGAGTGGCTCTCAATCATGGTACCCGTTTGCAAGCCTAACAGGGTGATACATGTATGCACTGACTTCTAAGATATTAACAAAGCATGTCCTAAGGATGAATTTCCTCTCCCAAACATCGATACTCTTATTGATACCTGTGCTGGCCATGAAATGCTTTCACTCATGGATAGTTTTTAAGGATACAACCAGATTTGAATAAATCCTAATGACCAACATAAAATAGAATTCACTACACCTTGGGGAAGTTTTTGTTACAAGGTGATGCCCTTTGGCCTCAAAAATACAGGTGCCACTTACCAACGTGCCATGACATAGATTTTCCACAACTACATGCATAAGATTATCGAATACTATGTGGATGATCTCTTGGCTAAATCCAAAACTTGACAAGAACATATTGGTGTATTGGAGAAAGTTTTTTACTAACTCCTAGAGCATAATGTAAGGTTGAATCCCAAGAAATGTGTCTTTGGTGTTACCTCGGCAAACTTCTAGGATTCATTTTCTTCAAAAGAGGCATTGAGGTGGAACCTAAAAAGGTAAAGGCTATCTTAGATATGCATACCCTAACTAACTTAAAGGAATTGCATAGTTTACAAGGAAATATTCAATCAATCTATCATTTTATTGTGCAATTTTTTGACAAATGTAGGCCATTCAATCACCTACTACAAAATGGGTGCCATTACCTTGGATAGATGAATGTCAAAAAGCCTTTGATGATATTAAGTAATAACTAGCTTCTTCACCAGTCTTAGCTCCTCCTCGTCTGAGGATACCATTTTATATTTATATCTTAGCAACAAATTTTACATTAGGGACAATGCTTGCACAAAATAATGAACAAAATCAAGAGCAAAATGTCTACTACATTAACGAATAACACCAATGCAAAGAACCTACCACTAAGCTTTATCACGAAGTAGCAATGGAGTTGCCCTCTGAGTTTGATTGGTATGAAATCAATAGTTTGCCATGTTCAACTAACATATTTGCAAATGTGATGGCCTCTCTTGGATTCTTGATTCCAAAAGAATCCTCTAGAGAGGTACAACCCCTTATCATTTCAACGGTCTCTAAATTTGTAGTTTTTCATGCTAAGTCAAAATATGAAAAGGATGTTTTCTTTATCCAATCAAATTCATATGAGCCTTGGTCGAGCCAAATAGTAGCATTTCTCAAGTTTGGAACACTCCCATATGACATGTATCAAACTACCAAGCACACTTTAAAGCAAAAGGTAGCTCATTTCATTCTTTTGGGGGATGTGTTATATAAATGTGGTTATGATGGAGTCCTCCTTCATTGTATTGAGGCTAGAAAAGCTCAAAGAGCCATAGCTAAAGCCCATGATGGTACTTGTGGTGGTCATTTTAGTGGAATGGCCATTGCAAAGTGTATTCTATGCATGAGTTACTATTGGCCCATAATGGAACATGATTATTGTACCTATGTTAAACATTGTAAAAAGTTCCAAGAACATGCTAACCTAACTCATGTACCATCACAAGCTTTACAACCTATTCAAATCCTTTGGCCCTTTTCACAATGGGGCCTAGATCTAATTGGAAAAATTTCACCTCCTTACTTGGGACAACACACTTTCATCATCATAGCCATTGAATACTTCACAAAGTGGTTGAGGTAATTCCTCTAACTAGCATGACAGGACCTCAAATTGTGGTGTTTATACTCCAAAATATCATTTTTCATTTTGGTATCCCCTCAAAAATCATTTTAGACAATGGAAATTCTTTCAAGAACAAGTATGTTCGATCACTTTGTGAGAAATATAAAATTCAACATAGTTTCTTGACTCCTTATTACCCACAAGCAAATGGACAAGCTAAAGCTTCCAACAAGACCTTGATTGCTATTCTCAAGAAACTTGTCAAAGAAAATTATTGAGATTGGCATACAAAAAAACCCTTGACATTATGGGCTTATCGAACAAGCATTCGCAAGCCTACAAGGGCAAAACCATTTTTATTGGTCTATGGAGTAGAAGAAATCATGCCTCTTGAGCTCGAGATCCCTTGCAAATTTCTTTGCAGGAATTAATAGATGACGACACTGCTATACAAGCATGTCTTGACCAACTCACACTTCTTGATGAAAGACGAGTCAATGCTTTATATCACTTATGATTTTATCAAGACCTCCTCAAATATGCTTACAACGCCAAATTTCATCTACGTGAATTCCAAGTAGGATATCTTGTCCTTAAAGAGAACCAACAAAACACCAATGCATTGTCGCATCTTCATGATAAATTTATAGCTAATTGGTTAGGTCCATACATAGTTACACAAAGAGTGGGTAACAATACTTATAGGCTTGCTAGTCTAGAGGGAGAGGAAGAATCCGAACCACTTAATGTTATACACTTGAGAGAATTCTATGCATGATTTGATTATTATATATACATGGCTAATACACAAAAAAATTTGCATACACTTCATTCATAACATTGCATTTCACTTGCATACACTTCATTCCAAACAATGCATTCACCCACATTTCACATTACATTTCACAAAATTGCACATCATACATTGCATTCACATTCCACATTCCACATTTAATATTTTGGGATCATTTCAAGATATTAATTGGTCCTACAAAATTCATGTTGCCTTAATCAGGGCACCTTCACAATTTCACCCATAAAATTATGCAAAGTCAAGTTGCCAATAACACAAGCCACATTCACAAAATCCTAGGTATTTTTGGTCACTCAACCACTCCTAATGTTTTAAGAAACCTCCAAAATATATGTCAAGTTCTTTAGGACTATAACACATATACACTAAGAAAATCTTGAGTCAAGGAAACTGATTCTAAAAACATTCTTAAACCAAACACAACTTCACATATTAAAAAAATCTTGTGTCAAAGAGAGATAACACCATACTTGGTAGGAACCTTGAAGTGAAAATGGTTATCCTTACTAGTTCCATAATGCAACATAGTACATTAAAATAGTGGTTCTCAACATTATCACAATTCCAAAAATAAAAGAAAGAGTAGAGACAAATCCCTAACAAAAACTCTAAATCCTTTTATCACACACCACTGATCAATTGGGTTGTAAGGATCATACTACATTTTTAGTAATATGGTTAGGCAGTCATCCCCAAAACTTAAGATATCAAAAAACAAGTCATGGACTATGGAGTTAGCCTCTACCAAAGCTATCAACACTTGATTGGAAATGGAGTACACTCATGTGTGGTGACATGTCTCTTTTAAAAGATATCTCTGATCGCTCATACGGATAAGCTATCTTCTTGGTTTTATCCATAACAGGTTTACCCAAATTTCTCAAGATAAGTTAATGAAATCACTTGTAAACATATTGGTTCTTGATTGTGTAGGGTAATTACCTTGTTCTTGATTTGGTAAATAAACACACTGCACACACATTTGGTCCTAGAAGGATTAGGCAGTTTTAGTAATTTTTTTTGAGGCCACTTGGATGTTTGAGTCTCTATAAAATAGAAAATATTCCAAATCAACATACATATCTTCTTCCATATCAACATCCATATCTTCTTACATGTCAACATCCATGTCAGTTGATGAGTCATTCACCCCATATGCCACCAAGTTTGGTACCCCTAATTAAACAACCATGCTCGAAAATGGCCAAAACAAAGATCTAAACCACAAAATATCATTAGCATTAATCATCCATACATACCATATTGCATTAGTCATCCATAACATATCATATGCATCAATCATAAACATAAATATGCATTACATAAAAAGCATTCACATAGAAATATAACACAAAAAGTAAAAGCCATGTATATATATATATCAATGAATGCCAAAATGCTATATATAATGGAGCACCAAGGCTCATATATAAAAAGTGCATCTAAGCACTAGCTACATCCTCCAAGAATACCCTTGTTACCTAGCAAGAGTCTATGACCTAGTAGGAGCCCTAAAACTAGACTTTATATACCTAGCTTCAAATGTAGAAGAGATTGGAGGATCTAGAAGTGGAATATGATGTTCCATCAACCTATCCTCCAATGCCTCAATGTATCTATACTGAGAGCGAAGGCATCGTATATAGAACTCATGCCACCGTGCCCTATATACTAGCTCTACCTAGAGAGCCACAAATATTGCATCCTTATCTACCATCTACTACTCTAGTTGTGTACACTCCTCACTCCAGCCTAAGGGTACATCTGGAACCTCCTCCATATCCTCCCCATATTTGCCATCTCCCCAATCTTGGGTACCTGTTGTGCTGCACTCTTCACCTTCTACCTCTGATTGTCAAAGTTAAGGTGTCGCTACCTCTTGCAGGTATCCTAGGTTCCCTTACCCTATGTCACTAGGGCACCCTCATCCTGAGTCCCCTAGGTAGCCTCATCCCTAGCCTCTTAATAACCACCTGCATTAGCTACTCTTTGATGTGGTACTCATGGTGGCTACATCGCAAACCATACATCATACTCTATAATCATCCCTACATCCTCCAAATTTGGGATTTCCACCTCCTCATCATCCTCCAAGGCTACCCTCCATGGATTCGTGCATAGCAATGCCGTCTCCTCCTGATGCCTCATGTACCACATCACCTCATTAGGAGCATCTTGCCTCAACATAAATTGGTGGAGTACTCAGGAGAACTGGAAGTACTCCACCTCACTCCTATGCATCTCAATCATCCACCTACCCTCTCGCACCCACCGCAGATGCTTCCCATTCCCAATACATTGGACACCTAGACATGGACTCCATACAACTTGGAAAAATGTTAATACCACCCATAAATCCTTGTAACACTCACTCATCCTCACTAGATGACTCAACTTCACCTCGTCCACAAATGCCCATCAAATAGAATAGGTGTTCTCCCTACCAAAATCCCCCATAGGCAATCCCTTTGGTCGAGCAACCCTGAAATACTCCCATTTCCAATATTGTAGCAATAAGCTGCACCCCAATCCCTTTTGCCCCCGCCTGGTCACCTCATATAGATCTCGATACACCTGCAACAGTAAGGTAGGAGCCCATGCATACACATACCTCATCATGAGCATATTTCTCACCACCGCTATTAGGTTCCAAGGGAACCTACACCCAATACTATTTGGGGCCATAATTTTTGCCAACACAAACATCACCAAAGCCTAGAGGGGATCTAAATCATTGTCCACATACATGGAAAAATAGGGGATCCCTCTTCTCTCCACCTTCTCCCATGCATCTCCAAACATACTCATCATATCCATCTTCTAGTTGAGGCCAACCTCAACCTGAATACCCTCCACCAACACCTTGAGGATGCAATACACACCCTCCAAGGTTACAGTCACCTCACCCACGGGGAGCTGAAATGTCCCCCTATCAGCATCCACATCTCTGCCAAGGTAGAGAGGTACCCCTAATCCACCCTCATAATATCCATCCAGGCTACTTATGCTAGCCCCACATCCTTGAGTAACTCCCACTCATCCCTCGTAATCACCTTCCCCATCCTAGGGATGTAAGATGAAAAATGGTGTTGAGCCTCTAAAACTCTAAGTTGTAGCACAACACAAAAACATTTATTAATAAAAAAAAAAACTTTTCACAATACAAAAAGCATAATAAATGCATTACCTCAAAAATCCACATCCCAATAGTATCCCCATCCTCCACATTAGCTCCCTCTACTACCATAGCTTTCATGCTCCAAACGCCTCACCTCACTTCTCCTCACTTACCCTCCACTCCTCAGATGCAACTTCTCAAACTCTACAAATGCACAAATGAGCTTCAATCTCACCCAATAAGATATTTATAGCTACTTTAGGTGCTTTGAAGTGCCTATGGGTGTTTCCTGGAAAAAATAGACACATCATATCACATTTTCCAACAATCCACTTCCCACCATTGGGGCAAAAACAATATCACATTTTCCACCAACCCCCTTCCCATCGTTGGAGCAAAAATGGTATCATATTCATTTGCATAGATTTTTCAATTGTCTCATGAGATTCATCCATAATATCATTTTCCAATTGAGGGGGTAAGCTATGTAAAACTGTAAATTCATTTATTATTTTATCTTTAATCTTGTATTCCAACAAGGGAGAGAAGTTGCTTCTGCACCTGACCAAAATAGGTGTCTCATGTTTTTACATTGCATTGTATTTCATGCAACACAATACAAAAAGGGGTATCTGTAGACATCAAATCCTAACCATTTTCCTTCCATATTTTCCTTCCCACCATTTCCACCACCCAATCCTAGCCAATTTACCCACTACTCCTATTTTTCCACCATTTTTTATCATTATTCACATTATTTTATATACATTTAAATATAATATTTTATATTATATTTTAATTAATATTTAATAAATATGTATTTATTTAAGTGAATTAATCCTAGCCATCCAATTTCATTTAATCTCGACCATATCAATCCATGCCACAACCTAGATTTATTGTCAACCCTTGGATATGATTTGATCTCAACCACATGATTAGTGTCATTGAAACCCTAGTATATATTAGAATAGATTATAAATAAGAGCTATTTTGATGGTTCAACCCCTAGATTTTTTATTCCCTGAGTTCCTAATTCTTGATTCTAAGTTCCTTGAGTTCCCTAAGTGCTTGAGCCTTGTATCAATCCTTTGGTTCTCTAATCCCATTCCATTCATTGCATTTCACTTCCCTCGCTTGTCATATCCATTGTCGCAACCTGCGTCCTCACCCGATCCACTTCTACAGAATTCCCCATCAGCCGTCAAGTACTCATGAATGCCCTCATCAGCCTCAAGTGCCCATAGGCATTTCCTGTAGTCGTCAAGTACCTACATGCATTTTAAACTTCCATTTCTAAAGTCCCTCTAGCCTCTGGGTAACTCTAGGGCATCGCTGCACCAACAACCTACATCATATGTTTCTCATTAGAGCATAGAAAGTAAGTAAAATAAATCTATCCTATTATTTTTTTATTTTATATATGTGTTCCATATTTTGTTCATTTTATTGGCAACATATAGTTAGTGCTTATAATTTGCATATAGAGGGTCTCACGCTGTGGAGACCTCACATATACTACTAATTTTTTTTGTGTCATTGTGTGCAGATCTAGAGCACTACATCAGCATCTAGAGTTGTCCAACCTTGGATATCTAAAAATCCCACTCAACCTTGTTGGGATCAAGATGTGATTAAATACACCATGACCTTACTTCTTAGGGTTTTAGAGAACCCTAAATTATTGTAATATTGTATCAAAAGGATTCAAGGATCCAATATTGTAACAATGGATTTTCTAGGCTCCTCCCATCAATAAAGAATTTATTCTATTGTGTAATCTTGTGTTTACCTTGCATTCTATTTTGTTGAAAGTATTGTATGTGTGTTGCATTTTGCATCTTTAAAAAACCATGTTAAAAAGGTAAAAATAAAAGTTAGTATCCTCTTGATTTATTATATGCTTCACCCTCTCCACTTTACTTTTGTATGTTTTGCACTCTTTGTGCAAAAGAAGTGGAGGTATGCTGGTTTCAAATTATACACAATCTCTTTATTTAATAACACCTATGATTTGAAACTTGTTTCTAATTACTTACATCAATCTATAAATACCCTAAACTTTATGGGCATAAAGTGTATTTGTACTTGGATCAATTTGAAAGAAACAAAATAGAAATAAAAAAGGTAGACTCTCCTCCAATTAGGATCAAGAATAGAGGAAATTTTGAAATAATTATTTGCTTAACAATGCTTGTCTAGTTATCATGTGACAAAATCTTATCTAGTTAAATGCATTGTCTTTCAATGTGGAGACCTTAGTTGAAATCTTGCAAAGCCATATTTGAATAATTGTCAGCATGGTATAGTACCACTATGTAGTTAAAATATTATGGTACTAAGGTCACAATTTAATATAGGTGGGGTCACTTCAATCCCATATAATTAAATTAAAAATAAGAAAAATATTGTTTATCTTGTTAGAAAATATTTATTTCCTAGATTGTATGTGCTTGATGAATTTTCAATACCTTTCCTTCCATATAAGACATGAATACTAAGATATATGTTTTAGGTTTTTATATGTTAAACACAAAATAACTTAGTAATATGGGTATTTGGATTTACAATTACTTTTTATTTTCTTCCATGAGTAAAAGAGATTGTTTTGAAATTACCTTCCTTTACATTTATATCAAGTGCATTGTGTGTCTGAGTTAGATCCCACCATAGGTATTTTTGAAATGCATTACAAACATGTGGGCTTGGAATTTGACTGGAACCCTTGCCCATCAAATCAAAATTAACTAAAGGCTAAAATAACTAAGTACAAATCATTTTTTATAAAAATAAACTATCAAAACCTATATAACTTACATAACATTAATACACAATCCTACATTAAATCTATCAAAAAATATATAAAAGCTACTTCAATATTTTTTATAAATATAATAAACAAAATTTAAAATTTTAGCTTTCTATTATCTCTTGCATGTATTTATTTTTACATGTATTAAGAATCTGATGGTTCAATGATTTTATAAGTCGTAGATGACTACATTGGTCTACAAGTTGTTAACTATAAGATATATATCTGAGAGCAAAATACTCTTAGACTTAAAGAAAGCATGCATTATATGCCCTATATGAAACATATTTGAGTCTCTAATGCTTGCTTTTGTTATACTTTGGTATAAGCTTTATTTAATATTTTAGAAATTATTAGGACCACATCTTAACAATATTATGTAATGAACCTATTTGAATATTATTATGTAATAGATTGTAACATGTATGTGGTACTTGGGTCATCTAGACATATGGGTCCATATAATATAATTGTTATAAACGATGTAACTCTTTAGTAGAATATTCTAGATTGGGTCCCCACTTGCAAGTGAAACTAACCCTTAAGCATTAGGGTTAGGATTGGCAAGAAAATTTAAAAATGCAAGGGCATGAATGGAATGTATCAAGTTTTTCATATTGTATTGAAGCTCTGCTTCTAAGGAGGTTGCCTCCTTGAAAAGGCCAACAATTTTGTATTGTGATTATATTTTGTTCAATAAAGTTATTGTATTTACTTTTGTATTGCAATATTATTGTTGCCATTTTTGTTAGTTCTATTATTTATTATAATACTTATGTGGATGCACTTATTTTAATTGGAAGGTTCCTAACAAGTGGTATCATAGCACTTTTTAGGGTCACCTTTGCTGCAATTGCAATAATTTTTGTCCTACCATTTTTTTTTTGTTAGGTATAGTTTTCCTTACTTTTGTTCTTTTCTATGAAATACCCTATGAAAAAACATATAAATCTTATGCCAAGGGTTTTAAAATATCATAGAAGAGTTGTCATTATTGGCTAAGCTAGATTGACTATAAAGCATTTAGTGAAGTGAGAGGTGATCAAAATCCAATACCTAGGCCTTAGATAACATGTATAAAAACTTGAGTTTCCACATACCCTTGGGTACATAGGGAGACACTCTAAGTTTAGAAGAGGCCTTTATCCCTAGGAAGCTTTCGATCGAGTATCTATCCATAATGCACCAAACATAACACTCAAAAATTTTACCCTCCCATACTGATTAAAGAGGTGGGTAGTGCACCTAAGTATATTGGCTATATATTCCTTGGGTAGTGGTCTAAAATATTGGTTTAAGCATTATAAATTGCTACTATAGTATCAAAGGACTATGGGAAGTACACACACATTGGCCTAGAGTAACCCTATTTTTATAATTTGGTAACCTAACATAAAAACCCTAAAAATTGACTTGAGCATACTAAGGAGAATACACTCATCATGGAGTTAATGTTATAATAACAATTCTTGATAGTCAGAAATAAACAATTGGTGTTTGTAATGAAAGGGAAAATTATCAATAACAATCAAGAAAAATAATAGAAAGAGAAGTTGTTAGATCGGTTAGTTGTCAAAAAATAGGGTGATAATGAGATTGCACCTTGCGTAACCATGAGGATAGTGAAGGTGTATAAAAAATCCTTTTTTGATAAAAAATGATGTAAGAGAAAATTGGTAGAAAAAAGTCTCGGGTGCCCAAAAATATCATTTTGAGAACTAGTCCATTGTAGTCATCTTGTCATGTTGATAATTTTAGTATATATAACTCATACACTTTCTTGGGACCCTTATTAAAAATAGTAATTATCCAATTCAAAATTCCATGGTCAAAGAAATTAGAGGAGGTATAAGCGAGATGGAGCAAATTACCCTATAATTGATTGAACAAATAATGAGTCAATTAAGTCAATAATTAAACCAATACTTTAGTCACATGTAGGGGAAAATGTCATAGAAAATATAACAAGTGACAGATAATATGCCTTACTTGGTTGATGAATAGAATAAATTAAGAAAATGACTTCATGAAAAACTCCATTATGTTGAAAGTTGCATACAAGGATAAAAAATGCATGCAAGTAGATTAACCTTGGTGAGGTCAAAGGGAAAGTTGATAGTTTAAAAAATTTAGAAGAGGAGGCACACAATACCGTTTTCACAATAATGCATATAAAATGCCCAAGTTAGATTTTTCAAAGTTTGATGAAAAAGACCCTAATGGTTGGTTGTTTCAAGCATATCAATACAAGAACTTCATGAAAAACTTCATGATGTTGAAATTTGAATACAAGGATTGAATATACATACAAATAGATGAACTTTGGTGAGGTCAAAGGAAAATTTTATATTTTAGGGAATTTAGAAGAGGAGGCACACAATACCATTTTTCACAATAATGCATATAAAATGCCCAAGTTAGATTTTTCAAATTTTGATGACAAATACCCTAATGGTTGGTTGTGTCGAGCATATCAATACTTCACACTTCATAATGTTCCTAAATATTTATGGATTCTAATGGCATATTTTAATTTTGAACTTAAATCCTTTCCATGGTATTAGTGAGTGAAATTTATGAATCCTAATCTTTCTTGGGAAGAATTTGAAAAACTACTCACTCAATTTGGTCCTAGTGAAAATATGGACTTCATCGGAGCTCTCAAAAAATTCATACATACCTCTACTATTCATGACTATCATACTCAACTTGAAAAATTAGCTAACCAACCAAGGGGTTTGAGTGAATATTTTTTAGAGTTGTTTGATTAGTGGGTTGAAGGATGAT
The DNA here is from genome assembly GCA_028583015.1 of Wollemia nobilis. Taxonomy (NCBI): domain Eukaryota; kingdom Viridiplantae; phylum Streptophyta; class Pinopsida; order Araucariales; family Araucariaceae; genus Wollemia; species Wollemia nobilis. Next base: position 968,790 of record JAQPPZ010002555.1, on the reverse strand, counting down.
ATCAAGGTCAAGGTAAAAATATTCAAACCATAAAATATGATGTAGAAAATAGGTTTCACTAGACTAATAGAGGAAAAATTAATTCCTTGAAGATATACTTCCAATTTTCCTCAAGTTTGACTTCCATTTCCATCTAATCCCATAATAAATTTGAGAAATAAGTCACCAAACATCAAGTGATTGACTTGAGAGTAAATGGAAGCTCACAAAGCACAAGGGTCATGTTATAACTATGAAAAGAAATGCTCTTCTCAACACAAATATGTACAACAAAAAGTGTATTTGTTGGATGTGGATGAATACTCTACTGAACACAAATGGAACCCATAAAGAAATACACAAATACGATGAGAAATACTCTCTTGAACATAAATGAAACCCATGAAGAAGAAGAGGAGCATTAGAAAGAGAAGAATCTAGATGAATATGAAGCATAAGACAAACCTCATCCAAAAAAATTAGTCCATGCTCTAGCAACAATATCTACTTCCCAAACTATGAAGGTAATAGGACATTTAAAGGTAGGGTTATGCATAAAGGGTTGACCCTGAAATCTATTTATAAAATCAAGACGAATTTTATTGGAATACCGACGATATTTGTAGAAGTATACATGGCGAATTGCATTTATTTATTTCCAAAAAAGTTCAAACCGTGGTGATTTTCATTAATTTATCTCCAAAAATTTTCAAAGCATGGCGATTTTTTTTGTGTTGGGGAATATGAATATTAGTTTGCAAAATAAAAAAAATTTACGACATACTTAAAAGTGTTAAGTTGATATGAAAGACTTTAGGCTGACATGACGACTGATAGCATGACGATCAACTACAAGAATGCTGATCAGCTACAGGCATGCTGATCGGATGTAGGAATATCGATCGACTGCAAGAATGATGATCAGCTACAACCATGATGATTGGCTACAAGTATGACGATCAGATGTAGGCATGTCAATCATATGTAGGTATGTCGATCGATTGGAGGTATAACGATTGGCTGCAGGTATGAAAATAAACTACAATAATATCGATCGGCTGTAGGCATGTTTATCGGCTACAGTCATGACGAGCGGTTGTAGGCATGCTAATAGGCTACAAGAATGTCGATCGACTATAGGAATGTCGATCTGCTACAAGCATGATGATCGATTGTAGGTATGATGATTGACTGTAGGTATGATGATCGACTGTAAGAATATCGATCAGCTTAGGTATGATGATCAATTACAAGCATGAAAATTGGATTTAGGCATGACGATCGATTATAGGCATGTCGATCGGTTACAGGCATGACGATCATCTGCAAGCATGTCGATCAACTGTAGGAATGTCGATCAACTGTAGGCATGATGATCGACTGCAAGCATGATGATCGGCTGTAGTTATGATGATCAACTGCAACCATGATGATCAGCTGCAATAATGTCGATCGACTCAGGCATGATGATCAGCTATAGGTAAGATGATCGACTGCAAGCATGACAAAAGGTTGTAGGCATGTTGATCGATTGCAAGCATGTCGATCGACTGCAGGCATGACATGACTCTACAATAGATCGACTTATGTTGATAGACACGGCTCTATAACCGATCATCTTACACCTATGGAGACTCCTCTACAATCGATCAATTTATTTCGACAGTCACTCCTCTGCAACCTTCTCAAGTTTTTTGTTGTTTCAGAGTTATTTTTGAGTTAGAGTATTTTTTATGTATTTTTATCGATACCTAGTACAGTATATATACGGGTAGTATATGAGGTGATTTGGGCGGGAAAAATAAAATCATTTATAATTTGAAGGCAATTTGGGTGTGAAATATAAAATCATTTATAATTTGAAGGTGAATTGGGTGGGAAAATCAAAATCATATGTAATTTTAGGTCGACGAATTAAAATAAATTTAGGTTCATGATTATCAATGGCGGGCAAATTTACCCCAAAAAACTTCCACCCCATAAATTTCGGGCGAATGGCCCCCAGTGAAAGGATCCAAAATTAGCCTTTTCAAAATTTTTAAAAACCTAAATAGAGTCAATTTACAATATTTTGCGCTTATGCATAATCCCGTTTCAAGGGTGAAAATTATAACCCTTATAGACTTTGGTAGTATACATAACTTCATCGATCCTCAGATGGCAAAAATGGTAAATTGTTATATAAATTCTTGTAACTCCTTTGAATTCATGATAGCCAATGGAGGAACTTTACCTTGCAAGGGTAAATATAGAAATATCAAGGTGCAAATAGTATAATACAATCTTAAGGCTTACATGTTTGCCCTTCCCTTGGGAGAATGTGATATAATATTGGGAACATAATGGCTGAGAACTTTGGGTCTAGTATTATGGGATTTTTTTGAACTATGGATGAAATTCAATCAACAAGGAACAAAATACACTCTTATAGGGGTGCACATTGGTGCTACCCAACTTATTTATTTTCATAGAATGGAATACATCCTAAAGGAATCATCTCACAGGGTAGTGGGCCAATTATTGCTATACAAATACCCAATAATAATGAAGCAGAGCAACAAGATAAAATATAAATTATTTTAGAGAGACATGTAACTATTTTTTAGGATCCTAAGGGTCTACCACCTTGATGTGTTTAGTATCATGCCATCCAACGTGTACCAGGTAGCCTTATGCCAAATGTTTGATCGTACAAGTATCAATATTTACACAAATTTAAAATTGAGAAAATTATGTAAGAATTATTTGTAGCAAGGTTTATTCAACCTAGTGTTTGTCCATGTTCCTCTATGGTATTTTTGTTACATAAGAAGTATGGGTCATGGAAGTTGTGTATGGGTTTTAGGAAACTCAATAAAGAAACTGCCAAAGACAAATTTCCTATCCTCGTATTTTATGAGTTGTTAGATGAATTGAATGGTGCATAGTATTTTTTAAAGTTGGATTTGTTTTTAGGCTACCATAATATTAGAATTAAGGAATAAGAAATTCTTAAAACTATCTTTCAAACTCATGAAGAACACTATAAAATTTTCTAAGTTTTAGCTTAGGTAGTGCCTATGACAAATGTCACCCTTTTATATGTAACACATGGTAGATAGGTTAGGTAAGGTGGCCTTGTGAATGTAATTCGAGTGGCATTGTGCATGTAATTCGTGTGGCATTATGCATGTAATTCAAGTGGCATTGTGCATGTAATTCAAAGTGGCACTATGCATGTAATTCGGGTGGCATTATGCATGTAATCCAGGTGGCATTTTGCATGTAAGCCAACCTTGGAAGGAAACTCTTTAAATACCCAAAAAGGCACCAATGTAATCATCTTTTTGCAAATTAATGAAGTGTTGAAGGAGGTTGCCCCCTCGAAGAGGCCTGCGATTCTATATATTGTGAGATTTTTCCTTTTAAGTAATTTTTGTTATCATATGCATTTAATTTTGAATACTGTTATAATGTTTCTGTGAGTTTATTTCCAAGAAAATATGTGAGAGTGTGTTTATTTGAGTTGAGAGTGTGTTGTTTAGTATATTTTATAGTAGGATCCTAACAAGTGGTATCAGAGCGCTTTCCAATTCCAAGTTTTGCTACAACTGCAATGATTCTTGCCATCCAATCCACCTGTTAGGTATAAATTTTGTGTGTTTTTCTATTCCTATTTTTATTTATTAAAAAAACAAAATCCATAAAATACAGTGCATTTTTTTCCAGACCAAAAAAAAATATATATTTTTAGTTGAGTAGGTAGAAACCCTGTGCTGAGGGTTTTAAAATATCATGAAGGATCTATTGTTATTGGCTAAGCTAGATAGCCCATAAAGTGTCTAGTGAAGTGAGGGGCGATCAGGCTCCAATATCCAGGCCTCAGACAGAAATCGTGCACGGACTTGAGCTCCCACATATCTTCGGGTATATTGGGAGACCATCTAGGTTTAAACAAACATTTAGCCATTAGGAATATTTTCGGCCTTGTATTACTCATAGACTACAGGACACATCATCCTGGACGATTACCCTCCCGTATTGTGAGAGAGGTAGGTAGTGTGCTCAAGGGTATGTGTGGAATCCTCCTTGAGTAGTGGCTTGAAATATTGGTCCGAGCACTATTTTTTGTCACTGTCGGTATAATAGAGGGCCTATGGGTGGTACATACTCCTCTACCTAGCATTCCCTAGTTCTATTAAAACTTCAACCTATAAAAAACAAAAATATATAAAAAAAACAAACCTCCCTATTCGTAAACCTGCATTTCAAATCCCTAAAAAGTGAGCATATGAGAAAGGAGTCCTCTACTAAAAAAATAATAGAAAGTACATGCATTTAGGATAGACCATGAGGGTGACACTTAAGTTGACAGTCTGGATAATAACAGTCAAATTTACAGTGACAGTCATAGTCAGGTCAGTTAGGTCAGAGGTCAGCATAGTTAGGTCAGAATTTGTAGTTTTTAGGGTCAGAACAGAACTGTCATAACAGTCACCTACAAAATACAGAGAATATTGGGGCTATTGAGGTCAGGACTGGGCCAACCAGTGAGAGCATGACATAACGCCAGTTATAGATAGTGCTCTAGTACCCAAATTTTGCTCTGTAGCTTAGAATCAAAAACTGTAAACACCGTTAGACTCGGAAAAATAGGAGATTAAAAGTCTAGGGTGCCAAAAAGTAGTGTTGAGAGATATAGCTCATTGTGACCACCTCTTCGAGCTGATCATTTTTATATATAGCACCCAAGCACTTTTTTTGGCACTTACTAAAAATAGTAAGTCTTAAAAACTCAATTCTATTTTTAGTAACTGGTCACAAAAGGTTTCAAAATGGCCTAGGGTACCCATGGACATAAAAAAGAACTAGACCACTTGGAATCCTTAACAAAAGCCATTGAGAACTTGCACTCGGCTTTTCATTCCATAAGGGAATAAGTCCAAGGTCTTCGCCTAGAGCATGAGGCCACTAGTAACCTCTTAGAAGAAGCACTGACAGAAGTAGACAACAAACTAAAAATAGGACCACCCAAAATAGAACACCAAGCTGAGGGTTTTGCAAGGAATCATGACCATGATCCATACTTTAAAATTCCCAAATTGGACTTTCCAAAATTTAGTGGGAAGGATGTTGATGGGTGGCTATGTAGGGTTGATCAATTCTTTAGAATTCATAATGTCCCCATATTTCATCGAGTCCAGATGGCTTCCTTTAAATTGGAATCTGAGGCTCTACATTGGTTTCAATGGTTACGTATTGCCAACCCAAATATCTCTTGGGAGAATTTTGAATCCCAAATACTCACTCGATTTGGTCCTAGTGAGTATGAGGACTTTACAAGGGCCTTGACCAAACTACAACAAATAGGGTCAGTCCATGAATACCAAGCTCAATTTGAAAAATTGGCCAATAAGACAAGAGGATTGAATGAAGGGTTCTTCTAGAGTTGTTATATCAGTGGGTTGAAGGGGGAACTCCAAGCAGACGTAAGAATGTTGAAACCACAAACTATGATGGAAGCTATCAGTTTGGCCTGTTTGGCCAAATCTAAACTCTCTGCCCAAAGGCACCCATCAAAGTTTCCTCAAAATAGACCTTCATTTCCTTCTCGATCCCAACACCCAGTTGATAATAAACCTGCTGCACCCAAGCTCCTAACCACAGAAGATATGGATGCATGGCATGCCCAAGGATTATGCTACAATTGTGATGAATTTTTTTTTAAAGGGCATACATGTGCACACAAAAAATTGTTCTTGATAGATGTTGAAGAGCCTGATAACTCTGACCAAAGTGATGAGGATGAGGACCCTCTGGAAACACCTTCTCCACAAGAAGAAGTGAAATAGGAACCTGAGACAACAATTACAGTCCATGCTCTTGCAGGCATTACTACTCCACAAACCATGAAAGTTGCAAGATTTTTCAAGGGCCAACGTATTTCCATCCTTATGGATTTGGGAAGCACGCACAACTTCATTGACCCTAGAGTTGCTCAATGGAAAAATTGCTATATCCACACTTGTAATTCCTTTGAGGTCATGGTAGCCAATGGGGGAACCTTACCTTGTAAAGGAAAATTTTGCAATGTTAAAATCAAGATAGGGGACTATGAACTCAAGAAGGACATGTTTGCCCTCCAGTTGGGTGGATGTGATATTGTTTTGGGATCTCAATGGTTGAGTATGTTGGGCACTATCAATTGGAACTTTATCAAACTCTGGATGCAGTACTCCAAAAATGGATAAACACACATCATCAAGGGCTCCCCAACAGGAACACCTCAAATTATTAGTTCAAATGGCATGGAGAAATTGCTAAAGAAATCATCACGTGGGGTCATTGCACAACTATTATCCATCCAACCATCCACCTCTCAAATGGGTGAAACCCCATTAGACCTACAACAAATTCTCCACAAACATGAGGCCATATTTTGCGGAACCAACTACCCTACCACCGCATCGCTCTCATGACCATGCCATTCCATTATTTTTGGATAGTGCACCTCCCAATATCAGACCATACAAGTACCATCATGCCATGAAGTTAGAAATTGAGACAATGATACATGAATTACTCAAGGCAGGTATCATTCAACCTAATACTAGTCCCTCCTCTGCACCAGTCTTACTGGTCCTCAAGAAGGATGGCTCCTGGCGATCGTGTATTGACTACCAAGAACTCAACAAGATAACTATCAAGGATAAATTTCCTATCCCTGTGGTTGATGAATTACTAGATGAATTACATGGGACCATGTACTTCACCAAGCTAGACCTTCGCTATGGGTACCATCAGATCCAGCTCAAGGATGAAGATATTCCTAAAACTACTTTTCGCACTCATGAAGGTCATTATGAATTTTTGGTAATTCCATTTGGTCTCACAAATTCTCCTTCCACATTTCAAAGCCTGATGAACAACATCTTTCGCTCTTTTTTGTGGAAGTTCATCCTTGTGTTCTTCGATGACATCTTGATTTACAGTCACACATGGGAAGAGAATCTCAAGCATGTAGATCAAACCCTACAACTATTGGCCGAACATCAACTATTTGCAAAAAGGTCCAAGTGTTCCTTTGGTTTGACTGAAGTGGAGTATCTGGGACACATTGTCTCCAAGAATGGTGTCAAGGTTGACCCTAAGAAGATCCAAGCAGTCTAAGAATGGCCGAAAACTCACACTCTCAAGGGACTTCGAGGATTTTTAGGTCTTACAGGATATTACCGTAAATTTTTCTATAATTATGGAAAGATAGCCGCCTCCCTCACCTCCATGTTGAAGAAGGATTATTTTACTTGGACAGGGCCGACTGAGAAAGCATTCCTGGAACTCAAGCATGCCATGACCACCACTCCAGTTTTAGCCATGCTAGACTTCTCTAAAAAAATTGTCATTGAAAGTGATTCTTCTGGTCATGGTATCGAGGCGGTATTGATGCAATAAGGACGCCCTTTGGCTTTCACCAGAAAAGACCTATCTGGTCACAATTTAGGGAAATCCACATATGCCAAGGAAATGTTGGCAATATTGCATGCAATCCTGCATTGGTGACCTTACCTCATTGGGTGTCATTTCTCCATCAAAACTGACCACCAGAGTCTAAAATACTTTCTAGAACAACGGGTTGCCACCCTCGAGCAACAAAAGTGGGTATCAAAACTCATGGGCTATGATTATGACATCACGTACAAAAAAGGAAAGGAGAATCTTGTGGCGGACACTCTCTCTCGCCAATTTGAGACCCTTAGTATGTTGTGTGCCATTTCTGCATAATTACCCCAATGGATTGAGCCCTTACGTCAAGAAATACTTCAAGATGCAGATTTGAAGGACTTGGTTGCTTCATTTATGGATGATCCAGAGTCTACACCAGGATATAGTTGGGATGGCCAAGATCTGCATTACCATCAACACCTGGTTCTTCCTCCTAAGTCCCCACTTCGAGAGCTCCTCATGAAGGAATCACATGCTACTCCATCTGCTGGCCATTCAAGGTTCCTAAAAACTTATGAGCGACTCAAGCGCACATTATTTTGGAAAGGTATGAAACAGGACATTCACTCTTTTGTAGCTGACTGCGACACATGTCAAAGGATGAAAGGGGAAACAATGCACTCTCCAGGCACTCTTCAACCATTGTTGATCCTAGAGTAGGTGTGGAATGACATCTCCATGGATTTCATAGAAGGGCTACCTAAATATAGAGGCAAGTCAGTTATTTTCGTGGTAATGAACCGCATTTCAAAGTATGCTCACTTTTGTGCCCTAACCCATCCTTACACAACATCCACTATTGCCCAAATTTTTCTTGACTCCATATTTTTCCTTCATGGCATGCCAGCCTCCATTGTATCTGATCATGATCCCACCTTTACTAGCAATTTTTGGCAAGAGTTGTTTAAGTTGTAGGGGACTCAGCTCAAAATGATTTCAGCCTACCATCCGCAAATGGATGGTCAAACATAGGTTGTTAATAAATGCTTGGAAACCTACCTTCGCTGCTTTGCCTCTGATCATCCTACTCTTTGGGCAAAATGGCTTTCCTTGGCCCAATGGTGGTACAACACTTCCTATCATACCGCCACCAAACTTACACCGTTTGAGGCAGTTTACAGGTGCCCTCCACTCATGCCTTCCTCCTACATTCTGGGAATCTCCAAGGTCTAGGCCATTGACAATGCTCTAAGTCAACACACCGAGGTCCTCCGCCAACTCAAGAAAAATTTGAACATGGCCTAGAATCGGATGCGCCAACAAGCTGATCAGAATCGTTCTGAGTGTAGTTTTGATGTGGGTGATATGGTCTTCCTTCGCTTGTAGCCATACAAACAATATTCCCTACAACTTAGCAGGTGTCAGAAGCTCGCTCCAAAATTCTATGGTCCTTATCAGGTTCTACAATGGATTGGCCCTATAGCTTACAAATTGGCTCTTCCCCCCACTTCCAAGCTCCACCCTATTTTTCATGTTTCCCTTCTCAAGAAATTTGTGGGCACAAAGGTACAGGTTCAATCAACACTCCCCAAATTGGATGAAGAAGGCTCCATATTACTTGCACCTAAGTAGCTACTGGATCGTCGAACTCGCACTCTGCGCAACCGTACCATTACAGAGGTCCTTGTTCAGTGGCATGGGCTTCAACCTGAGGATGCTACTTGGGAGTCTCTCCATCAACTCCAACAACAATTTCCTCATTTTTAGCTTTGAGGACAAAGCTTCTTCAAGGAAAATGGCATGTTAGGATCTCATCCTAACCCTTAATGTAATAACTTCCTTGATGTAATAATTCCTAGTGAACGTGGGTAGTACCTATGATTAATATTTTGTAATTTTCTAAGTTTTAGCTTAGGTAGTGCCTATGACAAATGGCACCCTTTTCTATGTAACACATGGTAGATAGGTTAGGTAAGGTGGCCTTGTGCATGTAATTTGAGTGGCATTGTGCATGTAATTCATGTGGCATTATGCATGTAATTCGAGTGGCATTGTGCATGTAATTCAAAGTGTCACTATGCATGTAATTCGCGTGGCATTATGCATGTAATCCAGGTGGCATTTTGCATTTAAGCCAACCTTGGAAGGAAACTCTTTAAATACCCGAAAAGGCACCAATGTAATCATCTTTTTGCAAATTAATGAAGTGTTGAAGGAGGTTGCCCCATCGAAGAGGCCTGCGATTCTATCTATTGTGAGATTGTTCCTTTTAAGTAATTTTTTTTATCATATGCATTTAATTCTAAATATTGTTATAATGTTTCTATGAGTTTATTTCCAAGCAAATGTGTGAGAGTGTGTTTATTTGAGTTGAGAGTGTGTTGTTTAGTATATTTTATAGTAAGATCCTAACATCGGGCCATATTGAGTCAAGGAAAAGTGTTAAAGTAGATCCCAAGAAAATTTAGGCTATACATAAGTGGAAAAAACCTCAAACACTCAAGCCTTCAAGGTTTCTTAGGTCTCACTAGATATTATCAAAATTTTGTTCAATATTATAGGTATATTACAACACTAGTAATAACTATGTTGAATAAAATATATTTCATGTGGTCAAAACTAGTGGAACAAGATTTTTGGAATCTAAAATAAGCCATGATACCAACACTAGTGTTAGCAATACCTTATTTTTTAAAACCTTTTGTAATCGAGAGTGATGCTTTAGGTAGTGGAATTGGGTTAGTTTTGATGCAAGAAGGAAGATGCTTGGCATTCATCAACAACTTATTATTAGGTAGTAATTTAGAAAAATCTACTTATAATAAGGATATGTTGGTCATTTTCAATGTTGTTAATCATTAGTGGTCATACCTTGTTGCATGTCACTTTTCAATCAAAATAAACCACCAAAGTATCAAGGACTTCTTAGAATAATGAGTATCCATACTAGAAAAGCAAAGATGGGTCTTTAAATTATTGGGGTGTGGTTATGAAATCATTTATAATAAAGGAAAGGATAATATCGTGGCTAATGCACTTTCATGCTAGTATGAAGATGAGAGCTTGTTGTATGTTATATCCACATCACTTTAGTAGTGGTCCAATCAACTTAAGTATGAGATATCTGAATCTAGTTTACAATCTATGAATCAACAACTCTAATATAATCCTAATTCATGCCTTGGATACGTGTGGGATAGATAACACTTGAAATATTGTGATCGTCTAGTCATTATTAAAAATTTACATATGCAAGAACTCATATTGCAATAAATACACGCATCACCCATCATAGGACATACAAGATTTTTTAAAACCTATGAAAGGACCAAATACACTTTCTTTTGGAAAGGAATAAAACATACATTCAAACCTTTGTGGCATAATGTGATACATGCCAATGGATGAATAGAGAAATAGTTTGCACCATAGGCACATTTTAATATCTTCCAATTCTAATATAGGTATGGACTGAGATCTCTATGGATTTTATTGAGGAATTACCAAAATTTGGGGGTAAATTAGTCATTCTAGTGGTAGTGGATCATCTCACAAAGAATTATCATTTCTATTCCTTAGCTCATTCGTATACCACCTCTATAGTTTTCCAAATCTTCATGGACTCCATATTTTGCCTACATGATATACCCAAATCTATTATCTCTAATCAATACCCTACTTTTTCCAAGCAATTTTTGTAGGAAACATTTAAATTGTAGTGCAGTCACATTAAACTTAGTTTAGCATACCACCTTCAAATAGATAGTTAAATAGAGATTATCAACAAATTATTGAAAATATACCTTCATTGTTTTGCATAAAAATATCCTACACAATGGATTAGATGGATTCCTCTAATTGAATGGCAGTTTAAAACTTTGTATCACATAGATATCAAGGTCATACCATTTGAAGCATTATATGTCCATTCTCCATTGGCATCTTCCTCCTACATTCAAGGCAGTTCCAGATTTCAGGCAATAGATACCACTCTTTGGAAATATGCAACACTTATTTAGTAGCTTAAGGAGAATTTGGAGATGGTCTAAAACCATATGGATCAACAAGTTTATCAAAACCATTTTGAGCATAATTTTACTATAGGGGACATGGTTTTTATTCATATACAACCATACAAATAATCCTTGATAAAAATTCATGGATGCCAAAAAAATTACAATAAAATTCTATGGCCATTACTAGGCATTACAACATATTGGTTTGACCATCTACAAACTTGACCTACCACCCACATCCAAGATCTATATAGTCTTTCATGTTTCTACATTGAAGAAAGTCATCAATGGCAAGGTACAGGCTCAATAAACACTAATTTGAATGAAGAAGGATCCATATTTATGGATCTCAAATAGATTTTGGAACAACATTATCACACTCTTTATAACTATACCATCATTTATGTTCTTGTACAATGGTGGGGACTTCAACTAGAATATACCACATGGGAGCTGCTTCACTAGCTACAACAATAGTTTCCTTATCTTAAGCTTTGAGTGAAAAGGTTTTTTGAAGGGGAAGGACATGTTAGGACCCCATCCTAACAATATTAAGTAATGAACCCATATAAATATTATTATGTAATACATTGTAATGTGTATGTGGCACTTGGGACACCTAGCATATTGGCCCAAATAATGTAATCATTGTAAATTATATAAATGACTCTTTAGTTGAAGCTTCTAGCTTGGATCCCCTTTTGCATGTGAAACCAACCCTTGATCATTAGGGTTAGGATTATAGGAGTTTTTTTATTGTAAATTTTGAGTAGTTATGTTGTCATTGATGTCAAGAGTCAGTGTCAGTGATGTCAAAAGTTAGTGCAAGGAATTGACAAAATGAGGGTTAAAATATTTGTATCGCTCCAAATTTTTCGCACCCCTACCTTCAGGCTATTGGATCCGCGCCCGAAAGGAGGATGGGAAAAGGATGGTGCGGTACCTCGGACGAGAGGACTTTGCGAAGGTCCCGCCTCTCAAGGGAGGTGCATTTTGGTGATTTTTCGATGGATGGTGGGTTCACCAGGAAACATTTGACGGCAGTTTCCACGCCTAGGTTTTGGGAATGAGTTTTGATGAGTTCGTTTTATTTTTAAACATTCATCCTAGGTTTGGCCGAATGATTCTAACTTAAACTACATGAAAATGCAATTTAAATGCATACAAAAAATATAAAGGAAAACAGAAATAGAGAATTTGCAGGAGGCCAATGAAGATTACCTGATCCGGAAGTCTGATGGAGTTTCTGAAGCTTGAAGCAGTCTGGATCGCCCGCAATTCAACAGAATCGCCTTCAATTTGATAAAATCGTCTGAACTGACAAGATCGTCTTCAATCTGACGAATTCGTCAGACGAATTCATCAGAGACCTGCAAAATAGCAAACAGATGCGAAATACAAGAAATTCTATTTTGCAAATAGGGGCAAACTATGTAAAACAGTAATATGAGTGTTGAACAATATACAGGAATAGAAGTAAATGCAAATAACTGTGTTTAGATAGCAGAATATGATCTTAATCTGTAAACTAGACAAAATGGGTGAACTCCAAATGCAATATAATATAAAAACTGAATAAACAATCTAATTTATAACATAAAATGACAGAGAAAAGAGACAGAAGAACAAACTCCAGGCACTGATTGCCTCGATGTGCGCTGTAGTCGAAATCGTCTCCAATCAGTACGAGATCGTCCCGAATTTGACGAGATCGCCTCCGATCTTGACAGAGTTCGTCGACCGCGATAGGTGCTGGCTCCGACTGAAAACCAGTGGTATACCTGCAATAAAATTACTATAGGACTAATGCAAAATATGAATTACGATGTTTTAGAGCATAAGGGTTCAATTTGCATAAAAATTCAGCCAGGGGTTGGGGAGGGAAAAGCCTTAGAGTTAAATAGGCATAGGATAGTTGTTGGGAGGTTGGAGATCATCCCAATTTGGGAGATCTCCAACGGGGGAAGGGTCCCAACGGCGCAGACACGCTTCTGCCCGGATTGGAGACCCGTTGGAACGGATTCCAACTATGCAAATTTAGTTTTGCGACGAAATCGTCTGGACGTTCTAGTCCAGATGAAATCGTCAAATCTGGGGCGATATCGTCTCGATCGGAGACGATATCGTCAAACGGTCAAAACAATTGCTAAAAATGGCGCGAAAAAGGAGGAAACGGGTTTCTCGACGGTTAACGAGCGGTTTGGGAGGTTAAATTTGAATTTAAATTTATTTACTAAGGTGAATGTAATTATTCCAATTTTATCGCGCCAATTTTAGGGTGCTACATTTTGCCCCCTCTTTAGCGAATTTTCCGAAGAAAATGCGTTAAAGATGAGTTCTTCTCGATCTACGAGAAAGCAAAAAATTATTCCCATTTTTAGGCGACGATTCTTGGTCGAATCGTACGACAACTTACTATGGTGCCTCCTCCGTGTTTTTACCCAAATCGAACGTTTGAGGTAAAAACGCGGAAAAGCAAAAATTATTTGTTGAATTATTTTGAATAAAATTAAGAAAAATAGGGTAAAACCCTAATTCATTTGTTACTGTTCATTTTACTGTTTTGAGAGCTCTGGAGCAAAAATGGTAGAGACAAGCAGCACAGATCTGCAGAGGTCCGCCGCGGTCTACGGGTAAGGGTTTAAACCGATCTAGAATTGATTTAATTTGATTTTACATGCTTTTTAGATGGATTTTTAGGTGAATTTTGAGCATCGCGGCCGTTTTTGGCCATCGACGTCGTCCGGACGAAATCGTCCCTAGTTCGACGAAATCGTCTCAAGTTCGTCAATTTCGCCCAAGGGCGAAATCGACGAAAAAGGGACGATTTCGTCAAATTAAAGACGATTTCGACACGCGAAATTGGAGACGATTTTGCTCAAATTTCGGACGATATCGGCCAATAGTGGGCGATATCATCAATTGCAAAATTTTGATCTTTAAGTTGCATTATTGATTGCTAAAATTGTTATTAATGATTGTTTGTTGTTTTGATGTTTATGCTTGCAGAGAGGATTACTAAAGAGCAGAGAGTGGAAATACGGCGGGCTAAGAGACGACTTGGCCGCTCTCACCCAGGCAGAGCGAGATCAGCTGGCACAGGCCAGCTTACTACATGTGGCAGAGATGCCACAAGTATCTACAGACATGGGGCTACTGACGGCCCTAGCAGAGAGGTGGTACCCGGGCTCTTCATGTTTTCGGTTACCGACAGGGGAGATGACTCCCACACTAGAGGATGTATGGAGGATTCTTAGAATCCCCATACAAGGGAGGATGATCACACCTGCGGCCAATCAGGGCCACGCGATGGGACGACTCTGCGGTGACCCGAGCTTCGCCCTGGAGAAGGGCGGAGTGAACATCGAGGCACTCGCGCCGCATGCCCGGGGCATCTACACCGACACGAGTTTTGGCCGGGGTGGTTGGTGGACTTCTCGCTGTGCCACCGCAGCGGCTGCAGGGTACCATGGATGCTCGGCAGATGTGATCTCGCGACATGCGCGACCATGGCTATAGATTTTCTTGGGGCAGCTTTGTTCTATGCCGATTGTATAGGATCCTGCATGGGGTCGTATACAAGGGCGGCCGATGTCTGGTTATGACATCGCTCCTACAGGTTTGGTGCTGGGAGCACATTGCGATGCGGAGGCCGGTAGGGCTTCCACTGACAGGGGTTGACGGGGAGAGGCCCCGAGTCTTCTACTGGTGGCTCCGGAGAGGGGCACAACGACGGATCGACCTGTCGGTGTCTCGGAGACCGCCGGATGACTTGGTCCCGGACTCGCATCACCCGGAGGCCATGGAGAGAGCATCCAGGGTGGGCAGAGGACGGACAGAGCTGGCTCGCATCAGGTGAGTCTGCTGGCTATGGATGGAGAGGGGAGAGGTGGAGCTCCACCGCTATGACCGAGTTTTGCGATAGTTCGGTCTACAGCAGGGGATCCCATCTCTCAGGGATTACGAGTTTTCCCGGACCGTCCGGGATAACACCACAGTTAGCGGGGCTCCAGATATGCAGCGATTCTGGAGTCAAGACGCGGACGATGCCCCCATTCAGCCAGTGGATGGGGACGACGCAGGGGTAGCCGATGGCTACGATGCCTGGTACGCAGGCATCCGCCCTCCTCGAATGACGAGGGCACAGGGACCGATCCACGCAGTCGTGCGTCGGATAGGGAGGCGACGCCAGGCGGCGGTAGAGGCAGCCCGGGGTCGCGGCAGAGGAGAGCAGAGGAGGCCACAGGCACAGGAGAGGCCGCGACAGAGGGAGAGGGAGAGGAGGGAGGCGAGACCCTCATCTCCACAGAGGCCACCATCGCCTGATAAGGGCAAGGGTGCGGACACTGGAGAGAGTAGCGAGATGGCTACTCTCCGGGCAGAGAGAGATCATCTGCGAGCTCAGGTGCAGACGTTACAGGATGCAGCTGCACAGCACCAGGCTGAGGTGTCGCAGCTACGAGACGAGAATGCTCGTCTCAGGGCACGAGGCGGAGGGGTAAGCACTCAGGAGCTGCTGCGGTCGGTTTCTCAGACCGCATTCTATCAGGCGCTATACTACCAGGTGGTGCCAGAGGGCCAGAGGATACAGGTGCCACCTGCCATAGCAGATCCTATCAGGACAGGGTCGACGAGGAGCTCATCCCGATCGACGACGAGGACTCGCAGTACCACACATACTGCGATGGGACCACCTCGTCCTCCGTAGGGGGGAGGAGATGAGGCCGAGAGCTCTAGAGGCTCTCGAGGCTAGAGGGCGGGATACCGCCACCGATATTGTATTATACTTGGATAGAGGATTGAGTATGCCGAGGTACATATTGTGGCATACCAATCTAGTTTTGATGATGTATATATTCTGTTGATATATATAGATGAGATATTTTTTGATCATATGACTTGTCTTATGTGATGCTTATGATGCTTTTTATGTTTGATTGATTGATTGAGTTGATTGATGTAATGATTTTATTGATGATTCATGTAATTATGTCGTTTTGGAAAATATTATAACTTGGATGTCATGCTATAAATATTTTAAATGAAATAATCTGATGTAACAAATTGATTGGTTGTAATGAAATGTGATAAAAATAAAAAGAGATTTCTAACAATAATTTCAAAGGACATTGTCGCTATTATAGACCATTTCATGGAGTCGTCGCTCACTCGGTCGTCAAGCTAGTCCCAGGATAGAAATATTGTTAAAAGAAAAGAGTGCTTAAGAGACTGTCTTAAGACTTTGTTGTGACGATGCAAATAATGATGATGATGATGGTTTGTTTTCAGATTTCCATAAAAATATTATGCATGAAATATTGTAAAAATGATTTTTGCTAGGCATAAATTCCTAAGTGTGATAAAATTTGTGAATAATTCCTTAAGAATTATACCATCATTGCAAAATGCAAAGGTTGACATAATGATATGAAATAATAAAAATGTGTTTGCTTTTGAAAAGCATAATTTGTGTAATAGAATGAAGTCATATGGTTTTTATGAATTTTGATAAATTGGAGAAAATATTGTTACAATGGTTTTCGCTAGGTATAGAATATGTAGGTATAGACTTATACCATCATCGCGAAGATCAAAGAAAAGATAGTTTTATTGCATGATTAATTTTTTATGAACAGAAAATATGATAATAATGACTTGCGCTAAGCATAAAATTCCAATTTTGGTTTTGGAATTATACCATCGTCGCGAAAGTCGATAAGATATATATGATATGTTGTTAGATAATTGTACTTGATTATTCCAAACAAGTTGCAAAAATAATATTTCAAAGTATTTTGAAAAAAATTAGATTTATAAGGAATCCCATGTGCATAAGTGAATTCATTGCCAATCTTGATTTATCATAATGATAGACAAAATCTCTCAAATACAAATGTGTGTGCAATTGTATGGTTTACAAGTGATTTGAATAAACCAACTAAGTGTTCATTAACCATGATGTAGATGCATATAACCATACTAGGCTACTATGTAGATCGGATTATCAAGAGCTAGCTAATCCATAAGCGGACATAGGTCTGTACAAAATAAGGTCGCTAATGTGACAGACATATCGCCACGCTAGGAGTTACCCAAGGCCAAGCAAGTTGGGCACAAACCACCTGCTATGGGGCTTACCTCACAGTTTTCGAATAATTGAGAATTCCAGGGATTCAAGCTCATTCACCCTTCTTTTCTTTTCAAAGGGTAGGGAAAGGGATTTTATTGCTTTCTTGCTTTCTTTTGAACTTTGCTTATTTTTCTTTTGCTTGATTTTTGAGATAGTGCTTGAAATATTGCTGACATAACATTTTTCTTTTCTCTTTTTCTTGAATTTTTCTTTTTCTTTTTTTTCTAGGGATACTTGCTCAGATTAGCTGTAGAGCAAGGGATTTTTATTCTGGGTAGGGGTGAGCTTGTCCTTTTGCCAATTCTCAAAGATTCTAGACCATGTGCATGATAGGATAGCAAGGGAAACTTTTCACTCAAGAAATCAGTTCTACTATGTAGCAAAACATGGAAATTACAAATATAATCATTTTATTGTGAAAAGATGTGCTTGGTTTAAGTAAATACCAAGATCAATTCTCTATGCTCAAACTTTATTTAATTGATTTTTGTGAACTTTGATATAAGAGAGATTAGTAATCATGCCGTATAAAATCAAGATATTTATTATGTGAGTGTGCAAGTGAGGGATGCCAAATAAATGCTAGTTTTATCCAAAATAAGTTGAAACATATAACCGCAATAATTGTAAGAAAATAATGATTTTGAGAAAGTTTTGAGAATGTTGACTCTCTCTTTATTCCGTATATTGTTTTGGTTTCGAAAGAGTCAAGCATATAGCTGTTTTTGGATTTTTTATGTTGATTTTTGTTTTAAAGCAAAAGAAACTTTACAAAATAAATGCGATAAATATTTTTGAAGATTTTTGAAGATTTTATGAATGTTTTTGAGGTTTTTGAATGATTTTGAACAAATATGTACATGGATGAAATAATCAAATTTATGCATAATAACGTTTGAGATGTAAAATATTCATGGGTTCTTTAAGTTCTTTACCATCTAAGGTAGATAATTTATATGCTCCTGATTCAAATTTTGCAGTAATGATGTATGGTCCAAGCCAGTTTGGGCTCAAATTTACCTTTCGGTTCTTTGGTTGCATTTGTATTTTTTTGATTTTCTTTTAGAACAAGATCGCCAACCTCAAAGGATCGATGACGAACTTTCTTATTATATGCTCTTTTAAGCTTGTTTTGGTATGCACGGAGATGCTCTAAAGCATTGATGCATTTTTCGTCTAGGAGTTCCAGCTGACTGAGTCTGCTAGCGCGATATTCATCTCCTACTTCGGTGTCTTGAAGTAGCAGAGCCAAAGAAGGAACTTCTAATTCAAATGGAAAAACCGCTTCGGCACCATATACCAAAACAAATGGTGAAGTGCTCGTGGGGGTTCGAACACTAGTTCGATAAGCCCACAGTGGCCGGATATAATTGAATATGCCACCACGGCCGCTTTATTGACTAGTCTTTTGAGAATTTTGATTAGAGTTTTGTTAGAAGCTTCTGCTTGACCATTACCCTGAGGATAATAGGGAGTAGACCAACGATGTTGAATCTTATATTTTTGACATAATTTTTTAACATCTTTATTTTTGAATGGAGTTCCATTGTCGTAGATGAGATTTGCAGGAATTCCAAACTCGCAGATGATTTGATTAAAAATGAATTTAGAGACTTGTGAACCAGTGCAGGAAGCTAAAGGCATAGCTTCGACCCACTTCGTGAAATACTCAGTACGGTTATGATGAACTTATGTCCATCAGAAGACACAGGGTTAATTTTACCAATAATATCCAAGCCCCATTTAGAAAAGGGCCAAGGAGAAGAAATAGCCTGCAGCTCTTGTGCAGGCGCATGGACAAGGTCAGCATGTTTTTGACACTTGTCGCAATGGCGCACATATTCATGTGCATCCGTTTCCATGGTAGGCCAAAAGTATCCTATCCGAAGGAGCTTTTTAGCAATGACGCTACCACTAAAGTGTCCTCCACAAGATCCATCGTGGGCTTCACTTAAGGCTGATTTAGACTCTTCTAAATTTAGACATCTTAATAGGATACCTTCAAAAGATCTCCTATATAAAGTATTGCCAATGATTACAAATCGACTTGCTCGTCGACGTAATAACCGACGCCGGTTGCGATTAGAATTAGCAGGAAAGTCCCATTTTGGAGGAAATCAAATATGTCTCAGATACTGTAGTTCAGGAGTGGTTTCCTTGATTAGAAACACATCCAAAGGCTCTAAGCATGACTTATGTGAAGCGGGTTCCTGGAGTCGACGAATGATGATAGTGGCATATTCGTCTGCCTAACTCCAAGGGCAAGAGAGATGCAACAGCGGCCATGGCGTCTACCGCACGGTTGCTAGTTCGAGGAATGGCTTCCAAGGTAACTTGATCAAACAAGGCCATTAGTTGTAAAACATAGGCCTTATATGGGCGAAGTTTATCATCTCTGGTTTGATAAACTTCATTAATTTGGTTTATAACCAATTGGGAATCCCCAAAAACTAAGAGGTTTTTAATTTTAAGCGCTAAAGCAACTCGTAATCCAAGGATTAGAGCTTCATACTCAGCAGTATTGTTGGTGCAAGCAAAGGTTAGTTTGAAGGACAGAGGAATAAGATGTTTTTGCGAAGATATTAAAATAATACCCGCACTCACCCCACTCATGCATCGGGCTCCATCAAAGTATAAGGACCATTGTTCAACAAGGTCTGGCTCTAATTGAAGGCATTCATCAGAAACTCGATAATGAGGGGATGAGTAGACTCTAAGGGTGCAGCAACTAATTGATCTCGCTATGATTTGACCCTTAACGTACTTCTGTCCTATGAAGGTGAGATCAAACTCGCTTAGAGCAAGAACCCACTTGGCCGTGCGACCCGATAAATAAGGTCGACTCATGAGATATCTTAAAGGATCATATTTGGCAATGACATACGTTTTTTGGCTAAGCATGTAATGTCGTAATTTTTGCGTAGCAAACACGATCGCTAGACATAACTTTTCTAACGTCGTATAGCGAGTTTCATAATCGACGAAAGTTCGGCTAATATAATAATTAGCGCGTTCTCGTTTTTCATCATCAAGCCGAGCTAACATAGCTCCTAAGGCGGAATCAAGCATAAATATATAAAAGAAATGGGCGATCAGATTTAGGCGGTGAAAGCACCGGAGGGTTAAGGAGATATTGCTTGAGAAGTTCAAAAGCTTCTCTACATTCTGTATCCCAATTAAAGGGGACGTCCTTCTTAAGGAGTTTAAGAAAGGGACCAGTTTTGTCCGCCAGCTTATCAATGAAGCGACGGATAGCTTGAAGTTTACCTTGTAAACTTCGTAATTCAGATATATTAGTGGGTGCGGGCATATCGCTGATAGCCGCAATTTTGAGAGGGTCAATTTCGATACCACGTAAAGAAACTAAAACCCCTAATAACTTGCCGGATTTAACTCCGAATATACATTTTGTTGGATTTAATCGAATGAGATATTCTCGTAATCGATTAAAAACTTTTCTTAAATCGTCTAAATGATGATCTTCAATAAGAGAGCGAGCTATAATATCATCTACATAATCATGTAGGATATCATGCATCATATCATGAAAGATGTAGGTCATAGCCCGTTGATAAGTTGCCCCGGCATTCTTTAGGCCAAAGGGCATCACTTTCCAGCAAAAGGTACCCCAGGGGGTAATGAAGGCTGTTTTAGCCTGGTCTTCAGGAGCTATCCTGATCTGATTATAGCCAGAGAATCCGTCCATTAAGGACATCATCCCACTTCCGACAGTAAAATCAATAATTTGGTCCATATTTGGAAGAGGAAAGTCGTCTTTAGGGCATGCAACGTTAATATCTCTCAAATCTGTGCAAACCCTAACTTTGGTGGCTTCTTTCTTGGTGACTGGAACTACATTGGAGATCCATTCAAGCATAATCAATAGCTTGTATGAAGATAACATTCAGGAGTTTTTCTAACTCCCCTTTGACTAGCAGAGCCACTTTGGGATGCATTTTTCTAAGTTTTTGTTTAACAGGTTTAGCATCCGGATGGACCACTAGATGGTGCATGACTACAGAAGGGTCTAGACCTGGCATATCTTCATATGTCCAAGCGAAGACATCTTCATACTCTTTAAGAAATGCAATGTATTGTTCTTGTTTTTCTTGACTTAGTTCCGCTCCAATGTTGATTATGTGAGGGTTGTCCTCGGCTCCAATATTAATTTTAAGGACATTTTCTACCTCCATGTGTAGATCTCTTTCAAAATTAGGTGGGGCCGGTGAAACGCCCAACTCTTGTAACTCTTGTAAAGTTAATTTAGATAATTCGTTCTGAGGGTCGGTGGCCTCAAGTTGAGCTATGGTTGGTATAGAACCATCAAAATAAAACCCGTTATACAACATCTCTTCAACAGAGACATCATGGAAGATATCTCCTTCCAACTCTTCATCGGGGTCAACAATCATTTCAGTGGTATGCTATGGATAGCATGTTGCATGAAAATGACGGATTTTTAAGAGGTAAATCAACATGTCTATCCAAATAGTCTTGATAGCATATGAGATGATCATCATCCTCAAAAGGAAAGGGTTGACCCTTACTAGGTAATAGGCCCACACCACATCGGGCAGTGCCATGGTTCTACCTCGAAAGGTTCTTTCATGCCATTTTGGAAAGGTCCTAAGCCTTTCCCTTTATATCCCATTTTAAGCATCATGGGTTTAGCTTTAATATAATCGTTGGTAAAATAGCACCGAGCATATCCATCATGATGGGTTTTGATATTCTGAGGGATTCTTCCCCGACCATATCCTTTGTACATGAAGGCGCAACTCCCGACTTGGTAAGTACTTCCCATAGGTTGTGGGAGGCCCAAAGTACGAGGAGATGGCGGCAATTGATTTAAAAGGTCTGAATCTTGCATGAAATCATTCATTTTTTCTGATATTAAGGTTGTAGATAAATCTAGTAAAAGATCATCAGAAAGGGCATAAGATGTAGAAGGCTTATTACCTATGTTTTGAGATGTGGAAGGTATGATAGATGTGTCTGAAGGTTTTGAATTTATGGGATTAGAACTTGAAGAATTGGTTGTAGTTTTAAGAGCTTTTTGATGTTCTACATTGATTTGTTTAGCAGGTGGTTGATCTATATGGGAAGATGAAGTTAATGGAGGAGGAATAGATGAAATGATGGGTTTATATTTCACAGTTTTAGATGAAGAAGAACTAGGATATGTGGATGACAGAGCAGGGCAAAATTGCACTCCAACTGGTTCTGCCAATGCACACATATCAAAGGTCTAGGGTCACCATGAATAGTGACCAACCGATTTTTAAACTCAAACTTAACACATTGGTGTAAAGTTGATGGGACCGCTCGCATGGCGTTAATCCAAGGGCGACCCAAAAGTATATTGTACGATGCTAGGCAATGTACAATGAACACAGTTGTCTCAAGGGTTCTAGGACCAACTTGCAATGGGAGGGTAATGACTCCACACGTTTCTTGTGTTTCGTCATTAAAGGCTTTGATAATCATATCACTCTTCTTCATTTCATCACTTCTAAAACCAAATCGTTGGTAGAAGTCAAAGGTGCAGATGTTTAGAGATGAGCCATTATCAATCGAGACTCGTTTGACAGCCTACATCCCCAATTAAAGTCGTAATATACAAGGGATTATCCTTGTGTAAACTGTGTTGTGGGATATCTTTATCCCGAAAGTCAATACAATCAATCTCTCGCGTGATGATAGTATTGGCCATAGCTTCGGGTTGGATGTTTTGAGGTACCATCATCTTGCTCAAAGTAAGCATCAATTCATCCCTATGGGTGGGGGAGGATCTTAATAAATCTAAAAGGGAGATTCTAGCGGTGGTATTAGACAATTGCTCATTAATGTTGTAAGGAGGTTTAGTTTGAACAATAGGAGCATGATTTCCTTTATTAGGATTTTTCGAACAAATGGAGCTGATCCATCGTTCTGGTTTGGTTCTTGTTGGGGATTTTGAGCTTGTTGTCGGGTGACGACTCCGATGGTACCTACAATGTTATAGTGATGACGTTGAAAGGGTCTCGGTTGAGAGTTTATGGCTTGTTCATAAGGAAGGACTTCATTAGAAGAAGGTCGAGTAGTGACTCTTCTGGGAAATGGTTCTTCTGGAACATTAGCATCTGTGATAGGTTGAATAGGATCTGATTCGTTTTCAGAACTATTCGATTGAATGGTGTCTACTTCACTTTCAGTATCTGACTCTATATCGCTAGAATCAAAAGTTTGAAAATTATGTAAGGGCCTGGTTGTAACCAGGGATAAGGTTGTGTCGAATGTGTGAGAGTCCTGAATAGGTAATTGCCCGCTAATGGTTCCTACATATCGGGTAGGAGGGGGAACATTGTGATGTTCAATTTGATTGGCTACCTCTTTACCATGTCTTGGTAAAGGGTGTTGAAATATGTCTAAAGTTTGATTGGCATTCTCGATTTTGATTTTGGGGAGCAAGCTTTTGGGTATTATTAGGAGGGTTTTGTTTAGGTTGGAAGGCTTGCACTTCCATTTCATTATTGTCAATCAAATCTTGTATTTTATGTTTCAATCTCTTACAAGCGTTGGTAGAATGTCCAGGACCTCTATGAAAATCACAAGGCAAATCAGCTCTATATCCGGGTATGCTTGGGTCAGTTCCTGGATAGTCGGCAGCTTGGATTAAACCTCTTTCAAGAAGTTGAGGTAGAATAGTTGATAAAGGTTGGTTTAATCTAGTGAACTCTCGAGGAGGCTTATCAGGAGGTTTCAATATGAATTTTTCTGTCGTCTTTGTTGCATTGACATTAGCAACATTTCTACTGTCAGTGACTCCATCACCGACAACCTCGTTTGTTTTTATATTGATTTCTAGATGTTTTCTCATCATCCTTCTTTCTAAGTTGGCCTCTCCTAATGAGGGCATCTTCTACCCTTCGAGCTAAGTCTATAGCTTGATCGAAGGTAGTCAAAGTAGTCGTTGATAGCTCATAAGAAAGTTGTTCTTGTAAATTGTTAATGAAAATGTCTAACATTTCCCTATAGGGTAGCACAAAGTGCAGCTTTCCTATCAATTGTCTCCATCTTGCTAAGAAATCAGCAAAACATTCATCTTTATCTTGTTTTAAATTGTATAGGTCTTTAATGGTTACATGCCTCTCGATGTAGGCACTAAATTGATGAACAAATGACTCAACTTGCTTCTTCAAAGTTTCTTAAGGAATGAGTGGGCAATTGATAATACCACTCTAACGCCATTCCACCTAAACTTTTGGGGAACATTTTTAGTAATAGCAAGTCGTTATGCGATATGTCATGACATGCTATCCTAAACATGCGAAGATGTTCTATGGGATCTTCGGTTCCTTTATAGATAGGCAGGACGGGCATGGGAAAATGTTTAGGGTATGGTTGAGCTACCACTATGGGATCCAATGGTTGGCTACAAATCTCTCGATAATTATACGAGGGACGGTAGGGATCTATCTCGGTCCATACGTGAAGCCAATTGTTTCACCATAGCTTCCAAACTACTAGTTTGCCC
The DNA here is from genome assembly GCA_028583015.1 of Wollemia nobilis. NCBI lineage: Eukaryota > Viridiplantae > Streptophyta > Pinopsida > Araucariales > Araucariaceae > Wollemia > Wollemia nobilis. The sequence continues at coordinate 943,727 of JAQPPZ010002555.1, read as the reverse complement.
CCCATATTGATTCGGTGGGGCATTGCCATAAGTGTTATGGGCGTAGGATGGAGGAACATGCAGATTAGATGCCATGTTACTATTGTGTAAAACATTGGTAGGAAAGATATTATGGAGGAGTTTTGAAGTTGGATTGTGTTGTATTGTAGATTGTTGAAAGTTTGTATTTGGCTTTGTTTTAGATTTTTGTCTATTTAAAGCATTTTGCTCAACTGTTTGGAGGAAGGAAGTAGTGAAGGGAATTTTATTTTGTGCGGGAGTGATTTTAGGTTGAGTAACAAGTTGCTTAGGAGGTTGGGTGACCCGTTGTTTGGTCATGGCTTGGGCTATAGTGACCATATTCGCATTAGATGGTCCACCCTTATCACTTTCTTGATCAATGAAAGACAAAGGATTAGTTTGCATATCAATCGCCCGTTCTAAGACTGCTTGAGCATCACTAATTTCCCCTTTATCAATACGGACTGCCACATTAAGGATGTCGATATGTTGATTAAGAAATTTTTGAAAATGTTCTACGTTGTCAAAAGTGATGCCTCCATTTGGAGCTATTCTAGGGGACGAAGATTCTTTAACACTTCCTTCTTGTTCCTTATCTTCACCTAAGTCTTCATCTGATTGACCTAGAGTTTCACCTTCCGGATTTGTATCTCCAAGAAGGACATTTGGGTTTTCAGTTGTATTTTGTAGCCAATCTTCTCCTTCTCCTAAAATTTCTTTACCATTCCTAAGTTTAGTCATGGTGCTAAGTTTTGATTTCAGCAAATATATATATATATATATATATATATATATATATATATATATATATATATATATATTTTGCAACAAATTAAAAGGTATATATTTATATATACCTAATGCAATATTGTAAATGAAATGTTTAAGTTTTTTACTATGTTTTTTTATTTTTTGATTTTTTTAGTTTTTTTTATTTTTTAGTTTTTCTTTGAAACAATATAATAAAGACAAAAAATGAAACAATAAATGCACACAATAATAATAAGGCTAAAAGTAGATGAACTAATCTTCTATGAATAATTTATGAATATCATTAATAGGTTCAAGTCGTTCAGTGGGTCATGAAATGTTCTTCTTCAAATTGAAAGTTTTCTTTTAAGAATTTGATGAAAAGGGCTATGGTGATATTGTCTATCTCAGATGCTGGTTGATAAAAGTAAAGCTCATGGCAATACTCTCGATATAGCACAGCTCGCGGAACTCTACTCCATCTTTCCCTATCTGTGAGAACAACTTCTTGGTCCTCTACAAGGCCTAGGAATCGGTGTACAATGTCTGCATTCTCGAGGTATTCCTCGAAGCTGAACAACTCTGAAGATACTAAAGCTCTCCTATAGGCTAACCACCTATGGCAAGCTCTCTGAAGTTCATGATAGAACACTAATTGATGAGGATCCAGGATTCTATCCAAGACTAGCCTCTTAATCTGTTTAAGTTGTGTGGACCTAGATGAAATGATACTAAGTCTCCCGATAAGCTCGTCCCACAAGGATTGATTTCTACTTGCTTCGGGGACACTAAGGACAGAATTAACTTCTATGGCCGCTAATTGGTTTACTACGTTTATAGTAACTGCTAACCTCTTTTTAGGAGCTACCATCTAAACATGATTTTGAACCTTAAATGTTTTAAAATGCATCTAAATTTTTTTTTTTTTTGTCTTGTTTGTTTTTGTTCAAAAGGTTATGATGCATTCACGTCGGGTTCACCAAAATGTATCGCTCCAAATTTTTCGCACCCCTACCTTCAGGCTATTGGATCCGCGCCCAGAAGGAGGATGGGAAAAGGATGGTGCGGTACCTCTGACGAGAGGACTTTGCGAAGGTCCCGCCTCTCAAGGGAGGTGCATTTTGGTGATTTTTCGACGGATGGTGGGTTCACCAGGAAACATTTGACGGCAGTTTCCATGCCTAGGTTTTGGGAATGAGTTTTGATGAGTTCGTTTTATTTTTAAACATTCATCCTAGGTTTGGCCGAATGATTCTAACTTAAACTACATGAAAATGCAATTTAAATGCATACAACAAACATAAAGGAAAACAGAAATAGAGAATTTGTAGGAGGCCAATGAAGATTACCTGATCCGGAAGTCTGATGGAGTTTTTTAAGCTTGAAGCAGTCTGGATCGCCCGCAATTCAACAGAATCGCCTTCAATTTGATAAAATCGTCTGAACTGACAAGATCGTTTTCAATCCGACGAATTCGTCGACGAATTCATCGTAGACCCGCAAAACAAGAAATGATGCGAAATACAAGAAATTCTATTTTGCAAATAGGGGCAAACTATGTAAAACAGTAATATGAGTGTTGAACAATATACAAGAATAGAAGTAAATGCAAATAATTGTGTTTAGATAGCAGAATATGATCTTAACATGTAAACTAGACAAAATGGGTGAACTCCAAATGCAATATAATATAAAAACTGAATAAACAATCTAATTTATAACATAAAATGACAGAGAAAAGAGACAGAAGAACAAAATCTAGGCACTGATTGCCTCGATGTGCGCTGCAATCGAAATCGTCTCGCATCAGTACGAGATCGTCCCGAATTTGACGAGATCGCCTCCGATCTTGACAGTGTTCGTCTACCGCGATAGGTACTGGCTCCGGCTGAAAACCAAGTGGTATACCTGCAATGAAATGACTATAGGACTAATGCAAAATATGAATTACGATGTTTTAGAGCATAAGGGTTCAATTTGCATAAAAATTCAGCCAGGGGTTGGGGAGGGAAAAGCCTTAGAGTTAAATAGGCATAGGATAGTTGTTGGGAGGTTGGAGATCATCCCAATTTGGGAGATCTCCAATGGGGGAAGGGTCCCAACGGCGCAGACACGCTTCTGCCCGGATTGGAGACCCGTTGGAACGGATTCCAACTATGCAAATTCAGTTTTGCGACGAAATCGTCTGGACGTTCTAGTCCACACGTAAATCGTCAAATCTGGGGCGATATCGTCTGATCGGAGACGATATCGTCAAACGGTCAAAACAACTCGCTAAAAATGGCACGAAAAAGGAGGAAATGGGTTTCTCGACGGTTAACGGGCGGTTTGGGAGGTTAAATTTGAATTTAAATTATTTACTAAGGTGAATGTAATTATTCCAATTTTACTGCGCCAATTTTAGGGTGCTACAATATTTATATTTTAAGCCCAAGAGATTTGGTTTAAAGCTTCACATGATTGGTCAAAATATTTTCTAAATACCTTGAAGGAAGGAAATACCTAGGCCCAAAGGAAATAATATTATAATATTTATTATTATAATATTAAGTGTTAAAATAAAAGCCTAAGGTTACTTATAAATTAATTATAATATTCATATTATAATAAATTTATAACCCTAAGTAAGGGGTTGGCACAAAACATTAAGTTTAAATGTTTATTCCCATCGACGTTCGAGCAAGGAAGGAGTATGGTATTTATACCATAAGGTTTGAAGGCATAAGGCAAGTCTCCGAATGCACATGAGTATATTGGATTAATTGGTTGATGCGAATTCGTGAGCGCAAGAGGACAAAAGCTTTTAATTTTTAAAAGCAAAGGAAAGAACGTGGAAGGATAAAGCGACAAGGGTTCATACCCTTATCACCAACCACGTGGTTGGGCTAGTGGCAAAGCTTGGCAGCATAAGTCATTGGTGAATAGGAGGTCTCACGTTCGATTCTCGATAGCAGAGGGGAGAAAGTTTTGTTTCAAATATTTTGGTGCCAAGCGGAAGATACAAAGCGTAGTGGGTGCTTTAGAGGTCTCAAGTGAGCGCTTAGCTCACGTGGTGGTTAGGCCATGGCTAAGGCACTGGCGGTAGTGCAGCGGGGGATCGAATCCCATGGAGGAAGCATGCAAAGGTATTTATTTTGCATTAATAAATTTGTGCCTTTGGTTCTAAGTCATATGGTATGCGTTGTTGTGGAGGTATAAGGTGTTAAAAATAATTTTTATTTTTTGCCATATTGAGGGTGTTGAATAATTTGAGTTGTGATTTAATAAGTGCATTGGAATATTTTTGAATGGTGGTTATAATTATTTTGAAAATGCATTTATGATAAGTAGGGAGATATAAGGGAATAATTTTTATTATTCTATGCATTCAAATTCTGAAGGAAGTTATAGTGAATTATTTTGAAAGTGAATTATTGGAGTCCTTGCTGATTGTGTTTTGAGTGTGTTAAGAGGGAGTTAAAAGGTGTATGAGGTATTTTTATTATATGTATGTTTTGTTAAGCATTTTGAAGGGTTTGATTATTTGAGAAACCTAGAGAGTGGTTTGGAATTTATTTGGGCACATTTTGGAAGGAATACCTTGTGGAGGTTTTGAAATAGATTGTTGCTATCTAACCTTTTGAGTGGCACAAGGAGAATTGATTGTGAAATAGATTTTGAAGACATATCTCCATCAAAGTAAAAAGGTATGGGCACATCATCCTTTGATTGAAGTGTTGTTGGATTAAATGTTGTGAAATATAAGGTGGAGTGAAAAGGATTGTTTGATAAGCATTGTTGGAAATATTTGAGTGGTTTTTATATGCATGATTGGTGAATGTTTAGAGAACATTTGAGATAGAATATTGAAATTATTTGAGTTAGGGTTTGAGACCCACATTGTGCTCTTTGGTTGAAGAAGTATGAAAACACTTGTTTAGGGTTTGTGAGCAAGTTGTGTTTCATTGATTGAATGATTGAGTGAAACTTCTTGAGCATTGGTTTTGAGTGATATTGAAAGTGAATGTGCAAACATTAGAAATCAGATTTGTGAAAGCGATAGACTTAATGATTGAGTAGAACATATTGAGTCTTTGATAGAGTACATCATTCTCTATATGTTCTAGAGGTTAAATGAATTGTGAATAGAATATGTCTAAACTACTTCAAGTTAAAGGAATTACTTTGAAGATTAGACAAAGCAATTGATAGCATTGTGTGCAAGATTTGAGATTGATTGAGCATATCTTGTGAGCTTGTATTGAGCATGTGTTTGAGACTTAGAAATTTGAGGTAAGTCTTGGTGAAGACTTGAGAGTATATTGAGAAAGTTCTTGAGAGGAATTGAGGGTATATTTGAGGTAAGTCTTTGTGAAGACTTGAGAGCATATTGAGCAAGTTCTTGAGAGGACTTGAGGGTATATTTGAGGTAAGTCTTGGTGAAGACTTGAGAGCAGATTGAGCAAGTTCTTGAGAGGACTTGAGGGTAGATTTGAGGTAAGTCTTGGTGAATACTTGAGAGTATATTGAGCAAGTTCTTGAGAGGACTTGAAGGTAGATTTGAGGTAAGTATTTGTGAAGACTTGAGAGCAGATTTGATTGATTGATTTGTTCAAGCTTTGTGTTAAGGCTTGGGGTAAATCTAAGTAGATTTGATTTGTGATTGGATCAAGCTTTGTGTTAAGGCTTGAGGATAGATTTGAGGATAGATTTTGGTGTATATTTGAGAGCAAATTTGTGCTAGACCTGAGATAGAGTTAGAGTATATTTGTACTAGACTTGGGATAGAGTTTGGTGTAGATCTGAGATAGAGTTGAGAGTAAGATTTGGAGGTGATAGAGTAGAGGATAATAGTCTCTAGTGGATAGAGATCCATTAGCTAGGGTAGTGAGGATAGAGGTATTCTATGGAGAGAGATCCACAAGCTAGAGTAGTGGGGTAGAAGTCTTCTAGAAGATCATCAGCGGGGAAAGAGTTCTCCTGTGGATAGAGATCCATGAACCAGAGCAAGGGAAAAGAGTTCTCCTATGGAGTGTGATCCATGAACTATTTAGGAAGATAGAGTTCTTCTATGGAGAGAGATCCACGAACTAGTTGAGGAGAAAGAGTTCTCCTGGGTCAAGTTCCACAAACTAGAGAAGAGGGAAAAGAGTTCTCCTATGGAGAGAGATCCACAAATCAAAGCATTAGGGGATTGGTGTCTCCTTTGGATAGAGGTCCATAAACATTGTAATAGGGAAGTGATTCCCAAGAGATTTGTTGAGAAAATTTAGTAGAAATATTTTCTCCATGGAGTAGCCCACATTGGGTGAACCACGTTAAATTGGTGTCTCTATTGTGTGTGATGATTTGTGCATTGCTTTGATTACTGCTATTGATATTGCCATTGATAATATTGGATAATATTGTTTGGGAAAGAAAAGTAAAAGTTGATCTTATATTGTTCACCCCCCTCTCAGTATAAGCTTGTGTTCTTCAATTGGTATCAGAGCGGGTTCCTTCGAAAGAGTTTAACAGCTTGAAGGAAAAGTATATAGGAACACAGATGGCATCTCAGAGTGGATCTTCAACAAATAAGGCACCATTGTTCAATGGGAACAATTATGCTTTTTGGAACATAAGAATGAAGACTTACTTGATGGCACAAGGATATGAGACATGGCAAGCAGTTGAGGATGGATACACACCTCCAGCTAGTCCTCCTACAGATAAATATGGTAAGCTCCTACATCTATATAATGCAAAGGCAATGAATGCAATATTGAGTGGTTTACGTGAAGAAGAGTTTGTAAAAGTTATGCATTGCACATCAGCAAAAGATATTTGGGAAAAGTTGAAGAAAACATATGAGGGAGACAAAAAGGTCAAGATGGCAAAATTGCAAAATCACAAGAAAACATTTGAAGACTTGAAGATGAAGGATGAGGAAGACATTGCTACATACTTACTTCATGTGGATGAGGTTGTTAACTCCATGCAAGGACTTGGGTTTAAAGTTGAAGAATCAGATGTTTGTCAAAAGGTTTTAAGGTCACTCCCTATGAGGTATAGTGAAAAGGTTTCAGCCATAGAAGAAACAAGAGATATTGAAACTTTGACTAGGGATGAGTTACATGGAACTCTCACAGCTTTTGAGATGAGAATAGGAAAGGATCCTATCCCCAAGAAAGAGGTAACCTTCAAAGTAGCAAATAAAACAAAATATAAGAATCCATATTCAAGTGATGAGTCATCCAGTGATGAAGAAGCAAACTATGGCAGAAGGAACAAGGACTCAAGAAAGCACAAAGGTACAAAAATAGTTAAGTGTTTCAATTATGGTAAATATGGTCACTATGCATCTAACTATCCAGAAGCTAGAAGTAGCAGTGGTGAAGAGAAACAAGATCATAAGAACAGGGAAGCAGGAAAATCCAGGTATCAAAAGAAAAATAGGTATGGACAAAACAAGCATGAAAAGAAGTTTTTCCAGAGGCATAAGAAGAGTTTCTATGCAGATAAGACAGGCAAGAGTTCAAGTGATAGTGATGGAAGATCCTCAGGTAGTGAAGAAGAAGAAATTCTCTTCTTGGCAATAGAAGAAGAAGGAAGATGCTCCGATCCAAGAAAGTGGAAGGAAGAAGAAGGAACCAAGAATACTCAAATGGATTTAATAGTGAAGAAGAATATGAATATGCTCTTGAGGTTCTAGAGGAAGAATCAAAAAATGAAGAGGAAGGAGTAGTTGATCTAGAAGTTGAGCTCATTTCTGCTCTTAAGGAATTGAAAAAGGTTAGGAAGCAGAATTTAAAATTGAAGGATTAGGTTCAAGAATATGAGAAAAAAAAAGTAAGGCTTATACAAGATCTCAAATGAGAGTTAAAGTTGATAAGAAAAAAGGGTGAAGAAGATATAATTGAACAGTTAGAGATAAAAGTGTTAGAATGTGAAAGATTAAAGCATGAGGAGTTGACATTCTAAGGAAAGGACTTGAAAATTTTAATAATAAGATATATCAGTTTGGGAAAAGCTCAAAATATTTGGATGATATTATCAAAACACAAATATCTTCATCAAACAAGATAGGACTTGGTTTTGAAGAAGGACAAAGAGAACAAGGAGAGGAGTCAAGCTCAAGATCCAAAGAAGAAGAAGTTTCAAAAAAAGAGAGTGAAGGAGAAAGTGAGACTTATGAGGATAAGTTGAAAAATAGAAGGTTCACCAAGGAAGGAAATAATGCACAAATAAGGAACATATGGAATAGGAAACATCATAGGGAAGAAAGGACTAAGAAACCAATGGGTTCAAGGTAATATTTCTTCAAAGGATATTGCTTCTCATGTAACAGGTTTGGTCACAAGGCTATGCAGTGCAGGACACATGAAAAGAAGGAATATGGTTTCACTAAGAGGAATTTCAGAAATGGGCATCTCTTTCAAGGGTATTGTTACTCTTGTAATCATTTTGGTCATAAAGCAATTGATTGCAGGGTCCATGATAGGAATGGGTATGGCTTCACTAGGAGGAACTTCAAGATATTTGCACCTTCTAGGAACCACAACATTAAGTGTTATAAGTGCAATAATGTTGGGCATATGGCTAAGTGGTGTAGAACAAAATTTCTAGAGACAAGCAAGAACAAGGATATTCAAAAGAATCAAAATGGTATGTTGAGAAAGAAGGTTGACAAAGGAAAAGAGCATTGTATGCTGGGAGTAACTTTACTCCCACCCCAAAATTAATCACCTCAAGGAGAGGAGGTGGGGAGGGGGCTGAGCTAAGAGTCTTATCTTTAGCCCCAAAGGAGTCCCTTTGCCATTGATGACAAAGGGGAGAGATATTTGAGTTAGGGGGAGAGCATTCAGTTAGGGGGAGTAGTTTCTCAGGGGGAGCAGAATTGGAAAAAGAAAAAAGGAATGGTTAAGGAAAAAGGGTTGCCATCAATGACAAAGGGGGAGATTGTTGGAAATTTTGAGTAGTTATGTTGTCATTGATGTCAAGAGTCAGTGTCAGTGATGTCAAAAGTTAGTGCAAGGAATTGATAAAAGGAGGGTTAAAATATTTATATTTTAAGCCCAAGATATTTGGTTTAAAGCTTCATATGATTGGTCAAAATATTGTCTAAATACCCTAAAGGAAGGAGATACCTAGGCCTAAAGGAAATAATATTATAATATTTATTATTATAATATTAAAGTTGTTAAGACAAGGCCTAAAGTGAAGGAAGGAAATACCTAGGCCCAAAGGAAATAATATTATAATATTTATTATTATAATATTAAGTGTTAAAATAAAATCCTAAGGTTACTTATAAATTAATTATAATATTCATATTATAATAAATTTATAACCCTAAGTAAGGGGTTGGCACAAAATATTAAGTTTAAATATTTATTCCCATCGACGTTCGAGCAAGGAAGGAGTATGGTATTTATACCATAAGGTTTGAAGGCATAAGGCAAGTCTCCGAATGCACATGAGTATATTGGATTAATTGGTTGATGTGAATTCGTGAGCGCAAGAGGACAAAAGATTTTAATTTTTAAAAGTAAAGGAAAGAACGTGGAAGGATAAAGCGACAAGGGTTCATACCCTTATCACCAACCACGTGGTTGGGCTAGTGGCAAATCTTGGTAGTGTAAGTCATTGGTGAATGGGAGGTCTCGCATTCGATTCTTGATGGCAGTAGAGGGGAGAAAGTTTTGTTTCAAACATTTTGGCACCAAGCGGAAGATACAAAGCGTAGTGGGCACTTTAGAGGTCTCAAGTGAGTGCTTAGCTCACATGGCGGTTAGGCCATGGCTAAGGCATTGGTGGTAGTGCAATGGGGGATCGAATCCCATGGAGGCAACATGCAAAGGTATTTATTTTGCATTAATAAATTTGCACCTTTGGTTCTAAGTCATATGGTATGCATTGTTGTGGAGGTATAAGGTGTTAAAAATAATTTTTATTTTTTGCCATATTGAGGGTGTTGAATAATTTGAGTTGTGATTTAATAAGTGCATTGGAATATTTTTGAATGGTGGTTATAATTATTTTGAAAATGCATTTATGATAAGTAGGGAGATATAAGGGAATAATTTTTATTATTCTATGCATTCAAATTCTGAAGGAAGTTATAGTGAATTATTTTGAAAGTGAATTATTGGAGTCCTTGTTGATTATGTTTTGAGTGTGTTAAGAGGGAGTTAAAAGGTGTATGAGGTATTTTTATTATATGTATGTTTTGTTAAGCATTTTGAAGGGTTTGATTATTTGAGAAACCTAGAGAGTGGTTTGGAATTTATTTGGGCACATTTTGGAAGGAATACCTTGTGGAGGTTTTGAAATAGATTGTTGCTATCTAACCTTTTGAGTGGCACAAGGAGAATTGATTGTGAAATAGATTTTGAAGACATATCTCCATCAAAGTAAAAAGGTATGGGCACATCATCCTTTGATTGAAGTGTTGTTGGATTAAATGTTGTGAAATATAAGGTGGAGTGAAAAGGATTGTTTGATAAGCATTGTTGGAAATATTTGAGTGGTTTTTATATGCATGATTGGTGAATGTTTAGAGAACATTTGAGATAGAGATTGAAGATTATTTGAGTTAGGGTTTGAGACCCACATTGTGCTCTTTGGTTGAAGAAGTATGAAAATACTTGTTTAGGGTTTGTGAGCAAGTTGTGTTTCATTGATTGAATGATTGAGTGAAACTTCTTGAGCATTGGTTTTGAGTGATATTGAAAGTGAATGTGCAAACATTAGAAATCAGATTTGTGAAAGTGATAGACTTAATGATTGAGTAGAACATATTGAGTCTTTTGATAGAGTACATCATTCTCTATATGTTCTAGAGGTTAAATAAATTGTGAATAGAATATGTCTAAACTAGCTTCAAGTTAAAGGAATTACTTTGAAGATTAGACAAAGCAATTGATAGCATTGTGTGCAAGATTTGAGATTGATTGAGCATATCTTGAGCATATTGAGCAAGTTCTTGAGAGGACTTGAGGATATTTGAGGTAAGTCTTGGTGAAGACTTGAGAGCATATTGAGAAAGTTATTGAGAGGACTTGAAGGTATATTTGAGGTAAGTCTTGGTGAAGACTTGAGAGCATATTGAGCAAGTTCTTGAGAGGACTTGAGGGCAGATTTGAGGTAAGTCTTGGTGAAGACTTGAGAGCATATTGAGCAAGTTCTTGAGAGGACTTGAAGGCATATTTGAGGTAAGTCTTTGTGAAGACTTGAGAGCAGATTTGATTGATTGATTTGTTCAAGCTTTGTGTTAAGGCTTGGGGTAAATCTAAGTAGAGTTGATTTGTGATTGGATCAAGCTTTGTGTTAAGGCTTGAGGATATATTTGAGGATAGATTTTTGTGTATATTTGAGAGCAGATTTGTGCTAGACCTGAGATAGAGTTAGAGCATATTTGTACTAGACTTGGGATAGAGTTTGGTGTAGATCTGAGATAGAGTTGAGAGTAAGATTTGGAGGTGATAGAGTAGAGGATAAGAGTCTCTAGTGGATAGAGATCCATTAGCCAGGGTAGTGAGGATAGAGGTCTTCTATGGAGAGAGATCCACAAGCTAGAGTAGTGGGGGTAGAAGTCTTCTAGAAGATCACCAGCCAGAGTAGAGGGAAAGAGTTCTCCTATGGATAGAGATCCACGAACCAGAGCAAGGGGAAAGAGTTCTCCTATGGAGTGTGATCCACGAACCAGCTGGGAAGATAGAGTTCTTCTGTGGAGAGAGATCCATGAACCAGTTGAGGAGAAAGAGTTCTCCTGGGTCAAGTTCCACAAACCAGAGAAGAGGGGAAAGAGTTCTCCTATGGAGAGAGATCCACAAATCAGAGCATTAGGGGATTGGTGTCTCCTTTGGATAGAGGTCCATAAACATTGTAATAGGGAAGTGATTCCCAAGAGATTTGTTGAGAAAATTTAGTAGAAATATTTTCTCCATGGAGTAGCCCACATTGGGTGAACCACGTTAAATTGGTGTCTCTATTGTGTGTGATGATTTGTGCATTGCTTTGATTATTGCTATTGATATTGCCATTGATAATATTGGATAATATTGTTTGGGAAAGAAAAGTAAAAGTTGATCTTATACTGTTCACCCCCCTTATCAGTATAAGCTTGTGTTCTTCATTTATAAAAATGGAAGGGATGGAATGTATTAATTATTTTCATATTGCATAAAATATATGCTTATAAGAAGGTTGTTACCTCAAAGAGGCTAGCAATTATGTATTATTATTTCAATTTATTCAATAAACCTAAACATTTTCTTTCATATTGCAATATTATTGCTTTCATATTTGTTAGTTTTGTTATTTATTGCAATATTTATATGGATGCACTTATTCTAATTAGAAGGTTCCTAACAAAAATTATTTAGAAAATTATTATCATACCCTTGTTAATGAGACATTGTGGGAAACCTATGTGGCATTTTTTGGGCCAAACTTATGTGGGCATCTTGGTTTTTTATTGAAACTAATTCTAAACTACAATCTAAATAATTTTAACTTTGAAGCAGATCAAGCAACATGAAACAAACAATACACAGGTGTTTTTCCTTTGATCATGTTAGCTGAACCAAGCATTTCATTAATTTTCTCCAAAAATAGGATACAAAATAAAATAGCCCTTTTACAATTTTGAAATTTCCCTCTAATACCCTGTTTTCCCCTTTTCCCGCCTAAAACAATGCATTTTAAATTTGAATTTCAGAGGTAAACTTCCTAGGGTCATAACTTCGTGCTTGTTGCTCCAATTGACTATTACAACATGTTTTTAGAAAGGGCACAAGATGGACTAAGTGGATTAGGATTTATTTAAATCCTATGGCTATTTTAAAATCCTCAAATTCGTCCTCTTAGACCTTCAAAATTCACTTGCAAGTTCGGGTATCTAGATTTTCACTATTTTTGGCATGGTTTTGCCATAAAACATACATAACTCCCAAACCGTTCAGGGTATTGGGGTGATTATTTCACCATTGGATCTAATTTTCTATCCCCTAGAAAACTAAATACACTTATAAAATAATTAAATCGAATATAAGTTTTAGGTGATGCAAGATCACTCTTACACCACTGGATGCTGCTGCATCAAACTTGCCCTAGCTTAGTATGAATACTTTGGAAATAACTAATATATGTTCTTATATTTTTAATTTATAAAAGGATTTAATTACCCTTATGGGTCAATTGAAACCTTGCTTATATTTTGCATTGGATTTAGACAATTTTTTGTTGGCTTTTGAGGTTTTCTTTGTTCACTTTCATTTGGGAAAAAATGTTGATTCAAAGAGGAACTGAAAGCATCTTGTTGAACCTTAATTTGCATTTTTTGATATAGCTAGCTATACATAATTATTATTGTATTTAAACAAGTATTATTACTAAAATTGGATTCTAAATGAATTTCTAAATTATTAATATAGATTGGTTATTTGGTTTAAAAAATGGGATTTTTTCTTCATTAAATATAGTCTTGAAGGAAACTTAGCAATCATGTTTGTCATGCCATAATTAACTTTACTAACATGATATTATTGAGAGTATTTTTGAAAAAAATTTGTGGGAAAATATATTAAATATTAGAATTTATACATACTTTTGAAAATCATCAAGTTGAAATGGTTGGTCCATATGACAATGTTGCAATGGATTTACATTAAATCAAAACTACATTGTATTAAAAATGTTTATTTATGGTTAAATTATTGTCATATAGGTATAATAGTTGATTACATTTGCCTAGTTTAAATGGTAGGTGGTTCATATTTTGGGTGTATTGTGATATGGAAAATTGAAGGATGTGTCTTTAGCTATACATTTACACAAACTTCAAATAATAATTTTAATAAATATTAATATACTCATTTTTAGGAAAGAGAGGTGGATATTCTTAAGTTTTGGTTGGGTTAAAATTTCTAATAACTAAATTTAATGCTTATAAAACCAATATTTTTTATTAGGGTAAAAATGGGATTTTGAAATGTCCCGAACCCTTTTACAAGAGCACAAATATAGATATAAAACTCCTTCTTGATGAAGGTAACAAAGGTAGTAATACCTTCTAGCATCCACCCCTAGGAAGTTCTAGCTCACCTAAAAAACCTAGATGATCCCCAACTCTTATTCTTGTGGAGAAACACACCCAATAATATTAGCTCTAGGCTCCAATTCCTATGGAGAAACAAGCCCTAAAAATATTGGATCCAATTCTTGTAGAGAAGCTATCCTAGAAAAATTATAGCTCCAATTCCCATCAAGAGCTAAACCTAGAAAAACTTAGCTTCAATTCTAGTTAAGTAGACCCAAAAAAACGTTGGCTCTGATTCTTGTGGAGAAATAAACCCAAAAAATTCTAGCTCCAATTCCTATTGATAATTAGTTTAAAAAAATCTTGGTTCTGATTCTAGAGGAGAAGTGGACCTAGAAAAACCATGGATCCAATTCCTATGGAAAAATAAACCATGAAGAACCTTGAATTTTAATTCTTGTGGAGAAAAAAACCCAAAAAACCGTAGCTCTAATTTTTATGGAGAAGCAAATTTGTTTAATATTGGCTTTGATTCTTGTGAAGTAGACCCCAAAAAAACCTTGTATCTAATTCCTATGGAGAAACAAACCCAAAAAAACCTGGTTTCAATTACCACCTATATAGATGTAATGAAATCATTGCCTATGGTTGACCACCAACATATCCACAAGATCATTTTCTATAACCTATCATCCCTTTGCTCCAATCCCTATGGAGAAACAAACCTAGAAAATATTGTAGAGAAGCAAACTTAGAAAACCTTGGCTCTGACTGTTAGCTCTACAGATGTAATGAAATAAACTCCTATGGATGACCACTAGAAAATCTACAGGATCATATTCTATAAATTATCATCCCTTTGCTCTAGTCCCTATGGAGAAACAAACCTCAAGGACTATGTATTGTCTATAGGCTACTCTTTTTGAACTAATATGAGAATATATGGGCGGATCTTCTCAAAGGGTATCCACATTTTATCCTCCTCTATTGGCTAACAAGTTTGATACCATATTAGATTTCCTATATATATGGATTACTTCCACCTCAATAAATTTTTGGAGAGCATTCTAAATATCTTGAAACATATTACTTATTTGCCAATTTATCTTTGTTGCTTGCTTAAGATAGTTAATGATATTCAAATAATATCCTTCCACTACTAACTTTCCAACTTCCAAGTCTCTTTCTAGTTATACCCCTATCAATATAGCTTAATATTTTACTTGATGGCTTGTAGCGATTCCCAAATATTCATTGACTACACCCTTTATCCTCTCTTGTTCATATCGAACAATAACACTTAACCCCACCTTTCATGGGTTCTCCTTTGAGGCCCATAAAAATCCATCTTCATCCATTCTTCTTAAGGTGGTAGTCATTTAGTCTTGGTCCTTGATTGATTCTAAGTATCATCCAAGCTACCAACTAGGTCTAAGTTCCAGGTTTTCTCAATCTAGCCCCATATTCTATTTTAGGTTTGATCAAACACTTTATTATCTTCACATTTTCCTCAATTGCTTGTACAATAATCTACCCATTATTCCATGTTCTATTCTCTTCAAATATTCTCCTATTCCTTTCCAACCATATTCTCCAAGCATAGTGGAAAGAAATTAGACTCTAAATTCCATTGAGCCTAGGACAAGTGAAAGGCTTCTCTCATTGTTCTAACCAAGATAGCATGGTTTTTGGTGAAGCCCAAACTATCCTCACATTATTTATTAGTGCATGAAGTATATTTTATGAGTAGTCACATTCTAGGAAGATATGTTGAACCAACTCCTCTCTCTGCTTGCAGTTGGGTATTGAATTCCTCTCTTTTGCAAATTATCTATAGTCAATATCTTATTTTGTGTAGCCAACAATAGTAAGACCTCTTGTTTGGAAATTTATTTCTTCCCCCATATTCTCTTCCATGGAAGATATTTCTTTCTTATAAGACTAATATTTGAATATCAATATGATTCTAATAAAAAATAGGATAATTTTTTATTAAATAATATTTTCTTAGAATTTTATGATTGGAGATGGAAAATATGAAAAAATGATATGAGGTTTTGAATGAATTTGAGATCTAGAAATGTTGGAAAACTTATACTATGACCTTTGCTTAAATATTAAAAAACAATTCATATCAAAATTGTAAAATAACCCTTATCCAGTAATAGTTGGATAGGGTCAGGAGAGATATTTGAGATTCTCATTGGTTGGGCTTATGGACCCAATAGTAAGGTGGAATTTATAATTTATGTTGCAAGTTATTTATAGATAGATGAAATTAATGCTATTGATTAACCATATAAAAGCCAAAGATAACTTCATTAACATTATCTGATTTTTATAAATTTTGTTAATGATTTAGACATAAGTTATTGAATAAATATCTATCTTATTTATTAAATTTATATATGAGTACATGTTAATTTGACATTGTGGTATTAGTTTGATATATTAATAATATTATTCTTATTATAAGAAATTTTTTAAGATTATCATGTTCTTAATATGTTCTAACCTTATTTTATCTTATCAATATGTTTATTGCAACTTCAATAATATGTTGAGATAGCTATGATGTAATATGAAACTTAATTTTATTATTGATTATAATGAAAGATATGTTATGATCAAATATTTAATCCAATGAAAGCAAATCAAATTCTTACACAAACAAATGTATTGTTGTTACTATAACTAGAAATATTATTTTAAAACTATAATTTTGCATTAAAAAATATGAAGTGAGTAGTTGCCTTCATAAGAATTTACATGACAAACTTAATATTTACAAGAAACAATATGTATCAACTATAGTACAAAGTGGAAGAAATATTAGATGGAACACACACTACTAGGATAATAGTGTATCACAAGGCAATACAAATTCTAATCTTATTGAAGATGGAATCAAATGAGATGAATAAATTTCTATAATTTGTTAGATATATTATATTAAGTGTCCCTTACAATTACTAGGATAACTTCTTCTCATTTTCAGGGAACTAATTATGATCGATATTGTATCTTGTGTGAAAATAATGGTGATCATGTTTTTCAATAATCTATTAGGGTATATGTATCATAAAGAATTTGCTTATCCCTTCTATTGAAGCAATGACACTTTTGAGGATGAACTTGAGAAAATTGTAATTCATAAAATGGACACCACATATAGCATAGATTCCATTTTTAACTTTACTACTCCTTCAAGCTTAATATATGAAATATTTTACCCACTACTCACATGATTATAGATTTTTTTCACTTTTTCGATGTACATTTAAATTGGCCTTAGATAATTTAAAGTGTAATATTGATTTCATTTATGTGTGCATTTTAAGGAAAAAATATTTACTTTCATATATGTTTGTGCGTGTGCATATTCTAACTATAAAAAACATTTAAAGTGAGAAAAATAATTCTAACAATAGGGAAAGAGTCAACAACTAGGAATCTTGGGTCAAAATGTTTATGAAATGGAAGGTTTTAAACATTCACAAGGCCAAAGTTCCTATGGCGCTAGAACATTATAAAGAATAATGGCTATCAACCCTAAAATTTGACCCAATCATTTTTCTTTCTACAACATTGATATTTTGCTACTAATTTTGATGATTAATTTTCCTACTTTTTCTACTTTATTCTCTTAAAATAATTCTTGTAATTACTCCATTGCTAAATTATTAACATATTTAGCTAAAATATCATTGTATCCCTAGCATTTTAAAATAATATGCTTCTCTATATCAACTACTCTTGATGTACAAAAGCTACATGTCCTATCCTCCCATTCCTCTTTTGGTATCTTGTGTTTAACTATTTTACATCTAAATTTGTGTTAATTGGTCCTTAGTTGGGTTATGAGAATGTTTCCTCTCCAATTAATGTTTGCCCTTATATAGGCCTTGTGGTAGTGATCATATGTAGGATTAAATATCTACCATGAGCACATGGTTGCGCCTTAATTTATGAAAATATATGTCATGATATTTCAACATGATATATTGCATTTAATTATTATAGGATCATGTTAGATGTTTTTTAAATTATTTTTCTTAGTGGTATTATTATTATTTTACTATAGAAAAAGGGATTGTACTTAGGTCCCCCACCCTTAACAAATCACAAATATTTTCTTAATATTTTGAGAGTTTACAAAAAAATTCAATTCTCTTCTCAATTGAGTTGTTATAGTTAAATACCTACATTTTTTATAGAAATATTGAATTATTGATTTTCATTTCCTAGATCTTCTTCAATTTTCTTTGTAACTACAAATATTCCAAAATTTAGCATCCTTCTTGATATTTTCATGTAGCATCCTTCATAATATAAAAAATCCACCTCTACTATCTACACATTGCATCTTAATAGAATATAATTTTCCAAACTTCATGCTATCATAGTTTTCTTTATTAGATTTGGACGACTAGTTTCCTTCCTGAAGCATAAGTGCAACCACAAAAATTGTAATAAATAGTTTATATGAAAACACATTAAAGTTATTGAATACCATAAATAATACCAATGGAAAACATTAAATTAAATCTAAATCATTATTTAACTCAGGAAGTCGACATTTTTATCATCTTTAGTTAAAGTTACTACTTCCTCTAACCATAGAAAAGAGAATTTAACTTCATGATATTCTATTAAAACCACTATATTGGCTAGCCTATCTGCACATTTGTTTTCTTTTCTTAATGTATGTGTAAACCTGATTTCTTCAAAATCTATAGCAAGGTCTTGTATTTCCATAATGATCTCTTATATGTTCCATGGAACCTTTGCTTTTCTTAAAATTGCCTTCCATCCATACTAAGTTCCATTTCATTTGTCTACATATTTTTAACCCTTCTAAAGTCACCCAAGCTTCAACTTCATTATTTTTCTTAAAACCACTATTGAAAGTGTAGTGTGACAAAATTGCATCCTTATTATTTATAATTATTTTTCCTCCTGCTACTAGTCTTGGATTTCTTTTAGATGCTCCATCAATATTCAATTTGACCAACTCCACTTCTAGTGGTTTCCACTTTTTATTCTTTGCCTTAATTTTTTCTCCTGAACCCAAAATCATAATTTCATTATATGAATTGAATCCATCTATCAAGGCTCTATGCTTCAAGATTAGGGATTGGGTGAGTTGATAGGGTTGGTTTAGACTTCTCTATGACTAAATAAACCTTTCTTTTCATCACCTCTAAACTTATTTTATTTCGTTTAAATATTTTTCTATCTCTTTCTAGCAATATAGTATAAATTATTGTATCTTTTGATATATTCTAGATTGTCTGTAATGCCTCAATTTTATAAGTGTTGTGTCATTGCTTTAATCATTCTTAAATTCTACCTTTAATCACCATGAATTTATCAAACATATTTATTGGAAATATGAGCAACATTTGTTGTCATTAATGTCAAGAGTCAGTTTCAGTGAGCAGTGCAAGAAGAAGGATACCAAGAGTCAGTTTCAGTGATCAATGCAAGAGAAATATTGCTTCTAGACCTAAGGGAAATAATATTATAATATCTCCCATTATAATATTCAAGGTGGTCAGATAAGGTCTACATGAGAAATAAGAAGGCCCAAGAAAAATATTATTATAATATTAAATGTCTAATGGTAATACCTAAAGTAATTAAATTAATTATAAATTAATTATAATAATTTAATTATAAATTAATTTGTAATTTAATTTAATTAACCCTATGGTTATTAAATTAATTATAAGTTAATTATAATAATTTTATTATTAATTAAATTATAATCTAATTTAATTAACCCTAATGTTAGGGTTATAAAGACAAATAAGATGCGCTGATATCATACATTATCTCCTCCACTGACATCAAATAAATTCAAGACATGGGTATAAATACTTGAAGCCTAAGAGGCTCCAAAGTATCCATGATTGAATTAAATAAAATCCCCAAGCAAAACTTGTGTGCAATATTCGGTGAGCAAGAGAGGGAAGAATTTCATCATTTGACCTTTTTGGCTAGTAGCGAAGGGAGAAAAGGCACAAGGCATGAAGGCCTTGTCACCACCTATCCAGGTGGGCTAGCAACAATTGGCAGTGTCTTAGGAACATGAGGTACCACATTCGATTCGTAGAAAGGAAGGTTGTAAGGTTGTTTTGTGCACCAAATATGCCAAATACTTTTGGATTTTGGTTCCTAGGTAGAAGACAAAGCACCATGGGCGCTTTTGCTTTCCACGTGAGCGCTTACCTCATCCAACTTGGCAATCGTAGATAAAGCGTTGGAGGTATTATGACGTGGGATCTAATCCCACCAGGAGCACTTTGAGAGGTACACAAATTTTATTACAATTTTTTTTTTCTCCTAAGGTTGTATGGTGTATTTTTGAGCTTAGGGAGATATAAGGTTGATGAAATTAAATAATTATTTTATTTAATTGTTTGGTGGATTGAGTTATTTAGAATGGAGTTATAAGGTGTAATAAGAGATTTATTTTTATATGCTTTTGGTGAATGCTAATTTCAAGAAGGAGTAATAAGGTGTATTTGAGTTTAATTTTTTTTGTAATTGTGAAATATTTTGAGGGAGTGTTAGAGTGATATTTTTTCATCTAACCTTTTAAATTTGCAAAGAGAGTAATTGTGATTGAGACAAGTTTTGAGGTCAATTGTTCATCAAACAAAAGGTATGGGCACATCTTCCTTGTGAGTGATTGTTGAATGTTGTGAAAGCTAAGTTGGAGTTAAAAGTGTTGTTTGATAAGCATTTTTTAGTTTGATTGTTATAGGTTTTTCTTAGTGAAATTTGATGGTAAAAACCTTGTTTGATAAGCATTGTTGAGTAAGATTTTTTAGAATGCTTGACTGAGAACTTGTGAACTATCTTGAACTAGGGTTTAGACAAAAATCATGAGTATCGTTGTTATGTGAGATTGTTTGATAAGCATTATTGGAAATAATTGAGTGAGGGCTCATATGCTTGGACTAGGGTTTGTAAGCAAAGAATGTTTCATTGAGTGATTGGTTGAAGTAGAGTTGATTGAGCCTAGTCAATTGGAAGTGTTGAAGTGATAGTTCAAGTTCTGTGAAACAAATTGTACTTTATTTCTGCTTTGAGTTGAAGGAAAGATTGAAAGTGATTGAGTTTGAAGTATATTGAGTCTCTAACAATTATCTATATGTTTTTGTGATTAATAAAGAGATATTGAAAGTGATTGAGCATTGTTGTGAGTGTGAAGCATATTGAGTCTCTAACAATTCTCTATATGTTTTTGTGATTAATAAAGAGAGATTGAAAGTTATTGAGTATTGTTGTGAGTGTGAAGCATATTGATTCTCTAAAAATTCTCTATATGTTTTTGTGAGATAGGACAAGTTCTAGTGAGGACTTGTTGAGTAGATTTGAGATAAGTCTTGGTGAATACTTGTGAGCAGTGAGAGCAAGTTCTAGTGAGGACTTGTTGAGAAGATTTGATGTAAGTCTTGGTGAAGACTTGTGAGCAGTGAGAGCAAGTTCTAGAGAGGACTTATGGATAGATTTGAGGTAAGTATTTGAGAAGACTTGAGAGAAGAGTTAATTGATTGATTTGTTCAAACCTTGAGTTAATATTTGGCATAGATCTAGTAGATTTGATTTGTGATTGATTCAAGCTTTGTGTTAAGGCTTGAGGAAAAATTTTGGTGCATATTTAAGGATAGGTTTATGCCAAACCAGAGATAGATATTGAGTAGATTTATGCTATACTGAAGGACTGTGTTTAGTGCAGATTTGAGGATAAATATTGAGCAGATTTGTGCCAGATCGAGCGACTGTGTTTAGTGTAGATCAGAGATAGAGATTGAGCAAATTTGTGCTAGACCGAAGGACTATGTTTAGTATGAATTTGAGATAGAGATAAGAGTAATATTTTGAGGTGATATAGTATAGAGGACAATAGTCTATGGTGGATAGAGGTCCATTAGCTAGGGTCATGAAGATAGGTCTTTTGAGTGAGGGCAAGAGTCTTCAATGGATAGAGATCCATTAGCCAGTATAGTGAAGGTATTAGTTCTTCTAGAAGGTCACCATACAAATTAGAGGGGATTGGTGTCTCCTATGGATAGATATCCACAAACTTGATTAGGGTATTGGTGTCTCCTTTGGATAGAGGTCCATAAACATTGTAATAGAGAAAGGTTTCCCAAGAGATTTGTTGAGAAAATATTAGTGAAAATTTTTCTTCGTGGAGTAGCCCACATTGGGTGAACCATAATAAATTGGTGTCTCAATTGTGTGTGATGATTTGTGCATTTATTTGATTAATTTTTTATATATTTTCATTGATATATTACATAATATTGATTGGCAAAGAAAAGGAAAAAGTGGTATTATACTTTTCACCCCCCTCTCAGTATAATATTGTGTTCTTTAATTGATATCAGAGCAGGTTCCTTTGGAAGAGTTTACCAGATTTAAGGAAAATCTTACAAGAACACAGATGGATTCTAAGAGTGGATCCTTAGATAATTTAGCACCAGTGTTTGATGGAAGCAATTATGTATTTTGGAGTATGAGAATGTATTTTGGAGTATGAGAATGAATATCCACATAATGACACTTGGAAATTAAATATGGGAAGCAATTAAAAATGGATACACACCACCAGCTACTCCACCTACATATAAATATGGTAAGCTTCTACATCATTACAATTCAAAAGCAATGAATGCAATTTTGAGAGGTTTGCATAAAACAAAGTTTATAAAGGTTATGCACTGCAAATCAAAAAAGGAAATTTGGGATAAGTTGCAAGGCATATATGAAGGAGATAAAAAGGTAAAAAAAATAAAGTTGTAAAATCTCAATGGAATATTTGAGGGCCTAAAAATGAAGGAAGAGGAAAATATTAGTGCTTATCTAATTCATGTAGATGATGTTGTTAACTCCATGCAAGGACTTGGACTTGAAGTTCAATAATCTGATGTTTGTGATAAGATTTTAAGGTCACTCCCAAAAAGGTTTAGTGAGAAGATTTCAAATATAGAGGAATCAAAATATAGTGATATTTTGACAAGAGATGAATTACATGGCATTCTCACAGCTTTTGAGATGAGAACAAAAGAGGAACCTAATATCTAGAAGGAAGCAACCTTAAAAGCTACTAAGAAGACAAAGGGAAATAATCTATAGATTTAAACAATGAGTTATCCAGTGATGAAGAAGAAAATTATGGTAGAAGGAATAAACATTCAAGAAAGTATAAAGGTATGAAATCAGTTAGATATTTCAATTATGGAAAGTATGGTCACTATGTAATTGATTTTCAAGAAGCTAAAAATAGCAATGATGAAAAAAATAGGATCATAAGAATAGGGAAACAAAAAAACATAGGTACCAAAATAAAAGTAGGGATGGACAAGGCAAGCAAGGAAAGAAGTTCTTCCAAAGACATAAGAAGAGTTTTTATGCAGACAAGGCAAGTAACTACTCAAGTGATAGTGATTATAGTTCCTTAGATAATGATAAATATGAAGTTCTATTTTTGGAAAAAGAAAAATAAGTGGTTAGTAAAAGGTCACCAATAATCCTTAAGTGTTTTAGATGTGGTAACTTTGGTCATCTTGAAGATAGTTGTATAAGGAATGGATTCAGTTTCAGTGATGATGAATATGAAGATACACTTGAAGGACCAGAAGAGAATCTTCTTATGGAAATAGAAGAAAGTACTTCTAGTAGAAACCATATGGTAGCATTGTCACAAAACATATGGTACTTTCACCACTAAACTTTTATTTCATGCATTTATCATTTCTATTATTTTTATTTTTTTGAGTAGGGGCTTGATTTTTGTTCAAGGGAGTTCAACATTTTTTGTCATCTTAGATAAACCCCTCTACCACTAATCGTATCTTTTTCTATGTGTTTTGTAGGAAATTAAAAATGCCATTGATAGGCAAAATCATTGGAGGTGCTTCTATAGACTAGCAATGCTTTTATGGATTGGCAATGCTTTTGTCTCTATGGTAGAAACAAGTTCTTCCACCCCATAATATTTTTTTTATTTTAGTATTAGTACTTAACCTTGTCTATTATTTGATTAAATTAGTCTCTTTTATTTTTATTTGGTAAAATATTCAAACAAAAAAGAAGGAACTAGTTTAGTCTTAATCATATAGGGGACCAATTAAATATTTAAGCTTTAACATTAAATTGAAATTGTATATAGTTACATCTAGGTATAGTTTGTTGCATATTTCTTGCACCCTTACCTATTAAATATAAATCATTATGTACTTCCTCATTGAAAAGCAAAAATCATTTTTAGCTTTAGGTCCTAATTATTGCATTTGTATGTTGCATTAGGATGAGATTAAGGTAAATATTTTTTCAAAGGCAAACAAATAGAGGAAGATTCATAGAAAGGATAAGTTGACCTTAAGGTTGAGCTTATTCATGCCCTTGATGCATTAAGGGAGGTAAAAATCAAAACTCAAAACTCAAGCTTAAATTTCAAGAATGTAATGAAGAGAAGGGAAAGCTTATAGAGGATCTAACCAACTCAATAGCTAAGACAAGGATATTCGAAGAGAATTTAGAAGCAAAGGTTGTAGAATGTGAAAGGTTAGAGAATTAGGTATCTTTACTAAGGGAAGTAAAATATTCTAAGGAAATCCTACATAAGTTTGGTAAAATTTCAAAAACCATAGACAAGATTATCAAGGTACAAAGATGGTCAAAAAACAAAATAGGTCTTGGTTTTGAATAGGTACAAAAGAAATAAGGAGATGAGTCAACTAGAAGAAAATTTAGAAGAAGAGAGTGTAAGAGAGTGAGACTTATGAGGATGAGTTGGACAACAGAAAGTTCAACAAGGAAAGGAACAATGCACAAATGAGGAACAAATGGAACAAGAAGCAACATAGGGTAGAAGAGACTAAGAGACCAATGAGGTCAAGGCAAGGAAGTTTCAATGGATGATGCTTCTCATGTCATAGGTTTGGGAATAAATCTACATAGTGCAAGACACATGGAAAAAAAGAATATGGAAGTTTCAAAAATAGGTAGTATTTTCAAGGGTATTGATACTCTTGTAATCAGTTTGGTCACAAGGCATTGAATTGTAGGGTTCATGATAGGAATAGATATGGCTTCACTAGGAGAAATCCCAAGAAATTTGAACTTCCAAGGAATAACAACATTAAGTGTTATAAGTGCAATATTTATGGACATACAACAAAGTTGTGTAGAGTAAAAATTCTAGAGACAAGTAGGAATAGGAATAGTCAAAGGAATCAAAAGGATTAGATGAGGAAGAAAGTGGATAAATGCAAAGATCAGTGCTTGTTGGGAGTAGAAATACTTCCACCCAAGAATTAACCACCTCAAGAGGAGGTCAAGGAGGGGATAAGCTACGAGTCTCATTCTTAGTCCTGAGCCCCAAAGGTGATCCATTACCATTGATGACAAAGGGGAAGATATTTGAGTTAGGGGAAGAGAATTCAGTTAGGGGAACCAATTTCTCAGGGGGAGTAGAACAAGAAAAGGTAAAAGGAATGATAAAAGGAAAATGGGTTGCCATCAATGACAAAGGGGGAGATTTTTGGAAATATGAGCAAGATTTGTTGACATTTATGTCAAGATTCAGTTTTAGTTAGCAGTGCAAGAATAAGGATGCCAAGATTTAGTTTCAGTGTTCAGTGCAA
Source organism: Wollemia nobilis (assembly GCA_028583015.1). Lineage (NCBI taxonomy): Eukaryota > Viridiplantae > Streptophyta > Pinopsida > Araucariales > Araucariaceae > Wollemia > Wollemia nobilis. The sequence goes on along the minus strand of JAQPPZ010002555.1, from coordinate 918,311 downwards.
GAGAAAGATTGCTTCTAGACCTAAGGGAAATAATATTATAATATCTTCCATTATAATATTGAAGGTGGTCACATAAGGTCTACAGGAGAAATGAGAAGGCCTAAGAAAAATAATATTATAATATTTTATTATAATATTAAAGGTCTAATGGTAATATCTAAAGTAATTAAATTAATTATAATAATTTCATTATAAATTAATTTGTAATTTAATTTAATTAACCCTATGGTTATTAAATTAATTATAAGTTACTTATAATAATTTTATTATTAATTAAATTATTATCTAATTTAATTAACCCTAAGGTTAGGGTTATAAAGGCAAATAAGATGCGTTGACGACATACATTATCTCCTTCACCGACATCAATGAAATTCAAGACATGGGTATAAATACCCAAAGCCTAAGAGGCTCCAAAATATCCACGATTGAATTAATTAAAATCCCCAAGCAAATCATGTGCACAATATTCGATGAGCAAGAGAGGGAAGAAGTCCATCGTTTGACATTTTTGGTTTGTAGAAAAGGGATAAAAGGTACAAGGCACAAAGACCTTGTCACCACCTAGCCAGGTGGGCTAGAGATAATTGGAAGCATCTTAGGAACGTGAGGTACCATGTTCGATTCACATCAAGGAAGGTTGTGAGGTTGTTTTGTGCGTCGAAGATGCCAAAGCCTTTTGGATTTTGGTGCCTAGGTAGAAGATAAAGTGTTATGGACACTTTTTCCTTCCACGTGAGTGCTTATCTCACATTGCTTGGCAGCCGTAGATAAAGCATTAGAGTTGCTGTGACATGGTATGGAATCCTGCCAAGAGCACTTTGAGATGTACAAAATTTTTATTACAATTGTTTTTTGCTCCTAAGGTTGTATGATGTATTTTTGAGCTTAGGGAGATATAAGGTTGATGAAATTAAATAATTATTTTATTTAATTATTTGGTGGATTGAATTATTTAGAGTGGATCTATAAGGTGTAATAAAATATTTGTTTTTATATACTTTTTGTGAATGCCAGTTTCAAGGAGTAATAAGGTGTATTTGAGTTTAATTATTTTTGTAATTGTGAAATATTTTGAGGGAGTGTTAGAGTGATATTTTGTCATCTAACCTTTGAAATTGGCAAAGCGAGTAATTGTGATTGACATGGGTTTTGAGGTCAATTGTTCATAAAACTAAAGGTATGGGCACATATTCCTTGTGAGTGATTGTTGAATGTTGTGAATGCTAATTTGGAGTAAAAAGGGTTGTTTGATAAGCATTGTTGAGTTTGATTGTTAAAGGTTTTTTGAGTGAAAGTTGATGGTAAAAACCTTGTTTGATAAGCATTGTTGAGTAAGCTTTTTGAGAATGCTTGAGTGAGAACTTGTGAACTATCTTGAACTAGGGTTTAGACAAAGATCATGAGTATCATTGTTATGTGAGATTGTTTGATAAGCATTGTTGGAAATAATTGAGTGAGGGTTCATATGCTTGGACTAGGGTTTGTAAGAAAATAATATTTCATTGAGTGATTGGTTGAAGTAGAGTTGATTGAGCCTAGTCAATTGGAAGTGTTGAAGTAATAGTTCAAATTTTGTGAAAAAAATTGTTCTTTATTTCTGATTTGAGTTGAAGGAAAATTTTAAAGTGATTGAGTGTGAAGCATATTGAGTCTCTAAAAATTCTCTATATGTTTCTATGATTAAGAAAGAAATATTGAAAGATATTGAGCATTGCTGTGAGTGTGAAGCATATTGAGTCTCTAAAAATTCTCTATATATTTTTGTGATTAAGAAAGAGAGATTGAAAGTAATTGAGCATTGTTGTGAGTGTGAAGCATATTGAGTCTCTAAAAATTCTCTATATGGTTCTATGATATCAGACAAGTTCTAGTGAGGACTTGTTGAATAGATTTGAGGTAAGTCTTAGTGAAGACTTGTGAGCAGTGAGAGCAAGTTCTAGTGAGGACTTGTTGAGCAGATTTGAGGTAAATCTTGGTGAAGACTTGTGAGCAATGAAAGCAAGTTCTAGAGTGGACTTGTGGATAGATTTGAGGTAAGTCTTTGAGAAGACTTGAGAGCAGAGTTAATTGATTGATTTGTTCAAAACTTGAGTTAAGTTTTGGGGCAGATCTAGCAGAGTTGATTTGTGATTGAGTTAAAATTTGTGTTAAGGCTTGAGGATAGATTTGAGGATAGAGTTTGGTGCATATTTGAGGACAGGTTTGTTCCAGACCAAAGATAAATATTGAGCAAATTTGTGCTAGACTAAAGGATTGTGTTTAGTGTAAATTTTAGGATAGATATTGAGCAGATTTGTGCTATACTGAGGGATTGTGTTTAGTGCAAATCAGAGATGAGCAAATTTATGCTAAAATTAAGGACTGTGTTTAGTGCAAATTTGAGATAGAGCTAACAGTAAGCTTTGGAGGTGATAGAGTATAGAGTACAACAATATCTAGTGGATAGATATCCATTAGCTAGGGTAGTGAATATAGGTCTTATGAGTGAGGGTAGGAGTATTTGTAGATAGAGATCCACTAGCCAGTACAGTGGAGGTAGCAGTTCTTTTATAAGATCACCAACTAGATTAGAGTAAATTTTTGTCTCCTATGGATAGATATCCACAAACGTGATTAGGGGATTGGCATCTCCTTTGGACAGAGGTCCATAAATATTGTAATAGGGAAAGGTTTCCCAAGAGATTTGTTGAGAAAATATTAGTGAAATATTTTCTTCGTGGAGTATCCCACATTGGGTGAACCATGTTAAATTGATGTCTCAATTGTGTGTGATTATTTTTGCATTGCTTTGATTACTGTTGTTGATATTTCCATTGATATATTGCATAATATTGATTGGGAAAGAAAAGTAAAAAGTTGTCTTATACAGTTCACCCCCACTCTCAATATAAGCTTGTGTTCTTCAATATTAATAATTCATTTCCATAGTTTCTAGACTATTAAGTAGTGTCCCAAGAGATGATCTATACTCTCCTCATTTTTGCATAGAGCACATTGTGAGGGGCCATGAAACCTCTTTTCCATTAGGTTATACTAGGATAAAACTTTCATATGACCTACTAGCCATACAAACATTTTAACTTTTGGAATACTTGGGCTATCCCAAATATCTATCCATATTCTTATAATATTACTATTTTTTAGGTTATTTACATTATATTTACTTTTATTTTGTAGTCTCCTGATCTATTTAACTCCCAAATCAACTTATCCTCAACTCCCCTTGGAATAATCATTGTTGTTATCTTTATTCTCAACTGCCTCATAGCAACAACATCTATTTTATTTATGGAAGGAAGGGGTTTTGGAAGGGTTTTTGGACATTTTACAAAAGGAGAAGACCCTCGAAGAGGATTCTACAAAGCAATATCCTAGGAAAATAAGAGAGAGAAACTAGGGGTAGAATTTGGAACTAATAAAACAACATAAAATTAATAAGGTTAAAATAAAGAGGGGGTCGAGAAAGAGTAGGGGAACAAAAAATATGATTAAAAAACACCTGAGGCATCAAGGGCATTCATTATATCTTATAGTTCATCATCCTCGTATTTTTTCCTATACTCCATCAATAGAGTGGCAGTCTGTTCAGTGTAGGATATGCTCATTTTTATAGGTTTAAAAATAGCTTCGATAATATCATCAAACCCTTGCATATAGCCCTTTTCTTAGGGAAGGAGACACCAGGTTTATGCATAGCGACTATTTATCACCAAATTGGCTAAAATTAGGATTTTCAAAATTTGGAATTGGCTAATATTTGGGACCCTTGACCAGGGACCATTAGCCAAAATTTTTTGGGAGAATTTTTTTTTGGGTTGATTCACCCCAATTCTATAATAATTTGACCATTAAAAGTTTAAATTTCCAACATTACACCTAATAATAGTGAACCTTCTACATGCATTTAGACACTATTATCCTAGATTTTGAAATTGATTCACCAAATTTTTATAAATACATTTTGGGGCTGACCCCTTATGAATAAACCTAGGGGACACTCAAAGTTTTGAGAGGAGATATTAGAGAAGGTATAATTAATGTAAAAAGTGGGCTTTTGAGGGGGGGTGTCTACATGGTAGGATTACCACACATAAAATTTTGAACAATAGGAAGAGACTCAACCACATCCTTTGAAATATGATAAAAAGTGACAAGAGTTGGGGATATTTTTCTCTTAACAACTTGAGACTTGATGTGAACCAAGTGATGTTGAGATTCCACGTTGAATTTAAGATTCATCGCCATACCTCTCTATTTGGAATCTAGAAATTTATCTCTCTTACGTGGTTTAGGGGATGGCTCTTATTTTGAAACTTTGACCATGGGGGAGCTCTCAATTGTTGCATTATATTGAACCTCCTCAAACTAGCTAGGCTCTTTGGAGTTATTCCTCTCATAAGGATAAGGGGAATCATGCTTTGGAGAATGATAAGGGCTCCTCATGCTTGGAACAATGCTCAAAGGAGGATTTTGGTCTTCCTTATGCAAGTTATGTTGGAAGATAATCATATACAAGCCTTGGTGAATAGGAAAGGAAGAAGATCCTTTTTGGATATTCATCATGGAATTTTCCATAAACTTGTAAAGAAAGCTAGGAATATTAATGCTTTCCTTCCCACATATATGGTTAAGAAAGGCAAAGTGAAATATCCTTATGATATTGATCTGACCATTTAGTGTGAAATACTAGATTATGGGGATGACCACCTTATCCCATGGCTTAGGAAGCCTTTTTCCTTGCTGAGGTTCTCTCCCTTGTCTCTGAAGAGCAAAAACTTGTTGGCCAATGAGCGCTTGTCTCTATTAACAATTTCTCTAGAGTTAGAGAATCTTGATATCTTTATGATCAACTCAATACTCATGGTGAAGCTTAAATCATGAACCCTCATCCCATATATGGTCTATATCCATAGAGAGGTCCATTTTGTGACCACAAAATTTTCTTAGGAAGGTCAAGAAACCAACATCATCCATAATTTCCTCAACAAGTTTTTCCAAGTTCAAAACCTCTGGTTGGAATCTGGAGCCATTCTCAACCATTTTTAGGGGACTACTGACACTAATTAATGACTAAAATATAAAGGGAAATAGAGGGTATAAAGTGGAGATGTGATGCCAATTGTTACTTATAAAATAAATACTCCACTCCCTCTCATAATTTAATAGTTTTTTAGAGACTGAAACACCATGTGTTAAGTGGATAAATTTCTCCAACTGGTGATGATCTCTTTTGTGCTAATAAATCCTCCTCGGCATCAACACCACCCTTAAATACAAGATCAAAAATAATTTCTAATGATCATGCTCAATGGAATGAACTAGATATTTAGCACAAACCTTTGGCCGCTTAGGATAGAAGTAGAAAAGAGTGACATTGCATCGAATCATCATGAAATAATAAATTTGAACTTTGGACTATGAACCATAGTAGGAATAAAACACATCAAGGAAGAAAAAGGAAGGTGAGGGACTCAAAATAAGTTCCCAAGACAAAACCATCAACGAGAATGCGTGACAATCATGGGTTAAAAAACGTAAATCCTAGAAAACATGGACTTCAACGAACACAAAAAGAACAAGGAACAAAAATCGATATGACAAAAAGAGATGTTGCATGAGTTATGAGGGTCAAGCCCAAGGGTCAATGATCAGGTCAACAAGAACAAATCCTCTTGACTAGACAAGGAAGGTGACATGGTAGATAAGAGGTATATGGATCAAAGGAAAAGAAGGTGAGATTGGTATACCTATGGCAAAGGGTCAAGGGGATTTGACCTATCATGGGAAAGTGCCATAATAGATGCCTTGAAATAGGGGAAGTGAGGGGTCACAGGGTAGATATATTTTGGGAGGGATTATCAAGACGGGAGACCCTAATATAGAACCAAGAGGAGGATAGGTACCCCAAAGGGAAACCAAATAGAATAGGGCAGGGACAAATAGGGGATAGGGAATGAAAATTAGGATCACCATGGAAGGGGAATGAAAAATCTAGACCAAAGGGGCCATACCATTAAGGGAATAAAAATGTAAGAAGGAGGGGAGAAGTTACCACTCCAGATGCAGAGATCCTCCTGATTGAGGTATAGATTGGTTAGGACATCGACAACTCAGTTGCCTTCGTGATAGACATGTTGAACAAGGGAGTTTTTTAGATGCAACAATGTTCTCTTAGTATCCTCCATGAGATATTCAATGGTCCAGGTTGGAATGCCCTTCAGTAAGTTAATTATGTTCATGGATTATCCTTTAGTGATGACATTGTTTCAAGGAATATTTTTTATGAGGATTATGCCTTGGTATAGGACTATAGCTTTTGTGAAATGACTTGTATGTTTTCCCAAATTTTTAGCATAGGCTAGCAGAATCTAGTCTTTGTCATTTTTAACAACTTTCCCAACCCTAATAGGACCTGTATTGTTCTTATTTTCTCTATCAAAGTTTAATTTGATCCATCACAAAGGAGGAGGGGTCCACTTGACTTTTTTTCTATCCACTTTGTTGGAATTTGACGGAGCAATAGAAGTAGGGAAGCCGAGAGAGATTACCAACCTGATCTCAAAAAAAAATTCTTTATCATCTTGTATGGGGATTAGGAAGGTATTTTCCTAAGATACTTCTAAAATACTAATTCCAATAGAAATTTTATCTTTGGTTTCATTTTGGAAGGCTTTGTTGTTACTTTCCTTCCACAACCCCTAAAGGAAATGGGATAAATAAAAGTTTCATAATGATATCAGCCTATATCCAAAAAAGGGAGAGGACCATTGGAGGCATAAATCTATAATACAATTGGGTTGGACCCAAGAGTACCCAAAGGATTTAAGCAATAAATGAAGAACATTTTGAGAGAAAGGGCATTCAAGAAAAATGTGTAGTATGGATTCATAGTTCACTCTACATAGATAGCATATATTGGAGATTAACATTCCTTTTAACTAAAGTTTATCAATGATAAGGATATTGTTTTGGACAACTAGCTAGAAGAAAAAGACAACATTCAGAGTGATATGATTGGTCCAAACCTGCTTGATAGGAAACCAATATTCTCTCTTTTCCACTTCAAGGTAATAGACTGACTTCACTGAAAAGAGGTTATTTTTACTTGTCTTCCAGACCATGGAATCCTCAATCTTAGAATTATGGATGAAGTGGGTTTTTAACATCCTGGATAAGTATTTTATGGCCTTGTCCTCCATATCACTTAGATTATCTCTTGGGATATACTTCCAAACTTTCCTTCCATTGATAATTTCAATAAAATCAGAGACTCTATTGTCAAAGATACAAGAGGTGATAGACTCTAGGAAGGTAAGATCGAGATTATTGATAAGAGGGGAATCCAAGATCCATGAATCCTTCCAAAAGTTAATATGGGCACCAGAGCCTGGCTTCTATATAACTCTATTTTATATGATATGCCTGGTCTTAAGGAGGGAGCTCCAAAAGGTATATCCTCTATGGGGTGAAGTATCCTCAAGGATATTATGTCCCTACTAGATATATTTGGCATTGATGATTTCAACCCAGCCAACGTTGTTCTAGTTTATCAATTTCCATCCCAGTTTAGTGATGAGGGAATTATTCATCTACTTGAATCTCTTAAATCCCAAGCCTCCTAAATATTTTTTCAAGAAAATTTAGTCCCAAGCAACCAAGGGGAATCTTTTGTGATTATTCAACCTAGTCTAGAGGAAGGATTTTTGAATTTGTTCTATTTTTTTGTTGATGGAGGCCAAAATTTTATAAAGGAAAAGGAAATATATGGGAATGCTCTACAATGTGGCTTTTTTAAAGTTGTAGTCTCTTACATTTAATTTTTCAATCTAGGTTAGATTTAAAGAACAGTATATCCTGTATATATTATTCTATATTTTTTAATCATTGAATTTATTCTATTTTCTTAGTTTTATTTCCAAGAAATAAAAGTTATAGAAAATGAAATTAAATGAAATTGTGCTTAACATAAAGAAATACAATTTATGACTTAGTCTAAGTTTGTGTGGATCCACGTTATGCTCTAACAATGCATTATTTATTTAATATATTTTTATAATTATGCAATTTAATTAAATCTATGCTTTAGGACTTATTCTACATTCTAATTCTATCTACCATGTTTTTGGGGGAATATATTTAGGGACTAACCTTTTAGAGTTGGCTCTATTTCCTCAAGATTAACCTCCTCCCCTTTCTCTACTCTACTTTAACTTCGATAAGCTATTTTCATTAAATTAATCTAATGCTACTTATTTCATGGTTGCAAAAAAAAAGGAAATTACAAAAGAAAATAAAACATGAAGAAAATATGAGATATAGTTACCATATTCAAAAGAAGATATTGCTACTAAAATATCACTTTATTTCAATCTTCATAACTTTTAAAATGTATGATAGACTATACAAACATTAGACTATTTAGATGGTAGACGACAAACCTCCTAACATTAGACATTTTCAAAGGTCTTTACAATGTATTTTATAATGTCACTTTGGACATTTTCAATAAAAGTCTTCTATGCCATCTATTACATCTTGATCCCTTTAAAAAATTGAATTCTAAATTTACATAACAAAGATATTCTAAAATTAAAACATGCTAACAACTACCTTGGACTTATTACAATTAGAATTGTCCAAGTGGCATAATTGCCAAGTATACATAATGAATATCCTAAATTTGAATAACTTGCTGACGAGATACAACAATTGTTTGTCCTATTCCCAAGGGAAAATATAAATTAAGGTTTTGTTCAAATATCGACAACTTAACAACCTTAAAAATATATTTTTAATGACACATTACAAATTATACAACAAGGATTAAATCATATGCCAAATATTAATGCCATCACATTAAACGATCGTGTTGACTATGTAATCTACATGGTGCTACTAAGCTGTCATTATACGTGGAACTCCAACACATCAGATGGTTTACTCAGACAAAATTCTTTGTATAGACCCTTTTTTTAGGTGTTTTCTGTAACACATTTTCATAACTCACTTTCACGTGGCTACTTAGCACACTCCCACATGACTGGTTTGTCCATACTTTATCTTGTTTTTGGTTGTAATGCTACCTATGGAATACCTACAATGTCCATCTGTCGAAACATAGAAATATTTGCATGATTTTACATAAAATCACCATTATTTTTCATATAATATCTTGTGGAGAAGATATATAAGAAATAATGTAAATATTATAAACTGCACATAACATTTACCAAAATTACATCATAATCATCAGTTGTGCATCTAAAACTAGATAAAAATTTGCATAATGTAAGCATGATTTAACACACATCATTTCCCCCCAAATTGGAGAGAATGCATATCCCCATGCATATAAGATTAATACAACAATTGTAAAAGTTAAAACCTACAGTAATAACAGATAAAACATTGCATGTATAAAATATAAAACACTGCAATTGTCATAGATAAAACATTGTAATTGTGATAGATTAAATACTACAATTGTGATAGATAAAATACTATAATTATGATAGATAAAATATTGTAATTGTGACAGATAAGATATTGTAATTATGATAGATAGAAGAATTGAAAATACAACAATTAAGACACTCCAAATATAAATAGAAATTACTGTAATTAAAATCAAATAATCATGCAAATATATTTATATAAAAATAAACATGAGTTTACAACAAAATCTGATAAAGTTTTCCTCCAAAGACTAGACTTTCTTCAATCTGATCCGAGTTGAAACTCGGGTTGGAATAGTTGGAGCTAGAACATTCCTTTCACACTTCATTTTTTCCACCTACGCTCTTGCCCTCTTTGAGTCTTGTGGTGTTTCAACAACCATATTCTTTATGTGCATGAATTCTTCAAGTTCTTCATCCTTTGACCCATGCAGTACATCCTATTTTTCTGATGATGTAAATGGTCTTGTAGATTCAGTGATTTCATTAATCACCTTGGTGACTTTGAGAGGTATCCCCATCTCAACAAATGATTCAGGTATTTAGGTGCTACATATAGGGATTTTCCAAAACAAGTACTCAAACAACAAAAATGAGTTGTCCTCATCGAGCACCTTGGTCAACTCAAAATGTTTGGTAAAGTTCATTGTTTTCTCTATATTTTTCTTGGATGTGGGGCTCTTGTTAGGGGATGTACTGAAATTCACCAGTTGGATAAGTGGGTCAGCTAATTTTGCCATCCTTTATGTAAATATTTGCCTTAAGAGGTCAAACTGAGTAGTAAGAGCCCTCTTTACTAAGTTTGTGTGTTCTAAAAATTCTTTTTTGAAGCCATCTAGCCTAATATGCAGTAGAGCCTACTGGGTTTGTATTTAGGATAGGGTTTTAGTCAGCAAAAATATAAGGAATTTTTAGGATGATGGGCTTGCCTTTGGTTTCTCAACTTTTAGCTACAAAATGGAAACCTACCAAAAAATTTATAGATAGATGCATGCATCAATTATTATCATGCAGAGACAACGATGTGTATATAAGAGAAATTATAAATGTTTTTTCTGCAAAATTTAAACATTGCATGTATATCCATAATTTGCATGAATATTTTAAGAAATAAAAAACAAAAATTCATCATATAAACCTACAAAAAATTCTTGTAAAAATTAACATCTATAATCAAATTTCATTTCTTTTCATTCACATGATTTCGTCTTTAATTTCTAAAAATTTAATTAAATCACTTACAATTTTTACCTCCAATTTGTACTGTACCCTCTTTCGAACTATCATGTTCCTGCGTAGTATCTTTGTTTGCAAAAAATATTTTTTATTTTTTCATACCCTTTTACCGAAATTGGCGTCACTCGATCTTAGCTTTCACGTAGCATCCTTGGTACAATTACAGTTTGATATTGAATGTGTTTACCATATTTCAATCATAGTTACAAAGCTAAATTATTGATTTTTTACCTCTATTCTAAAATTAGGGGTTTTTATGTTTTTGCATGCGTTAAAATTTGATAAATCATAGACTTTGATCTCCCTTTAATAAATTGTCCTCATGCTCGATCTGTTTTGTTTCTCCCTATTACCATGATGTAGCTTACACAGGATGGTTATTTTCCTTGGAATTCAATATCACCTATTACCATACCACACTTGACATCCTATTACCTTCTTTCTAAATTTAGTGCTATGTTTTTTTTTTTTAAGTTAGTGCTATGTTATCACGATGATGCTTCGATGGGAGAAATCTTAGGGAAAATTATTTTTTAATTAGCTTATTAAGGTCTCTTTTGTGATTTAATTTTGCAGATACATAGCTTGTTGATATTAATTTCCTTCCATCATGATATAGTTTATGAATACTTATATTAAAACTTGAGATGATCACCACTTGTCTACATGCATCTCTTCAGTTTTTTCTTTAATTTATGGTGAAAAGTTGTTCCAATTTAGTGTTACATTAACCGTCGGGTGAAGTTTCATTTGATTTTATATTTAATTATTGGCATATACAAAATTTTTATTATTGATTTCCTCCCTTTAATTTATGATTAATAAACCTACGTGGATTTATTTCATAGTATTTGCTGGCAATCATGTTTTTATGATAATTTAATTAGAAACCTATGACCCGCCTTTGGTATACTTGATTCGTGCTTCAAATTGCTATACTGCCCATGTGTATACTGATGTCAACTTTTGTCCATGTGTACTACACAATTGGGGTATGTTACGTTTGATACTTCCTATTTTTTATTGTGAAACCACTACTGTGTATAACTTACTCCTTTCAATACCTACGTACGATGGTTGGATTGGTAATTAAATTGATCAAAAATAATTATAACTTGTGGTCATAGCATGTGCTTTGGAAACATAGCTCTAGTTTCATTTTAAATTTTACCTTTGATAATCTCCGTCCATGGATATGTCATCGATGTACCGTATTTCCATGTCCTTCCAATTCATGTAAGGAGGATATACCTTCAAATCTGCTACCTCCATCGATAGGCGTGTATTATTTTAAATTTTCCTTAATTTCCTAAAGTTGAGTACTCACAATAATTTGCACAGTGTTTTTCAAAAATCCTCATCATGCCCTATGCTCTTGATGTGATATTGATAGTTGTCATGTTGACTTCGTATGTGGTTTATTTTTCCAAATGGCTTGTTGAATTGTGTTCGCCTAGCATATGAGTCACTGCAAGTTGTTCCCAAATTCGAACCTGTGGTTTGAATTTTATGCCAAGGCTCACGAGGTAAAAATTTGACTATTTGTGTCATGGCTCTCGAGGTGAAAATTTAAATTTCCATGCAAATTTCTTTCTTCATGCCAAGGCCCTTGTAAATAATGATAATGATATCCTATGGTGTTGTATTATGTCATGACACATGTTTTAATTCATGCACAAATTTTCCAGCCAACACTTGGAAAACATTTCGTGAAACCTTATCTATGAAAAGATACTACAGAAATATCTATAGAAAGTATCTATGAAAACTATCTATAGAGACATACTATGAATACTAGCTATAGAAAGACAGACTACAAAATCCTATTTACAGGAACATAGGAATACTTTACCTGAGTTCTTCCCATTCATTTTTTTTCCCCAAACTGTATCATAGAATTTATTGCATTAATCTTTTACTTCTCCCCCAAACTGTATTTTTGGCTATATAGCCAAAACAAGATAGGGAGAGAGATTTTTATTTATAAAGGCTTATATTATGGAAAATCTAAATAAATATTATATTATATTATTTATTTTTATATTTTTATATTTTTATATTATTTTATATATCCAAAATCAGATAAAAATTTGCATAATGTAAACATGATTTAACACTCATTAGCTTCGACTAACTGAGATTTTCTTACTTGGCTAAGAAGAGCTCCCTTCCACCCTGCCAACTTTTTTTTTCATTCTTTCAAGGATAGGAGTCCAAAGACCATTGTGAGCCTTACCTATAAAAAGAGGAATTATTAGGTATACCAAGGGAAGCTTCGAGATGACACATCTAAGGATCTCAACTATTTTTCTTTGTCTTTTAATGGGGGTGTTAAGGAAGAAAATTTTGATTTTAAGGAAGTTAACCTTTTGTCCAACTGCTTCTTCATAAAGACTTAGAATAACTTTGATAGCTCTAGCCTATGAAACAGAGGCCATTGTAGCTAAGATAGTGTCATCCACAAATTATTGATGGGTTATCAGGTTAAGGGAGGATGTTGGCTTTTTTCTTGATATGATCCCTTAGACACATGTTATTTTTAAGGATCTCCCTAGAGCCTCAGATAATATGATGAAGAGGTATGGAGAGAGGATCACCTTGCTTGAAACCCCTAGTACTTTTGAAGTATTTTGCAGTCGAGCCATTAACGATAACCAAAATATTGTCTAAAGTAACACATTTCTTAACTAAGTCTATCCAACCTTGTTGAAAGCCAAATATAGATAGAACTAAGAACAAGAAACTCTGGGAAATTCTATTATAAGCCTTATTTATATCCAATTTTAGGAAGAGCCCAAATTTCTTGCTTTTGTCAACTAAATGCATGAGTTTATGAATGGTTATGATTCCATAAATGATAAGTCTCCTTTCAACTGAACTACCTTGGTAGGGGTTAATGATGAGGGAAAATATTTTCTTCATCCTATTGGCCATAAATTTGGAGAGGATCTTGTAGATGGTATTGTAGAGACTGATGGACCTAAAATCAAAAAGTATTTTAGAATATATAAATTTGGGAATAAGGGCTAAAAAGGTAGAGTTCACATCTTTGGGGATGTGTCAGGTTCTCTAAATATATTGAATAACTTCCACCACCTCAGCTCCAACCACATTCTAAATTTTTTGGAAGAAGATTGTAGGAAATTTATCAAGTTTAGGAGCCTTGTTCCTTGTCATAGAGAAGATAGTTGTTTTTACTTATTTAGCTAAAAATGAATTAGAAAGAAAGGCATTTTTATTTTGAGGAATGATGGATAAGTTGTTGGCAAGAAGAGTGTTCAAGGTTTGAATGTTTTTGGAGTCCCTAGTTCCCAATAAATATTCAAAAAAGAAGACAACTTCAGCCCTGATTTCCAAGAGATCCTCTATAATTGATCTATCTTCCTTGACAACCTATTTTATTTTGGTGTATATTTTTTGCCTAAGAGTAGATGCATGAAATAATTTAGTATTTCAGCCCCCTTACTTCAATTAGAGATCTCTAGAAATTTACCTCCGAAATGATTCTTCATAGGCAAAATATTATGAAACTCTATCAGAAGCTCCTTATCATTTTGTCTTAAGTCCTCCAAGGGATCTCCAAATTGGATCAAATATTCTATAAGTTTCAACTAATTTTAGATAGCTTATTTCCTATGAAAGAGATAACCAAATATATCTTTATCCCATTTTTTAAAATTGGTTTTAACAAACCATAATGTTTTAGCAATTTGGGATATGATATGGCTAGAGAAATTGTGGACCTACCAACTAGACACTGAAGAGGTGAGTTATTGATTATGAATCCACATAATTTTAAGTATAAAAGGGGTTTTGAAAGAATAAGAAAGCTAAAGGGCTTCTAGAATCAGAGAATTATGATCTGAACCCATTTTAGGGAGGGAATAGAGGGTGGCATCTCCAAAGGGGGTCATTCCTTCCTTTGAGATAATAATTGTATCTAATATAAGTTGAATATTCTGATTGCCTAGTCTCCTATTGCTCTAGGTAAATTTAGAGCCTCTCAAATTTATGTCCATCAACTCATTATCATTAATAAAATAAATAAAGTCCTCAAATATTTTAGAAGTGATGGGTTTACCATCCTTTTTATCAGAGAGGTAAAGGGGAGAGTTGAAATCCCCTGCTAACATCCACGCTTCATTAATAAATATACCCTTCATTTGGCTCAGTGTGTTCCATAAAGAGACCCTTATTTGGGAGGTGTTCAGGGCATTGATGTTAGATAGAATACATTTGTATTTTGAGACTCTACAAACAAAAAGGATATTGGTGATCCTTTTTTATGAGTATATAAGTTTATATTCAATTCTTGTAGGGTCCCACAGACATAGTAGGCCTATTGAAGCACCCTAAGTTGGACTGGATAAGTATTTGGTATTTCTATAGATGGCTATAGAAACTCTCTTTGAATTTGAAGCTTTAATTTTAGTTTCTTGAAAAAAAATTATGTGTGGGTTCAAGTCTTTTCTCATGGATGCTAGTAGATGTTACTTAGCAACTCCATTTGGGCCTCTCACATTCCATGACAGGATCTTCATCTATGGAGTTTTGAGAAGAGCTTCCTCCCTCTATCCTAGGCCAACGAGAGAGTGTTTATGAGCCCCAAATTAGAGGTCTTTGCTTATTGGTTTTACTTTTTTGATAGTTTCAAAGTGGATTGGGATCCATTTGTGATTTCAATTTATGATTCTCTTTTCCTAAGCTCTTGTTTCAAGGGCCTACCTTTCTTTTTTTGTTGCCAACATCTACACATCCTTTTTATGGTTTCTGGTGATAAGCCGAGGGGATTTTTGGTTGAAGTCAAATTTTTAAACTTGGTAAGGGGTTTCCAAGGATTTAGTAACAAATTTTAGTGGTTATTTTGACAAAGAAGTCTCAAAATTAGGAGGGGGGACTGCTTAGAGGACTAGGGCCACAAGTGACACCTTGGCGACAAAAACAACATTAATGGAGGAAGACCTATTGTTGAGCAAAATAAGGGGTTCCTATGAAATATTTAAAGACTTAGACAGGGATTCTAAGATATTTAGAATCATAGAAATCTCATTATCCTACAAGATAGAGGTATTTAGGGTAGGGAAAGGGGCGTTGGCTTGAGGCTCTAAAACTATAGGAATATTTATTTTGGAAATTGTGAACTTAGAGGTAAGATCCTCACTTTTCAAGAAGTAAAAGAGATTTTCTTGAATAGGGATTGAATTATTAAGAGAGGATGTGGGTTGACTTACCATATTTAATGAAAGTAGGCCTTCATAATTTTACAATAGGATCTCCTTTCCTTTGGATTTCTAAATTTTCAAGCATTTTGTAATCTAGGTCTCCTCAAGAGCCAAAATTTGAGGCTCCTCTACACCTAAACTAGATTGCTTGACAACTATAACCAAATTAGCTATATTTTGGTATCCTTGTGGTGCTAGGATTTCTTTGGCTTGATAGGAGACCTTGAGGAGGGACATTGGAAAGAAAGGTGTCCTTTTTTCTTGCAAGAAGAGAAAAATAAAGGTTTATTCTCATACTCAATTTTTTGACACTAGGTGTAGATATTTTGAAAGCATCTCTATGGAGGTGGAAAATCATAATATAGGTTATCATTGATGCACATTCTATCATAGACCATCATAGACTTAGATCTTATGGTAGAGTCAAAGGCAACTAGCTCTTCAGTGGCTCTTTCAATTCTTCTAAGAATGTCTTCATGCCATAACTAAATTAAAAGATCAGGGAGTTTGACCCAAATTGAATCCAAGTTGATGATTTAGGATTTTGGATTGAAATTTGGGCCCCATTTATTTAAGAAAATATGACATCATCCAAAGAACCATGATCTTCAGTGAGGATGTTGCTTGCATCCTCAACATTGATCAATTTAATGAGGAAGAAACCATTGGGGAGTGCTACGAATTCCATATGAATTTGGGGCTTTTATTTTAGAGAAACATCATCATATGATGGATTTTATATTGGGTCTAGAGATAATAAATTTCAAAACTAGAGAAATTGCTTCTTGGGATACAATTGTGGCCATGAAATTCGAAGGTACACTAAGCTTTCCCTATCTCAAGTGGAGAAGAAAGGAGTTGTAGTTAGCAAATCCTAGGAGGGAACTTGTATAAACTATTTTTATAAAGGATAAAGGAGGGGCCTCCTATAAAGGAGGCTTTAGAGGACCAGGATCAGGAGGTGGATCCACCCCAATCCTTATGGCCATAAAATCACCTGCCAGACCATCATCACAACCATCCCTATGAACTGGGTTGATCTTACTCACACCAGAGGATTTATTGCCTATGCACAATTAAAAATTCAATTCTAGGGAAGTTCTTATACCACTCATTCCATTCTACTAGATGATAGAGATGGGATTCAATTAGTATCTCTTCATAGCTACAAAATATGTTATACTTGTAACAAAATATTCTTTCCATTTATATTTTCCTTCATGATCCTTGTACATAATGTTTGAAACCCTATCACCATATTTTTCTTGAAGTAATCTCATCCATGGTTTCAATATTAGATCAATATTGAGTGTATTTTGATTATATTTAGATTAATTATAAGGTGGCATACCCTATGCGAGGCGTAGGTGCCTTCCTATGCTCAGGATGTAGGCGCATATTTCTTATGAAAAGTAGACACCCTATCTCAAGTAGGGTGTAGGCACCTCTTACACTCATTGGGATCACCTTTATAACTTATTCAATTTTTAAAAATATTTATCTTTTCATGTAATGCTAGGTCCGTATAGGACCTTGACTCAAAAATGTAAAATATTTAGCAAAACCCTATAACTACACACATATACAACTAAAAACACCAATCAAGTATAAGTACCACATTTTTTCATTAATTATATGCAATAGTCATACACAAATGTATTTATAGTGTTAATATGCCAGTATAATATTCTCACAAATATAAATAAAATGAGTATTTTTTATGATCATCATACCCCTATACCTAATCATTGACATATCATCATGTCATAGGCTATGAGTGTTGTCCTACTTTGATTGGGCTACCTTTGGGCCTAAGCATAGACCCTTGGCCTATTTCTTGCTTGTCACCCACCTCTATTTGATTACTTGGGATATTATAGCAATTGGAGCCAAGAGAGGGTGACTAAACCTCATTGAAACTATGGATCTACCTATTGCCACAAGAAATGATCTCGTCCAGGGTTATCATATCTTTGATAGTCGAAGTATCCTAAGGCATTTTCTAAGGCATATTGGAAATTTGTACCTCCAATAAGACTAGAGATTGGATGACCTCCATGGGTGCTCCTACTTCTTTGACCTCTTCTTCAGGATCCTCAAGGTACATATATAGAGATCATTTTGCATTTTTTGGAGGTACCCACATAGGATATTTTTCAAACACTCCCATTTGAAAGAAATATTCAATCATAGGTGGTGCGATAGGGAACAAAATACTAGGATTTCCATCAATAGGGATGCCCAGTATGATTGTCTATTATTTGGTTACTAGGTTGATGCAAATGGTTGATGCTATCTTCATTCACTTTGTATCCTTTCTTGTTGTCTTGTCTCACTTTAGATTCTCTTTGATATCAACCACTTGTTATTAGTGGTCTGCAAAAACTTCCATTGATGTTGCCCATTCTTCATCATAGTTTGGGTCTTGTTGTATCTTTTGTTTTATCCAATGATGTTGCACTGGGATCATTGTGTTTTTTCTTCCCCTTATTTTTTTGATCGTCCTTCATTGTGGTTGCAAGTGCTTTGAGAGTGAGTATCAAATGGTCCTCATGGGGTAGTGACTGTTGGTCATACTCCATTATCTACTCAAAGGATTCTATTATGAAGTGACCTAGAATAGATAATTCTATCAATCGATATAATGTTGGTTGTTCTACTATAGATATCCCTACAACCAAATGTTTTATAGATTGGTTATATGCAGGGTGCATTGTAGACTAACTAGATGAATTTGCTCTTGAATATTTTAAATTGGTAAATTGCTCTACTTCCAACTAGTATGGTGTAGAATGTCTTGATGCTAAATATTTATCCTCAAGTTGTATGCCCTCACTGTTAGAGGTGTTCACAATGGTAGACTATTCTTGAACTATAGGACTCATTTTCTTCTCTAAAGCTTCCACCATAGATGCATATTTTTGTACCTCTACATTATATTATTGGCCATCTAATGTTAGCCCCCTACCATTAGATTGGTGTACCCCCATAGATGCCACCTTTTCCTTAGAATATTTAGAAGAAATTTTTGGGTCCATGGCAAAGTCTATTTGGATACCATCATCCACTCTATTCTCCCCCTTAGAAAGTGATTATCATAGTTGTTACACGATGTCATTCAATTATTATTGTTTGGAAGCAACTATTTTCTTATAGTCCTCAATTTTTTATTATAGAATATTATAATTCTCCCAGTTGGAGGCTTTTGCCTATGCTTCCAATAATTGGCTACTAAAATCCTCCTCAGGTGATCTATCATAGAGTATTACAGTAGATGCCAAATATTACAAAACTTAGGTAGCTTATTCATTGACTAGGGAACGCTCTTCTCCTACCAAATCTACAAATGCACCTACATATATTTTAGGAGGTGAAGTCAGTATGCAATATTTTTAGCCAGTAGAGACTACTACTAGATGTCTAGGTAGTAGTACTAGATGTCTAGGCAATAGACATCTAGGCTACTATATGTCTAGGTAGAAATACTAGACATCTAGGTAGCAAAAATCTAGGCTTATAGACATCTAGGAAGTACTACCAGATGTCTAGGCAGTAGTACTAGATGTCTAGGTAGTATATGTCTAGGTTTCTAGATGTCTAGGCATCAGTACTAGACATCTAGGTAGCAGACGTCTAGGCTACTAGACATATAGGCAACACTACTAGATGTCTTGGTAGCAGATGTCTGTGACAAACATCTAAATGCAAAATACAAAAAGGTTCAGGCACCTTCCTTAGGAGTGGAAATGAAAAAAAATTTGAGGCTTCCTTTGGAAGAGGAAATGAAAATTTTGGAGTCTTCCTTCTGCTCTATAAAAGGGACTTTATCCCTTGCATATCAAAGAATGTTGAAAACATTTAAACATGAATGTAATTTTTTTCTAAAAATAATAAAGAAAGATAATTTTCCATTATCCCATGGTTTTCCTACACATTGTAGGTTTCCACGTAAATCTATGTGTTACTTGTGTTGCTATTTTTATTTTCTATTATTGTGTTTCCACTTGCAGGTATAAAATCTAAATTTTTTCCTAACATTTGGTATTAGAGGTCAAGGTTTTGTGTGAGTGAGAGCTGGAACAATGACAAGAGGTGTAACCATGTTTGAGATTGAGAAAATTGATGGTAGGAACTTCACTCTATAGAATATGAATATGGAGGATTTGCTTGTTCAGAATGACCAAGATCAAACCTTGAAAGGGATCACGAGTAAATCGAGTAGCATGAAATATGAGGAGTTGGCAACACTAGATAGGAAGGTGGTCTCTATAATCCGTCTCTACCTAGTAGACTTAATCTTGTTCAATGTAGCTGAAGAGAATACAACGGAATCCCTTTGGTAAAATCTTGAAAATTTGTATGAAACAAAATCAGAAACAAATAAGATTTTTTTGAAAAAACAACTTTATAGCTTGAGTATGAAGAAAATTTCATTTGTTGTAGATCATTTGAATGAGTTTAATACTCTTATTAGTATATTGGTTTCAATTAATGTGAATATGGAGGATGAAGATAAATTTATCATCCTACTTTTTTCCCTCTTGGTTACTTGGGATCATATGGTGATGACCATTAGTAATTCATCATTAGGAACTCTCAAATTTGATGATGTGGTTGTCGCTTTGTTGGGAGAAGAGTTGAGGTGAAAAATGTCTCTGGAAACCTCAAACAATGAATCCCTATCTATAAGAGGTTGATCCTTCGAGGGGAGTAAACAAGTTATAATACAATCCAGATCTAAGTCTAAATGACATAAGCAGAAATGGAAGTGTTGGCATTATGGGAATCTAGGACACTCAAAGAAGGACTATTGGCAATTAAAGAATGGTGAAAATAAAAATCAACCATCAGCTGAGGCAAGTGTAGTAGATTCAGGAGAGATAACATGTGAATTTTTTATCTTTTATCCTTTTGTATTAGTAATATTAGATCTATTTTATATACCTGGATTTTGGACTTAGGTGCATCTTTCCACGTCTTCCCATAGAGACTGATTTGACAAATATCAGCCATACTATGGTGGAAAGGTCTATTTGGATGATGATCACCCTTTAGAAATTGTGGGAAGAGGGGATATAAGGATCAGGTTGGATTATGGTAGAGAAAGGATGTTATGTGATGTGCGACATGAGCTCGATTTACGAAATAATTTGCTCTCAATCAAGATGATGGATAAGCTAGGGTATTCTATCACTTTCAGTAACAAGTACTACAAAATTATCAAAGGAGATATTGTAGTAGTAAAGGAAGAATATTATGGGACCCTATATTGTTTATGTGGTGATACAATGACAAACCATGCAATGGCAACAACTTTTTTTCAGGATGTAGTAATGCTATGGCATCCATGCCTAGGCCATATGAGTGAAAAAATGTCTAAAAATTTTGCATGATAGAGGTATGCTTTCTGAGATTAAGTCTTGCAATTCAGACTTATGTGAACACTATATTTTTGGTAAACAAAAGAGGGTTCGGTTTACTACAAGTCCTAGTAAGAGTTCTTATTTTCTACAACTTATACATTCGGATATATTTGGACCAATCCCCACTTAGTTCTTAAATGGCACCATCTATTTTTTGACTTTTATAGATGATTATTCTATGAGAGTGAGTTTATTTTATGAAGAATAAGTTGAAAGCTTTGCAAAAAATGAAAGAGTTCAAATCACGGGTAGAGAATATTTTGGGTAATTTAATTTTATGTCTCAGGTTAGATAATGAGGGTGAATATTGCTCTAAGAAATTTGATAAATTTTGTATGTAGGAAGGTATTAAGCACCAAAATTCTATACCATATACTCCACAACAAAATTGTGTGGTTGGGCAGATGAATCACACAATCATGGAACGTGAAAGAAGCATGATTAGCGTAGCCATGTTGGAGAAAAAATTTTGGGTAGAGGTTGTTAATACAACTATTTATCTTATTAACAGGCTACCTACAGCTACATTGGATGGACAAATTTCAAATTATTTTTGGTGTTGTAAGCTAGTTGACTACTCTCATTTGTGTACCTTTGGTTGTGATGTGTTTGACTATGTACCAAAATAAAAAAGATTCAATCTTGAACCGAAGTTAAGCAAATGTGTTTTTCTTGGCTATGGAGATATAGTGAAGGGGTATAGACTATGGGATCCTACTGCCCACAAGGTAATTATTAGCTGAGATGTAATTGTCGATGAAAAATCCATGCAAAGGAAGGAGGTATAGCAAATTCCTAATGTTTTACCAATTGAAGTAAAAATGAGTGAAGATGAATATGAAAATCAGCATGCTGAAGTTTTTGATCAACATGTAGAACAAGTAGAGCAACCACAATGGTCACAAGACTAAGAGCCACAATCGACAGATCATTGGGTTAGAATATCTACACATCCACAATTTTTTTTGAAAAGGTATTCTCATGTGTATCAGTCCTATTTCACTTTGTTAACTGATGATGGTGAACCTAGTTCATTTGAAGAATCTAGAGAGTCTTAAAATGCAAAAAAGTAGAGGAAATCTATGGAGGATAAAATCGAGGCATTTCACAACAATAAAATGTGGGAACTTATGGATATCCCACCTAGAAGAAATACTATTGGAAAAAAGTGGGTGTACAAAGTGAAGAAGAACATCGATAGGCTTTTGGAACGCTATAAAGCTCACTTGGTGGCAAAAGGCTATGTGCAAAAATTAGGTATTAACTTTAATAAAATTTTCTCTCCAGTTGTGAATATGACTACTATTAGAGTTCTACTTGCACTTGTAGCTACACTTAGAACTAGAGTAGCTTGATGTAAAGTCTGCTTTCTTGCATGGTGATCTCAAGGAAGAGATATATATGGATCAGCTTAAGGGCTATGAAGAAAGAGGTAAAGAGTATTTGGTTTGTAGATTGAAGAAATCACTGTACGAGGTGAAATAGGTACCAAGGATGTGGTATAGGAAATTTGAGACCTTCATGAAGAGCCAAGGTTTCAGAAAGAGTGAATTTGACCATTGTGGATACTATATGAGGTTTGATGATGGTAGTTTTATTATTTGATTGTTGTATTTTGATGATATGCTGGTTGTAGGCCCCAACATGAATAAAACTATTGATATTAAGGCTCAGTTGGCTAGGACATTTGAAATGAAGAATTTAGGAGCAAAAAACCAAATTTTATGGATGAAGATACATAGGAATAGAAAAGGAAGAAATATTTGGTTAAGACAAAAGTCATATATAGAGGATATTTTGTAGCACTTCAATATGCAGAATGAAAAACCAGTTAGTACCCCACTTCTTTCACACTTAAAGTTGTATTCCAACCAATGTCCTATAACTGAAGCAGATAATAAAAGCATATCTCATGTATTGTATTCATTAGTAGTAGGAAGCCTCATGTATGCCATGGTGAGCACCAGATCGGATATTTCCCAAGTATTAGGAATAGTCAATCGACATGGTAAATCCTGGTAAGGAGCATTGGAATATGGTGAAGTGGATATTTAGATATTTAAGATCCACTTAAGATGTTGTCATTTACTTTGTATTGGTATATTTGCAAGTTAAAGGTTTTGTGGATTTTGATTATGGTGGAGATAAATATGGGATAAAGTCCACTATAGGATATACCTTCACTCTTGTTTTTGGAGAAGTGAGTTGGGATTCTAAGTTGTAGTCTGTTGTGGCTTTATCAACCATTGAAGCAGAATATATTGTAGTGACTCATACCAACAAAGAATTAATTTGGCTAGAGTGACTATTGGGTGACTTCAAGGTAATGCATAAGAAAATTACACTGCATTATGATAGCCAAAGTGCTATTCAGCTAGTGAAGAACCCAATATTCCATGACCATACAAAACACATTGATGTCAAGTACCACTTTATAATAATTGTGGTGGAAGAAGGTAGGATCCTACTACAAAAAATTGACACTAAAGTGAATCATACAAATATGCTTACAAAGTCGATCAAGGTAGAGAAGTTTGAGTGGTACAAAACTCTAGGCTTGCTGAAAAAGTAACAAGGGTAGAATTGGGTAATTGGTACTGGATGAAAATATTTTGTAAAATAATTCTTGAATATTGACTTCAAGTAGGATAATTTTATGAGGTGAAGTCAATATGCAGTGTTATTATCCAGTAGATACTATTGCTAGACATCTAGGCAACAATACTAGATGTCTAGGCAATAGATGTCTAGGTTGCTAGATGTCTAGGAAGCACTGATAGACATCTAGGTAGCAGTACTAGACATCTAGGTAGTATACATCTAGGTTTCTAGATGTCTAGGCAGCATTACTAGATGTCTAGGCAGTAGTACTAGACATTTAGGCAGTAGTACTAGACATATAGGCAACATATATCTAGGTTGCTAGACATATAGGTAGCACTACCAGACATCTAGGAAGTAGTACTAGACATATAGGAAGCAGACATCTAGCCTACTAGACGTCTAGGCAATGCTACTAGATTTCTAGGTAGCAAACATCTAGGATAGATATCTAAATGTGAAATACAAATAGGTTCAGGCACCTTCCTTGGGAGTGGAAACAAACAGTTTTTGGAGGCTTCCTTTGGGAGAGGAAACAAATAGTTTGGAGTCTTTCTTCTACTCTATAAAAGGGACTTGATCCCTTACATATCAAAGAATATTAAAAACATTGAAACACGAATGTAAATTTTTGCTAAAAATAATAAATAAATAGAAGTTGCCATTACCCTATGGTTTTCTTGCACATTGCCATTACCCTGTGGTTCTCTATGTTACTTATGTTTTTGCTTTTGTTTTCTATTATTGTGTTTCCACTTGCAGGTATAAAATATAATTTGTTTCCTAACAATATATACTTGATCCAAAGGTATGTGGTGAAAATGACCTCCTAGAGCTCAACATTGGTTGATCTACCTCCTCCAACTGTCAAAAGGTAGGTGTCTCTACCTCTTCATTGGGGGCATCCTTGTGTTGCCCCTGATCTTCTACAATAATTTTTTTGAAGACATCCAAAGGTGGTAGTACAACTCTCTACCCCTCTGTATGTTGAGTTAGGGCTAAAATAAACCCATGGTGAGCTAGTGCACTCTGCACACCTACCCTGTATCTCTCATATTCATCCTATAGGGTGCTCACAAGGTAGAACAGGATGTTCATTAAGTCACCATGTTATAGATGGCTCAAGAACCAAAGATTATTAGCATGGACGATTGAATACCACCTAGTGTAGGTGAAAATTTGATCCAACTGCTCAAACATTGATTTTCATCCGTTCAATAGGTATTGTTTTGACAACCCTATGTGCATCAATTGGGTCGATGGTTGACCAAAAGAATTTTGGGTGCACACTTAAATTATGTCCTCCTTGTACATGTGTTCTCCTATGCATGGTAAACTAGTGACTGCCACAATGTAATCTCCAATCATTGGTATAACAAGGCCCCTCATGAAAATAATTGTATTATCCATAGATGCTACAAATTCTTAGGCTACAACAAGATCTTGGTTTTGGCTAATCAAGTTGCAATAATCCAACCATCCCATCATCTCAAATTGTTCTTGCACTACTCCTATTATGGAGGCCAAGTCAGTGGGCTCATTATTCCTCTAAATATGGTTCTTTTATGGTCCTCCTATGGATATTGCACTCGTATATCTATATATTTATGATGCTTAATGGTGACTATTACCCTTTAGGTATTATTCCAAAGCATGCACCTACCCCTCATTAATAAGGTATGATTACTACATCCTCATAATAAATACTTTTAGTTTTGATAAATATGTTGGGATGTAGTTGTCTTTAATCATAAATTTTCTCATACCTTATTGGTTCCATGTGGTTGAGTGTTGACATGGGGTTCACATGATTGGGCAAAAAATGTGTGGCACATACCAGCATTTAACATGGAAATGATTTTAAATATGACTATGCATATAATCAATAAAATAATAATGGTACTTACCTAGGTATAGTTCATGAAATGTATTGTGCTACATTAGGCAATGCAAAATTATTGGACAATGTTTGATTATAGTGTACCAAAGAATCAAAATCTTACAACATTCTTCATGCGGTGTATTTCCATTGGTGGTTTTTTTATTGGGCACTATATTATTACAAATCTCAAGTTTTTGTGTTTTGGTAATAAAATCATGAGTAATTATTATTCATCATGGAAGTAGCTATACTTCATCATTGGGAAAAAAAATAGGTGTACCCCACCATTAAAATCTTGGTAGTAGGTGTACTTTATATTAGGAGTAGGCGTACTCCATTATTGAAAAGTAGATGTCTTCATGCTTGATTGGGACTAGGAACCACCCTCTTGGTGGTAAGTAGGTTTATTTGATATCAACTAGACATAGACGTCGCCCTTCTTTGTGGGAAGTAGGCACATCCTGCATTGGTCTAGATGTAGGCACCATCCTCCTATGGGATGTAGGCGCCTTTTGTGCTTGCTTGGATGTAGGAGTTTCTTTCTTGGTGGGAAGTGTATTTCACTCTCACCCAGGTGTAGGAAACTCCTTCTTATAGGAAGTAGATGCCTACCCTATACTCATAAAAATTAAGGAAAATAGTGTGAGGTGGCTCTTGCCTGATAGACACAGTCACCTATAGTCTGCAATGGGTTCCACGTTGCCCTACAAAAAAAAAACAAAAACAAAATAAAACCTATTCTAACAATGTTAATAATATATATATATATATATATATATATATATATATATATATATATATATATATATATATATATGTCCCTTTTTTTTGATGAATGTTTTAGTGTTTGTCAATCTGTTTTTTTGTTTGGTGAATGCATTAGCATTTGTCATGTTGTGGGTAATGATCTTGAAGATGGGATCTCCCCCACACCTACATCTAAGCATGTTTAATGAATTTGAGGCATATGGTAAGGCTGTAATTGGTATCCATTGATTGTAAAATTCACTCCATTATCGTTGATGGTTTTAATGCATATGGTTCCATTATTAATTATTTTTATCACCTCATAATGCCCTAACCACCTCTACGTGAGCTTACCTTTATTTTATTGGAATTGAGAATAATACAATAATGCCCATTCTACCTCTTTGAATTTTTTTGGATGAAAATATCGATCATGTCATACCACCCTCTAGTTCTGCATTAATTTTGTGTGTTGTAAATATTTCTATCTGTATTCGTCCAACTGCTTCATTTGGTGGATGCACTTTGGTTGTGCAGTGTCTAAATTAAGACTAAGCTCAATGGTAGTTCATAGAGTTTTTACTTCAAACTCAATGGGCATCATCACATTCTTCCTGTATACCAATTGAAATGGTGTAAATCCCATGGTAGTCTTGTAGGTGGTTCAATATGCCCAGACTAGTTTTGGAATATGTTATCTCAATCTCTCTTGTGTTGTTGCACCATATTTATCAAAATTTTCTCCAACTCACAATTGGTGATCTCCAATTAGCTATTGGCTTGAGGATGATATGGGGTGGTTTGGATATAATACTATTGCATGAGCTCCTATATCATCCTTGAGGTGAACTAAGCTCCTTGGTCTGTGATAATATCCCTGGGGACATCAAACCTGGTGAAGATAAACTCATACATGAACTATGCTACATTTTTCTCTGTTGAACTCCGTAAGGCCTGCACTTCAACCCACTTAGTAACATAATTAGCACACATTAAAATATAACTTTTACCATTAGATTATGGATTTATGGGTCCAACAAAGTCCATTCTCCATTTTTTGAATGGTTCTATATGAAAGTGTGGTTGGAGTGGTATCTCATATCTAATTGTTGACCAACCCATTCTTTGACATTGATCACGATGGTTGGTGTGTTTGATTTCATCTTTGAATAAAGAGGGCAAGTAATACTTTGTTTATAAAATTTTAAATACAGTTATTTTTCCTACAAAGTTCCCATGTGTGGTTCATCATGATAGGCTTTTAAAATAACTAGGGTTTCTTCCTTTGCCACACATCTTCTCATGATTTGATCAGGGCCAATTTTAAAAAAACAACCATTAATCTATGATAAGGCTACCCTCTTCTCAATTAGTTTTTGAGCTTCTCGGGGAGTGAGTGTAGTGGATACCTTACCTGTTGCTAAGTAGTTGGCCATGTTAGCATACCATGGTATATGATCATCTAGAGTAAAGAGATTCTCATCTAAGAACATATCTTCAATTGTTGTGTTATCCTATGATGTTAATATTGATGAAAAATCTACAACAACATTATCCCTTTAAGGTTTATCTATGATGGTGAAATTGAATTCCTACAGAAGTAAAATTCATCTAATAATCCGATCACTTACTGTTGGTTTGTCCATCATATCTGATGGCCGCATGATCTATATGCACAAAATTTTTTATAACCAATAATATAATGATGAAATTTACATTATCTCTTTCAGGGTTATCTATGATGGTGACATTGAATTCCTACAAAAGTAAAAGTCATCTAATAATCTAAACACTTACTATTGGTTTGTTCATCAGATATCTTATGGCTACATGATTTGTATGTAAAAAATGTTTATAACCAATAATATAATGAAAGAATTTACTAATAGAATGTACAACTATAAGGAATTATTTCTCTATGATGGTGTAATTTAGTTCAACACACATGATATTTTTACTTATGTAATAAATAGCATATGCTACATTTCCTTCCTTTTACCCTAGTTTTTCTCCTATTGTGTTGTTAGATGCATCTACAAAGATATGGAATGAGAGATCCCAATTTGGACCTCTCAACACTAGAGCAGTAGTCAGTTTCTCTTTCAATGATCAAAATTACCGTTCACATTCCTCGGTCTACACAAACTCAAATTCCTTGGTTTATAACACGTGCAGTGGTTTGGTAATTTTACTAAAATATTTATTAAAATTTTGGTACTACCCTACAAAGCCTAGGAAAATTTGTACGTCTTTTGGATTTTGGGGAATAGATAGTTCTCTAATGACCTCTATCTTTCTTTCATCTACCTTTATTCCCTCAATTGAGATGTGATATACTAAAACTATCCATTATATTATCAACATGAAGCACTTCTAATTAATCAAGGATAGGTTAGTCTCTTAGCAACATTGGAGTACTTTTTTCAATATTGTTGTAGCTTCTTAAAAAATTTGACGATAAATGATGAAATCATCCATGTCTACTTATAAATTTTCCCCCATCATGTTTGAAAAAATACTGAGTACTACCCGTTGGAAAGTTGTAGGTGCATTGCTTAACCCAAAAGGTAAAATGCACCAAGGTTTATTCCTTATTATTTATAAACACATTCTCTTGTCCCAACCTGCTATCGGGCCCACTATGTCTCCTCATACTACTGTGTCCACCCTTGAGCTAGCTTCTGTTCCTGATTCTCATGATCCAAATCCTCCAATTAAGCCCTCTAGTGTTGTTCCCCTCTCTAATGGTCCTTCTACTTAAGTTACCCTACAGTCTACTACCCCTTTTGTTGGTCTCCTAAGAGGTTTTTTAGTCAATCGCAATTAGACTAGCAACAAGTATGAGGAAGGTACCCCATCAAAGCCCAAGGATTTAGTCCCAGTGGAGTCCCATGCAACTAAATTCAGAAGCAGCCCCTCGAGGAGCAAAAGGAAATTTGTTCACCCTTCTCCTCATAGAAGCTCGTGATGCATAAAAAGGGAATGTTCTAACAGGACCCAATCCAATCCTAAGGTCATTTTAGATGAGGAGGAAGATTATAGGTATGACATTGTTGATGCGCTTTGAACCAGGACCATTGATCATGTTTCCAGTACAGTGGAGCAACTCACAAAAGCAGTCAATATGGTCAAGGAGGCGTATGTCATCTTCTCGCACACCATAAAGGATATTCATGAACTTATGTCTGCACTCAATACTCTCCTTAGAAAAAGCTAAAACAATACTTTTAAATAGGAGGATGAAGATGATTCCCAATAGCATTTTGAGTGGGGTAGTTGGCATATGTTTTTCTCATGGGCTTTTGAAATATGTGTGATGCTGGTCCACCTGGTCATCAACTTAAGTCTGTATGCTTGTTTTAATCTTCTTGTTCAGTTATTGGAGTTATTTTGGTTGAAGCTTTTATAGGTTTTTGGTAGTCTTCATGTTCATCCCTTTGGTTTTGGGATGTTTCAAATTTTTTATTGCTAGCATTAGGAATGCCTTATGTATTAGGGATTGGGTCCCTTCAACCCAACAATTAATTAAAATCTTTTACCTACCAAAAAAAAATTTAAAATGCAGTAGATAAAGGTTACCTAAGAATAGGTGAATGTGGTCTCCTCTTGTTCCTCTTATCCTATTTGGATTTGATTGTATCCACTGTATACATCAAGGAACAAAAAATACTTTTGTCCAACCAGGGTATCCAAGAATTGATCTACAAAGGGTAAAGACAAGTGATTTTTCATTATCACCTTATTTAACATTATATAGTCCACCTTGCTCCTTTGCTTATCACTTTTCTTGGGTACTAATACCAATAGTGACACCCAATGGATGTCTAAAATAGGATAGATAAACCCAAAAAATAATAGTTTTTGCAATTCAATTTTTACTATTTCTTTAATGGTTGGATTCATCCTCCTTTGGGGTTGCCTAACCGGTCTTGCATCATTTTCTAGGTAAATTTAGTGGGTGCAAACCTTGGGTGTGATTCCCCTCATGTCTCTATAATCCCATGCAAAAGTGACTTTATGTTTGTTTAATAATTCACTCATTTTTCCTTTTGAGTATTCGTAAATGTACGGTTGATATTCAATGTTATACCAGGTTTTATTTTGATTTGTTTAACATGATGTTTCTTTATACCAACAAGTAGGGAATGCATGGGTGGACATTCAAAATATCTTTGTAGAAAATTTGTTATGACTAAATTCTTGTCTACTTCATCCCCCACATCATTTAGAGTCATCACATGTTGTAACATAGGAAGGGTATCACCATCATCTGTGGCTCTTGAAATAGACTCACCAAATTCATTAGTGGATTGTTCCAATGGATAAATGACTATATTTTTCATACTCCTACGATCAAATATCATCATTTTCCCTATCATACTGCTAATATAGGTATCAACTATTTCTAGCCAAGGATGTCCTAGTATGAGTGGATAACCACCCAATATTGACTTTAATTTCAAGACTAGGAAGTTTGTTGGGTATTCCCATGAATCTATAATCACTATCACACCTTTCAGTCTTTTATCTAGGAGGACTATGGACCTGTCTACCAGTTGTAACATTATTTTTGTGAAGAACACAAGCTTATACTGAGAGGGGGGGTGAACATTATAAGATGAAACTTTTAATTTTCTTTCCAAAGTAGTATATCTGATATTAAAAATTGTAATAATGAAATAATGCACAAATCATCACACACATAAGATACACAGATTTAATGTGGTTCACCCAATGTGGGCTACATCCATGAAGAAAATATTTCTTATAATTTTTCTTAACAAATCTCATGGGAACCAATTTCCTATTACAATGTTTATGGGCACCAACTCAAAGGAGACACCAATTCCCTATGCTCAAGTTCAGAGACCTCTACCCATAGGAGACACCAATTCCATTTGATTTGGTTCATGGACCTCTATATATAGGAGACACCAATCCCCTATACTCTGTTTCATGGACCTCTATCCACAAGAGACACTAATCCCCTTTGATATGGTCTACTCCAAACCTTTACACAAGGCTTGCTCAAATATACTCAACTTTGCTCAAAACTCTGCTCCAATATCTCCTCAAATATGTTCACTAGACCTGCTCATAAGCCTGCTCAAATTTTCTCATTATTGCTTCTCATAAACCTATTAAAATATGCCTCAATGTTGCTCATAGAACTTGCTCAAGTATTCCCAAACCTTACATGAAAATAATGTTAAGGTTCTTTCTTTTGACTAAATTAATCTAGACGTATTATACTCAAGATTTTTTTTCTTTATGAACATATAGAGAATGATATGCATTACAAACACTTAATATGTTCTTCTCACATTTATTAAGTCTATCACTTTCACATATCTCACATTCATTGCATTCAAAAGGACACTTTAGTTTAGCACTTGATAGTTGACCTTCTTATGAACTTCCAAAATTAATAAAAACCAATGTACATACTTGCTTCACAAAAATGGTCTATAGCCCTTGCAAATTTATTCCCAATATCACTCAAAACTAATGCACCACTTGTTCACAAACCCTAGCACATATGTTTCCAATTTCATTCAACAATGATGCACAACTTTGTTCTCAAACCCTAGCACATGTGTTTTCAATTTCATTCATCAATGATGCCAAAATTTTTTCTCAAGCCCTAGCACATGTGTCTCCAATTTCATTCGACAATAAAGCACAACTTAGCTTTCACACTCTAGCACAAAAATTTCCAACAATGCACATAAATTAATCCTTATATCTCCACCTTATGACTTAAAACTATTTTCTTCAAACAACACCACTTTGAATAGGAGTTGAAACACCATACCTCAAAAATGCCTTGATGATGATGTACCTTCAAAAACCTATCTCAAAATAATCTCCTTCCTTTTGCCACTTCAAAAACAGGTTAGTAAAATTCCTTTTCAAAACATTCACATAAAGCCCTCTCAAGAAGATGTGTACAAGAATGCCTAAAAATAATGCTTCATAACTCCTTTTTAGTTTCACAATATAAAGCCTTTAATAATGAACCAAACCCCTCAAAATATCATGCAAAAATACAATCAATAAAAATACCACAATACACTTTATATCTCCTTTCTAAAGTGCCAAGTACAATATATCAATAATGCCAAATACAATAAATCTTATACACCTTATAACTCCATTTTTTTTAACAATCACAAATAACTCCCTCACACATTACACCACATACAATTTCTAAATGACACAATACACCATAAAACTCCCACTTTGATATATATAAATAATTCCCTCAACAAAATACAATTTTCACATACACCTTGTCACTCCTACTCAATTAATTCAATTCAAAATCAAATACTTTATGCACTCCCATGACCACCTCAAATTAAACCAAAACAAAATTTAAAATTCAAATATCTCATATTTATGCACTCCCTTGACCTCCCATGCCATAGCGCTTCCACAAGTGCCTCTAATCGGCTACACTACCGTAGTAGGTAGCACTAAAAATGGGGTGCATCAGATATAAACCTTATGTCCTATAATAATCCAAAACTTAACCTACAGAAAAGTGGCATTAGAACATTTTGACCCCATGACCCTTCTCTCAATAGCACTCATGCAAGCCAACCAACCATTGGGCTACCCCAGAAGGGTGAGACCCAGTCGACATGCACAAAGATTTGACAATGCTAGCAGCTGCACACCTTGATATTTTGCTCTCTTTTTATCTTTGTCGTTCATAAAAAAATATCATGCACAAAAATCATCAATGAAATGCTTGCCACACTCTTTCAAAGGTGAAAGGGCAATGTATTTATATGCTTTGTAAAAACATCTTCAAATTTTCCAAGGTCGGCTTATATTTTGAAACCTCCAAAACATTGGCACATTTGGGTTTAAATATTATAACATAAAATTTATATTATAATATTAAAAATATTATGATATTATTCTTTTAAATCTTTGGCCTTAATATTTGGCCTCATATTTTAAGTCTTGGTCTTTTTCTTTTAAACCTTGGACCCAAAACACTTTTAAAAAACTGTCCCAATCAACCTCTTTGACCTTCTTTATAATATTTAAATTAAATATTATAAATATTTTCTTGCAATAATTTTCCTTGCTTTTGAGATATACTTGCCTTGAATCTTTCCTTAAAAATATTTTCCTTACTTTGCATTATGAAGAATATTTTGCCTTGAGTGCCATGCACCTTTGACATTAAAATATTTCTACCTCATGTACCCTTTAACATCAACAACAACTCAATATTTCCAAAATTTTGTTGGTCTCATATTTGTTAACTATAGCATGTGTATGGTTTCCTTAGGCATAACATTAATGACTACACCT
This sequence comes from Wollemia nobilis, assembly GCA_028583015.1. Taxonomy (NCBI): domain Eukaryota; kingdom Viridiplantae; phylum Streptophyta; class Pinopsida; order Araucariales; family Araucariaceae; genus Wollemia; species Wollemia nobilis. The sequence goes on along the minus strand of JAQPPZ010002555.1, from coordinate 884,410 downwards.
AGATCGACTAAAGTTTTGGTTAGCTTTAAAACTACAATTTGTACTATTAAAACTATGCTTCTTGGATTAGAATATTTAGGGTGATAGGTTTTCCCTAACATTAAGTCAACTAACTATTTTATCACATGCACTACTTGTGGCTATTGCCTACACCTAGGTCTCTTGAGGTATAGTTCTCTGATAAATTTTGTGTAAATAAGAATATCCCTAATGGCTTCATATAGGGGAATGGTAACAGTGAGATTTGTCAATTTCTCCATAATATTAAATTAAGGTTGCACTCTTTTCCTAGTTTCTTGCAATATTTTAGGATAAGGTGGGATCCCTTCACTAATTAATTATTCAGAAATATTATTTTGTTCTTCCTTTACTTCCTCCACTATCGAAGGTGTTTGTTCTACTCTTATCCCTACATCCTCTATTACCAGATATTTTTGACCTACTCCTACCTCTCTACCTGATCTAAGTTGTATTGGGCTAAAATCTACATTTTATACACTAATATGGCACATTGGATACATCCCCATGTCTACCTAATAAGCTATTTGATTTACTTTATTTCTATGATTTGGAGTAGGTTGTTTCGGTAACTATTGTGACCTTGAAGTAGGTGGTTCTGATAAATTGGGATGTAATGGGGGTTGTGTTGTCTGTGGAGGTGGAGTCCACGTATTAAAATTTCTCTACTACATTATAGATTGTTGGTATAGCATTCATGGGTATGGTTTATAGGGAAAAGGACCTTGGAAAATATTCACCCAAGGTGGCTAACCCCACCAATCCATATTGGGTAATTAGGCATACCCTTGGTTCGTGAAATTAGACCCACCATATGGTGGTGCTATTCCTGGCATTCCACCTCCCATAAGAGCTTGTTGCCAATTCCTTCTATTACCCATGAAATATGTTTCAACTACTTCTAGTTCTTCTTTTATGGTTGCCAATTTTGAACACAACTTAGTTTTATGTTTCATTTGATAAATCCCACATACTTGTACCTTATTTTCTAAACATTCATTTTTTGTGTGTTTCCTCCTACATCTTGGGCAGAAAAAGGCCAATGCCTCTTTTATCTATTGCTCCTAATTTTGAAATTGGAATGTATCCAACTATAATGCAAGAGATGATAAAATTTCACTCTTCATATCTTCTAGAAAGGTGCCTATTTTTTCTTTAGTGACTAAAGCTATTGTTTTTGTTCCTCATGTGACTAGTTTACCTTTTCTCCTAGAATAGTTTCGACACAATTGTTGGATATCTGACATTTGGGATTAGTAAACATCATCTCCTACTAGTAAGTTTAAAGCTTCCAATGATTCATTTGTAAGACCCCTTAGGAATATACTTTTTAATGATATTTCTCCTAAATTTGCATGGGGTGAGCATTGGAGATTAAAATTAAACCTACCTCAGTAATCTTCTAATGATTCGTCCTCCATCTATATCATTTCTAGGACTTCTTCTCTTGCATCCCTTGCCCTTCCAAAATCTTGGTATTGCTCTAGAAATATTTTTTTCATATTTTCCTAGGTACTTATTTGTCTATTCCCTAAGCTAATAAACCAGCGTAACGTTGCGTCATCTAGTGTGGAAGGAAAAAGTTTTAATTTCTAGGCATCTATTTTGTAATCAAATGATCTGTAAAGGACATCAAATTTAAACAAAAACATATCAAGATATTTTGTTGGTAGTCCTCTAAACAAGGGATATGTGTTGAAGAAATACTATTCATTTTTGTTTCTCCCCTAGGTTCTTCATCATTTTCAACCATTTTTTTCTTTCAGAAGGTGTAGGTTCAGTAATTTCTATGGCAACTAACAAAGCATCACACTCGTTCCTTTTGTCCTCTAGTAATATTCTCAGATAAATGTTTGAAATAGTTTCCTCTTTGAGTGCTTCCCATCTTCGAGTATTCAATAAGTATTCAAACTGGCTACAATTTTGGTTTGATCCACTAGTTGTACCATATAACAGGTTAACATGTCAAGGTGAATCTGGTGGGGGAGATTGTATTTCTCCGAGAAATATTTTAGACTCTTTAGTTAGTATTTATGGAGTAGCCTATGGTTCTGAGGTAACTTCTATTCTTCTAATAAATTATTTTTTAGGTCCTCTTGGTCTTGGTGGACTAATACATCTCAGGTATTGGATCTATGGGTGAGGCAATTTGAACGTGCACTTTCAATATACCTTACTCTACGGATCCTAAACACTACAGTTTTGGTAGCATCCTGACAATGGCACCAAAATGAGAGGCAAAAATAGTGTTTTCTAAAGAGGTTAAGTTCTGCCTGCTTATGTCAATCTATGGGATCATAAAATTGTGAGTGCCACATAAATTATATGCCTATAGTGAGGATATGAGTCCCTCTACACCTAACAGTTTGGTGGGAGAATGTTTTTTCGAATGATTTTAGTTCAACCAAAATCATGAAAACAAATGATTTAATAAAAGCAGATAATAATAATGTAGGAAAATAAATGTATGTGAAAGTAAATATTAACTAACACACTTGTAGATTAAAATAACCGAAACAATAACTAAATTAAAATTACATAAATAACTAAACAACACACCAAAAATAAATAAACTACATAAAATAACTAACACACACTCAAAACTAGAAATAAGAAATGAAAATAGGGGAGGATTACTACTTGGAGTGGGCTCAAGCTCCTGTAAATTATTTGCTCAACTAGTTATTGATAATCAGTCTCTTAGTCCATGCAAAACAAAAACACTAAAGTATTTATTGATGAAATGCAATTACAGTAGAGATTAATTACTCAAAATTTCATGGATCCTTTTCTCAGGGTTTCTTTATGGTTTTTATACAATACGTAGGCAACACCTATTACAATAATTCACAACTAGAAATATAAATTAATCACGTATGGTTGTTATGATACAATAACTACAAGTGCAGCTATAATTTTTTCTAAAAATGGTTAGTTCATCAAAATCAGACGTCGATGACTAAGACTGACGCTCTTCTAGAGTTAAAAATTATTTCTATCATGTTCTTGGAAAATGCATGGCCAATGGTCAATGTCTAGTAGCCAAGGTGTAGGTATCATCTGTTGAAGAGTAGATACTATATTCATACTAAGGGTAGGCACCAAATTGATGGGGTGTAGATCCCATACCTTTCGACTAGGTGTACATACATGCTACACTCCATAAGATGTAGGTGCTACATTGATGGGATGTAGGCACCTTCCACAGTCGATGGGGCACATGTACCACTTCATTATGGGAAGTAGGTGTCTTAGTGTGGGGTGTAGACACCTTCCTATGCTCGCGATATAGGCAACTCTTCCTTGTGGTAAGTAGGTGCCCTATCCTAGGTAGGGTTTAGGTGCCTCATACACTCATCGGGATCGCCTTTATAACTTCTTCATTTCCTAGAAATAATAATACTTTTGCATAATGCTAGGTCTGTATAGGACATTGACTTAGAAATGTAAAAGATTTAGCAAAAACCTATAACCACACACACATACAACTAAAAACATTTATCAAGTATAAGTACCATATTTTCTCATTAATTATACACAATAGTCATACAAAAATGCATTTCTAGTGTTAATTATGCTTGTGTAATGTCCTCACAAATGTAAATAAAATGATCATTTTCGATGCTCATCCCAAGTATCCATCCAAATAGAATTTTTTTTCTCTAGTTCCCACCACCCATCTTAGACCATTAATCACTAGATCAATTGGTGTTTTTAAATTGATCCAAGTGTAGAACCACATGGAAGTGAGAATACAGTAAAGATTAAGTTTGAGGCATTGGGCTCAATGTACTTAGAAGAATTCTTGTCCATTGTTTTTAACTCTTTTGTACAATATCCAAATTTCTTTTCCCCCTACAGCTAAGTTTGCATCTATAAGATCTCTTAAATCGAGACCTATCCTAGTTTTTTTTTTGTAATTTAAATATTTCATTAATACTAGGTTTTATAGGTTGACCCAAAACCTTTGTACAAAAATCAACATAATGTTGAGGTGCATGATCCTTAACTTGCTGAGGACCCTCGGTCCTCTAACCCTACTGTCCTTCTTAGGCCAACACCCATACTGAAGCCATATATCCTGAACAACCCTAAACATGCATTTAATCCCATCACCTCGGGATAACCATTTAGACAAAGACCCAAAAAACCAGCATACCCTCTGCACAGGGCAAAAAATAAAACTTGGATTAAAATAAACAAATTTGATCTTCCCAAACCAAAAATTTTGTGCAGAGAATATTCTTGGAGGAGGCTAGTCCTCCTTGTCCTCGTCCTTGTTCTTTTCATTGAATTTGTCCTCCTCTTGGTCATCCATATCCGGATTAGCCTCCACTGGCTTATTGCCCTGGTACCCTTCGTTGAAAAATACCATTTTTAGCACCTCAAGGATCTCCTTCATCTATTGGATGATGTTAGCCAAAGAAGTCAGGATGTAGTGCTTGAGGACCAAGTTCATTGGGTCGGTACCCTCTTCCTCAAAGTCAATCTCGAGGGTTTTTGAGCTACCCTGCACCTACTTTTTTTTTAACCTTAGTGAGGATCTCATGGGTCCCTTCGGTTCCTCAATATTCAACTTCTTCCTATAAGGTCCTCCTTTGATGGCCAAATCCCCCCCTCTCTTCTTAGTTAGAGATACAGAATGTGGCTTGGGTAGACCAGGGCTATCCCTACCCCTAGAACTTTTTGCATGGTGGATAACAGGGGGTTCATATTGGGTAAGGGTAGGGGGTTCATCTTGGGGGGATGTAGCTAGGACAAATTTATAGATAACCTTATAAAGGCCTTGATGCAAAGGCAGGGTGGAACCTTTCTTGCTACAACATGAATTAATGGTGTAATTCATGGAATTTAGTAGGAATTGGGGGATGCTAATGGGATTAACATCACAGAAAAAATTTACAAATGCATAGTTGAAGCTAAGGAGTACCTTGCCAAGGTTCTGAGCTATGATGAACTCCATCACGTTTTTCATTATAGAGTTCCACGGGGTAGGGAGGTCCATCCTTGTCAATATATTCTTTGCCTCCTTGAATATTTTGGGATTATCCTTAAACTCATGTAATTCCACATCCCAATTGTATTTTTGCCTATGGATGGATCTCCCTTTGACTATATACCCCATGATGGTGGCGATAAAAATAACATCGATGATGATTTTGCACCCCTGAATTTCCACCCTTCCATCCTCCCAAAACTCCATTACAGCGAGGGTTATGTCTTCCTCCACACTCGAGAACATGTCGAAGAACCGAGTAAAGCATATCTTAATGAGAATTGCTTGAGCCAAAGGCTCCATTACCACCATGATCAGCTCAATGTAAGTCATTATTTCCTTAAGTTCACACTTTGCCTCAGTAACCCTCACGACTTGCCAGCCAAAATACATAGTAGTAAGACCATTTGATGTCTCCTCACACTTGCAATTAAAATAAATGTGGTGAGATATTTGGGTGCCCTCATGACTTGTAATTGGATCTTCATTGTTAAGGGTGCCCTATCTAGGTATGTGTCACCAACTGCATTCCACCAGGATGGCTGGCCACTTGGTGTTTTTTGTTAGCAGGATAAACATGTCAACATGCCAAGATTTAATGTTTTTAGGATCCCTAATCTTGATAGTCATAGAATATTTTTAACTAGCATACTTTGTGGAAAAATGATGTCCTTTCAAAAATGGCGAATCCACTAGGAACATGATTTGGAGCCTCCACCCACTCACCTCGGGACCACATCCAAAAATGAATATCTTTCCTTGGAAAGCTACTGCCTATTTTTCCAACATACCTCTAATGCCCATACCTTCTTCTATAGTTCCCAATTTTGGTCCCTCCCGTAAACCTGGTGGGTTGAATCAGCCAAACCAGTTGAAAAAAACATTTACTACATTGGGCATGGTTCCAATGTCTAGCGGGGATTCCAAAGGGACACATGATCATGAAATGCTCACCTGTGATCCATGAAATCCCTATCATTTATGCTCAATTTGAATAATTTCCTCCACATCACACGGTGCACCCTGTTTCCACGTGACAATACCATCAACATCAACTCCTATGTTTGTCAGCTTATCCGTTGCTTTGTTGTATTCTTGAAAAACATATTGAGCCACCCTTTTGACTCCAAATAAGATCCTAGATTCCTTTATACAGGCTTCAATACTCCAAGGAGGTTCCCTATCATTCTTCATTAGATTAATTATGTTTAGAATCTCCTTCCACTATGATTTTGCCTTGAATCTTCTACATGAAATACAATCCTTGCCAAATAGCTCTGGATTTTGTTGGTCTTGAATCCAAGTTGTTCTGAGAAATTCAACACCATGTGACCATGATGGTCCCTTACCACTCCTACTCCCGTTCTGCTAGGATTTTCCTTGGCAGCGTCATCAAAAGTTAGCTTAAGTCAGTCAACAGGGGGAGGGATCCACTTGGAGTCTAGTCTAGGGTTGGGCTTAGGACTAGAATTGTCTTAAAGAGAGATACTTAAGGATTGGGCTAATTGCTTCTCAATTGAGGGAATTGGTTGTGCCACTAAAGGATGAGTGATGACATTTTCTTTTGCAAAGGCTAGGACTTTATTGGTGATTGACACAAAATCTCGTTTTGACTCTTTGAACGTCCTATGTTTCCTTTCTAACCATATTGCCATAGGAAGTGATGGATACTAATATTCCACATGAATCTAAGCCTCAAGTTGACAAAGGGATTGGGCCATTGCTAGAAAAGCTCATAAATGGAAGCTGGTATAACCCAAGAAATATTGAAGACTTGGAATACCCCATTTAGAATAGTGATGAATATAGAACACTCAAGGAATAAGTGTTGAATTGATTCCCAGTTTGCCTTGCAAAGACAACATCTATTAGGTACAATAATTCCTTTCTTTAGCATATTATCAATGGTGAGAATTTTTTCTTGAATCACAAGCCATAAAAAAAGGATATTTTTGGAATCAACTTCTTAGTAAAACAAGGAATCCTCCAGATTAATTAGTAGCTTATAAGTAGATTTAACCGTGAATTCTCCACTCTCAGTAGTCTCCCACCTTATGTGATCTTCTTCTACTCCTATGGGTATGAATTGCTATCACAAAATACTCGCAAGCATCTCAAACTCTACTTCCAAGCCTTGATACTTTATTGGTCTCCATGTAAGTTTGTTCCTATCCTGCCTCATAAAGTCTTATCATATTTGGCCCAAATATCTCATCAGTATATACTTTTAGATAGACTAAGTTGGGGTCCTGACTGATATTTCCCTCCCTGGCCCATTTGTCTTCCTAGAACCTGATTTTCTATCTGTTTCCTATTATCCACCTCATTCCTTTGTTGACTAAGTCTTTGCTGGTCAGGATGGATTTCCAAAAGGTTGATCCTCTACTTTGGATAGTGTTTCTTAGAAACTATGTTCCTTGGAGATATTTTCTCTTTATTATCATTGTCCATTCATTCTCCACATTGGTTATCAGTCACCATGATTTTTTGGCTAATAACACTGTATTGAGATGAAAGAATTTCCTTAGGCCCAGGCCTCCATTCTCTTTACGTCTACAAACCTTGTTCCATCCAACGAGTTGAATTCATTGTTTTCCTTCTGATCCTGACCAAAGGAAGTGTTTTTTATATTGTTCATTTTTTTGGTACACCCTAGCTGGAGCCTTGAACATGGATAAGAAATATAGTGGAATACTATGGAGCAAGGCCATGGTTAGGGTTGCTTTTATAGCCTGGGAAAACATGTGTCCTTTCCAACCTGTTAGTTTCTTTTGGATCCTTTCAAGCACATTGTTCCACATTGACTCAACTGGAGCCCCTATGAAAAGAGGGAGGCCCAGGCACGAAATAGGTAGATTGTATATGGAGAACCCCAAAATCCTAGCTATCTTGAGTTTCCTAGGAATTGGGGTGTTGAGGAAATAAATTTTACTTTTGTTGAAATTGACCTTCTGGCCTACAACCTCCTCATAAATCTTTAGGATGTGCTTTATATTTTTCACCTCTTCAATAGAATCCAGGGTCAACATCAAGGTGTCATCCATGAATTGCTTATGCATGACTGGATTGGTGAAGGATGTGGCTTTGATTCCAGATATGAGCCTTGTAGAGCAGGAAACTTTGATTATCCTTCCAAGTTCTTCAGCCACAATGATGAAAAGCATGGGTCTTATGGGATCCACTTGTATAAGGCCTCTATAGCTTTGGAAGTAACCTATCATCATCTTTTTGATGAGAACAAATAATCAGGGCTTGTAAATGCATCCTCTAATAAGTCTAACCCACTGAGGGTGAAACCCAAATTTTAATAAAATAGCATTCAAGAATTCCCAATTGATGTGGTCGTAAGCCTTTTTCATGTCTAATTTGAGGGCAAAGGCTTCCTTATTAGTCTAATATATTGAGTGGAGGTATTCATGAAATATAATTAATCCATAAAGTATTGACCTACCTTGAACCAAACTACCTTTGCATGGGTTAATGATTGAGGGTAGAATTCCTTTCATGTGATTCATAATAGCTTTGGTGAGGATTTTATAAGTTACATTACAAAGGATAACCAGTATATAGTCTGCCATGGATTTGGGGGTTGGTCCTTTCGGGATTAGGGCTATGAACATTGAATTGTAGCCTCAGGGGATATTTATGGAGGATTGAAATTCTTGGATGGTAGAGCAGACATCTGATCCTACAATATCCCAAAAATATTGAAAGAATCAAGGTGGAAATCCATCTGGACCTGCAGCATTATCGGGGTCCATGGAAAACAAAGCTAATCTAATTTATTCATCAAAAAATGGTGCTATGATTTTTCCATTGATCTCACTATTGATAATTTGTAGAATAAATTGTAGCAAGGACTCTTTGGAACTTACCCAGCATTGGGTTTCATCTCCAAGGAGGGAGCTAAAGTAAGACACATCTTCATCTCTGATTTCATGGATGTCTTGGATGGTGGAACCATCCTATTTGGTTAGTTCCTTGATCCTATTGTTACTTCTATTCCTCAGTGTAGTGACGTGAAAGAAATTGGAATTTGAGTCGCCATACTTTAGCCATAACACCCTAGTTTTCTGCCTCCAATACATCTCCTCACATGCCAATATGTTGTAGTATTCTGAAAGTGTGTTTCTATCCTCGGTTTTGGTTTTCTCATCACAATATTCATTTTGAATTTTGTTCTCAATGGCTATTAGTCTTTCGCCCACCGCTTTCTTATTCTTGAAAATATTTCCAAAAACCTCCTTGCTCCATCTTCTGAGGTTGTCTTTCACCATCCTCAACTTTTGGGAAATATTGTATGAGGGACTACCCTGGAAGGCCTGATGCCACCATTGGTTGATGTTATACTTAAGGTCATGATGCTTTATCCACATTGACTCAAAATTAAAGGGTCTCCTAAAGGAGTGGGATTGTGGAACATCTAAAAGGATTTGACTATGGTCCGATGCAATCTTGGGAAGTGAGTGGAGGGTTAAATATCCAAAAACTGTAATTGCTTCTTGTGATAGTAGGAACCTATCCAATATTTCTTGGATAAGTTGACTTCCCACACATCAGTTACTCTAGGTGTACTTGGCATATTTTAGATTAACATCCATCAAATCATTTGAGTTAACAAAATCATTGAACTCTTACATGCTCCTTGATGGTAGGCCTAACCTTCCTCTCTTATCCTAAGGGTATAGCAGTGTATTAAAATCCCTTGCTATCACCCACGATATTTTATGGAAAGCCTTTTTCATGTGACTCAGATACTCCGATAGGGTTATCCTTCCTTGCAATGTATTGGGTGCATACACATTTGATGGGATCCATGACAAGTTGTTGTCTATATCATGAAAGAGCACACTTAGGACCCTATCATCTGCCTGAATGACTTTGTCTTCCACTTTATTTGGATCCCACAACACCATAAGTCCTCCTGATCCTCCTCTCGCCTGCTTGAATGCCACTTCCCCTTGCTTCAAAATTTTGCCTGCTATTGCTCTTGATAATGCTTCATCTATTTTTATTTCTTGTAATAAGAGTATTGTACGAATAATTTCTCTCCTTAATGAGTTGGCCACCGTATGTTTTTTTTTCTTATAATAAGAGTATTGTAGGATTAATTTCTCTCCTTAATAAGTTTACCATCCTCTATTTTTGTTGGTTGTTAAGGCCTCTCACGTTCCATAAGAGAACTTTCATTTGGATTACTTTGAGTTCTTCCCTCTCCCCCTACCCTGAGGTGGAGGAGTTTTGTTGGATTTTTTGTCATCCTTTCTTGTGATAACTTGAGTAATAAGTGTCCTTTGTTTCCCATTGGCAATCTCGTTCTTAATCATGATTATATAATGTCCAGCCTCCGAAATTTACCCTCTCTTTCTTTTGTTGTCGTAATATATGGGGGATTTCATTGAACTTCTTGTCTGTTTTGGATTGAATTTTTGAGGAGCTATTTGTTGCAGGATGGGGTTGGCTCACCCTTCCTTCATTGATATTCCTATTATTTCGGTCCTTGAGTCTTATTCCTCCATGCTTATCCTATATTCACCTGAGTTTTGGGGCATACCATAAGGACAATTTGGTGGGGGGCCTGTTGGGGGGACATTAGAGGATCTTGATCTTGATGGGAATTTGAGGTTTTCTGGAAGATCTAGCCTGAGGTCTTCTTCCTTCGTATTGTCTCCCTCAACCTTAGCTTCAGCTAGAACTTCAAATTTATTGAAGCTAGGTATCGAAGGGCTTACCTAGTTCTCCTGGTCATCGCTCCTTTGCTTTCCTTTCTCCTTTTGCTGGTATTGATTTCCTTGCTCTTGGTGTTGTTGGTCATTCTTGGTGAACCTATAGAATCCTTTTCTTATTGGGACCCAAGTTACTTGGTTCATTATGTACCCTATTTTGCTCAGCCCTCTTGTATTAGGTTTTTTTGGTTCTTCTTTGTTGACTACCAGGATTGGGCACTGATTCCTGAGGTGGCCCTGAGTTCTACATTCTACATAGAAGGCCAAATTATTCTCATATTCAATAGGTAGATTTCTCATTTATTTTTCGTAGCCTAGTTCCACAAATACTGGGAGATCAAAATCTAGATTCACATTCACACATATCCTGGCATGCATCATCCTAGACCTAGACGAGGTGGATGGTCGATTGATACCAACTCCCCTAGGGTTTTATAAATCCCTCTTAAGAAATACTCCTGGAAAATCTGGGTAGGAAGATTCAAGATCCAAACCCAGATAGGAGTCATGTTGATGCTTTGCATATCAGGATCAAAATCCTCTCCCCAAGGTCTAAGGAAGAGGTTGCACCTTCCTAGGAACCATGGCCCTTCCGTTAGAATGTGATTCACGTTATCCTTATTTTTGAGGTGAATTATGAAAATCCCTAGAAAGAAAAAAAATATCCATGTTTCCTACTATTCTCCACTTATAAAAATCCCATGACCTTATGGTTTCTATATTAGGCCTACCACCCAGGAACTTTCCAACCAAGGAGTACATTTCCATAGATAAGAAATAATCCATGATATTTTTTGGAAACATGACTCTATTGTTTTCTAGGATGAGGGGTGGGAGTGAATCAAATAAATTACTCATTTAACCTTTTGGGGTCTTAGCAAAGGACAAATCCTTTCTGGGACCTGCTGCTCCTAGTTGGGTCCCTTTATCAGGATATTTTTTAGGGGGATCAGTTCATCATACCTTGCCAATGGGCTCAAGGATAGAATGTTGTCCATCCTCTCTCTCTTCAAAATTTTTACCTACCTCTAGATCCTCTCTTGTTGCATCCTGATGGCTTTGTTCTAGGTTCCAGCCCTCTCCCATCCTACTCCCTCTTCTCCCGCTGCTCCTCTGCTGCTCCATTTTTCATAGGCTTTCATCATAGATCTATCCTAGTTTTATCATCATACAATGCTCCATTTCATCAAAGGAAATTTCCTTTTATCAATTAATCTTAACCATAAAAATATTTGCATAATATAGCTTAAGCTTTTTTCTACCAATTTTGGCATAATATACAAGGAAATATAATTTAATGAATGACTTGTAAGACTAATTTAATAAGTTGCACTCTTCCTTCTAATGATAACCATCTAACTTTCCATGTCGAAAGTTTATTATAAACTTATTTATAACTAGAATTCACAATTATATCCTCATTATCCCCTCAAATAAGGGCATCCCTAGATATGTTGTTGGTAAATTTGCCTCCTCCATTTGAAGTAACATGCATATCCCTGCTTTGATATTAGATAGTGTTTAGGAAGTAAATCTTAGAATTTGTCTTATTAACTTTCTACCTTGGAACTATTTCATATTACCTTAATAGTTATTCAAGATCTTGTTTATCCATGCCCTTCCAAAAAGGTTTGTATCATCCACTAAATATTGATAGGTGATGTTGTTGATGTTACTACTAGCCTTAAGTTCACTTATTAGGTCATTTTTGTTTGCCTTCTTCAAGTTCCTTACCAATACCTCTGCCATGATAATTAATAGATATGATGATAAAGGATCTCCATATCTAAACCCCCTCTTGGCTTTAAATGATCCTATTACTAGCCCATTGACAACCACTGAATATGATATTGTAAAGACACAAGATTTAATCCATCTAATCCATTTCTTACCAAATCTAAACTTTTATAATACTGCAAGAAGCAAATACCATTTAACCCTATCATAGAATTTATTCATATCAAGTTTTAAGATCATTGCTCTATTTTCTAGAAGTTGCTAAATGCATTACTTCATGAGCTACTATGATCCCATTCAGAATCTATCTCCCTTTCACAAATCCTCCTTGCTCTTATAAAATAATTTTGTCTAAAAGTGATCTTAACCAATTTGCCTTCACTTTGGAGATTACCTTATGTGCCATACTACATAGGCTTATGGGACTAAATGAATCAAAAAACTTTGCATTATTCTTTTTTGGAATTAGGTTAAGATATATTGCATATATTTTATAAGGTATGTATTATTTTAACCTAAATTGTTCCACTACCAACAATAAATAATTCTTCATTATTTCCTAGTTATGTTGATAGAATGTTTGCTAGGATCCCATCTAGATCTAGGTATTTATCTTTATCAAAAGAGAAAAGAGTTGAATGAATTTATTTAGAGTAATAGGCTCCATTAGTTTACTATTGTCTTCATTTGTTATAATTGTTGGTACTTCTTGTAGTATTTTATGATTAAAAACTTCAATCTCCTCGAATCCTAGAATATTTTGTTAAATAACCTTGTCTCCTTTCTGATTTCATTTTGGTATTCGATCCAAACTCCTACTGATTTATTCTACTAATTTTGGATGTTGATCTCTATACTATTTCCATCATATGAAAGAACTTTGTGTTTTTATCTCCTTTTAACTAAGTCAGTTTCAATTTTAATTTTTAAAATTTCTCTTCCTTGCTCAAAATATTATAATAATGACTAAGCAACTCTCTTTCCTCCTAGCTTGGATTATTGATCTCACATTTTTGAAATTTTAAAATTTTCTCTTTTAGTTATTTCTTCTAAAAATATTTCTAAAATTCACTTACCACTATTTTAACTCTTATTGGCCAATGATTTGAACCAATCCTTATCAAGGTGTTAACATTAACACAAGTCCCTTCATCTAGCCAATGATATGAGAGTATACATCTAATTTATTTTTTTGCTATTAGGTTTTGGCATGCCCTATTGTTAGTCAATGTATAGTTGTCCTATATAAACTCAACCCCATATAGATTATTATTTTGAAAAAAATCTAAGAAATATCTCATACTTTTGGTTATTTTCCTATATCCCCCAAATGTTTCATTCAACTTGGTTATGGCATTAAAATCTCCCATGATCTTGAAATGGGTTTCTTGGTCTTTACTTCTCATAAGGCTTCAATCTCACTCCATACTTCTGATTTGCCTAGCTAAGTTGTAGGTCCATAAAAATTGGATGGAATGAATATATGCAAAGTAACATGTGACTAATGAAGCTATTCAATGCCTATTTTTATGAATGGTTTCACAAGATATTCTAACTAGATTTCAACATGTTAGAATTTCAGTTGTTGCTCCTTCTGAATCCACAACATCCCATTCACATATTACCCAACCTATTTTCATAGTTTAACAAACTTATTTCCTTTTTCATTTTCGTTTCCTAGATACAAAGAATATTAGGCTTATTACTTAAATAGAGGTTCCTAATACACCTTTTCTTTGATGGGGCATTAGCACCGCTTATATTCCATAACATGGTAATCATGTCTTATTAGGGGTTGTTGACCCACCTGTGAATTATTGATATCATTTTGTTTTTGGTGAAGAGAAGTTACAACCAACTTAGATTATATTCATTTCTCTATGTTTGCTTTTGGTTCCTTGGCTCTCGCTTGATAATTTGAATATTTTTCTCTTTTTGCCTTGCTAGTATCAAGAGTAGGTCTTATTATTCTATTCCTTAATATTCTTTTACAACTTTCCTTTTCATTAGATTTATCCTTTGTAGGCTTTGATAAGAAAACTTTTGACTTATCTTGCTTACTTTTTGGTGTTTTCTTGTTAATGGTGGAGATATTAACATCTAACACTGTGTTTTGTCTACCACTTTCCTTCTTTTGAATGGTGCATAGTACTTCAAAAGGGTCTTAAAAATATGATGAGGCATATTCCTTGGGTTCAAAAAGAATGTTTATCCCTAAATTGAGATTATATTGAGTAGATAGTTCCTTGTTAATATTTGTATCATATTGTACCCTATCCTCTTAGCTCTAATATGCTTTTTATTCATAGGCTTAAGCTCAAAAAATTTGGTATTTCTTCCTATATCCTTACTTACCAGTCTTTACTATTTTCTAATTGGACCTTTTTTTTGGAATTTGAAAACTATCCTCATCCATATCCATTTGTAAGTTTTTCTTGTGATTTTCTATATATGTTTTTGTTGGAATTTTTTTAGGGTATGATCTCTCAATACACCTCACCTCATGACATATTCTACATCTAAAATATATATTTTTATAATCCATAGTTTGGATGCACAACTTACCCCCTTAATTAAGAATAATTGATTTCTAGTAAAGGTTTATTGATATCAATCATGACCAATATTTGAGCATAAATAGCCAAAAATCCATCTTTTATAGTTTATAAAATCTCAATGAATTATCCCTAAGTGTTACCTATTATATTGAAGATATTCATTTCCTATAATTCAATGGGTAACCCATACATCTTGACCCAAAGTGGTACTAGGGATAGATTTATATTTTTAGGTGCAAAGCCTTCATAGCATCGGGTGAGGAAGAGTCCTGCTATTCCCATAAATGAAGGACCCCCTTTTAGGATTTTATATCTTTCCTCTTATTGAAATAAAAAATGGCTAGGAAGAAACCTTTGGGAAGAAAGGATAGACTCACTCTTGGAGAATTCCATCTCCTATCAATCCATTTTCTCATAGCCAAAGCCCTTGGCTAAGACCCATTAAATTTACCAAAGATTGTCCTATCTTTAAGCAACAAGGATCATTGTTCTATGAGATCCTCACTAACCTTTACTACTAGGGATGATTCTAAGATTTCAAATATGAATTGGCCAATGGAAATAAATTATAACTCAATATCTACTAAAATTTATTAGTATATCCTATAGCAACTATATTAGATGAAAATTAACCTACAATAATCTACATGTAGAACTTCTAAGAAAATGAAGGGATAAATGAAAAATAGATAAAAATTCTACATCTAGATAGAATATATTGTCTTGTTTATCCCTAGTCCTCCATTGCTCTTCCCATCATCCAAACCTTGGTTGACAGATATCTGCAATTTTATTTTCTATAGTTTGAAAAATTGTCGCTACCCTTGTTTCAGATGGCTGAATGCATAGGGTCATATCTCCCTCAATACAGTTCAGATTCCTTCATATTATGACTCATTTTGAAGCTCTTCAAATTCTGCACAAATTAGTCTAGGAATTGGATAACCCTTCACAAAGAGATGGCTAGTGAAATATGAGATATTTTTTTTGGAAATATTTTTCCTAACATTGCCCTTATTCTAGACAACTATCTTCACATGGTTCTATATCCATTAATACTACTTGCATTCTTTCATATAACTACTCATTTCAAATATCTTCAAATCCTACATAAAATGACATAAGAATAATCTAAATCCAACAACTCTATGCAAAGATATGACTCTTAAAAGATGATTTTTTTCAAAAAATTTACCCTAGCTTCACAAATTCATAATTTCTTGTTGGAATATGTAATGCAACATTGTGTAAATTATTCTTAGACTAAAATATAAAGTCTAAAGAATAATATTTGAATTAGAAAATAATTCTATTTTATGTAAAAATATTCTCACCCAGTTAATAAATAAAATAAGGGTGCTAAGAATATTTAATTTGTGGGTAAAAGTTATTTCCCCTTTTCTAGCAAATATTAGAAAGTAACTAATCACTTTTTAATATTTGATAGATGCCACTTATCACACATCTCAAAGATTAGATTGTGATAAGATTAGAAAATAACTAAGCACTTTCTAATATTTGATAGATGCCCCTTGTCACACATCTCAAGATTAGATTGTGATAAGATTAGATTGTGATAAGATTTAGGGTTGTAGTAGAAAAGTTTCTCTTTAAATAGGGGTGTTGTCTACTACATCTAAACATATATTGTCATATTGACTTGTGTTGTCATATCATGTTGATGCATATTGTTGTATAACATTGAAGCATTCTTGTATTGTTGAATCATTGAGTAATATAGTGAGCTTCATAGTGGATGTTTCCCTTCTTCATTTGAAGTAGAGTTTTACCACTTAATATTGGTGTTATGGGTTTTCCTCTTTTGTGTATGATTGATCTTGTGGAGCATTCTTCGATCTTGGGGAGACTCTGTTTGTCTCACATTTCTTTCCTATAAGTAAAATTAAACATATAAATAAAATAAATAATTAATAATATTAATTATATATTATTTAATTAAAACACTGACACTCACCTATTATTTATATTTATATATGTATATATAATGGTGACGGTACTTTTATACTATTAAAATATTTATAATTATTATTAGATTTACATGATATTAAAAGGTGATAAAAGTTACCAAGGGGATTTAGAAAAAGCAAATTGGGAGTAAAAAAATTACATATTAAATCAAAGTTTAAATACCTTGGATAAGCTTAACATTTATCCCATGGGTTTGACAAGTAGTAGATAGCAATAATAAGTTGTTCAAAACCAACAATAAGCAAAACTATGCATTTTAGTAGATCAAACAACATAAATCCAACCCAAGTACATGCTTTGAATTTTAAGAAAAAAGATCCATCATATCATAATAATATAATTGATGATAAAATATTACTAAATAAAAATGATTATAAAAAGTTTATATTACTTTAAAAACAACTTTAAAAAGAATGGATTATATCTTTAAAAATATAAATCTTTATCAATTTAAAAGCACACATTGAAACAAAAATTTTCATGCTTTATATTTTTGTATTCAAGCTACTACTATTTTTTAATTTTAAATAATGGTTAGCAACAATAAAACCAAAGCTATATTCAATCACCTCATAACACAAGTTACAACTATTTAATTCTATACTCAAACTAATTTTATTTATATTTTAAATAATGATAGTAAAAACAGTAAAATCAAAGCTAAATTTTATCACCTACTATTACATTTATTTAAATATTTTCAGCTAATAACCTGTCTCTTCTATCTATCCTCAATATAATTAATTATTTATAATATTATAATTTTTTTTTTTGATAAGTAGCATTATATTTACAGCGGGTTTTTTGAGAAGGGACCCAAAACCTTATTTACAGAAAAAGCCGAAGCTAAAGGAAGTACCACCGCCTGAATCTAATCCCAGGGCAGGAGTCCGGGGCCCGGGGCCCTTTTTTTTTTTTTTTTCCTTTTTTTAGCAGGTTTTGAAAGGATCCCAAAACCTTTTTACAACAGGTCAAAAGATCAAACCTAGGTTCAAAAACAAACCCTAGGACAGATCCCACCCAGTGAGAAAATCCGAAAAAGGGATGAAGTTGACAAATCCCGTCTTAGCGGGAAAAAATAGTAAACCCTAAAATCCCATCTCAGGGAAAAAACAAAATTATTTGAAAAATCCCAACTAGTAGGAAAAGGAGCAAACCCTAAACCGGCATAATTGAAAAATCCCGCCCGACGGGAAAACCAGCAGGATTGGAAAACCCGCCCCGCGGGAAAAAATAGTAGGAGCAGAACAACCCGCTCAGCAAGGAAACCAGCAGTAGCTGGAAGAGAAGGATCCTGCTCAGCGAGAAATCTGCCAAAGGAACAAACCCCTGCCCAACAGGAGGCCCGAAGCTGGGAAGCAAAAAACAAGGGAGGGACAGGGAAGCTGTCCCACGAGCGCCCGGGGCTGGAAAGGGAACCTTGGCCAAGACGAGAGCAGCGGAAGACCACTGAAACGACCAGCAAGAGAACAACCAGCCCCAACCATGCCTGGAGGAGACAGAAGCCTAGGAGACATAGCTGCAGGTTTGGCCCCCCCAGGGCCCAAAGGGCAGACTACAGAAACCGAGGGTCCACCTCAAGACCAGACAAACCCCAGATCTACACGGAGATCCCGAAGGCAAAGGCAACCTGGAGAAACTGAGGAAGGGCCTCATATGCGGGAATAGGCCCCCCCCGAGGCCAAGAAAGAGCACATGAAGATCCCCAAGCGGCAACCAGGAAACCAGAACCAACCCTCTTTCAGCAGCCGCCCCTGGGCAAGCTGAAAACTCGCCAAACCAAGGAACTCGGGCCCAGAAACCGTGGACCCTGCCAAGCAAAAGCAAACCAAGCAACGGGAACCCTGAGCAAACACGGGATCTGGAAAAGCAGGGCAAGAGAGTGCCCGGGGAGGGGGGCAGGGGAAGGGGAAGAGGGACAAGAACCACCCCGCAACGGGGCCCAAACGCACAGGATCCACCCAGCCCAGGGACTAGCCCACCCAGGAGCCAGCCCGCACGGGAACCACCCCGTCCAGGGGCCATCCCGCATGCCAGCAACCCGCCCGGGGTCCAGCCTGAACGGGGACCAATGATGAACAGCTACCAGCACCCGCAGAAGCACTCCGCGCAGCGGCCAAAGAAGACAGCCAGCACAGCACCCCCAACCGCACAGCCGCCAGCCAGAACAGGAACCACCCCGCCTAGCATCCACCCCGCACCGAAGCCCGTCGGTGCAGCAGACGTCCACCATAGCAGCCAACCCGCCCAAGCGCCGCCTCGCCCTAACCCGGCCCCCCCTGCAACATGACGAAACTAGGTTTTCTCGCAAGCAAACCCTAGCAGAGCGCCTTCCGATGGTTTGTTTTCATATTTTACTTTATGTTTGCAATGCCATAATATTATAAATTTTAATTTATACTAAAAACATTTAATTTTTAAAACTACTTTATATATATTTAAAGCCTTAAAACATTAAATACATATTAATTATAACTCTATTTTCCATAGAAGGTATTTTAACTTGTAAATGAAGTGTTGAAAAATATGTTTTTTTCTTTTATTATAGTCTTATTTATTTATTTATATATAAATAAAAATAGTTTTTAAATTTTGGTTACATGTTATTGAAATAGATCTTATCATATCAATGATCACATAATGGTATTATAACAACTTAACTAGCATACATGTATCTTTTTACAAGATTTGAACCTTGATTCCTTATGTAAAAATTGAAAATTTCAATTTTTCTATTTGTTTTATTAAATAAAAGTCACATTCGTAATATCATCCAATTTTCTATAAAATTCTTTTAAGTTGTAGACTAAGTGTTCAAAAATATGATCAATTATTTTTCCCAATATAATCCCACCTCAAAAAGGGCATATATATATATATATATATATATATATATATATATCCTATCAAATATTTTCATCTCTTGGGTTGCTCCTCAGTCTATCAGTGATCTTATTACCTAGTGGTCAAACCCCTTTAAGTCCACCTACCTAAAGTTTTGGTGGTTGATCATTCTTCCTCACTTTATGTGGTAAATTTGGCTGGAAAGGAATAATCGAGATTTTTTATTTTCGTCTCTAGATCCGAAATCGGTCTATTTGAGAGCTGTGACTTTTACCTTCAAAAATGCCAATATCATGTCTTTTGAGGATTTCCCTTCATCATCGTTTGATATTCAAGTGGCATGTTATGCTAACTTGTCTTTTGAGGTTTCTGGTCATTCCCAGGCTATTGTGGACAAATCCCTTGTCTCTCTTGGATTCCACCTCCCCCTTAGTGGTTCAATTTAAATTTTTATGGTGCATCAAAATACAACCTCAGTGACAAGAGTTGTGGAGGCGTAATCAGGGATGATAGAGGTCGTCTCATCCTGGCTTATGCGGAAAAAATTGGAGTCTAATCTAACAATTTTGTAGAAGCTTGAGCAACTTTATGAGGTATCCAAATGGCTATTGATCTCAATATCTAGTTCTTGATAATCGAGGGAGACTCGTTAAACATTATAAATTATTTGAAATAGGTCTCGTATCCACATTGGAGCGTGCATCCAATCATCAAAGAGTCCATTGTTCAGTTAAGGACGATTAAAAACAGATGCATTCAACACGTGTATAGAGAAGGCAATCGAGCAACAAATACAATGGCAAAATTTGGGTTAACTATCCAATACCTGGTGACATGGTAGTGCAACCTTCCCCAATGCATCGTTGATTCTTGTAGTGAATTTGCAATTACTAATGTTGAATAGTGCCACAATGTCAAGGATCACGATGGCTCACAATGCGAGGTGAAATGTGGGTCCTTACTACACTTATATGCTAAGGTGGCACATTGGCACTTGCAAAAGAAGGACAGGCTATAGAACCTCACACTTTCTATTTGTGCCAATGGGCAGTGTTGTAATTATCTAGGCTATTTTTTAGCTTATGGACCATGCATTTGATCCAATTTTGTCTTGTTCTATAGGGAGTCGAACCTTCACAGGATCCTCCTTACAACTTGTATATAATGTTTTGGGTCCCTTATAAAACCCTTTACTAATCAATATATATATATATATATATATATATATATATATATATATATATATATATATATATATATATAATGAATAGATGAAATGAAATATTACCCTTAAGCCCTTGGTCCTGCTTATGTCTATGTCGGACTCCTCACCTTTATTAACATCGAGTCGCGACATGTGCGAAGGTGGTATTTGGCCCTCTTGCTTTCTAACCGGTTCATGTGATGCTCTTCCAATTACAAGTTGTTTATTTCCAGTGGCATATTCCTATGTTGGAATTTTGTTCCACTTTAATACCTCTTCTACTTAGTGTAGTGTGTGCATGTGTTAATAATCCTATATTGACCCGATTGTGGGACCTGAGTGGTTTATGAGCCCCAACACTTGCCAAAATCTTTGTTAATGGGGTAGCAAGCTTAAATGCAGAAGCCCTTGGTCCTGCTTCTGTGGGACTCTTTACCTTATTAACATAGAGTCACGATATGTATGTGGGGGTTGGTTGGCCTTCTTGCTTTCTAACTGGTTCATGTGATGCTCTTCCAATTACAAATTTTTTATTTCCAGTATATAAACATATAATATTGAAACATATCGAATCTTATCTCCTCGTGACTACATAGTGGTATTTCAACAACTTAATTACCATTCATATTCATAAATTTTAAATTTTAGTTTCCTCTTTAAAAATAAAAAATTAATTGATTAAATTAAATATCATTTGATATAATTTATATCTATATTCATATAAATATAACATTAAGAAGGTTGTCTTAGAATTAGGCACTTTAGCGAGAAAATCCAATGTTAGGCTAATTTAGGCAACCATTGCAAACATATAATTTAGGAGATTTAGCTCCAATGGAGGTCTTGTCACAAAAAAATGGTTAGTTCTTAAGATTTTGGGTTTTAGACTTATGAAAGTTTGTTAGAACGTTAAAATGCAAACATATAGTTTAGGAGATTTAGCTCCAATGTAGGTCTTCTTTTAATTTTGTAATCCAAAGTGATTAGTTCTTAATATTTTGGGTTTTAAAGTTATGAAAATATGTTGAAAATTTAAAAGGAGGAAACAAGTTTTTTTGTTGACTACGAATAATAAAAGTCTCATCATAACTTATAAATAATTCAAGTTCATCTTGCTTCTACCACCTTTCATAGATCACCATCAGGGCTAGAATTTAAAAAAAAAATTACCTGTCAATAGGAATTTTTATGATGGTTAAAATTTTTATTGAATTTCAGGTTATGGTTTAAAACTTTATTTGCCTTTATCAAACAAAAAAAATTATTTGTCTTTCAATTTATGTTGGATTCTGGAAAAAGAAAAAAAAAACAAAGAATCAAAACAAAAGAGGAAAATTTTACCTAAAGCTTCTACTTCTTGCAATGAAATGAATTAGAAAGGCTCATATCTAATTTTGAATTTCAAGAAGCCAATAATAGAGTATTCAAACCAAACCACTGGTTACACAACTGTGATTAGAGATAAGTTCTAGGAAAACATACGATTACACCCCTGAGAAGCAGAGCTGCAATGACTCATGCCTTGATGTGTTCAATCTTAACTGAAGCACCACTTTTGAGAAGGCTTATCATTTATGTTTGTGAAAAAAGGTTAAGCCAAAAGTAGTTGTGTCAACAAATACCTACATGTTTTAATCCCATATAACCAATTAAAAAATACTGTTTAAAATTCATAAACATTAAATTTAAATACCTACCTATTTTAATCCCATATAACTATCTAAAAATAATTATATCGTTTAAAATTGATAAACTTTAAATTTAAATATAAATTCCTTTTCTGTAAACTTCCTAAGCATTCATTATTTTTTAAAATAATTAATATAATATAAATCTATAATGACAACCACCCACATCATCTGAATTCTTTTTGAAGGTATTTGAAGATAATGGAATGCCTATTCACCACCCACATTAACAAAGTTAACTTTTTCTAAGAAGAGTGCATAACTGAGAGCCCAAATTTCATTTCAAGGTACATACATTCATTCTAGAAAGGTTTAAATCTGGAGGAGCATACAAAAAAATAGAACTACTATTGGTGCTGACAACCCAAGCATCATAAAAAATAACAACTTACCCAAAAAAAGGTAAAGGATACTTGACATAATCATCTCTTGGTTTACACTTCAAAATTAATGTTAAACAAATAGGCAAAAGGCAATTGTGTAGTGCACAGTACAGTTCATGGATGCTTTGTTGTAGTAGTAATATTGCAGTATATACACACACTATATTTATGTAGTATACTCAGTCTAACTCTATATATATCCATTACTATAGTTTATATCATTTCAAAAAATACAAGTGTTCATTATAAATCTCAAGAACTCGTCTTGGCTTTACATCTTTCAAAAAATTATAAACTTCACTTCAATCAATATTGGCTGTTGCAGGTCCATTCAAAGATATTATCATGAGTGCATATAATGTATCCAACCCCAAATTTGATTTTCTAATATATTTTATAATATTTTGTTTAGAAAATCCTCTTTCACAATCTAATATACTTGTAGGAATGGAGAGTACAACTAGCCACAATTTCATCATATGAGGATAATTTCTATGCCATATCTCTGAATTATGAAATGTCCTCCATGCTTCCTTCATTGAAAAACCCTCACAAGCTAAATTTAATGTATCAAAACTTTATTAATAATATTTATAATTAAATCTAACTAAACTAGCTTTTATGCATTGCTAAATTTATTTAAGGGTTGCCGGAACCAGAGATGAGGAGCAGTGGAGGAAGCGGAGAAAGCGGAGGAGGAGAAAAAATAGCAGGCAAGAATTTTGAACCAACGAAAGGAGAAGATCCAGAGTCAGGGCAGAATGTTGTAGCTGGAAAGTAAAAGGATTCCTTATCAGCTCAGTTTGAAAAGGCTAAAGGTACAGATCCTCCAGATAAACCCTCAAACAAAGGGTCCCACTGGGGTTTGGGAGCTGGTAACAAGGGCCCAACCTTTTTGGAAATGTTGAAAGAGAAAAAGAAGGAGCCAGTCAGTGAACTACCACCGCTAATACCAAACAATAACAGGTTAACTGCGCCAGTGGAGATTATGGAAAGATTCTTGGATATGGAGGCATCATTCTTAGTTGTTAAGTTTTTGGGAGGAAGGTCAGACATTGAGACTATTCGCTCATGGGCCACGACAAAGTGGAAAAATTTAAGAAGCTTAGAAATATTATCCATGTCAAGAGGTTTTTTTATGATAAGACTCAACAAAAAATATGATGCAGAGCGCATCTTGACAGGAGGACCCTGGTTTCTAGGAAGGCGTAGCCTCTTTCTGAGGAAGTGGGGGGAGGATTTCAACCCTGAGAAGCAGAATATTAATATAGCACCCATTTGGGTCCGCTTACCAAACCTCCCGACCCATTTTTTTAATGAGTATTGGCTTAGTGGCATAGCAAAGATGATAGGAGAGCTCGTGGCAATAGACCATTCAACCCGGGCAAGGACTAGACTGACGCATGCCAGGATCTGTGTAAATGTAAACTTGGATTTTGATCTACCTTCTTAGGTGGAACTAGCATATGGAGATTTTCTAAGGATTCAGCCTGTGGAGTATGAGAACAAGCCAACATTTTGTAGCGTGTGCAAAACCCAGGGCCACCTTCAAGCCCAATTTTTGACAATAACTACAAACAAGGAAGCCACGAGCGAAGGTTTTCTGGGGAAATCTAATGGGAGGGATCCCAAAATTTCAAGGACCGCATCTTGATTTGGAATGATACAAACAAGTTAAGAATAACTAGGCTGACCAAGCCAACATAGAACTGGAAAAAATCCAGGAGAAAGGAAAGCAACATAATGATGGAGGTAAAAATCATAAGGTATGTAATAAAGATCCCAACTTGAACATGTTTGATATCCTAGCAAATCTAGAAGTTGAAAAAGAAAACAAGAAGGATGATACCATCAGTGTCAAGTTTCCTGAAACCCTAGACTCCCCATCCAAATCGGGACCATCCATAGTTATGACAAAAACCCCAAAAGCTATGCTCAAAATGAAGAAAAATTGCCAGGTCATTTCAGTTTAAACATGGAAAAAATAGAGTCAAGAGTCGAAGTTGTGGAAACAAGAGGCAGGAATGTAGCTCCTAATCCGGTAGTGGAGCAAATTATCCCTTATCAGACGACCCCAATGGTAAAAGTTTCCTTGAAGGAAAGCCCCTGTTTAGGAACCAGATAGGAGAGGTGAACCAAAACAAGGCTGAGGATGAAGAGGGAATTGAAAACCCCTAAAATGAGGAAGAAGTTTCAAGCCCTAGACTATCATAGTATATGCCCCCTCATTTCAGTCCAAAATAGACTAGAAGAACCACCAAGCCTCCTATAGATTATGGAAGTGAAAGAAATAAAGGGAGAATATCTACAACAGAGCACTATAGAATGAGAATCAATGAAGAAATTGCAAACAGAAATCAAAGAACATTGTTACAGCAAGCTATTCCTGGCCAAGATAATAGCAAAATTGACAAACCCCCTTTGGCTCAAGGAAGGGGGCGGGGAAAAAATATCAAATAGTCTAAATGAAGGTTCTCTCATGGAATGTGAGAGGCCTAAACGACCCACCAAAACAAAGGATGATGAAGTCTATAAGGAAATATTGGAATCCTACTATCATTTTTTTTCAAGAAACCAAAATAGATGTGGCACAATCAACACTTATAGCTAGAAGGATTTGGAAGCAAAGGGAAGTGGTCTTCCAATAGGCGAGAGGATCATCTGGGGGCCTCATGATCTTATGGGATCCTATTAAAATAGAAGGAAGTATTATTAAGGCAAATGAAAGAGTCTTAAGCGTATTATTTCATGATTTTGATACTAACAAGAATTGGATTATGTCAAATTTGTATGCCCCCACCTCTGTCCAAGGGCGGTTTTAACTGTGGGAGTTTTTGGGGCATTTTAACCAAGCTTTTAAAGACATTCCTTGGGTGATTGGGGGAGATTTCAATACCCCCATTTACCCATCTGATAAGAAGGAAGGATCTGGGTTACCCTCAAGGAGCATGGAGGACTTCAATGAATTCATTAACACAAATGAATTGATGGATGTAAGACTAAAAGGAGCCAAATTTACATGGAGTAACAAGAGGATAGGAATCCAGATGATTCAAGAAAGGTTGGACAAGTTTTTTTTATCCAAGGAAGCTACAACAATGTTTGGTGATTCAACATTACAATCCCTTCCTAAATGCGCTCTGGACCATAATCTTATTCTATGGGAGGCATTTCAGGCTAACTCCTTTAAAAAGCCATTCAGATTTTTGTCAATGTGGGTTAAACATCCGGACTTCAAGAAATGAATAGAGGAATGGTGGCAGCAGCCTATCCAGGGAAATGCTTCCTTCAAACTATCTCAAAAACTTAAGATGGTGAAAAACAACCTTAGAATATGGAATAAAGAAGTCTTTGGAAATATTTTTGAGAATAAGAGAGCAGTGGGGGAAAAAATGAGAATAATAGAAAGCAAAATCCAAAATGGTACCTATGATGATGCGGCAAGGACTGAAGAGAAGGAAACCCTTTGTGAGTTTTATAATATTTTAGCTTGTGAGGAGATGTATTAGAGGCAGAAATCAAGGGCATTATGGCTAAAGGAAGGGGAATCTAATTCAAATTTTTTCCATGTTACCACATTGAGCAATAGAAGCAACAATAATATTAGAAATTTAACTAAGGTGGATAGATCCTCAACTCGAAACATTCAGGAGATCAAGGACGAGGCTGTTAATTTTTTTAGTTCATTATTGGGTGAAGAACGGGCCTGTAATGCCCAAGCAAAGGACTCTCTCATTCAATTCATTCCACAAATAATTGATGAAATGATTAATGAGTCTCTTACAACAATTTTTTCAAACGAAGAGATCAAGGAGGCTTTGTTTAACATGGATCCTGACAAAGCTCCTGGGCCGGATGGGTTTTCACCGTGGTTTTTCCAAGTTTGTTGGGATATTGTTGGAACAGAAGTTATTGCTGCAATCAAGGAGTTCCAAAGTTCAAATCATATTCCAAGGGGTTTCAATTCAAATTTCATTGCTTTGATCCCTAAAGGCCCCAACCCCAAGACTACGGCTGACTTTAGGCTAATTAGCCTGTGTAATATATCCTATAAAATTATGTCTAAATTTTTAGCCAACCGTTTGAAGAAAGTTCTACCGGATATCATTGATCCAAGTCAAGAAAGTTCTATACAAGGAAGATCAATCTTAGATGGAGTTATTACTGTTCATGAGGTTCTTCATACAGCCGCTCAGACCAAAAAATCAGTCATGGCTTTAAAGTTAGACATGAACAAAGCTTATGACAGGATAAATTGGGAATTCCTACAGGCAGTTTTATTAAAATTTGGCTTCAACATGAAATGGGTCAAGTTAATAAGAGAGTGTATTTCTTAGCC
Source organism: Wollemia nobilis (assembly GCA_028583015.1). Classification (NCBI taxonomy): domain Eukaryota; kingdom Viridiplantae; phylum Streptophyta; class Pinopsida; order Araucariales; family Araucariaceae; genus Wollemia; species Wollemia nobilis. The sequence continues at coordinate 856,928 of JAQPPZ010002555.1, read as the reverse complement.
TTGTTTTTTAGTTTTGTTTAATGGGTCTACTGCAGGTTTTTTTCAAAGTAAATGTGGTCTAAGACAAGGAGATCCCATAAGTCCTATGTTGTTCATCATCGTAGCTGAGACCTTGGGAAGAACCATTAAGGCAACAGTAGTGGCTGGACTCATATCAGGTATCAAGGCCACATCGCTAACTACCCCGGTGACACATCAAAAATTTGTTTATGATACATTGCTACTGACTTTGGCTTTTGTGGTTGAGGCAAGAAGGATTAAAAATATTCTCATAATGTATGAAGAAGCGGCTGGACAAAAAGTGAATTTTGATAAGAGCAAACTTTATTTCATCAATACCCCCATTCCTAGGCAAAACAACATAGCAAGGATCATGGAATGTCAGATTGCATCCCTTCCCACCTCCTATTTAGGTCTTCCCATGTTTACAAGGAAACCTAAAGGATCAATGTGGAACATAGTTCTGGAGAGGATCCAAAAAAAGCTAGTAGGTTGGAAAGGACATCTGTTATCTCAAGCAGAAAAAGCAATTTTAACTATGGCTTCACTTCAAAGTATACCCGTTTACTTCCTATCAGTGTTCAAAGCTCCCAGCAAGGTGTATCACAAAATTGAGCAGCTTCAAAAGAAATTTCTCTAGTCAGGGACTAAGGATAAGAAAAGGATCCATTTAGTAGGTTGGAACAAGGTTTGCAAACCTAAAGTTGATGGAGGGTTAGGATTGAGGAGAGTTTCTCATCTCAATATTGCTCTGTTAGCCAAACAAGCATGGCGGTTATTGACTAAGGTCGATAATGAATGGACTGCCATAGTTAGGAGGAAATATCTCCAAGGTGTGAACTTCCTTAATGACAACTTAGCAAGCAGGGGATCTACTTTTTGGAAGGCAATCCTCACGAGCAGGGATCTTGTCAAGAAAGGTCTTAGATGGGTTCTTAGAAATGGGCATACAATAGACTTTTAGAAGGATCGATGGGTGAGAGCTAAGGAGTTATCCCAGAATCCTCGTTTGGCTAGGATTCAAGAGCATATGGAGCAACATATTGGGAAGAAGGTTGTAAATTATATGTGGCAGGATATAAATATCAACAAGTGGAAACACATCATAGTACAGGGTTTTGAAGCAGAGTCTGAAGAGCTTTATAACATTTTAACTTAGCAAATTATTCCCTCTGGAGAGGATGAAGATCACATTGTTTGGACTGAGACTGAAAGTGGTGACTTCACAGTTAAGTCTGCCTATAATTTGCTTCTCAATGTGGAAGGTCAATAATTTAAACTGAGATTGGTTTGGATCAAAGGCTTAATTCCTAAAATATCCCTTTTTTCATGGTTGGCGATTCAAGGAAAAATCCTCACTATGGACAATATGTTATCCAAAGGTATGGTTATTGCTAACCGTTGCTACATGTGCAGGGCAGGATGGGAGACAACCCAACACTTGTTTCTGGAGTGTCTAGTGGCGGAGTCCATCCTGGATGGACTTTTCCAAGCCTTTAGGATCTCATGGGTTAAGCCTGCTATTATATCTGAAGTGTTCCATCAATGGCCTCAACCCTTTGTTAGCCTAAAACTTAAGTATCAATGGAAAATCTATTGGCATCATTTTATCTAACAGATTTGGCTAGAAAGGAACCATAGAGCCTTTAAGGATACCATTCACAACCCAAAAACCATCCTCAACAATATTATTGTCTTTGCGAAAGAAAACCTTAGCACCTTAGTGGATGAGAACCACTCAATTCCTCCCCAAGAAAAAAAATTAGCTCGGGCCTTAGGTATTGAGGACAAACCTTCCATTCCTTTGCCCAATCCCAAAAATGGGATTTCTTGGGAGCCACCCCCAGGGTTGGTTTAAACTAAATTTTTATGGTGTAGCCAAGGAGAACCCGGGAAGAGCTGGAGCTAGAGGAATAATCAGGGATCATCAAGGAAATCTGGTCAAGGCCTTCGCTGAACCATTGGGAATCAGAACTAATAACGAAGCAAAAGCTAGAGCCCTTTGGAGAGGGTTGCAAGTAGCCCAAGAAACTCAAGGTAACTTGATGATTGAAGGTGATTCGATGAACATCATCAACTTGTTAACCAATGGCAAAAAACCTCCATGGATAATCGAGGGAGTCATCCATGAAGTGAGGATCATTTTTACAAAAATACAAAATAGGAGGACTCGTCACGTGTACCGTGAGGCCAACAGGTCAGCTGACAAATTAGCCAACATAGGTGTTGATGTTGGTAGTTTGGTGACATGGACACAAGGTGTGCCACGTGAAGTGGAAAACATTATTAGTCATGAAAATAAACCTACCCGTTAAGGAGAAATATGAATGGGTGTTCTTTCCCCATGGAGCTGGTAATAACTATGGGGTTTCCCTCTAAATCATACCAAATTGGAAATGAAGGTAACAGGGTGTAAGCCTTGGAGGATTTTGACAGAGAATAGGAAATGGGTAAGCAACAGGTTTCACAAGTGCAAAGTTCCAAACTTCAATTTCCTGTCAATGTAAGTAATGTTTACAGTTATGTTTAGGTATGGGTGTGCCTTGTTAGTAATGTGTTGTAGTGGATTCAACACAAGTTCTGGTAAGAAATTTTCAAGGATGACTAGGATCTACAATCTCAGTAGAAGACTGGATATTGTAATAGGTTTTGGGTTAACTGCAAAACCGGGTAATTAATGAAGACTTTTATTTACCAAAAAAAAAAATTAATGTATCAAAAAAAGAATGCAACTCCCTTTTACAAACCTTAACATAAAATAGAGGTGCAATTCCATCTGAGACATTATGCCATAAATGTTGAAGAAGCTTTTTAGCCAACGCTCTAAATTATTTTCTCTAGTTCGATGTTCTTCTAGATAATAGCAAGGGCTAGAGATATTTGCTGCATTAAATAGTGAAAGATCTGGAAACCTTGCATTTAAAAAACTAATGATAGATTCAACATGATCTTTTGTAAGCTTGTGACAACTCTCTTGTGTGCCTTCAATAGGAAGTTTCCTTACATCATTGTAACAATCAATCTCCATAAACGAGATAGATTTATATAATAAGTCATGTTTGTCAATGATATTATCTTGTACTTTGATTTCAATAAATTCATATTGAAATTTAGTAAAAAAATCTAGGAGATGAGTTGATCCATTTGCAAATGTTTTTTCTCTTAGGAACCATTTAGTCAATGTGTTTATAATTACATCAAGAGCCAACCCAAGACCTGTAATATCTACATTTTAAAAAAAAAAAATTATTCAACTTGTTTAACTCACCCAATATACCAGCAAGCATATGCAAACAATACTGAATAGAATATATGTGTGCCTTATCATACCATGAAGAAAATTTCTTATCATTTTTCCACATGGTTAATATAGCAGGTATAAGATTTACAAGCCTTATGATAACATCTCCTCTTTAGAGCCATATAACTGCATGTATTTATAAAACATCTAGAAGATCAATTTTCATAACTCTAAGTAAATCATTTAATTCATTACTCCATTTTGGTGAGTTTTGAACCCATGAATACATTTTATTTGTAATTTTTTCAATCTGCAATAACTCTGGTGCATTTTTAGAAGCATATGATACTATTAAAGCCTCACAATGAGCTACACAATGAACTCCAATTAGGTTTGGAATATCTCTTTTCCAAAAATATAAATCCATTATCATTTTCAATCACTGTTGAAGCTCCATCTATAGAAACTGCTATCAAATTTTGTAACAAAATACCTCTACCATTCATTATATGATTCACAATGTCATATATTATTTTTTCTTTTCCATATGGTATATCTTTGAGCTCCATAAATTGTGAAATAGGTGCTCCTAGACCTTGCAAATCTAAATATGTTAAATAAACCACAAGATGTTTTTCCAAAGTATGATTAGTACTTTCCTTAACCATTAATAAGAAGAATGGGCTTTCCAATATACATCTTGTTTGGTATTTTTCAAGGTATTTTGAGATACAATAAAAAAAAATCATTTGCAGCCTTACGATATGTGTATGAAGAGTATCTTGAGATTTGGGCATATTTTGTGTTTTCATATCTATGAATAAATTACAAAGTTTCTCATATTTAGATAAAGATAAATCTTCTTGACAAATAAAGTAAGCTACTTTAATTGTAGCAATCACTCTTTCCTGATTGACATCTTCAATTTGTATAATGTGATCTGAAATAGATTTCATCCTTCTCTCTATTGCATCAAACCATATTTTTTTAACATCTTTGTGCACAAGTGACTTTTTATGAGTAATGAGAGCATCAGGTTGAAAATTTGTACACAATGTCCTATACCCCAAGGCCCAACAATTCTATACTTTTCACAATATTTACATTTTAGAACATCAAAATCATCGTACTTGACAATATTCAACTAATCGAACTTTTCTAACCATTCAAGGCGAAACTTTCTTTTTTATTACACTTTTTTATTATCATAACTGTTACCCTCTACATCAATTGCATGTACTTCATCTTCATCAGAAGAAGTTCCAAAAATTTCATGGCATAGTTATTTCTTTTGATTATCATGATTGTTTTCATATGCTTCAAAATCTTTGTTGCTATTAGAACTTGTTGTAGTCCATCCATACATTTTTTCGATAGTAGCTTGTATCTTTCTCTTTGAAGATATTTTTATTTGTGTGCAATTAAAAAATACATGTCATTTAACTGAGATGATATTTCCATCACTATATTGGTTTCTTTGTACATGGTCATTTTTGTTGAGGTTTTTGTCATGTTAAAGTTGGAGGAATGCACCAATATATTCAAAGCTAAATGGAAAAAGTTCATGTTTGCCTTCAATAGATTGCTAATGCAACATATTAAATGTACTAAGATAATGAAGAAATAAAATATTGGATAAAAATTACAGAGTAGCCGTTGTATTATTTTTATTTTAATAATATAAAATATAAAATAATATTTTTTAATAAAAAAAACTTGTATGATATTTATGTCAACGACCTTTCATATTATTTTTAAAAATGCTATATCCACAGCCTGCAAAAGAGGCAAACATATACTATTTTCAACAATTAATGAAGATAAAAGATGTAAACATTGTCCAGCATACATTTATTTTTCAATCTTTGAGTGAGAAAAAGATGTAACAATTAATCAAAGAAAAAGATGTAAACATTGTAAAGCATACATTTATTTTGCAATCCCTAAGCGAAAAAAGGATGTAACTTGAGGCAATTAAACTTCAAAGTATAGTATTTTGTCTAACAGGAAGGGATGCTTACGACTCGTTACAAGATTATTAGTACGGTTTTTGACAGGCAATTTATAATATTATTATTATTGTTTTTAAAATTTATACTCTCTAACAAAAATCATATCGTGCGTACCATGAATCATTTTTTAATTAGTATGGTTTTTGTTATGTTTGTTAGAAATCCTTTAGTATTCTAAAAATGCTTTGGACTGCCCTGAATATTTTTCAAGTTCATATGTTTTTTATTACATTTATACAAATCGTGGTAATCCTTTTTTTTAGAAACTACTAGAAGTATTTATTGGAGTCTTCTTTGTTTTAACTGGGCGTAGGGTCTCTATGCAGAACAAATTTAATCAGATTTAGCTGACAAATAAATTTTGGTCATTGATGAGCATAAAAGTCTTTAATCAATGTTGAAATGGTTATAAACGAGCGGAAAAATCACACAGATAAACTAATATTGCAAGTTCTATGTTTTGGCAGGGCTAAACAATAATTAACAATAAATGATGAGCATCCTAGTGGTTTGAATTTTAGATTTTTTAGAAGATCTACTTATAGCGGTAGGGTGTGATGTGTGCACACATGCCTGAGAGTGAGCTTGTGTTAAAAAAGAGTTAACAATAAATGGTATGGTGGTGTTGTTTCCACAAATTGCGGTATGACAAACTTTGGTTTTATCAATATTTTTTATACACATCCGTAGTCGACTTTAATTTTTGGTCCCTTAATCCTGAAAGATGACATTTTTAGGGATGAATCATTCTTTGTCCTGCAGTAGCCATAGATTCTACCAGGCTTGAAATTTGATAGGTAAATGGTCGTATTTGGTTGTTTTAATTGTTAGTGGTTGTACTTGGTTATTTTAATTGTGAAGAGAAAGATAAAATTTTATATTACCTAGTGAAATATTATATCAACATAAACATTTAATTAAAAAAATCTTCAAATTTAGCAGGTATATCTTTTAGTTTATATCAACATAAACATTAAATAAAAAAATTCTTCAATTTAACATGCATATCTTTAAAAACGACAACATAAAACAATTTAACATATTGTTAAATCTAAAACTTTAGCTTATATTAGTTGCTTAAGCTTAAATACGTGATTATTTTAAATTTGTTTTCGTTTAATGTCTGAACATTGAAGTCTGGTATGTAAATGTTAAGGGTAAATAGAATAGAATAGAAGACTTTTTCATGTTCGTGAGACCAAACAATATGTTATCGCTTCCAATTGGATAGCACTAAAAACTCTGTTGTACTCCATCTAATTTCCACTGCCCACCTTCACAAATTAAAGCAACTAATCTACTTATCAATATCACTTTTTAAAATATTAACTTCGCAATATCAGTTTTTATTTAATAAATTAATAGTCACTAAAAATATAAAATCAAAGGTGTGCGACTGTGAAAAATTAAAGTCTGAAACCCTTATGTAGAGGCAGTCCCGCAGCAGAGCATATTCTCTTTGTTTGTAAATGTTATACTGGGTGAACCAGATCAAGATGGAGTTGTAGAATCGTAGAGCATTTACTCTTTGTGTATGGTTGGTATTATGACTCACTCTGGCTACCTTTGGTTTTCTTAATTCCCAATGTTCCATGTTCCTAATCAGTAGTGATGGTAGAGCTATAGAGGTACCTACCAAGCTACTACCTACTCTCTTGCTTGCATCACATCAAAGGTGCATTTTCCATCATTCAAGTGAGGAGTCAACCTTCATCGTTGATTTTTGGTAGCACATTTTCTATCATTTAATGTTTGCAATTGTCCATTATAAAATAGATGGATGCACTTATTATTTTAAATTTTCACTCATCACCACTCCACTTGCTGAGTCACCACTTGCCGTTGCCACTGCGGCAATAAGGCATGGAGACTTGAAGTTGCAATAAAAATAAAATATAATTAAATTTAATGTTTGCTAACACCTAACCCTTACTCTGTACATTACCTTTACTTCATACATCTAATTTATATACTTACCTTTAAAATTTTCGGTTTTAAAATATATATACCTTTAAAATTTACGGTTGGTAAAAAAAATAGGAAGTAAAAATCTATGATCAATAAAAAGTAAAAATCTAAAAAAAATAGGAAGTAAAAATCTACGATCAATAGGAAGTAAAAATCTACAATCAGTATAAAATTTAACTATAATTTATATCTGTCAAATTCCATATGGTGCTCCTACCACCTTCCATAGGTCATCATCATGCCCATGAAAAAGGCAACTATATATATATTGGTTACATAGGAGAGTTGGTTACAATCATTATTTTTAGTAATTGGCGAGCGCAGGGTTTAAACCACAGGGACTACATTCATTAAACCTATCCATCTCGTTAAACCTATCCGTCTTGTTAATTGTTGACCCGGTGTAAAATGAGAACTGTTGGTCGCTCAGGGTTCATACTGTTGTCTTTGGCATAAGGCACACTCAAAAAATTCAGAACAAACTACTACCTTTGCAAACTTACACCATCAAGTTTGAACCCAAATCTTTTCTTAAAAAGTGCCTATCTAAACTAACACTTATCAATCCACTAACCTTTAAAACTAACCTAATATATATTTTAAAAATATTACTATTCTAAGCTGCCTCGACCTTGGCAGCCATCCATTAAAGTACTTAACTTTTGGAAAAAGATTTCACGTGATCTCTTTTCTGTGAATTGACGTGACGGGAACAGAGGAATTACGTCCCATCAACCACCCTGTCTCTCTGACCCCATACAAAAAAAAATTATAGCAATGCAATAATTTAATGTACCACATGCCTCGAAATCCCCGACCTAACTCCATTACACTGCATTCAACAAAGCTTACATCTGCTCTCTCCTCTGTTTGCATTCCCCACTACATTCAAATGTCGAGCAGAAACAGTCACAGATGCATAGTAACCTCAGTGTAGAAGGAATGACTGAAGAGAAGTGTAGAATGAAGATAATAACCTCAGTTTCAGATATGGCGGAGGTGAAAAAGAGGGAAGGGGCGTCGATGATGGAGGAGGTGGAGGTGGAGGTGCCGGAGGTGTTTATACGTCCGATATCGCTGGAGCCGATGTATAATTCAGTGACGCTGGTTACGGGACAGACGTACGAGCGGAGGAACATACTCCGCTGGTTCGCCACGGGCCACTACACCTGTGGAACAACGATGCGGTAGCTGTGGGACACTCATGTTCAACATGAACATGAGCTAGTTAACCTATAGTTAAATCCACCTTATAAGTCTTTCATAATTATTCATTTATGTATTTGGTGATTTGATATTGGTATATATACTTTATTTTTCTCATACAGTAAATTTTATATATAGATAATATAGTGATGATTTAGGGTATCTATGAGTGTTTTGATCTTTTTTTTTATTTTTTATTTTTGATTTTTTAATGTTTTTTAAAATATTTGAGTGGATGAATTGTTTTTGTTCATTTTTGAAAAATATTATAAAATTTGATATGGTATTAGAGTAGGTATGGAGCAGTATTGCTTGGTCATACAGAAATTTTACTTGGATCTTTCGATTTTTCTCTCAAAATTGATGGCAAAATTTTCTTTGAAACATTATAAGGCTTTTTTTCTCCATAGATCACCATTTTCCCTTTAAATTTATCAAAGAGTTTGTATCTTCTCTACTTTTGGATTTATTATCGTTGAGGCATTGCTCATCAATTTGGCATTGCTCATCAATTTTAATTTAATTTTTTGCATGCTCTGGTTCTAAGGATGTTACAACATCAAACATTTAAATGAAATAGGGCACAATTAGTTTGAATATTAAAATTTGTCCATTTCCCACACACATTCTCTATAACACAACGCTACTAGGGTGGGACGATCCTCTTCAAGGATATGATGCTCCCAAATGTGTCTACTAAGGGTGGAAAGTTATCTAAAAGGAGGCAATGTTGGGTGTTTTTTATCCTACTTAATGTGGGATCAAATATGCATGATCTCTTGGCTTCTTAAACCAAGGTTACAAATAATAAAAGGCATACTTGCTACCTTTTTAATCATAGTCTTGGGTGTTGGTGAACCAACTGCATAGATGGATGATGGGGCATTGGATGTAGATAGGACAATGATTGAACCTCTTCGTCGCTCTTTTGACTTCTCCTGTAATGACCTAAAGTGTTATAATCCATGGTCATGGCATCAAAATTACATTAATGGATTTTGACTAGTTGGTTATACAAAAGTAGTTAAGATTTTTATGGATAGAATTCATGTTTGGATCACTTCATTGATCTATTTGATTTCTCCATCTGGATTAGAAGTGATGACATCCATGTATTTGGAAAAGAAACTACTTACGAGTCTTAAGTTGTGTTGTGTCATCCTAGCTAGCATATTATTTTTTTTGTCAATAGAGACAAGAGATTGAATCCTCTCACATAGCAAAGTGAAGGAAAACGAACTTTGTCCAATTTAGTGGTAGATGTGATACCTCTTTGCACCACCTAAAAACTTTTCCCTATTTAATCCCAGTCAACCAATCAAAGGATAACAAGTGTCTTTAATTTGGCAAAGTAGAGGAGATGAAGTGGGAAAACAAGATTGGAGCACAAACAAGATTGGAGCACAATAGCAAATCAATATTTTCCAATTGGTAGGTCAGGATTGGTCCTCACATATTTAAGGTTTTAAAAATTTATTTTTGATCTTTTGAGATCCATTAGGAAAAAACTTCTAGAGGCCACAACTTTTACAAACATAATGAGCCAATTTTTTTTTTCAAATTGCATGATTTGATTAGCTTTATGCATTAGTGGAATCAATTCAAAGATTTGTTGTAGTATTAGGGGTTTGATTGTGTAAGATGGATCATCAAGCTCTAGATACTCAATGGGTAAAACTATAATATGTGGTCAAATTAAATGATTGGCCTATTACAAAGTAAGAATCTATGATGTATCTTTCAAGAAGATAACTCACCATCAAAGGAAAGAAGAAGATCGTAGACTATTTTTCTTGTTAATTGAATTAGAGTTTATTTTCTACAATAAAGAGAAAATTGAACCTATTAAGATATGGTCAAAATTGCATGAGTTATTTGGAAAATTTAATACTACTAAAGTAAGTCACTTGGAATTAGAGCTTTCTTCTCTCAAATTAGTTGAGTTTGATAATGTTGAGGACTATATTTCTAGACTTAAGGTATTGAAATTAAATATTGAATCTCCTGGGGGAAAAGAAAGATGATGTGGAATGCATGAAGATTGTCCAAGCTAATCTCTCTCTTTTTTAGATATTGAACCTCATGGTTCATATGATTCTCATGTTCTTGGAATCTCAAAAAGTTCTTACTTTGGATCAACTTTTTTCTCTCCTAGTTCATTTTTATATGGCAATGAGGAATCGTGGTGGCACTTCATAAATATAGGCTTATGCAAAGGAATTCAAAACTAAGGAGGCTAAGACCCAGGGGCCCAAAGACCAAGCTAATTCTTCAAAGAAGTCAAATATCATTTATGGACACTACAAGAGGGAAGGACATCCAATGAAGAATTGCTTATGAAAATTATAAAGTATTGAAGTTAAGTTCTTGAAGATGGATGAATGTCTTCTAAATGATGAGGGTATTTTGAAGGATCTGCCTCAACTATAGAGGTTCACTAGAGCATCCATTATGGGGGGAAGATACTATTATCACTAATTTCTTCTCTCCTTGGTCCCTTAATTTAGATTATGAAGGGGTGTTGAAAATGTAATCTAATATATGGCCAATGTCAACATTGTTTGATATAATATTGGATAGGCCTAAGGGTATTTATTATACAATGTATTGATTTTATTGTAATATTTTATTGTGTAAGCCCTATGAGATGCATTTAATATTGTTATGGTTAAACCCACCATTTAAACTTGTAATTTACCTTAAATCCTTTCTTGTTATGTTAGCTTAAGGTTAAGTTCATTTATGTATTTGGGGATTTGATATTAGTATAAATACCCCTCACCACACCTCATTTCATCATTAGAGTGTAGTGAATCATATTTATGAATAATATAATGATAATTTATGATGCTTATGGGTGCCCCCAATCACTACGTCTTTGTTATTTCTTACATTATTTTATGCTTTCTACAAAATATTTGAGTGGATGGATTGCTTCTATTCATTTCTAAAAAATATTATGAATTCCAACAAGTACTTGAACACCTTATCAATTGGTGGAAAAGAATAATTAGAAAATTAAAATGAATTATCTTAAACACAACCATAACTATCTCATATATCTCTTAAACATTATTGAAGATAATCTATTGAGGAATTCAATATTGTTCTTCATGTCCACAACCTCTTGAACTTCTTCTATCACCTTTGGAATTCCTTTAGTAATTGAGATATCATCTTAAAATTTTCTTTAATGATTAATGTACCCATCAACATTATCAAAACACCCCATAGTCAAAGTAGCAATCTCAACCTTGAACCTACTGATTTATGTAGAATCAATGTGTAGACACCAAATTACAACCATTAATCCTCCATCCTAACCATCTCACAACCCACTTGTCCATAATACACCTTTCTGACCATCCATTTAGCCACTTTTAGCCCTTCTCGCCTTCAAAAGGCCCACTTTAGCCCTTTTTCGCCATCCATTTAGCCACTTTTAGCCCTTCCTGCATTCAAACGACCCACTTAAGCCCTTCTTACCTTCAGAATGCCCACTTTAGTCCTTTCCCGCCATTTCCTAACCTAATTGGGCTTACTTTAATATTATTTTATATTTAATATAATATTTTATATTATATTATAATAAATTTATTATAAATATGTATTTATAAACCCAATTAACCACAGTCATCCGATCTAATCTAATCTCCACTGTCCATCTTCATTAATCCATGTCACATCTAAAGTGTAATCCCAGCCTTATGATCTGATTTAATCTTAGCCACACGATTAAAAGTGTAAGGCTAAAACCCTAAGAAAACCTTAGGTTGGATTATAAGTAAGAGCATTCATAATGCTCAAACCCTGGAAGGTGACTCAATTATTTTATGCCCTTAAGAGATCTCGATGAAGCAAAAGGTTGCAGAGTTCTGAGGACTTCCACCGTCAAATCTACTTGTGAGAACAGATCTAAAACCCTAGCTTACCGTAGGACTCCCATCATTCCAACCATTCCCCATTTCCATCCAACACTTCATCCATCCTTTCCACCTCACCTTAATTCTATAGTGGAGCAGCAGATCCATTCATCAACAGAAAGCAAGGTAAATCTACTTATTGGTTATTATATTTCATGTTGTCTTATTCTGTTCACATTTCATTGCCATAACTAGGGTTTGCATGTGGTGATTTCTGAGGGCTCACACTGTGAAGCTCTCATTTGTTATTGCTGATTCTCTTGGTTTATTTATGTGCAAGATTTTATAATACATCAAAAGCATTGAGCAACTATTGAAGCTGAAGTGGCCCGGTTACAGATATCAAGAAGCCCACTCAACCTGTTGGGATCAAAGACACGATTAAAGACATTGTAGCATTCACCATTAGGATTTCGAAGAACCTTGCATAATTGTAACATTGTATCAAAAAAATATTGTGTATCATCCTGATCTATAACAACGAATCTTATAAGCTCCCCCAATTAATATAATACGTATATTTTTTGGTTGTGCATTTTTGGTTTGATATATCCATTTGTTGTTCTCTTTCAAGCAATAGTTGTAGTGTTGTGTTTTTGTATCTACAAATGGTGATCATGGTGGGACTCCACAAGGGTTTCATTTACTTATTTTATTTGTTTTTATAACTTTATTTTGTTGGTCTATTACAGGGTTTTTTAGGGATGAAAAATGTACAAGGACAAAAAACGTATCGTTTTCCTGCACAACATACCTTGATGGTTTTGGCCATATCTCACTCATCTGGATTTGGATTGAGCTAAAATTTGGATGGTAGGTTCCTGACACATTCTGGCATGTCTCCATAAAATTTTAGGTCAATCGGAGTAGCAAATATCTCAAAAATACCTCCACAAAATGTAGGATTTTTTGTAAGTTCATCCATTTGTTTTCTCATTTTGCTTTACGTTTTTTTGAGTTTTCTGCTATGTCTTTCAAATTCTGAGTATAAAATAAACACAAATTAAGTAATCTAGGAAGGAATTCATAGTAGGTTGCATTTATATTTTTGTGTGCATTCATTTCACATAAATTTAATTTCTTGTTCTAAAATTGCAAATTTGAGTGATTGCTTGCATTTTGTTTGCATTGAAAAAGAAAAGGCATTACTTAGATTCTACATTATTTTAGGATTTAAATATTAATTTATTTTATACATCTAAGTAATAACAATATTAATACGCATAAATTAATCCTGCTCTAGGTTGGCCCCTTTGGCAGAGATATGGATGAACCCTCTGGTTGCTCTTTTGATATCATTTGGTATCATTTGTAGGTAGGGGATTTTGAGCGGTGTACTCCACTCTCTTTAGGTGAAATTTACGTCTTGATGTTGGCTTCTGATTTAGATGAATAAAGTTAGTCATCTTTAACATTTTTTTAACACAATAAAAAACAAGAAATTTAATAAATTTATCACACACTGCACGTGGCACTTTTAAATAGTAGTGGATGGATTTCATCACCAGCCATTGCTTGAGATTTGGTGATAGTGGCAGTAATTTCCATCCACCAATATATGCCCTAGAAACCTTATGATACCCTCGAGCAAACTTGTTGGAGATCATTACCAACAAGAATCTCGTTGCCCCAACTAGCCATAGATTTTTTCCTTTGTTTTTATTAAGCAAGATTAGGGTACATAAAAACACACAAACCTATAAATATAAAATGAATCTCACATTAAATAAATGAAATAATTAATGAAAAGGTAAGCCACACACAGTGAAACTTAGCATTGATTGTTTTATTTTATTTTTTCATACGAGTTTTTCATTTTGTGTTATTTTGATTAGCTTTAATTTTTTTTTGTTTAAATACTTTATGGTTTTAACAAGACAACAAAATAAAGTAATAAACCGATTTTTTTTAATGGAAAACATTCCCCATTAACCCGCTACTTTGGTGGCAAACCCTTATCCATCCTTACCACAAGTAGGATACATCACCAATCAAAAATCTCCAAAGGTACCTAATACCTTTGGTCATATTTTAACATGGTTTCACAACATTTATTCCCATCATTAACATGGCTTAACCTTAGCCATTTAATCATTAACATGGCTTGACCAACAACCATTTTATCATTAAAATGGCTTACCTCAGCCATTTCATCATTAACATGGCTTAACCTTAGCCATTTCATTTCATTTCAATTCCAAAAATCCCCAAAGGTCTTAATCCCTTTGGTCACATTTCAATTTCAAAAATAAATTCAAAAATCCCCAAAGGTCTTAATCCCTTTGGTCACATTCAATTTTCAAAAAGCCCTAAAGGTTCTAACCCCTTTGGTCACATTCAATTTCAAAAAGCCCCAAAGGTCTTAACCCCTTTGGTCACATTCAATTTCAAAAATCCCCAAAGGGTCTTAACCCCTTTTGGTCACATTCAATTTCAAAAAGCCCCAAAGGTCTTAACCCTTTGGTCACGTTTAATTTTAACAAAATCCCCAAAGCTATTAACCCCTTTGGTCACAATCAATTTCAAAAATCCCCAAAGGTCTTAACCCCTTTGGTCACATATCAATTTCAAAAAGCCCCAAAGGGTATTAAACCCTTTGGTCACATTCAATTTCAAAATGCCCCAAAAGGTCTTAACCTCTTTTGGTCACATTCAATTTCAAAACACCCCAAAGGGCCTTAACCACTTTGGTCACATTTCAATTTCAAAAAGCCCTAAAGGTCTTAACCCCTTTGGTCATATTCAATTTCAAAAAGCTCCAAATGTCTTAACCCCTTTGGTCACATTCAATTTCAAAAAAATCTCCAAATGTCTTAACCCCTTTGGTCACATTCAATTTCAAAAAGCCCCAAAGGTCTTAACCCCTTTTGTCACATTCAATTTTAAAAAAGCCCCAAAGGTCTTAGCCCCTTTGGTCATATTCAATTTCAAAATCCCCAAAGGTCCTAATCCCTTTGGTCACATTCAATTTCAAAAGCCCCAAAGGTCCTAATCCATTTGGTCACATTCAATTTCAAAAGGACCCAAAGGCCTTAACCCCTTTGGTCAGATTCAATTTCAAAAATCCCCAAAGGGTTTTAACCCTTTTGGTCATATTCAATTTCAAAAAGCCCCAAAGGTCTTAACCCTTTGGTCACGTTCAATTATAACAAAAGCCCCAAAGGTATTAACCCCTTTGGTCACAATCAATTTCAAAAAGCCCCAAAGGTCTTAACCCCTTTGGTCACATATCAGTTTCAAAAAGCCCCAAAGGTTCTTAACCCCTTTGGTCACATTCAATTTCAAAATGACCCAAAAGATCTTAATCCCTTTTGGTCACATTCAATTTCAAAATGCCCCAAAGGGCCTTAACCACTTTGGTCCCATTTCAATTTCAAAAAGCCCCAAAGGTCTTAACCCCTTTGGTCACATTCAATTTCAAAAGCTCCAAAGGTCTTAACCCCTTTGGTCACATTCAATTTAAAAAAATCTCCAAAGGTCTTAACCCCTTTGGTCACATTAAATTTTAAAAATCCCCAAAGGTCTTAACCCCTTTGGTCACATTCAATTTTCAAAAATCCCCAAAGGTCTTAACCCCTTTGGTCACATTCAATTTCAAAAATCTCCAAAGGTCTTAACCCCTTTGGTCACATTCAATTTTCAAAAAGCCCTAAAGGTCCGAACCCCTTTGGTCACATTCAATTTCAAAAATCCCCAAAGATCTTAACCCCTTTGGTCACATTCAATTTTCAAAAAGCCCTAAATGTCTTAACCCCTTTGGTCACATTCAATTTCAAAAAGCCCCAAAGGTCTTAACCCCTTTGGTCACATTCAATTTTCAAAAATCCCCAAAGGTCCTAACCCCTTTGGTCACATTCAATTTCAAAAAGCCCCAAAGGTCTTAACCCCTTTGGTCACATTCAATTTTCAAAAATTCCCAAAGGTCGTAACCCCTTTGGTCACATTCAATTTTAAAAAGCCCCAAAGGTCTTAACCCCTTTGGTCACATATCAGTTCCAAAAAGCCCCAAAAGGGTCTTAACCCCTTTGGTCACATTCAATTTCAAAAAGCTCCAAAGGTCTTAACCCCTTTGGTCGCATTTCAATTGTAAAAAGCCCCAAAGGTCTTAACCCCTTTGGTCACATTCAATTTTCAAAAATCCCCAAAGGTCTTAACCCCTTTGGTCACATTCAATTTCAAAAATCCCCAAAGGTCTTAACCCCTTTGGTCACATTCAATTTTCAAAAATCCCCAAAGGTCCTAACCCCTTTGGACACAATCAATTTCAAAAAGCCCCAAAGGTCTTAACCCCTTTGGTCACATATCAGTTTCAAAAAGCCCCAAAGGGTCTTAACGCCGTTGGTCACATTCAATTTCAAAAATATCCAAGGGCTCCTAATCCCTTTGGTCACATATCAATTTCAAAAAGCTCTAAAGCTTCCTAATCCCTTTGGTCACATATCAATTTGAAAAAGCTCCAAAGGTCTTAACCCCTTTGGTCACATTTCAATTGCAAAAATCCCCAAATGGTCTTAACCCCTTTGGTTACATTTTAATTGCAAAAAACCCCAAAGGGTCTTAACCCCTTTGGTCACATTCAATTTCAAAAAGCCCCAAAGTTCTTAATCCCTTTGGTCTCATTCAATTTCAAAAAACTCCAAAGGATCCTAATCCCTTTGGTCACATATCAATTTCAAAAAGCTCCAAAGGTTCCTAATCCCTTTGGTCACATATTAGTTTCAAAAAGCCCCAAAGGTTCTTAACCCCTTTGGTCACATTCAATTTCAAAATGCCCCAAAGGCACATAAGTCCTTTGGTCAGATATCATTTCAATTTCAAAAAGCCCCAAAGACACTCAATCCCTTTGGTCACATCAAATTTCAATTTCAAAAGGCCCAAAAGGCACTTAAGCCCTTTGGTCACATATCATTTCAATTTCAAAAAGCCCCAAAGGCACTTAATCTCTTTGGTCACATCAAATTTCAATTTCAAAAATCCCCAAAGGCACTTAAGCCCTTTGGTCATAAGATTCCCAAGCTAGGGGGAGTAGAAAAACCTGATCCAATGAACACCATACACTTAAAATCATTCCATGATTACTGTGATTACTATATATGTATATATACATGGCTAAAAAAACAAACAAACAAATCATTCACATAGGCATGTTCGCATTGCATACATATTGCATTTTTACTAGGTATTTTAGCATGCATTTTTCACATTGCATTCATACATACTGCATTTTCACAATTGCATTCACATCCATTCCAAACACATTCCATTGCATTTTACATCCCACATTCACTCCATTGCATTGTTTAATATTAAAAATTGCATCCATTCCATCCCATGTTCAATGATCTTGCATTGTAATGATGATATGGCCATAAACCAAAAGTTAAGTTATAACGATTGAGGCTACCTAGTTTAAAGCAATCATGAAATTTCACAAAAAAACATAAGCCAACAATACCACATCATGTATTAAAATCACAAAGCCTATATTTTCAGTCACTCAACCAATACTAGTATAGCAAGCAACCTCCAAACAGATGTCTAATTTTCTTTGGGACCAAAAACACACTTTACACACTAAGAAAGTCTTGAGCATTGTTGATTGATTACGAATACAATCTTGAACCATCCACATTTCTTCACATATTAGGAATATTTTGAGTTAAGGAGGGTTAATACCATACTTGGGTAGCACCTTGAGGCAAAAAGGAGATATCCCTCACTTGTCCCATCATGCAAAATAGTCCAAAAAAATAGTGGTTTTCACCACTACCACAATTGTTCTCCAAACATAAACATAAAAACATAGAGTAGTAAGGATAGGGTCAACATTCTCATCACACTTTGGTTGAAAATCCGATTCCTCAAAGCTCTATACAAAATTAACAAATTAAATCCAAAACACCCCTGATCCCTAAAGTTGTAAGGATCGTACTACACATCATTGAGAAGGATGGGTAGTCATCCCCAAGACCTGAAAGATCGATCCCATTGGACTATGGAGTGAATCTCCATCGGGGCTATAGACGCCTGATTAGAAGTGGAGTAAGCTTATGCGAGGTGACATGTCTCTCTCGTAAAAATAGAGATCTATGATCGTACATAAGGACATGCTAGCATCTGGGTCATCTCCATAACATGTCATGCCTAATTTACTCATAATGGGTTAATGAACTTCACATGCACACACAATAGTTCTTGATTGGATAGGGTCATTGTCATGCTCAATATTTGGTACATGAACCTCACTTGCACACACATTGGTCCTAAATAAAGTTAGACAACCTTAGTGAGTTTGGTTGAAGACACTAGTATGTTTGAGTCTTTGAAAATCTTTCAGTATTCCATATCAACATCCATATCTTCTTCCATGTCAACAACCATATTCGTAAGTAAAGTTGAATAACACAGCAAAATTAGGTACCCCCAATTGCAAAATAATGGACAACAAAAATGGCCAATAATATTTTTTAACAATAAAAGATCATACGAGCAACATGCATTCCTATCATATAAGTTTACATTCAGTTACAATTAGCTTGCATTAATCAACCATATAAGCATTTTCCATTGCACTTATATTCACCATATAGCTTGCATGAATCATCCATATAAACATTATGCATATACATCATTATTAGCTTGCATTAATCATCCATAAAGCATTCCATTAAAAAAATTTCATAAAACATTCATAAAACAGGCATTGCATTCACACAAAAATACAACACAAAAGTAAAAGCCATATATGTATATATATCAAACTTGCATATGCAAATTATCACTAGAAAGTTCAAACATCATCATAACTCAGAAATGCTCAAGGTTTCACACATTTTCCTCCAATAAAGAAAACATTAGCACAACTTGGGGGTGTTCAAGGTTTCACATCTTTCCCCTAATCAAACATCATCACAAATAGGGGGTGCTCAAGGTTTCACACCTTTCCCCAAATCAAGCAAAAAAAATCACAAATTGAGGGTGTTCAAGGTTTCACACAAAAGTGATTTTTTGGGGGGCTAGAAAGATAGATAAAATCATAATGTCCAGATAAAATCATAATGTCCTTATTTAAAAAAGAAGTGAAATACAACTTACAAAACTCTGAACGCGTTTCGACCTATGGGTCTCATCAGCGGAGTGTTAGTTTCAAAATAAGTAAAACACTTCTTTATAACCTAACTCTAAAGGGGGAGCCACAATGTATTACATGTGGGATAAAAAAATTATTTTAAACCCAATTTAAAAAATACCGCAGGTTTATAGACCAAACGGTAAACCTTGGCTCAAACCCCAAGAAATAATTACCCGTCCAATTACAAAATAAGCATTTTTCTAAAAAATGCAATAAAAAATTACAATAAAGAAGCATTAAAAAATGCGTCAAGATACAAAGCGGGAAAACAAGAATTTAAGAAATCTTGTTTTTACAAAGATAAGCTCTTAAAGGCTTTTTATTCCTCCAACATAAAATACCACGTGCAATGTGCTTGAGTTCTCTATCTTTAACCCATCTTTCAAACATAGGTGAGATAATATCTGAACCCAAATTAAGACTTCTAGCAAAGTCACAATTGTCAAGTTTGAGAATCAATGGAACTTCTCTGCTCTTGGTGCTACTTCTATATGCTGCTTTTTCAAGTACCTTGGCTAAATGAGAGGATCTATTTTCGAATTTCACCTTGTCAAAAATAGGAAGGAGAAATTTAATGCGGTAACCTCTAGCACACAGTCTATTAAAAAAATTATTTTTAATAGAAACAAACCCATGTCTAGAACTTTCCCAGACCAGAAATCTCCTGAGTTCACTAACAATGAAAGCTTTTTGTTGGTGAATCAGACGATGAGAAGTAGCAAGAATATACTGATAAGCATTCATTGGCTTCTAAAATAATTTGGTGCTAAGAATTCCTGTATTAACAAAGTCTGGCCCCTTGAAAAAAACTGTATCCAAAAGTGTGACTTCTGAATCTGAAATAGAGGAAGTGATTTTTTTTGCTTGAAACCTTGGGGCTAGAAACATAGATAAAATCATAATGTCCTCGTTTGTGGGGCTAGAAACATGGGTAAAATTATAACTTATCATCATTAATGTCCTTTTTTGTGGGGCTAGAAACACATCCAAAAAAATCATAATGTCTTTGTTCGTGGGGCTAGAAACACGGATAAAATCATAACTTATAATCATTAATGTCCTAGTTCGTGGGGCTAGAAACACATAAAAAATCATAATGTCCTTGTCCGTGGGGCTAGAAACATGAGCAAAATCAGTCCTTGTTTGTGGGGCTAGAAACACAAATAAAATCATAATGTCCTTGTTTGTGGGGCTAGAAACATAGACAAAATCAAATGTCCTTGTTCATGGGGCTAGAAACACGAGAAAAATTATAACTCATCATCATTAATGTCCTTGTTTGTGGGGCTAGAAACACAGACAACAAAATCATAATGTCATTTTTAGTGGGGGCTATAAACACGGATAAAATCATAACTTATCATCATTAATGTCCTGGTTCGTGGGGCTAGAAACACGGACAAAATCATAACTCATCATCCATTAATTTATCATTATGCAACATTCACAAATGAACCTTGTATCTAGTGATTTATCCTACTTAACCTGGTGGTTGCTGTGATTGGTTATCCATGCAATCCAGTAGGATGGTGATGCAGGAGCATCCGAGGGCAGCAGAGCAATCTTGCACCAACCAAATTTTTCTAAGTGTTTTGTAGAGAAAAATATGTGTCACGATATCGTGACAGAAAAAGTGTCGCAATATCACGACCAAAATAGGGAAAGAACCTATGGCCGACGGAGGGTCATGAAATCGTGACATGTCACAAAATCACGACCAAAACAAAAGCAAAGGCTACGACGGACAGAGGGTCGCGAAATCATGACATGTCTCGATTTCACGACATGTCACGAAATCACGACAAAAACAAAAACAGAGGCTATGGCGGACGGAGGGTCACGAAATCGTGACATGTCATGAAATAATGACCAAAACAAAAGCAGAGGCTATGATGGATGGAGGGTCATGAAATCATGACCAAAACAAAAGCAGAGGCTACGACGGATGGAGGGTCACGAAATCGTGACATGTCATAATTTCATGATATGTCTCGAAATCGTGACCAAAACAAAAGCAAAGGCTACGACAGTATGGAGGGTCACAAAATCACGATCGAAATGGAAGAGCGAAAGGGCGACGAAGGAACGTCGCAATTTTGTGACGTGTCACAAAATCGTGACTGAAGCTAAAAATAGAGGACGCGATGGAAATACGTCGCGATATCATGACATGTCACGATATCGTGACCAAAGCAAAAGCAAGAAGGTGAGAAGGAAAGAATGTCACAATATCATGACCAAAAGAAAAACATGCACTCCAGGATTTCATAAATGCTTTCCTTCATGCACGACGAGCTAGCGATAGTGAAGCAGCAGTTTCAGAGGAAGATTCCAGCAAGCATGTCGGCCACTCGCGCACTATATCTAGAGACTCAGTTATGGCAACTAACAACGAAGCAACAATTCCAAAAAAATATTTCGGTGATTGTGGCGGCCAATCGCACACCTCACCCAGAGTCCCATCAATGCAACTTTCTAGAATTAAGTCAGGTGGCAGTTGTAGATCATGGAAAGTTTGAAAACATAGAGGTTCGGGGCCTCGATAAAAACCCAAGAATTGTAATGAGAAGGGGTGGGCAAAATAGCAGATTGTTGTATATTTCTATAAAATTCTTCTAAAGCTATTGAATGAAAAATTTGGCTCTAGTTTTTCTTTGTCCTTTGTACTATGTTAGTTATGTTCTCCACAAAGTGGTATCAGAGTCGAAAGTTCCTGAGTGTGTAACAGATCATCGGACGTGAGGCAGTTACACCAGGATCTGTGGAAGGGCTTGTGAGAGAGTGAGCAGAATGCCTCCAAGAAGAAACCTTGTTGGTGGGAGAGGCATGGTGGCGACGAAAGCTATCCAAGTTTTGTAGAGGCAGATGCAAGCCTTGCAAGAAGAGATGCGTAGAGGATTTGAACTAAGAAGAGATGAAGGTAGCGAAGAGGAAGATGACGAAGAAGAGGGCCAACCTAAGGAAGAAGAAGAAGCAGTGGATCCTGCTCAAGCCAGACTATACAAATCCATATCCTAGATTGGAAAGAGGTCGAAGATGGAGGTTTCCACGTATTTTGGGAACCTTGATCAGAGGAATTTATCGACTGGATCAATGATCTGGAAGAGTACTTTGAGTATGAGGAGGTTGAGGATCCTGATAGGTTCAGATTCGCTAAGACCAAACTAAAAGGTCATGCCAACATTTGGTGGAAGGGAGTGTAGCTGGAGTGAAATAGAAGAGGAAAATAGAGAATAACAAAATGGGAACGGATGGTAGAAAAGCTGAAGAGGCAGTTCATCCCTGGTGATTATGAGTTAGACCTGCTAAAGAAAATGCAAGGGTTGAGGCAATCAAGTAAGTCTATAAAATAATACACATAAGAGTTTCATAAAATTATGATTAGAACAGGCCACTTAGAGGCCAACAAGGAGAAGGTAGCCCGTTACATTAATGGGTTACGAGCAAGTATTCAAGAAGAATTAAGTCTGGTTCGGATGACCACCATAGAGGACGCTTACCAATTTGCCCTAAAGGTTGAATAAAATCTCAATCGGAGGTTTGAGAACAAGCAAAGAGGAAGAGGTCATGGCAGAAGAACCGACGAAAGGACTAGTGGAAGAAGAAATGAAGATTCTTAGAAGAATAGAGAAGGTAGTAGTAATCAAGAACAAAGGAGAGAAAATACCTACCACCCTCGTAATCAGAATAATGATTACCAAGGGGGAAGGGGCAGAGCTGGACGTGGCCAGGGAAGAGGAAGATTCCATGGAACTTGTTTCCAGTGTGGAGAAGAGGGACATCACCAATATGAGTGTCCACAGCAACGAGAAAGGACTAATAGGAGGCCGAAAGGAAATGCCAGAGCCGCGGTCGCTGATGAAAATGCTGGATCTAAACATTCTAAAGAAGCAGAGAGAGGAGAAGTAATGATCGCAAGGAGAGTCCTGCTGAATGAGGAGGGGAACGCAGATTAGAGGAAAAGCTTATTTTGCACAAGGTGTAAATGCGCAAGTAAGATTTGCAATATTATTATTGACAATGGTAGCACGGATAACCTAGTTTTAGATGGAATGGTTACAAAGCTACAACTGGAGAGGAAGAGACACTCACATCCATATCGGATCGTGTGGTTGCAGAAATACCATAAGGTTTTGGTCAGTGAACAATGCATGGTAACATTCAATATTGGTAATTACCATGATGAGGTCCTGTACGACATCCTGCCCATGGATGCGTGCCATTTACTGTTGGGAAGGCCATGGTAGTTTGACAGGTGCACGGTTCATGATGGCTGTGCAAACACCTACTCCGTAATAAAGAATGGAATGCGTCATAAGTTGAAACCCCTGAAGAAGGTGGAAGAAAAGGTATGTGGCAGTGCCAAAATTTGCTTAGTTGATGGGAGAAAATTTTTAGATGATTTAAAACATGAACATATATGTTATGCATTAATTCCTAGAGTTAGGGAGAAAGAATGCAAAGATACCCCAGCAGAAGTCCTAGATCTGTTGGAGGAATTTCCAGATATTATATCTGATAATGTGCCTGAGGGCTTACCCCTAGTAAGGAAGATCAGTCACCATATAGATTTGGTGCCAGGATCGAGCTTGCCCAATAAAGTTGCACATAGAATGACGCCCGTAGAAACTGAGGAGCTAAACAGGCAGGTCCAGGAGTTGCTGGAGAAGGGACTGATTTGGGAAAGCTTGAGTCCATGCGCAGTTCCTGTAGTGCTAGCACCAAAGAAATATGGAGAGTGGAGAATGTGTACAGACTCTCAAGCCATCAACAAGATCACAATAAAATATAGATTTCCATTGCCAAGAATGGATGACATAATGGACTATTTGAGTGGAGCCAAGTACTTCACCAAGATTGACCTCAAGAGTGGTTACCATCAGATCCATGTTAGAGAAGGAGATGAGTGGAAGACAACCTTCAAGACCAGAGAGGGTTTGTATGAGTGGTTGGTCATGCCATTTGGGCTATCCAATGCACCAAGTACCTTCATGCGGTTGATGAATGAGGTACTAAAAGAATTTTTAGGCAAATTTGTCATTGTCTATTTAGATGATATATTAATATTTAGCAGAACCCTGGAAGAGCACCTGATGCACATCAGAAGGGTTTTTGAGAAGTTGTGGGAGGAGCAGTTATTAATTAATCTAAAAAAGTGTAATTTTGTAAAGGAGTTAGTGTACCTGGGATTTGTTATCTCAGCAGAAGGTCTAAAAATGGACCCAAAAAAGGTGAGAGCTATCATCGAATGGCCTACTTCGAAAAGCACAACAGAGGTAAGATCATTTCATGGTCTAGCAAGCTTTTACAAAAAATTCATTAGAAATTTCAGCAGCATTTGTGCACCCCTTACAGAAACAATGAGAGGGGATAAGAAAGAATTTAAATGGACCTTATGAGAAGATAGGATCTTTGATCTGTTGAAGAAAAAGGTCATAGAGCAACCTGTTTTGGCACTTCCAGACTTTAACAAAGTATTTCAGGTAGATTATGATGCCAGTGGTAGTGCCATAGGAGCTGTACTGAGTCAGGAAGGCAGGCATGTTGCTTACTTTAGTGAGAAACTCAATGATGCTCGGAAAAAGTATTCAGTTTATGATCAGGAGTTTTATGCTATAGTTCAGGCTCTAAATAAGTGGAGGCATTATTTATTTCCAAAAGAGTTTGTTCTATTTACTGATCATTAGGCCTTATAGTACATTAATAGCCAAGCAAAACTAAATCAGAGGCACTTGAAGTGGGTTGAGTTTCTCCAAAGTTATACATTTGTGTTGAAGCACAGAAGCGGAAAATCAAACAGAGTTGCAGATGCCTTAAGTAAAAGGCAGAATTTGCTGATAGAAATGAAGGTGGAAGTGGTAGGATTTGAAGAACTGAAGGGTTTGTACCTTGAAGATCCTGATTTTTTAGAAGCCTAGAGGGCTTGCTTGGCACCTGTTACTTTGGACAGGACAAAGTGGTTGGATTTTCTAATCCAAGATGGAATGTTGTTCAGAGGAAATCAATTATGCATTCCAAGGAGTTCCATGCGAGAAAACTTAGTCAAGGAGAAACACAGCAGAGGACTGGCTGGACATTTTGGTCGGGATAAGACCATTGCCCTGGTGAGTGAAAACTACTATTGGCCACAACTGCAGCAAGATGTGAAAAGGTTTGTGCAAAGTTGTAGAGTATGCCAGATGGTAAAAGGTGTGAGGCAAAACATAGGATTATATCAACTGTTACTTGTACCTGAAAGGCCATGGGAGGACGTCAGCATGGATTTCATTCTTAGATTGCCGAGAACATAGAGGGGAAATGACTTCGTATTTGTGGTGGTTGATAGATTTTCCAATATGGCACATTTTATTCCCTACCAAAAAATAAGTGATGCGGTTCACATTGCAGGGTTATTTTTCAAGGAAGTGGTACGACTTCACGGTCTATCAAAAAGTATTGTTTTTTACAGAGATACAAAGTTTGTTGGTTTTTTTGGAGAACCTTGTGGAAGAAGTTGAAGATAGATCTGAAGTTCAATTCTGCATACCACCCATAGACTGATGGATAGACAGAGGTGGTAAATAGAATTCTGGGTAATTTATTGAGATGCTTGATAGCAGATAAACCCAAGGGATGGGATTTGGTTTTGCCACAGGCAGAATTTGCATACAACAATTCTATCAACAAGAGTACAAACAAATATCCATTCCAAGTCATATATGGAAACAACCCAAGAAATGTTTCTGAGTTGAGGAAATTGGATAAAGGGGAAAAGAGCAGTGCTGAGGCTGAGAAATTTGTTGAACATATGAAAAGCATGCATGAAGAAGTGAAAAAACAAATTACAAAAATGAATACTCAATATAAGACAAGAGCAGACCAAAAGCGACGGTTCAAAGAGTTCAAAGTGGGAGATGAAGTCATGGTCCATCTCAGAAAAGAAAGATTTTCGGCCAAAACCTATAACAAGTTGAAGATGAAGAAGTTTGGGCCATGCAGAATATTGGAAAAATGGGATTTAGGCAATGCATATGAAGTGGAATTGCCAAGTGGGCTTGACATTTCGCCTATTTTTAACATATCAGATTTAGTGGAATACCATGAGGGAGACAATAGAGAGACACCAAGTATAGATTTGTGGAGCATTCCAGCATCTAACCCAACCACAGACGAGATTGAGGAAATATTAGACACTCGTGAAGGCAGAAGCACCAGGAACAAACAGTATTCTGAATACTTGATCAAGTGGAAGGGCAGACCTGTAGAAGATGCAACTTGGTTTTCAAAAATAGAAGTTGATCGCCTGGGTACTCCTCTAACAGATCAGAAGTGAGGATCACTTCTCAATCCACCCTGGGTGTCTAATGTGGGAGAATCCAAGGGCAGTAGAGCAATCTTGCACCAACCAAATTTTTCTAAGTGTTTTGCAGAGAAAAATATGTGTCGCAATATCGCAACAGAAAAAGTGTCACGATATCGCGACAAAAATAGGGAAAGAAGCTACAGCCGACAGAGGGTCACAAAATCGCAACCAAAAAAAAAGTAGAGGCTATGACGGATGGAGGGTCGCAAAATCACATGTCGTGAAATCGTGACAAAAAAAAAAACAGAGGCTACGACGGACAGAGGGTCATGAAATCACGACCAAAATAAAAGCAGAGGCTACAGTGGACAGAGGGTCATGAAATCGTGACATGTCACGATTTTGCGACATGTCATGAAATCGTGACCAAAACAAAATTAGAGGCTACGGCAGACGGAGGGTCGCGAAATCATGACATGTCACGATTTCGTGACATGTCACAAAATCGTGACCAAAACAAAAGCAGAGGCTACGACAGTACGAAGGGTTGCAAAATCGTGACCAGAACGGAAGAGCATAAGGGCGACGGAGGAACATCGCGCATGTCGCAAAATCGTGACCAAAGATAAAAATGAAGGACGCGATGGAAATACGTCGCGATATCGCGACCAAAGTAGAAGTAAGAAGGTGAGAAGGAAAGAATGTCACGATATCGTGACCAAAAGAAAAACACGCACTCTAGGCTTTTATAAATGCTTTCCTTCATGCATGGTGAACAAGCGATAGTGAAGCAGTAGTTTTAGAGGAAGATTCTAGCAAGCATGTCGGCCACTCACGCACTATATCTAGAGACTCAGTTATGGCAACTAACAATGAAGCAGCAATTCTAGAAGAAGATTTCGATGATTGTAGCGGTCAATCGCGCACCTCACCCAGAGTCCCATCAATGCAACTTTCCATAATTAAGCCAGGTGGCAGTTGCAGATCGTGAAAATTTTGAAAAGGTAGAGGGTCGGGGCCTTGACAAAAACCCAAGAATTGTAATGAGAAGGGGTGGGCAAAACGGCAGATTGTTGTATATTTCTATAAAATTCTTCCAAAGCTATTGAATGAGAAATTTGGCTCTAGTTTTTCTTTGTCCTCTGTACTGTGTTAGTTCTATTCTCCACCATATGGATAGATTACCATAATGACACTTGCATCATCGCAAACCCCTTTATCTATTAAGGGCAAAGAACAAACACATTTCATTTTTTTCATCATCAAAATCCCCTTTATCTCTTAAGAGAAACGAACAAACACTTTTCATTTTTTTAATCATCAAAAATCACTTTATCTGTTAAGGGCAAAGAATAGACACATTTCATTTTTTTCATCATCAAAAACCCCTTTATCTATTAAGGGCAAATAACAGACACAAGTACAAGTGAGCCTTGTATTTAATGGTTTACCCTATTTTACCTAGCGGTTGCAGCGACTTGTTATCCATGCAATCCGGTAGGATGGATAGATCACCATGAGGAAACTTACGTTATAAAAAACCCCTTTATCTATTAATGGAAATGAACATACACAAATAATTTCATTTCAAAAATCCTTTCATTTGTTAAGGCAAGAAAAAATACATTTCATCACATTTCCAAACTGCAAAAATCCCTTCATTTTTTGGGGTAAAAACAAAATCAATCATTGAATCCACATACATTGTATCCATCAACACATTTTTCATCACCATGTCTTCATGTCACCATATTTCAATCCATAAATCATTTCATCCATCATTTGTCCAGTTCATTCAAGCGAACCTCGTATCTAGTGGTCTATTCTATCTCCTTGGTTATTGTAGCGATTTGCATCCATGTAATTCGGTGATATGAATAAAACACCATAAGGAAACTTCACCATGATCATCCTCACTTATATCCTTGATAGAAATCACAATAATATTTGGCACCTCACATTTTGAGTGCAACCTTGCAAAGAACAATTTTCTCAAATGCAGTCATTGATGTCCTTTTCTATGGGGCACAAAAACATGGATAATCAAAATCACAAACACTCATTCATTTGATAATAGTCACAATACAAACAATATTGGTAGGTTTATTGGTTCCATTATGGAATCGAAAAAGAATTTTCCATAGTCACTACCCCACCCCTACGTTGACTTAGTCATCATACATCTTCATACCTTGCATACTCAATGACACCACTACGGTATCTTATTCAACAACATCGAATCATCCCAAAATTTGGGCACCCACAATTTGATTATGATTTCCCACAATGGGATACATATCACATGATCATGACACTGGACAAAACCCCCTTTCCACCATTGGGGCAAAAATGGTATCACATTTCACATCATTCATATCATCCACAATCACATGGTATTGTACACCAACCCCCTTTCCACCATTGGGGTAAAAATGGTATCACATTTTACATCATTCATATCATCCACAATCACATTGCATTTCACACCATTCATTCATCAATTGCACATATTCACCACATCTTTCATCACTTGCACAAATTCATTTTCAATTGGCTTGTGAGAATTTTCTCATTCACCAATTGAGGGGGTAAGCTATACAAAACTCCAAAATTATTTTATCTTTTGCCTTCAATGCTAGTGCTCAAATCCAACAAGATAAGTTGCTTCTATGCTCGCAACCTAGGTAGGTGTCTCGTATTTTTGCACCATACTGTATTTTACGCAACATTGTACAAAAAGGGGAATTGGTAGACACCAAATTAAAACCATTAATCCTCCATCCTAACCATCCCACCACCCACTTATCCACCATAAACCTTTCCCACCATACATTTAGCCACTTTTAGCCATTCTTGTCTTCAAAAGGCCCACTTT
Organism: Wollemia nobilis; assembly: GCA_028583015.1. Classification (NCBI taxonomy): domain Eukaryota; kingdom Viridiplantae; phylum Streptophyta; class Pinopsida; order Araucariales; family Araucariaceae; genus Wollemia; species Wollemia nobilis. The sequence goes on along the minus strand of JAQPPZ010002555.1, from coordinate 827,289 downwards.
AACCCTTTCTCGCCATCTATTTAGCCACTTTTAGCCCTTCCCGCATTCAAAATGCCCACTTAAGCCCTTCCTACCTTCAAAAGGCCCACTTAAGCCCTTCATGCCTTCAAAAGGCCCACTTTAGCCCTTTCTTGCCATTTCCTAATCCAATTGGGCTTATTTTAATATTATTTTATATTAAATATAATATATTATATTATATTATAATATATTTATTATAAAATATGTATTTATAAACCCAATTAACCATAGTCGTTCGATCCAATGTAATATCCACCATCCATCTTCATTAATCTGTGCCACATCTAAAGTGTAATCTCAACCTTAGGATCTGATTTAATATTAGGCACATGATTAAAAGTGTAAGACTAAAACCCTAAGAAAACCCAATTTTGGATTATAAGTAAGAGCATTCATAATGCTCAAACCTTGGAAGGTGACTCGACTTTTTTATGTCCTTAAGAGATCCTAGTGAAGCAAAAGGTTGCAGAGTTCTAAGGACTTTTACAGTAAAATCTACTTGTGAGAACAGATATAAAACCCTATTTTGCCATAGGACTCCCATCATTCTAGCCATTCCCCATATCCATCCAACACTTCATCCATCCTTTCCACCTCACCATAATTCTACAGTGGAGCAACAGATCTATTCATCAATAGACAACAAGGTAAATCTACTTATTGGTTATTATATTTCATGTTGTCTTATTCTGTTCACATTTCATTGCCATAACTAGGGTTTGTAAGTGGTGATTTTTGAGGGCTCACACTGTGGAGCCCTCATTTGTTATTACTGATTCTCTTGGTTTATTTGTGTGTAGGATTTGATAATACATCAAAAGCATTGAGCATCTATTGAAGCTGGAGTGGCCCGGTTACGGATATCAAGAAGCCCACTCAACCTATTGGGATCAAAGACACAATTGAAGACATTGCATCATTTGCCATTAGGGTTTTGGAGAGCCCTATATATTTGTAACATTGTATCAAAAAAGGATTGTGTATCATCCTGATATGTAACAATGGAGTTTATAAGCTCCCCATTAATATAATACATATATTTTGTGGTTGTGCATTTTTGGTTTGATATATTCATTTGTTGTTTTCTTTTAAGCAATAGTTGTTGTATTTTTGTATCTACACAATGTAATCACATGATTTTCTAAAACTACCAAGTAGTTCCTTAGGGCATGTGGTGCTATCAATATGAGTGTCATAGATCTTAATAACATGAAGAGCCTTAGCCTTATTGATCCTATAGAGTTTTTTGCTCTTTTTAGAATTAGTAGCATGAGGTTCCTCACTTACATATTTGAGAAACCCCTTACTCTTGAGCAAAGATTCAATCTTATTTTTTCAAGTAGCATAGCTTGGACCATTCAACAAGGGCACATGTTAATACATAACTTTCCTATCAAAATACAAAATCCTACATGTAGTCATGATTAGAAACAACACCACCAATGCAAAGATCTTAAAAAACTATACAATTTATAAAAAGGCTTAAAATACTTTTGTATACAAAATTTATGGCTCCTAGGAATTTGGGCCAAAAATCACACAAATTGCCTCCAAAACCTTTGAAAAAAAAAAAAAATAGAACCTATAATGAATGGAAATATACCATGTTTCACTACATGAACGGCTAAGGGGGCACCAATTGTGTGCTAATTAGATAATGCACCAATAAATGAGGTGATGCCACTTGTCATGATCTAAAATATGTGATTGCCAATTATGTGCTAACTATGCATGCCATTGGGAAGAATATCAATGAACTAGATTGTGTCACTTTTCATGCTTTAATTTCCTCTATAACCTATGAACCATGTTGCACCACTTGTCATGTTATGATTAACTCTAAAATATATTATTTACCAAGTCTATTTTTGACCATGTGATTGTATGGTCCTTAGACTATGTAGGCCATTGGATGGAGTACAAGTGAACCATATTGTGCAACTTGTCATGCTATGATTTTCTCTATAACCTATGAACCATGATACACCACTTATCATATATTGATTCATTTAAAACTTTGTGCTTTGATAATGTAATAACCCAGGTCTACCCACCTGGTTTTAGAATTCACAGGTCAACCCACCTGGTTTCATTTTTTATGTAGTAAAGTTTTTTCAATATTCCAACCTATGTTGTCTAGAGATAGCATGCAAAAAATCTTCATAGATGCCATATCGCTCCAGTCGATATATATATGAGACTAAGAATGGCCAGTTCTCACTATTTTTTCCACTTGATACCTCCTATTCCTACCCGAATTTCCAGGTATCTGACACGGGTTCTCATTACATCAGGTCCCATATCACCTGATTACTGAACACTTATTTCCCTAATTACTAGCATAAGCATGCAGGAAAAGAGGTAGATCACTTCATTGACTACACCTCTTGAAATTTTACCACTACCTTGGCTTAGGTTCGAAAACCCTATCATGCATAAAGCCCATATCAGTATGCACGAACCCATAAGATCTTCTGTTTCCTTTTCTAGGCGGGTTTGCCACTAGGAATTAAGCCCATATCATAATTCCCAATTCAATTTTCTCTTCCTTAGACCATAAAAGGTCAGGCAACCCAAGACAGGGTGTGACTTTTAATTTCCCCGCCATCCAGTTGGCTGGAATCACAGAATGTCTTCCCACATTCTATTTTTTTTTCTTTTTCTTTTCCATGCTAGACTTGTCTACCCATAATCTTAGCATGCAAAGCTTTTAAAAGAGTCTTATCTGTATTCAAAGATTGTCTAGGCTTTTACTATATGCAAGAAGATATTTTAAAATTGAATTATTAAAACTTAAACTAACAAGTATATCTAATATATATATATTCTATTGCTAGCAAAGAACTCGTGCAATTCTTGCCCAATGATTCAATTAACAATACTATTTTTAATACAAAGACATAATTGATGAAATCAATCTTAAAATGAGATTTCAAACATAAAACTTCTTAACCTAAATACTACTATATACAAATATGCACGAGCCTAAGCCCTTTCTAGGAGTAAAACACTTTTATTCTCAAAATAAAGCGTTCTGTTTTCAACCATTTTATTTTATTTTTTTAAAACAAAACATAGATATAAATAAGATCATACATCATCCACATTATCTTCGTCGATTTGGAAAATCATTTTCCTATAACTGATCATAAATTGGATGGGCTCAATGTTCAAGCTTAAAGATTCCTAATTACTTAGCAGATCCGTCATATAACAATTTCTTCCAATCTTAATGCAATTCCCATTGTTTTCTCCATGAAGCTATGTTGATGGCGCCTATCGACATACGTTTTATGATTTCTTAAACTCTCATTCTCCTGTGTTTGTAAAATGCTCATTCCAAAATTTTACAATAAGAAGACGAAGCTTCCATATACTCAGATGACCCAACAAGGCCGAGGTAATATTTTTCAGAGATTATCTCATAAGGTACAGTTTATAAACTCAAAGAGGAAGTTTTATATCGAGAGAATTTCAAGTTTATGACAAGAGAAAGGGATTTAATATATCAAACACATTATATTCCAGAAAGCTAAACATCTATTTGAACATGCACAACATTTCCATAAAGCATTACAACATTATATAACATGTATAGTCATCTCGAAAGCAATACATCTTTTATATTGTGCACAACCATTCCATAAACAATAAATTATATTTTTTTTATATCATGCACGTCCATTCCATAAGCAATACATCTTTTAAATCATGCATAATCCACTGCTAAAAAAAATTTCTTTCAAGATGAGGACATCCCATTCATTCATGTTTTCTTTCCTTATTCCATTCTACCAAAACATGGAAATGTAATGAATAAAGAATAGTACAAATAAATTGCATTCGATATAAATTTAATAAAAAGTTCATATTTTCATTTCTTTCAAAACGTCAAGGGTCTTTAAAGAAATAATTTTCCAAACTTCAATAACCATTTTAGAGGACAAATTGAATCATTAACAAGTGATACAAATGTTTTGAAAGATCAATTTAGTTAAAAATCGCATCATCTTCGAGGCAATTAAATCAATATTTAAGAACATACTTTATCTGGAGAATTCACATAATTTTACAACAGGACATATATAAAATATTTTATGCTACTCCAACAGCCATCCAACTGAACATTAATCTCATTCATCATTATAACACAGATGCCATGCATTTCAACTTAAGTTCACACCCTTCATTTTTCAGCGATGCTTTTCCTGAAACAGGTAATGTAATTTCAAAACAAGTAATGCCTCCATAAGAATTTGGCTATCCAGGGTCAGAGTGGTTGTCTAAGAAATGTATGCATTCTAAGCCCATCATGCACCCAAATTCTAAATGCCATCTAATTCAGATTTTGTATCCAATTTCACAGAGAAAGGAAATAAACCAATATTTTGCAAAGTTCAAGGAATTATTATAAAAATATTTCAACACACATTAATATAACATCCAAAGCAAGCTTAAAATAAAATAACATACTATCTCATAGAAGTTCAAACTGTATCTTCTTCCTTCTTTCGCCTTGCGCCATAACTCCCCCTACTTCTTGCTCTTCCATTTTTCTTCTATCCCCTTCCAAAAATATACTTTCCCTTTTTTTTCCATGCAAAATAATGGCGAAGACTTACCACCTTAGCACTTGTTAACCATGCATGCTCATCATGGCAAAGACTTGCCAGATCGTGAATCACCTCACTTGCATGTCACTCCAAAAATATTTTTAAAAAGAAATTATTATTATATATTCTTTTATAAATTTCTCTTACATAGGTAATGGAGACAATGTTGCTTTATCCCAACATTATATTATGAGAGTTTATATTTTATAATATAATTTATTATGGATATCTCCACATTCCCATGCTTTATTTTAAAAATATTTATTATATGTTTTCCTTTAATTATTATGACCATTATTATCTATAGAATAATCAAAATATTATTATTATTATTATTGCATTATATATATATATATATATATATTTTAAATTAAATTAATAATTAAAAAAATCAACCTAAAAATGCATCTATATAACATGCAGGCTACATGGACTGCTGGTGGGCACTACCTCTAGGATACACTGATCCAAAAAATTAGCAATTACACCACCGCGCATCATATCCCTGGACTTACTTGAGCCAATTATCCTTATCATTAAATAAATCCCAGCTCCAAGGTCTAAGTAACACCTGTGCTTGCATCCATATTGACATTAGCAGTACCTTGCCATTGGAAGAAAAATAGATAAAATAAATAGTGCAACAGCTGGGGTTGTTACATACTTACCCCATAAGAATAAACACAGTCCCAGTGTTTGAAATTCTAAACATTGTCAAACATAGTGGTAATATAAATATAACAAAGATCATAACCAAAATTCATCATCAAATATCATAACCAATAGTAATAATAAAAATTCATCATCATCGAAATTCATCATCAAAATTCAACAAAATTCATAATCAAAATTCACTATCCATATATATTTTTTTAAATCCTTCACAAATCCGTGTATACTTAACAATAAATACAAGCTATATAATTTTCAGCAAATGATAACAAATTTTAGGATTCAGTTTCTATTGTTCATAAAATAAAATATTATAATGTTTATCATTGTTCAAACAAAAATGGAAACTGTCTTTTCATCAAGTCCACATCTTCCCATGTGGCATTGTTTTTTGAATACTGGTCCCATTGGACCCTACACTAATCAATATTTTTTTTTTGTAGTTGCTTTGTTCGAAAACCAAGTATCCTGACTAGGCGCACCTCAATGCGTAGAGGATCTGTCATCTGCAAATGATCAACATTCAAAATATGATATGGATCTGGTATGTATTTCTTGATAAGAGACACATGGAAAGTATCATGGATTTTGGACAGATTAGGGGGTAAGGCCAATTTTTAGGCTACTAGACTAATTTTAGTAGTAATTTCAAATGGTCCCACAAATCTTGGGCTAAGCTTGGAGTATTTAATGGAGCTTTTAGTGGTTTTATCCCTCGGGAACACTCTATCTCCCACAATGAATTCGATCAGATCAACATAGCTCTTTTGTCGATCAAAGGCCTCCTTAATCCTATGTTGAATTTCATCTAACTGATCCTCCATTTCCTTTAATATTTCTGGTATGATCATCACCCAATCCTCCGAATTGCTCCAAGATAAAGGTGTCCTACACCTTCTTCCATATAAAGCCTCAAAAGGTGCCATTTTTAGTGAGGCATGATATCCGTTGTTATAGGTGAATTCCACCAAAAATAGATAGTCTTCCCATTTGGTTTGATGATCCATACAATACATCCACAACTGTAGCACCCTAAAATTGGAGCAGTAAACCTTAGCAATAATTAAAATTACCTTAGTAATAATTCAAATTCAAATTTTCAACCCTGAACCGCCTTTCCTTTAAACCGCTTTCCTCATTTTCCGTGCCATTTTTAGGATTTGTTGTGACCGTTGGATGATATCGTCGCCGATCAGACGATATCGCCTCATATCGAACGATTTCGTCTGGACTAGAACGTCCAGACGATTTCATCCCAAAACTAATTTTTCATAATTAGCTTCTGTTTCAACGACGTCTCTAACCTGGGCAAAAGCGTGTCTACGCGGTTAGAGACTTCCCCCATTGGAGATCTCCCAAATTGGGATGATCTCCAACCTCCCAACCTCCTTCCTATGCCTATTTAATCTTAGGCCCTCCCCTTGACATTCCCCTGGCTGAATTTTCCTGTAACACGAGTTTTACATGCATTAGAATATCTTAGACCACCATTTGCCTTCGTATTTTTCCAAGTTTGTTTGCAGGAACTTCATTGTTTTTCAGCCGGAGCAAGCTCAGATCGTCGCGGACGATCCTGTACAATCTCGGACGATCTCGCACCAATTCGAGATGATTTCGACTGTAGTCAACATTGGGGGCAATCAGTGCCCTGAGTTTGCATTCTTTCTCCATTATCTATTGTTTTGCTTTGCATTAGTTAGACTTATTACTATTTTGCATCCTGGAGTTCACCCATATAGTTTTAATGCATAATAAAATCATAATTTGTCATTAAATCATTGTAATGCACTCGTGTTTCTATTTATAATTATCAGTTTAATATTATTATTGTCATTCTACATCATTACCCTCTGTTGGAATAGTTGCATTTTCTGTATTTTGTATCTATTTCTCTGATTGCAGGTCTCTGACGAATTCATCTGATGAATTCGTCAGATCTCAGACGATCTTGTCTGATCGCAGACGATCCTGTCATATCAGAGGCGATCCTGACTTCTTCAAAAATTAGAACCTCCATTAGACATCCGGATCAGGTATGGCTTTTTAATCTAGCTTATTCTCTGTGTTTTCTGTTCAAATCTATTTTCTGTATTCATTTAAATCTGCATTTCATATAGAACAGTTTAGATTCATTTGGCCAAACCTAGGATTTGAATGATTAAAGATAAAATTGAACACATCAAACACATTCCCAACCTAGGCGTGGAAACTGCCATTCAAAAGTTTCCTGGTGAACCCACCATCCATCGAAAAATCACCTTAATACACCTCCCCCGAGAGGCGGGACCTTCAAAAGGCCTCTCGATCCGAGGTATTGTCCCATCCTTCCCGCATCCCCCTTCCGGGCGTGGATCCTTTAGCCTGAAGGTAAGGGTGCGGAAAATTTGGAACGATACATTTTGGTGAACCCGACGTGAAACTAAAACCTTTTGAAAACAAAAAAAAAAAAAAACAAACAAAAACATAGATGCATTTAAAATCATTAGAAAACTACTAAGTTGCATATCATGTTTAGATGGTAGCTCCTAAGAAAAGACAAGCAGTTACTATAAATGTTGAAAATCAATTAATAGCCATAGAGGTTGATTCTTTGTTTAGAACATCTCAAACATACAGAGTCCCGCCTTTGTGGGACGAACTTAATAGGAGACTAGGTATCATTTCATCTAGGTCAACAGAACTTAAACAAATCAAGAGGCTTGTCCTAGATAGAATCCTGGATCCTCATCAACTCATTTTTTATCATGAACTTCAGAGAGCTTGCCATAGGTGGTTAGCTTATAGGAGAGCTCTTGTGTCTTCAGAATTGTTCACCTTCGAGGAATACCTCGAGAACGCAGCCACTATACACCAATTCCTAGGTCGTGTAGAAGATCAAGAGGTCGTTCTTATGGATAGGGAAATATGGAGGAGAGTTCCTAGAGCTGTGTTATATCGAGAGTATTGCCACGAGCTTTACTTCTACAAAACAGAATCTGAAACAGATAATATCACTATAGCACTTTTTGTCAAATTCTTGAAAGAAAATTTTCAATTTGAAGAAGAACATTTCATGACTCCCGAAGAACTTGAGCCCATTAATGATATTTATAAATTGTTTATAGAAAACTAGATCATTGCTTTCATTATTATTATTTCTTGCGTTTTGTGTGTTGTTTGTTATCTTTATAATATTGTTATAAAAAAACAAGAAAAACCAAAAAACATAACAAAACCCAAAACATTTTATTTTAAATACTATAGTAGGTATATAATTAAAATATATACCTCTTAAGCTTGTTGCATATATATATATATATATATATATATTTATTTGCTGAAATCTAAGTTTAAGCACAATGACTAGACTTAGGAATGGTAAACAAACCGAAGAATAATATTGGTTAGGCAAGAAAAAAAAAAATTAAATGCCCTTCCTGAGGATCCAATTCCAGAAGAAGAAACTCTAGAACAGCCGTAAGATGAGCTGGTTGAAGAAAATGAATAACAAGAAAATGTTAGAGAGGAAGGATCCTCATCCCCTAGAATGGCTCCAGATGGAACTCTTACTTTTGATAACATAGATCATTTCTGGAAATTCTTCAATAATAATATTGGTGCTCTTAATATGGCAGTTCGTATTGATAGGGGACAAATTAGTGACACTCAAGCAGCCATGGAACATATGTTTGACATACACACTAATCCCTTGTCTTTCGTTGATCAAGAAAGTGATAAAGCTGGACCATCCAATATGGATATGGCCACTATAATTCAGAACATGCAAAAACAACAGGTTACCCAACCTCCTAAGGAACCTGTTATTGAGCCTAAAATCATTCCCACACAAAAGAGACCTTCATTTACCGCTTTATTTCGCCAAACTATTGATCAATATGCTTCAAATCGACAAAAACCTAAAATGAAGCCAAACACCAATTTTCAACAATCTGGGATACAACATAATACAACTTCAAAACTTCTTCATAACACCCTTCCTACCAACAATTTACACAATAGCAATATAGCATCTAATCTTCATGTCCCTCCATCATATGCTCACAAATCCCATATTAATGCCCTACCGAACCAATATGGTGGGCAAACCAAGAATCTGGAAGCCATGGTGAAACAAGTTAGCTTCCCGCATGGACCAGATAGATCCCTACCGTCCCTCGTACAATTATCGAGAGATGTGTAGTCAACCTCTAGATCCTATAGTTGTAGCACAACCATACCCTAAACACTTTCCCATGCCCGTCCTGCCTATATATAAAGGAACTGAAGATCCCATAGAGCATCTTCGCATGTTTAGGATAGCATGTCATGATATATCACATGATGACTTGTTATTACTAAAAATGTTCCCAAAAAGTTTAGGAGGAATGGCATTAGAGTGGTACTATCAATTGCCCACTCATTCTTTGAGAAATTTTGAAGAGACCGCTGAATCTTTTGTGCATCAATTTAGTGCCTATATCGAAAGGCATGTAACCATTAAAGATTTGTACAACTTAAAACAAGACAAAGATGAATGTTTTGCTGATTTCTTAGCTAGATGGAGGCAGTTGATAGGAAAACTGCACTTTGTGCTACCTTATAGGGAAATGTTGGACATTTTTATTAATAATTTGCAAGAACAAATATCTTATGAGTTATCAATTGCTACCTTAACTACCTTCGATCAAGCTATAGACTTAGCTCGAAGAGTAGAAGATGCTCTCATTAGGAGAGGCCAGCTTAGGAAGAAAGATGATGAGAAAACATCCAGAAATCAATATAAAAACAAACAAGTTGTAGGTGACGGAGTCACTGATAGCAAAAATGTTGCTAATATCAATACAACGAAGACAACAAAAAAATTTATATTGAAACCTCCTCGAGAGTTTACTAGATTGAATCAACCATTATCAACTATTCTACCCCAATTACTCGAAAGAGGTTTGATTCAATTACCAACTATCCGGGAACCTGATCCAACCATACCCTGATACAGAGCCGACTTACACTGTGATTTCCATAGAGGGCCTGGACACTCTACCAACTCTTGTAAAAGGTTAAAACATAAAATACAAGATCTGATTGATAATAATGAGATGGAGGTGCAAGCCTTCCAACCTAAACAAAATGCTCCTAATAATGCTCAAAAGAACATTCCCCAAAATCAAAATCAAAATGCTAATCAATCATTAGATATATTTCAACATCCTTTACCAAGACATGGTAAAGAGGTGGCCAATCAAATTGAGCATCATAATGTCCCTCCTCCTACCCGATATGTAGGAACTATTAGCGGACATTTACCTAATCATGATTTACAAAAATTTGACACAACTTTATCCATGGTCACGACCAGGCCCCTACATAATATTCAAACACCGGATCTCATTGATGTAGAATCGGATACTGAAAGTGAAATAGACATCACCTCAAATCAATCGAATAGTTCTGAAGATGAATCAGATCCTATTCAACCTATCACAGATTCTATGGTTCCGGAAGAACCATTTCCTAGAAGAGTTACTACTCGACCCTCTTCTAATCAGTTCCTTCCTAATGAACAAGCTATAAATGCTAGACCAAGACCTATTCATCATCCTCAATATAACATTGTAGGTACCATCGGAGTCGTTACTAGACAACAAGCTCAAAATTCTCAACAAGAACCAAATCAAAACGATGGATCAACTCCATTTGTTTTGAAAAATCCCAATAAAGGGAATCATGCTCCTAATGTTCAATCTAAACCTCCTTACAATATTAATGAGCAATTATCCAATACTATAGCCAAAATTTCCCTTTTGGACTTATTAAGATCTTCTCCTACCCATAGAGATGAATTGATGCTTACATTAAGCCAAATGATGGTACCACAAAACATTCAACCGGAAGCCATGGCCAATACTATCATCACTAGAGAAGTTGATTGTATTGACTTTCGAGATAAAGATATACCACAACATAGTTTACATAAGGATAACCCCTTATATATTACTGCCCTAATAGGAGATGTAGCAGTCAAAAGGGTCTTGATTGATAATGGTTCATCTCTAAATATTTGCACTTTTGACTTCTACCAAAGATTTGGGTTTAGAAGTGATGAAATGAAGAAAACTGACATGATCATAAAAGCTTTCAATGACGAAACACAAGAAACATGTGGAGTTATCACCATCCCATTGCAAGTTGGTCCGAGAACCTTAGATACGACCGTGTTTATTGTACATTGCCCCGCATCATACAATATACTCTTGGGTCATCCTTGGATCAATGCAATGCGGGTTGTCCCATCAACTTTACACCAATGTGTTAAATTCGAATTTAAAAATCAGTTGGTCACTATCCATGGTGATCCTAGACCCTTTGATATGTGTGCTTTGGTAGAACCTGTTGGAGTTCAATTTTGCCCCGCTTCGTCATCCACACATCCTAATTCTTATTTTTCATCTAAAACTGTGAAACACACACCCATAACTTCATCTATTTCTCCTCCATTAATTTCACCCTCATATATATCTCAACAATCTTCTAAACAAACCACACTAGAACCTCAAAAAGATCTTAAATCCACAACCAATCCTTCATGTTCCATCCCTATAATTTCAAAACCTATAGACCCATCTATTAACACCTCCACATTATCTACATCTATCATACCTTCCACATCTAAAGATATAGGGAATGATCCTTCTACATCTTATGCTCTTTCTGATGAACTCTTACCTGATTTATCTAAAATTCTTATATCAGAAAAAACAAATGCTTCTATGCAAAATTCCATTATCTTAAGTAATTTGCCACCATCTCCTCGTACTTTGGGCCTCCCACAACCTATGGGAAGTACTTACCAAGTCGGGAGTTGTGCCTTCATTTATAAGGGATATGACTGGGGAAGAATACCCAGGAACATCAAAACTCATCATGAGGGATATGCTCGATGTTATTTTACTAATGAGTATATTAAAGCTAAACCTATAATGCTTAAAATGGGATATAAAGGGAAAGGCTTGGGACCTTTCCAAGATGGTATGAAAGAACCCTTTGAGGTAGAACCATGGCCCGCCCGATGTGGTGTGGGCCTATTTCCTAGTAAGGGTCAACCCTTCCCTTTTGAAGATGATGATCAACTCATATGTTATCAAGATTATTTGGATGGGCGTGATGATTTGCCTCTAAAAAATCAGCCATTTACATGCAATATGCTATCCATAGCTTATCCCGAAATGATTGCTGAATCCGATGATGAGTTGGAAGGAGATATTTTCCATGATGTCTCCGTTGAAGAGATGTTACACAATGGTTTTTATTTTGATGGTTCTATACCTACTATAGCCCAACTTGAGGCCACGACTCCTCAAGATGAATTATCCAAGTTAACCTTAAAAGAATTACAAGAATTGGGCGTTTCACCCGCCCCACCTAATTTTGAAAGAGATCTACACATGGAAGTAGAAAACGTCATTAAAGTTAACATTGGAACTGAGGATAATCCCCACATAATCAATATTGGATCAGAATTAAGTCAAGAAAAACAAGAGCAATACATTGCATTCCTTAAAGAATATGAAGATGTCTTCGCTTGGACATATGAAGATATGCCAGGTTTAGACCCTTCTGTAGTCATGCATCACCTAGTAGTCCATCCGGATGCTAAACCTGTTAAACAAAAACTTAGAAAAATGCATCCCAAAGTGGCCTTGCTAGTCAAAGGGGAGTTAGAAAAACTCCTGAATGTTGTTTTTATACAAGCTATTGATTATGCTGAATGGATCTCGAATGTAGTTCCAATCACCAAGAAAGAAGCTACCAAAGTTAGGGTTTGCACAGACTTTAGAGATATTAACGCTGCATGCCCTAAAGATGATTTTCCTCTTCCAAACATGGATCAAATCATTGATTTTACTGTTGGGAGTGGAATGATGTCCCTAATGGATGGATTTTTTGGTTATAATCAGATCAGGATAGCTCCTGAAGATCAGGCTAAAACAGCCTTTATTACCCCCTGGGGAACCTTTTGTTGGAAAGTGATGCCATTTGGCTTAAAGAACGCAGGTGCAACCTATCAACGAGCTATGACTTATATTTTTCATGACATGATGCATGATATCCTACATGATTACGTAGATGATATCATAGCTCGTTCCATCAAAGAAGATGATCATTTAAATGACTTAAGGACAAGTGTTTGATCGGTTAAGGGAATATCTTATCCGACTAAATCCTGCTAAATGCATATTCGGAGTTAAGTCCGGTAAACTATTAGGGGTTATAGTTTCTTTACGTGGCATCGAAATCGACCCTCTCAAGATTGCGGCTATCACTGATATGCCCGCACCTACCAATATATCTGAGTTACGAAGTTTACAAGGTAAGCTTCAAGCTATCCGTCGCTTCATCGATAAGTCGGTGGACAAAACCGGTCCCTTTCTTAAGCTTCTTAAGAAGGATGTCCCTTTTAATTGGGACGACGAATGTAAGGAAGCTTTTGAACTTCTCAAACAATACCTCCTTAACCCACCCGTGCTTTCACCGCCTAGACCCGATCGCCCATTTATCCCGTATATTTCAGCTTCAGATTTTGCTTTAGGAGCTATGTTAGCTCAACTTGATGATGAGAAAAGAGAACGTGCTAATTATTATATTAGCCAAACTTTAATTAGTTATGAAACCCGCTACACAACATTAGAAAAACTATGTCTAGCAATCGTATTTTCTATGCAAAAATTATGCCATTATATGCTCACCAAAAAACATATGTCATTGCTAAATATGATCCCTTGCGGTATCTCATGAGTCGACCTTATTTATCGGGTCGCACAACAAAGTGGGTTCTTGCTCTAAGCGAGTTTGAACTCACGTTTATAGGACAAAAGTCTGTTAAGGGTCAAATCATAGCAGATCAATTAGTCGCTGCACCCTTAGAGTCTACCCATCCCCTCATCATTGAGTTTCCCGATGAATGCCTTCAATTAGAGGCATACCATGTTGAACAATGGTCCTTATACTTTGATGGAGCCCGATGCATGAGTGGGGCTGGTGCAGGTATTATTTTAATATCTCCACAAAAACACATTATACCTTTGTCCTTTAAATTAACATTTGCTTGCACCAATAATATTGCTGAATATGAAGCTCTAATCCTTGGATTACGAGCTGCCTTGGCGCTAAAAATTAAACATCTGCTAGTTTTTGGTGATTCTCAACTTGTTATAAACCAAATTAATGAAGTTTATCAGACCGTAGATGATAAATTGCGCCCATATAAAGCATATGTTTTACAATTAATATCTCTATTTGATCAAGTTACCTTGGAAGCTATTCCTCGAACTAGCAACCGTGCGGCTGACGCTATGGCCGCAGCTACATCTCTTCTGCCCTTGGAGTTAGATGACGAATATGCCACCATCATTATTCGTCGACTCCAGGAACCCGCTTCAAATAAGTCATGCTTAGAACCTTTGGATGTGTTTCTAATCAATGAAACTACTCCTGAACCTTGGTATACGGATATATTTGATTTTCTTCACAATGGGACTTTCCCCGCCAGTTCTAATAGAAACCAAGTGTCGGTTATTACGTAGACGAGCAAGTCGATTTGTAATAATTGGCAATACTTTATATAGGAGATCTTTTGAAGGTATCCTATTGAGATGTTTGAATTTAGAAGAATCCAGATCAGCTTTGAGTGAAGCCCACGATGGATCTTGTGGAGGACACTTCAGTGGTAGTGTCATTGCTAAAAAGCTCCTTAGGATAGGATACTTTTGGCCTACCATGGAGAATGATGCACATGATTATGTGCGCCATTGCGACAAGTGCCAAAAACATGCTGACCTTGTCCATGCCCCTGCACAAGAACCACAGGCTATTTCATCTCCTTGGCCCTTTTCAAAATGGGGCTTAGACATTATTGGCAAAATTAATCCTGTGTCATCCGATGGACACAAATTCATCATAACCGCCACTGAGTATTTCACGAAGTGGGTTGAAGCTATGCCTTTAGCTTCCTACACTGGAACACAAGTCTCTAAATTTATTTTTAATCAAATCATTTGTAGGTTCGGAATTCCTGCAAATCTCATCTCATACAATGGAACTTGTTTCAAAAATAAAGATGTTAAGAAATTATGCCAAAAATATAAGATTCAACATCGCTGGTCCACTCCCTATTATCCTCGTGGTAATGGCCAAGCAGAAGCTTCTAACAAAACCTTAATCAAAATTCTCAAAAAATTGGTCAATAAATCTGGCCGCGACTGGCACATTCAATTATATCCAGCTTTGTGGGCATATCGAACTAGTGTTCGAACCCCCACTGGAACTTCACCTTTTGTTTTGGTTTATGGCGCTGAAGCTATTTTTCCCTTTGAATTAGAAGTTCCTTCTTTGGCTCTACTACTTCAAGATACCGAAGTAGGAGATGAATATCGAATGTCGGCAGACTCAGTCAACTAGAACTCCTAGATGAAAAGCGCATCAATGCTTTGGAGCATCTTCGTGCCTACCAAAACAAGCTTAAAAGATCATATGCTAAGAAAGTTCGTCATCGATCCTTTGAGGTCGACGATCTTGTTTTAAAAGAAAATCAAAAAAATACTAATGCAACTAAAGACCTTAAAGGTAAATTTGAGCCCAACTGGCTTGGACCATATATTATCACTGCTAAATTTGAATCGAGAGCATACAAATTATCTACCTTAGATGGTAAAGAACTTAAAGAACCCATGAACATTTTGCATCTTAAACGTTACTATGCATAAAAAATTGGTCATTTCATCATTGTATATATTTGTTTAAAATATTTCAAAAAACCACTATCTTGTATTTCTTTCAATTTATAAACTTAAAAATATAAAAACACCAAAAACATCCAAAATCATCAAAATCTTCAAAAACATCTTTTATTTTTGTACTTCTCAAATTGTGACATATTGCAGCTTATATTTTCAAATTATTTTGGATAAATTAGCATTTATTTGGAATCCCGCACTTTCACATTCACATGAATAAATATCTTGATTTATTTGGCATGATTACTAATCTCTCTTATATCAAAGTCCACAAAATTCAATTAAATAAAGTTTGAGCATAGAGAATTGATCTTGTTATTTACTTAAACCAAGCATATCCTTTCACAATAAAATGATTATATTTGTAATGTCCATGCTATGCTACATAGTAGAAGTGGTTTCTTGAGCGAAAAGTTTCCCCCGCTATCCTATCATGCACATGGTCTAGAATCTTTGAGAATTGACAAAAGGACAAGCTCACCCCTACCCGCAATAAAAATCCCTTGCTCTACAACTAATCCGAGCAAGTATCCCTAGCATAGGAAGAAAAGAAAAGTTCAAGAAAAAGAGAAAAAGAAAAAGGTTATTTCAGCATTATCTCAAATATCAAAGCAAAAGATACAAAAAAAAAAAAAAAGAAAGCAAAATGAGCAAAAGCAAAAGCAATAAAATCCCTTTCCCTACCCCTTGAAAAGAAAAGAAGGGTTGATGAGCTTGAATCCCTGGAATTCTCAATTATTCGAAAACTGTGAGGTAAGCCCCATAACAAGTGGTTTGTGCCCAACCCGCTTGGCCTTGGGTAACTCCTAGCGTGGTGATATGTCCGTCACATTAGCGACCTTCTTTTGTACAGACCTATGTCCGCTTATGGATTAGCTAGCT
The DNA here is from genome assembly GCA_028583015.1 of Wollemia nobilis. Classification (NCBI taxonomy): domain Eukaryota; kingdom Viridiplantae; phylum Streptophyta; class Pinopsida; order Araucariales; family Araucariaceae; genus Wollemia; species Wollemia nobilis. The sequence goes on along the minus strand of JAQPPZ010002555.1, from coordinate 810,332 downwards.
CTTGATAACCCGACTTACATAGTAGTCTAGGTATGGTTATATGCATCTAAATCATGGTTAATGAACACTTATTTGGTTAATTCAAATCACTTGTATCAAAGTATCTTGCTCAAAACTGGTAAATGAACAATACAATCGCACACACATTTGTATTTGAGAGATTTTGTGTATCATTATGATAAATCAAGATCGGAAATGAACTCACATACGCACATGGGATTCCTTATAAATCTAACTTTTGTCTTTAAGATACTTTGAAATATTTTTGCAAATTGTCTGGAATAATTTCATTTTCTTCTCTGAGAACAGTTGTTTAGTATAAAGACAACTACATGCATTACCAAAAAAATCAAAATCATTTTCAAAAAACATGCAATAAAGTTACATTTATATATAACTTTTGACTTTCGCGACGATGGTATAGTTCCAAAACCAAAATTGGAATTTTATGCCTAGCACAAGTCCTCATCTTCATATTTTCTGTTTATTTTCAAAAATTAAAAATCAACCATGCAATAAAACTATTATTTTCTTCTTTGGATTTCGCGATGATGGTATAAGTCTATACCTAAATATTCTATGCCTAGCGCAAACCATCGTTCTAATTTTATTTCCCATTTATTTCAAATCATAAAAACATATGACTTAAATCATTATGTTACACAATTATGCTTTACAAACAAACGAACACTTATTCTATTTCATGTCATTATGTTCAAATTCAATATTGCAACCATGGTATAAATTCTAAGGAATTGTTCAAAATTTTATCACACTTAGGAATTTATGCCTAGCAAAAATCATTTTAAAATATTTCATGCATACTATTTTTATGAAAATCTGAAAACAAATCATCAAACCATCATCATTATTCATTTGCATCATCACAACAAAGTCTTAAGACAGTCTCTTAAGCACTCTTTTACTTTTAACAATATTTCTATACTGGGATTAGCTTGACGACCGAGTGAGCGGCGACTCCATGAAATGGTCTATAATAGCGACAATGTCCTTTGAAATTATTGTTAGAAGTCCCTTTTATTTTTTATCAAATCATTCCACAAACAACCAATTTGTTTACATCAGATTATTTCATTTAAATTTTAAAAGCATGACATTCAAACCATAATATTTCCAAACGACATAATTACATGAATCATCAAATCAATCACACCAAAACATTAAAGCATCATACAAACACATAAGACAAGTCATATGATCAAAAATATCTCATCTATATATATATCAACAATATATACATCATCTCAAAATTGGATCGGTATGCCACAATCTGTACCTCGACATACTCAATCCTCTATCAAAAATAATAAACACTATGTATCAATCTGTGTAGTGTAGTCTATAGCAGCTAGCCTCGAGAACCCCTCGAGCTCTCAGCCTCATCTCCTCTCCCACCCTGAGGTGGAGGAGGTGGCCCCATCGTAGTCCGTGTGGTGCCATGAGTCCTGGACGCCGATCGTGATGATGTCCTAGATGACCCCATCATGACAGGCTCTATAATATGAGCTGGTAATGGCACCCTCTGCTCTGCTGGCACCACTTGGTAATATAGAGCCTGATAGAATGTAACCTGGGCAATAGCCCACCCTAAATCTCGAGTGCTCGCCCCTCCACCCCGAGCCCTGAGTCATGCAGCCTCATCCTGCAAGGACTGCACCTGAGCCTGGAGACGAACAGTCTCCCCCGGAGAGTAGCCATCTCGCTACTCTCTCCTGCCTCGACACCCTTGCCCTTATCGAGTGATGGTGGCCTCTCTCTCTATGGAGAAGGGGGTCTCTCCCCCCCCCCCCCCCCCCCCCCCCCCCCCCCCCCCCCCCCCCCCCCCCCCCCCCTCCCCACCCGTCGCCGCCTCCCCATTCGATGCACAACTACATGAATCGAACCCTGAGCCCTCATCATCCGAGGAGGGTGGATGCCTACGTACTAGGCATCATAGCCATCGACAACCCCAACGTCATCACCATCCACTGGCTGGATGGGGGCATCATCCACATCCTGACTCTAGAATCATTGCATATCTGGAGCCCCGCTAACTGTAGTGTTATCTCGAATGGTCCGAGAAAACTCGTAGTCCCTGAGAGATGGGATCCCCTGTTGTAGACCGAACTGCCTCAAAACTCGGTCATAGCGGTGGAGCTCCACCTCTCCCCTCTCCATCCTCAGCCAGCAGGTTCGCCTGATGCGAGCCAGCTCCTGTCCATCCTCGGCCCACCCTGGATGATCTCTCCAAGGCCTCCAGGTGATCTGGTCGAAGACAAGGTCATCAAGTAGTCTCTCGAGACACTGGCAGATCTATCCGCCACCGTGACCCTCTTCGAAGCCACCATTAGAAAACTCGGGGCCTCTCCCCATCAATCCCTATCAGTGGGAGCCCTACCGGCCTTCGCACCGTGATGTGCTCCCAACACCAAACCTGTAGTAGTGATGTCATGACTAGACATCGACCGCCCTTGTATACGACCCCATGCAGGATCCTATACAATCGACATAGTACAAAGCTCCCCCAAGCAAACCTGTATCCGTGGTCTCTCATGTCGCAGACCACATCTGTCAGTAGCCATGGTAGTCTACATCCACTCTGATGGCATAGCAGCAGACCACCTACCACCCCAGCCAAAACCTGTGTCAGTCTAGATGCCCTAGGCATCTAGCGTAGCGACTCGATGTTCACTCCGCCCTTCTCCAGGGCGAAGCTCGGATCTCCGCACAGTCGCATCATCGCGTGGCCCTGATTGGCCATGGGAGTGATTAGCCGTCCTTGTATGGGGATCCTCAAAATCCTCCATACATCCTCCAATGTGGGAGTCATCTCCCCTATCGGTAACCAAAAACAAGAAGAACCCGGATACCACCTCTCTGCTAGGGCTGTCAATAGCCCCATATCTGTAGACACCTGTGGCATATCCGCCACGTGCCGCAAGCCGACTTGCGCCAACCGATCTCGCTCTCGCTCGAGATAGAGTAGCCAAGTCATCCTTCAGCCCATCGTATTTCCATTCTCGGCTCTTTAGTAATCCTCTCTACAACATAAACAACAAAACAATAAAAATCATTAAATATAATTAAAATGCAAGTAAAATAAGTTCACTTTCATATAAATGATGATATCGTCCACTATTGGACGATATCGTCCCAAATTTGAGCAAATTCATCTCCGATTTCGCAAGAGGGAATCGTCCCTTATTGGATGAAATCGTCCCCATATCGCCGATTTCGCCCTTGGACGAAATCGACGATATCGAGACGATTTCGACGAAATCGAGACGATTTCGTCCCGACGACGTCGACGGCCCAAAAATGGCCGCGATGCTCAAAAATCAGTCAAAATTAATCTAAAAAGCATGAAATTCAAAATTAAAGCATTCTAAATTAAGTTTGGACCCTTACCCGTAGCCCGCGTCGGACCTCTATCGATCTGTGCGCTGTCTCGACCATCTTGTCTGCAGAGCTCTAGAAACCAGGAAAATGAATAGTAATAATGAATTAGGGTTTTACCCTATTTTTCTTAATTTTATTCAAAAACACTTAAAAACATTTTTAAAATTTTGCTTTTTCGCGTTTTTACCTCAAACGTTCGATTTGGGTAAAAACACTGAGGGGGCACCATAGTAAGTTGTCGTACGATTCGACCTAGAATCGTCGCCTAAAAATGGGAATAATTTTTGCTTTCTCGTAGATCGAGAAGAACTCATATTTAACGCATTTTCTTCGAAAAATTCGCTAAAGAGGGGGCAAAATGTAGCACCCTAAAATTGGCGCAATAAACCTTAGCAATAATTAAAATTACCTTAGTAATAATTCAAATTCAAATTTTCAACCCCGAACCGCCTTTTAAACCGCTTTCCTCATTTTCTCATGCCATTTTTAGGATTTGTTGTGACCGTTGGACGATATCGTCGCCGATCAAACGATATCGCCTCAGATCGGACGATTTCGTCCGGACTAGAACGTCCAGACGATTTCGTCCCAAAACTGATTTTTCATAATTAGCTTCTGTTTCAACGACGTCTCTAACCTCGGGCAAAAGCGTGTCTACGCGGTTAGAGACTTCCCCATTGGAGATCTCCCAAATTGGGATGATCTCCAACCTCCCAACCTCCTTCCTATGCCTATTTAATCTTAGGCCCTCCCCTTGACATTCCCCTGGCTGAATTTTTCTGTAACACGAGTTTTACATGCATTAGAATATCTTAGACCACCATTTGCCTTCGTATTTTTCCAAGTTTTTTTGCAGGAACTTTATTGTTTTTCAGCCGAAGCAAGCTCAGATCGTCGCGGACGATCCTGTACAATCTCGAACGATCTCGCACCAATTCGAGATGATTTCGACTGCAATCAACATTGGGGGCAATCAATGCCCTGAGTTTGCATTCTTTCTCCATTATCTATTGTTTTGCTTTGCATTAGTTAGACTTATTACTATTTTGCATCCTGGAGTTCACCCATATAGTTTTAATGCATAATAAAATCATAATTTGTCATTAAATCATTGTAATGCACTCATGTTTTGTTTATAATTATCAGTTTAATATTATTATTGTCATTCTACATCATTGCCCTCTGTTGGAATAGTTGCATTTTCTGTATTTTGTATCTATTTCTCTGATTGCAGGTCTCGACGAATTCTTCTGAATTCGTCGATCTCAGATGATCTTGTCTGATCGTAGACGATCCTGTCATATCGTAGGCGATCTTGACTGCTTCAAAAATTAGAACCTCCATCAGACATCCGGATCAGATATGGCTTTTTAATCTAGCTTATTCTCTGTGTTTTCTGTTTAAATCTATTTTTTGTATTCATTTAAATCTGCATTTCATATAGAACAGTTTAGATTCATTTGGCCAAACCTAGGATTTGAATGATTAAAGATAAAATTGAACACATCAAACACATTCCCAACCTAGGCGTGGAAACTGCCATTCAAAAGTTTCCTGGTGAACCCACCATCCGTCGAAAAATCACCTTAATACACCTCCCCCGAGAGGCGGGACCTTCAAAGGGCCTCTCAGTCCGAGGTATTGTCCCATCCTTCCCGCATCCCCCTTTCGGGCGCGGATCCTTTAGCCTGAAGGTAAGGGTGCGGAAAATTTGGAACGATACAACAACATATCCTCCAAAACTTGATTGACCCTTTCAGTTTGTCCATCAGTCTTGGGATGGTATGCAGTACTGATATTTAGTTTTGTACCCCACGCTTGATGCAGTGCTTGCCAAAATTTAGATGTAAATCGGGAATCCCTATCTGATATAATGGTTTTAGGAAAACCATGTAGCCGTACCACTTCCATGGCAAATTTTTGGGCTACAACAGGTGCTCCGTCCTTAACATTTCTGGGTATAAAATGTGCTACCTTAGTCAACTTTTCAACCACCACCAGGATAGCATCATGTTGGAAGCGATTTTTAGGCAACCCGACTATGAAATCCATAGTTACCACTTGCCATTTATACTCTAGAATTACATGTGATTGCAAACATCCTACGGGATGCAAATGCTCCGCCTTCACTTTTTGACATTCTAAACATTTTGCTACAAATTCAACAACATTCCTTTTCATTCCTAGCCAGTAATAATCTCTTCTAATATTTTCATGCATCTTTACATAACTAGGATGGGCGGAATATGGAGCATAATGTGCTTCTTGCAGTATTTTACTCTTAAGGTTTTGATCGTTAGGTACCACCATCCGATTTTGGAAAAATAGGGTATTCTCCTTGATTTGAAACTCCTTGGCTTTTTCAAATCCTTCTTGTACCAACTTACAACATTTTTGAGAGAATTCATCTTGAAGTTGTAGAGTTCTTATCTGTTCAACTAAATCAAATTGACATTGAGACATAGCAGAAATATGCCTTCTTCTACTCAGTGCATCGGCTAGCTTATTTTATTTTCCTTTAATATACTCAATGCCAAAGTCATATTCTGCCAAAAATTCCATCCAATGCCTTTGCCTGGCATTGAGCATTGGCTGAGTAAAGATGTATCTTAGGCTTTGGTGATCAGTTCATAGCTCAAATGGTTTACCCAACAAATAGTGATGCCACATCTTAAGAGCATGCACCACTGCTGCTAATTCCAGGTCATGTGTGGCGTAGTTCAACTCATGCTTCTTGAGTTTCTGAGACTCATAGGCTATTACTCCTTCCTCCTGCATGAGTATTCCACCTAATCCCTCAATAGAAGCATCGATGCAAATAGTGAATGGAAGATTTGGATCTGGTATCCTGAGAATTGGTGTAGTGGTTAACTTTTCTTTGAGTGTTCTAAAAGCCTCCTCACACCATTCTGTCCACTTGAAAACCTTTCCCTTTTTCTGCAAATTGGTTATGGGATAAGCTACTTTGGAGAAATTCTTGACAAAACGTCGGTAGTATCCAACCATCCCCATAAAACTTCATACTTTAGAGACATTTGTTGGGGTAGGCCAACCAATGATAGCTTCTATTTTCTTTGGATCCACAGACACCCCTTTAGTAGAAATCACATGTCCTAAATATTGTACCTGAGGAGTATAAAACTCACACTTGGAAAATTTTCCGTACAACTGATTTTTCCTTAATATTTCAAGAACAACCCTCATATGTTGATCATGCTCTTCTCTGTTTTTAGAGTAAATCAATATATCATCTAAGAAAATTAACACAAACCAATCCAACCGTTCTCAAAAAACACTATGCATGAGATTCATAAATGTTGTTGGGGCATTAGTTAAACCAAAAGGTAGGACTGTGAATTCATAGTGACCGTATCTAGTGTGGAAAGTTGTTTTATGAGTATCTTCTTCTCGAATTCTTAACTGATGGTATCCAGATCGTAGGTCAATTTTTGAGAAGATGGTAGCTCCCTTTAATTGATCAAATAAATCATCTATTATGGGTAAAGAGTATTTGTTCCTGATGGTCATCTTATTCAACATCCTATAGTCAATGCAGAGTCTTAGGGTCCCATATTTATTTTTCACAAATAGGACCGGTGCACCCCATGGTGAAACACTTGGTTTAATAAGTCCCTTTTCTAGCAGATCTTGAAGCTGAGTTTTAAGCTCTTGCAATTCAATAGTAGTCATTATGTACGGTGCTCGAGCTATGGGTGCAGCTCTAGGAAGCAGTTCTATTGAGAATTCAAACTCCCATTTAGGTGGTATTCTAGGTAAATCCTCGAGAAAAACATCCCAAAAATCATTTAACACTGGATAGGTCTAGAAAAGGCTTGTTTCTGACTCCACTTCTTCTTTCTTATTAAGTTTAACTACAAACACCCTACTTCTTTTCTTGATAGCCCTTTTGACTTGCATTGCTAACAAAATATGGGGTTCTACTAACTTACGTCCACAATAAATTTGAATTCTCTATTTGGAGTCGTCAGTGAAATCCATCCATATTTCTTCAAAGTTTAATAGTGCCTTATGGGCTTTGAGCCAGTCGATTCCTAAAATTACATCAAAGGTATGTAAAGGTGCTACATAAAGTGGCCAACTAGTTCTTCCCTAGGGTAAGGTTATCTGAGGATCAAACAGACATTGTTCTACTATATAGGTTTGCCCAGAGCCATACTCAACCTTCCACCCTCTAGCCATAAACCTAGGTCTTTCTGGTATGTCTCTCAATACATTTGGTGAAATAAAACTATCAGTGGCTCCTGAATCTATTAGAATCCTTATATTCTTATTGTAAATTCTGCCTTCTAACAAAAAAGGAGTAGCTTGACCACTAAGTTTAGAGTTACCTGTTGTAGCGTAGATTTTATGGGTTGGCTCTGCTGGCTCTTGCCTCCTGTCAGCTCTCATGGGGCATTTGTCAGCGTAATGTGGCTGTTGATAGATCCAACATCCAGTTTGGGGTGCCTTTTCCCTCTTTTCCCCATTGTTACCACCTTGTGCATCATCCTTAGCCCTTTGTTCAAATCTATTGAAGTTTCCTTTAAACTGACCTTCCTCGATTACCCTGATTCCTATTCCCCTGGAATCTATTCTTGCCCTTGTCATTTCTATTTTTGTTTTCATACTAACCCTTATTTCCCTTGTTCTTTTCCCATCTGGCTGGTCCATCATTCTTTTTCTTTGACAGTTCCTCCCTGTCAGATATTTTTTGGTAATAAGCCTTTTTGGCCTTATGATTTTCTTCGCATTGTTTTGCCAAATCCCAGGCAGTTGTTAATGATGTTGGTTTAAGCATGAGCAGTAAGTCACTATATTTCGGATGGAGTCCTAACATAAATTTTTGGACTTTGACTTCGGTTCTTTGCTCATATTTTGGCATGTATTTTAATAACTGGACAAACCATTGGTAATACTCGGTGACTGTCATGTTACCTTGGGTCAGTTTGGCAAAATCTGCGGTTCTCTCAAGATAAAATTGAGGGGATAAATATCTTTCTTTAAATACAGTCACAAAATCCTCCCAAGGCACATCAGCAACTTCAACATTATGTGTTTTTTTGTAAGTGTCCCACCAGTCTGCTGCAGCTCCTATCAAACGAAATACTGCATAAGAAGTTTTAGACTTGGAGGACAAAGATCTGACAACAAAGTAGGCTTCCAGACTATTCAACCACCTTTCAGCTTCTTCACCATTTCCTTTGCCATCAAACTTGGTGATATCTATTCTACGCATATCTTTATCAAGTTTCGACCCTACTTGTCTCCTTCCAAGGTCTACAGATGATTCCTCCCCAATGACCATTGTTTCTTTTCCCTTTGATAAATTTTTAATTATCTTTTGTTGTTGTGTAATCATATCCTGCTGTTGGGTTAACTAGAACTTTTGTTGTTCCATGTGTTCTAGCATCTGTACCTTTTGCTGAGCCATATGCTCTAGCATCTGGGCTTTTTGTTGTTCCATCTGCTCTCTCTGCTGACTCATTTGCTCTTGCATTAATTGGATCATTCGAGTCATCTTATCATCCTTGGCCATAGGCTCCTTCTCCCTCCTTATTACCCGAGGGGGTTCAGCTATTTCCTCAGTAGCACTTGTCCTTATGACCTTTCTAAGGACTCATTTTGGGTTCTCGATTAGCCTTTCCCACTGAACCATTGTCACCGATATTTTTGAGGAACTAGCTCCTGGTCCGGATGCCATTGCCTGTTAGCAGAGAAGAGCTTTGTTAATCTTGATTTAATTTTTTTATGTAATCTAATTGTTATAAACTAATGGTTTTGTTATCTAAGAATTCATGTGGCTCTGATACCAACTGTAATAACCCAGGTCTACCCACCTAGTTTCAAAATTCATAGGTCAACCCACCAGGTTTATATTTTTAGTCAGTAAATTTTTACAATATTCCAACCTATCTTGTCTAGAGATAGCATGCCAAAAATCTTCATAGATGCCATACCGTTGTAGTCGATATATCTATGAGACTGAGAATGGCCAGTTCTCACTATTTTACCCATTTGATACCTCCTATTCCTACCCAAATTTCCAGGTATCTGGAAGGGGTTCTCATTACATCAGGGCCCATATCACCTGATTACTAAACACTTACTTCCCCAATTACTAGCGTAAGCATGCAGGAAAAGAGGTAGATCACTTCCTTGATTACACCTCTTGAGATTTTACCACTACCTTGGCTTAGCTCCAAAAATCCTATCATGCATAAACCCATTTCAATATGCACGAACCCATAGGATCTTTCGCTTCCTTTTCTAGATGGGTTTGCCATTAGGAATTAAGCCCATATCATAATTCCTAATTCAATTTTCTCTTTCTTAGACCATAAAAGGTCAGGCAACCCAAGTCAGGGTGCGGCTTTTATTTTCCCCGCCAACCTGTTGGTTGGAATCATAGAATGTCTTCCCACATTCTATTATTTCTTTCTTTTCCATTATAGACTTGTCTACCCACAATATTAGCATGTAGAGCTTTTAAAAGAGTCTTATCTATTTTCAAAGCTAATCTAGGGTTTTACTATATGCAAGAAGATCTTTTAAATTGAATTATTAAAACTTAAACTAACAAGTATATATATATATATATATATATATATATATATATATATATATATATATATATATATATATATATATATATATATATATATTCTATTGCTAGCAAAGATCTCATACGTTTCTTGCCCAATGAATCAATTAGCAATACTATTTTTAATACAAAGACATAATTAATGAAATCAATCTTAAAATGAGATTTCAAACACAAAACTTCTTAACCTAAATACTACTATATTCAAAGATGCACGAGCCTAAGCCTTTTCTAGGAGTAAAACACTTTTATTCTCAAAATAAAGTGTTCCATTTTCAACCATTTTATTTTTATTCTTTAAAACAAAACATAGATATAGATAAGATCATACATAATCCATATTATCTTCGTCGATTTGGAAAATCATTTTCCTATAACTGATCATAATTGGATGGGCTCAATGTTCAAGCTTAAGGATTCCTAATTACTTAGCAGATCCATCATATAACAATTCCTTCCAATCTTAATGTAATTCCCATTGTTTTCTCCATGAAGCTATGTTGATGGCGCCTCTCTACATATGTTTTATGTTTTCTTAAACTCTAATTCTCCTTTGTTTGTAAAATGCTCATTCTAGAATTTTAACACAAATGAAGATGAAGCTTCCATACTCAGACGACCCAGCAAGGCCAAGGTAATATTTTCAAAGATTGTCTCATAAGGTACAGTTTATAAACTCAAAGAGGAAGTGTTTTGAGAGAATTTTCAAGTTTATGACAAGAGAAAGAAATTCAATATAACAAACACATTCCATTCCGGAAAGCTAAATATCTATTTTAACATGCACAATGTTTCCATAAAGCATTACAACTTTTATAACATGCATAGTCATCCCAAAGGCAATACGTCTTTTTAAATTTCATAAAAATAATTATATTTTTGCACAAACATTCCATTAAAAAAACATTATATTTTTTTTATATCATGCACAACCATTCCATAAGCAATACATATTTTAAATCATGCATAATCCACTGCTTAATGAAAAATGTCTTTTAAGATGAGGACAACCCATTCATTCACGTTTTATTTCCTTATTCCATTCTACCAAAATCTGGAAATGTAATGAATAAAGAATAGTACAAATAAATTGCATTAGATATAAATTTAATAACAAGTTCATATTTTCATTTCTTTCAAAACGTCAAGGGTATTTAAAGAAATAATTTTTCAAAATTCAATAAGCATTTCGGAGGATGAATTGAATCATTAACAAGTGATACAAAGGTTTTGAAAGGTCAATTTAGCTAAAACTCGTATCATCTTCGAGGCAATTAAAAACAATCTACAAGAACAGACTTTATCTAGCGAATTCACATTATTTTCCAATAGGACATATATAAAATATTTGATGCTACTCCAACAACCATCCAAACTGAACATTATTCTCTATCATTATTATAAAACAGATGCCATGCATTTCAACTTAAGTTCACACCCTTTATTTTTCAGCACTGCTTTTTGTGTGATAGGTAATGTAATTTCAAAACAAGTAATGCCTCCATAAGGATTTGGCTATCCAGGGTCAGTCTAAAAAATGTGTGCATTCTAAGCCTATCATGCACCCAAATTCTAAATGCAATCTAAATATTTTTAAACTTTGTATCCAATTTCACAGAGAAAGGAAGTAAACCAGTCTTTTGCAAAGTTCATGGAATTATTTAAAAATATTTCAACACACATTAATATAACATCCAAAGCAAGCTTAAAAGAGGAGTACATACTATCTCACAGAAGTTCAAACTGTATCTTCTTCCTTATTTCACCTTGCGTCGTAATTCCCCCTACTCCTTGCTCTTACCTTTTTCTTCTCTCCCCTTCCGAAAATATACTTTCCCTTTTTTCCCATGCAAAATCATGGTGAAGACTTGCCACCTTAGCACTTGTTAACCACATATGCTCATCATGGCGAATACTTGCCAGATCATGAATCACCTCACTTTCATGTCACTCCAAAAACATTTTTAAAAATAAATTATTATTATATTTCTTTTATAAATTTCTCTTACTTAGGCAATGGAAACAACATTACTTTATCCCAACATATTTTATATTATGAGAGTTTATATTTTATAATATAATTTATTATGGATATCTCCACATTCCCTTGCTTTATTTTAAAACTATTTATTATATGTTTTCCTCTAATTATTATGATCATTATTATCTATAGCATAATCAAAATATTATTATTATTATTACATTATATATATTAAATTAAATTAATAATTAAAATAATCAACCTAAAAATGCATATATATGACATGCAGGCTACATGGACCAATGGTGGGCACTGCCTCTAGGATACACTGATCCACAAAATAGCAATTACACCACCGCTCATCATATCTCTGGACTTACCTGAGACAATTATCCTTATCATAAAAGAAATCCTAGCTCTAAGCTATAAGCAACACCTGTTCCTGCATCCATATTAACATTAGCAATACCTTACCCTTGGAAGAAAAATAGATAAAAATAAATAGTGCAATAGCTTGGATTGTTATAGCTAAGTCTACTACTTACTATATGATTATACAATAACAAAGTTTGATGACTTGGAAAAACATGATTGTTCAAACTTGTATTTATACCATCCAAGTGGTAATCTACTTTCCACATTGGACACTACCATGTTGGCCCCTAAATGAACTGCCTCTCCACCTACCACATTAGTCACAATGTCATCTATACAAAGTTCCATATCAATTATATAGACCATGATGTCACTTGCCATGTCAAAAATATCACTCACCATATGAACTGCCACATCATATATATGAACTACCATGTTAGATGTATGGAATATAATATCATCAGGTGTTACATCATCAATTGTCATGTCAGTATGGGTAAGCAAAAATATTATGATACCATCATCTACCTTATCATCACATAGTGCCACGTCATCAATATTTACCACATAATATCTTCTTATGTCACCACAGGTCATGTTAACATCATCCAATTGATACATAAGGTGCGACAACATTAGGTGTCATGTCAACATAGGCAAGTAAAATTTTATGATGTTATTAGGTGCCAATCATCATAGAGATCCACATCATCAAGTTTTACCATATCATATTTTTTTTATCACCGTTCATGTTGATGTCATCCATTTTTTATCAAAATATTGGATAAGGGAGGTTCAAATCCTAAACATCTAAGATCTAATGCCCTAATGTGGGCTCTGTTAACCACTAGGATCAAGGCAATTTTTGGTATGTATATGACCAAAATTAAATATAAAGTAACTCATATGCCTATTTATCTCCATTTTATGTTGCACATGTGATGTAAGCATATGTCACATTGATGCACATGCATTTTTATTTCAACACCTATCCACCCAAGGAATATTCTTAGGCATATTCCTCCTTTTGAAATTTGAAAAAAGGAAGAAAATGATGTTTATGTGAATAAAGAGGCACCCAGAGACAAAATGATGCAAAGAATTAAACTATGAGCCCCTTGAAATTTTTCAAAGAATCCTAAAATATTGATGATTTATTAGTATCTAACATATTTTAATATTGCGTATTTATTAGTATCTAACATAGTTTAATATTGATGATTTATTAGTATCTAACATATTTTAATATTGCTGATTTATTAGTATCTAACATAGTTTAATATTGATGATTTATTAGTATCTAATATTAGTGATGGGGACCAAGGAATTGAATTTTGAATACGTTCCATCTACCAACCTATCCCTCTGACCCCAACCCAAAATTAAATAAAAATAAAAATAAATAAATTATAGCAATACAATAATTTAATGTACCAAATACCTCGAAATCCTTGATATAAATCCATTACACTGGATTCAAAAAAGGTTACCTCTAGGCTCTTCTCTGCCTGTATTCCCCACTATATTCAAATTTCGAACATAAACAGTCACAGATGCATAGTAAGCAGGCCCAACTACAAATGCATTGCATAAGGAAGTGACTAAAGATAAGTGTAAAATGAAGATAATAACTTCAGTTTTAGATATGGTGGAGGTGAGGAAGATGGAAGAACCGTTGACTTGTGGTGCTATCAATATGAGTGTCATAGATCTCATCAACATGAAATATAGCACATGAAGAGCCTTAGAATTTTTGACCCTATCAATTTTTTTTTCTCTCTTTAGAATTAGTAGCATGAGGTTCCTCACTCATATATTTGAGTAACCCCTTACTCTTGAGAAAATATTCAATCTTAATTTTTAAGTAGCATAGCTTGGACCATTCAAAAAGGACACATGGTAATTCATAAATTTCATACCAAAATACAAAATCATACATGTAGTCATGACTAAAAACAACACCACCAATGCAAAGATCTTAAAAAACTATACAATTTATAAAAAGACTCAAAACAATTTTGTATGCAAAATTTATGGCCCGTAGGAATTTGGACAAAAAATAACACAAAATGCCTTCAAAACCTTTGAAATTTTGAAAAACATAGTACCTATAATGAATGGGAGGCTACCATATTTCACTACATGAGTGGCTAAGGGGCACCAATTGTGTGCTAATTAGACAATGTACCAATAAATGAGGTGATGCCACTTGTCATGATCTAAAATATTTGACTGTCAATTATGTGCTAACTATGCAGGCCATTGGGTAGAATATCAATGAACTAGATTGTGCCACTTTTCATGCTTTAATTTCCTCTATAAACTATTAACCATGTTGCACCACTTGTCATGTTATGATTAACTCTAAAATCTATGCTTTACCAAGTGTATTATTGACTATGTGGTTGTATGGTCCCTAGACTATGTAGGTCATTGGATGGAGTACAAGTGAACTAGATTGTGCAAATTGTCATGCTCTGATTTACTCTATAACCTATGAACCATGATACACCACTTATCATATTTTTATTCATTTAAAAATTTATGATTTGCTAAGTCTACTATTTACTATATGATTATACAATCACAAAGTTTGATGACTTGGAAAAACATGATTGTTCAAACCTATATTTATACTGTCCAAGTGGTAATCTACTTTCTACATTGGACACTACCATGTTGGCATCTGTATGAACTACCTTGTCACCTACCACATTAGTCGCAATATCATCTATACAGAGTTCCATATCAATTATATAGACCATGATGTCACTTGCTATATCTAGCACATCACTCGCCATATGAACTACCACATAACCTATATGAACTACCATGTTAGATGTATGGAATTCCATATCATCAATTACTACATCATCAACTATCATGTCAGTATGGGTAAGCAAAAATATTATGATATCATCAACTACCTTATCATCACAGTGCCACATTATCAATATTTGCTATGTAATATCTTATATCACCACAGGTCATACTAAAATCATCCAGTTGATACATAATGTGCCACAAGATTAGGTGCCATTTCAACATAGGCAAGTAAAAATTTATGATGCCATTAGGTGCCACATCATCAATTTTTTCCATGTCATATTTTTTTGTCACCATTCATATTGATGTCATCCAATTTTTATAAAAATATTGGATAGGGGAGGTTCAAACCATAAACCTCTAAGATCTAATGCCCTAATGTGGGCTCTGTTAGCCACTAGGGCCAAGGCAATTTTTGGTATGTATATGATCACCATTAAATATAAAGTAACTCTTACGCCCATATATCTCCATTTGATGTTGCACGCATGATGTAAGCACATGTCACATTGATGCACATGCATTTTCATTTCAACACCTACCCACCTAAGGAATATTCTCAGGCATATTCCTCCTTTTGAAATTAAAAAAAAAGAGGAAAATGAGAATTTTTTGATGCAAAAGGCACTTGGAGACAAAATGATGCAAAAAATTAAACTATGATCTCCTTGAAAATTTTAAAAGAATTACAAAATATCTACAATTTATAAGTATATAACATAGTTTTCCCCATACAACCCTTGTGTCAAACACAACCAATCAAGACATCCACTTAGATCCACATAGCAAAATTTTTACTAGACCTTAGCAACTCTATCAAGTGGTTTGAAGGTCTTTGCCATGCATCCTAACCACGACTTCTTTGGTATTAGGGATCTATCTAAAAATGTTCAACCTCTTATTTTCTTCTTTTATTATAGCTAATAAATTTGTACTAACATTTGTACTCCTATTAGACATAAAAAAACAAAAAAGAAAGAAAAGAAAATAGGTTTTTTTGAAAAAAATCATTAAAAAAAGATGTTTTAAAAAAATCTCAAATAGCTCAATCTTGAAACTAGGGCATCCATGTGATCATAAATAAAAAAATAAAAGGATTGAGTACCAAAGAGAGGAAAAAAAGAAACTACTAGTGAATATTTCTCCTAGATCAAAATTTTTGAATCTAATGAAATCCTCATGATCCAATTTCACCTAGGGTTTTATCATAAAAAACCCTTTTTCCAAATTTTTCATTAGATTACAATAAATCTTCTAACTACCCCAAACATTGTTGCCCTTGGGAGACATTTTAAAAGACAATTTACCAAGGACTAGCAATTGAGTAAAATATATTTACACCTGCTCTAATATCATGTTAGATTTCATAATAGTTTCCAAAAACAAAGGAATAAACACATTACCTAATATTAATGAAAAGAAATACATAGAAAGAAAATGCACATGATATATAGGGGTGTCCGTGGACACCAAATAATCTTAGTATAGAAATATGAATACCCTGCAACTAATAATGAATGGTTGGTATGATTGGGTATTTATAATCAAATACAAGTTACCTTTAGGTCAAGGTTAAGTAACTAATATTTAGTTTTAAAATTGTAAAATATTTTAAAAGTTCCATTTTTAAGGTTTACAAGGGACCAAAGATCTTATACATAGAATGGTTGTTGCCTCAAGTGAAGCTTAACCACCATATATTTCATCAAGTAAATCTATATAAATCAATAACCTATAAATTTATGATTTGCTTGTTTTTTCAAATGATAGCTTCCACCCAATTATTAGCATAGGGAACTAAACAACTTATCCATATAGTAATATCTAGTAATAGAAGTAGTTTGGAAAAGGGAGATTCATGTGAAAATATCCTGAATAATAAGATATGGCTTCATCTAAACAACAAGATCTATGTTACATAAATTAATCCAAAAAAATTCAAATTCATAACAATTCCAAAACTTTTGACTAGTAATAATACAATGTGTGTTGATGAGAAGTAACACTCGAGCAAAACCATTTTTAAATGTTGCACTCCTTATCTTATAATGCTACCCAATATTTGCCATAATAATGTTACTTCACTATCTCTATGGCAAAAATTAATTTGTTGGAAAAAAATGTTACAAGGAAGGACTAAAAAAGCAACATGAAAAATCATTAGATATATGACAAACTAAAATATTTTGGAGTAAAATTACAATGGAGTAAACATGATAATATAAACCTAAAAAAATATAAGAGAAATATTTTGTTTCCAAAAAATTATCCATGCAACTATGGAATGAAAGTTGATTCAATTCATATAGACTCATTTTCATATCATTAAGAAAATAATAATTGTTTATAATTCAACTTTTTAATTGATGAGCAAACTCCATGGGTACAATAATATAAACAAAGTGATGGCTATTAATATTCATTCAATATTAAATCACATCTAAGTAAATCCAAGATCATCAATGCCATTTGAGAGCAAGAAAAAGGTATACCAATGAGAACTACCTAATAAATGAACTATACAAAAAAATAAAAGATATTAAATTATTTGGTAGAAAAAGATTGAGATCTAAAATAAATTAGAAAATTCTATCATGAAACCCTAGATAAGCTTCATGGAAGGTGACTATTTTTACATAGCTCTAAGGGTAGATAAACTTGGCTTGTTACTTTCTCAACATGGGAATCATTAGTATGATATAAACAAGCATTGACTATATCTAACTCAATTAGAGACCATATACTTGCACAACATGGGTACTGTATGCAACCTCCAATTAGACATCTAGTCACAACCCCCAAAAAGTATCCTTATCCCAATGGTGAGTTTTTTTTTCCTATGTGTATTTACCCACCTATAAGTCTAAAGTTTCGTTCAAGGTATTATTGACCTTTGATCGAGCTATCCATTTCCTCTCTTCAAGGTGTCTCTCATAATTACTATATTAGAAACGTGACATACCCATCCCTACAACTCACATACATATTTCTATGCAAGTGTACTAGGTAGAGTGCAAGATTAAGCTATCATTCTCATTATTCCATGAGCTAGCTTATTCCCTTTAGTCCATCAAAAGGAACATGCCAATATCTACACCATACATTAGTCCTTTTATGTAGGTGTACTAAGCATGTTGGGATAAGGCTATCAATCTCATATCCATGATGAGCTAGTATTTTCCCAATAAGTCTTATTCAACATCTAAATTTTAAGATCATAAACCATAAACTCTCTCTTCATTTCACTAATACTAATCATGCGATATATTTATTTTCAAGAGTAAAGATGTTACATTTTCTTTACCCTCTACTACTTTACATATAGATACTTGATTAAGAATGTCTCTTAAATGAATCCTCATCCCATTTCTACATTATATACATCCACAAGAAGTTGAAATAAGATTTTATTCTTTAGAATATTGGAAAAAATGAGAATAATCCAAGTTTATTTTATACCAAAATACAAAACATTCCATTCACATTTCCAAGATATGACATGCTAGGCTCATAATAAATCCATGAAGATCATAACAAATAAATAAGGCATAAATCATTTAAGCATGAACCATAATAAATAACATATCCATTTAATAACATAAATATTTTTATTAGCAATTTCTTCAAAGTGTAATCATGATAAAGAGACTCCATATCAAGTCATATAACATCTCATATAACCTAGGAACCCTCATGGGGAATAAACCCAGCCTTAAATGGTTTCCTTATTTTATTTCATTAAAACATTGGTTCCATACATTGACCCAAAGGCATCCATAATGCATTGCCTCCAACATATGGAATTCCATCATTCCTATAATACAATAATATGAATTAGTCCTTCAATTCATAGTCACAAGATGATTCTGGATATGGAAATACATTTCCATCTTCTCTGCATTTTACGAGATTCCTCGAAGATCTATTAATCCTTTCTATTGTATCCTTGCAAGGAATTAAATTAAAAGAGAGTATTCAGATCTCCCTTTTATTTTTATTTTATAAGCCTAAAATTCTACAAGTAATACATTGATTCACATTAGTTTCAATGAATGGGTATTCTACTAATACCATATAACCCTGAGATCTTTTAGCAAGAGCCAATATACATATATCAATCATCATTGCCTTATAATCAACAGAGGTTAAAAGTTGATTCATTATTATTTAGTGGCATCAATAAGATTTACCATTAATCATTTATTAGCATTTAAACTATCAATATGCACATCACATATGCTTTATGAATAAACAAACATCATTATCTGATTTAGCAATAATAAATCAACACCAAACCTCATAAATATTTTAGTCTACCAAAGTTCAATATGCACCAAAAAAAATCATATAAGAAAACACACGATGTCTCAAAAACTTCTGAGTTGGTGAACATTGTTAGGAATGGAGCCTAATTATGAGGAGGCTAAACAAAGAAAGTTTCTGGATTTACTGCAGGATAGGCATGGAAAGTTTCTAGATTTACAGTCTGTTAGTCTCCCAGATAAAGTTTCTAGATTTACAATAGGACAGCAAGGGAAATTTTATCACCAAGGGATAAACTTTGTTTGTTTTTATCCCATAATTAGATGCTAGAAACTCAGTGTTAATCTTGGAATGTATTAAGAATGGCAGTTTTTTTTCCTTCTATTTTTTCTTATATATAGTTGTGAGGAAAAATAGAGTATGCATGAAATTACTGTGTGGATTCCTTGTAAGTATTGAGAGGAAATTATAGCAGATGTTTGTTGTAGGTTGTATCCCTCTATTGCTTGGATTGATCAAAGAAAGGATTGTAAATTCTTTGTGGATGTAGCCTATTGGGTAAACCACGTTAAAATCATTGTCTCTTCTACTGTGTGTTTGTATTATTTGTTAATTCTTCTATTAAAGTTTAAAACATTGAAATTACTTTTATATATTTTATATAGTGATTTACTAACAAGTGGTATCAGAGCATTTGTTTTGTTGGGTGCACTTGACAGAAGGAGAATTTCTGGATCAAGTGGGAGCAATGGCGAAAGAAAGGAGGTTTAGAGTTGAAAAATTCAATGGCCAAAAATTTCAATTCTAGAATATGCATATGGAGGATTACTTGTACTAGAAATATATTTACTTAACTCTTGAGGGGGCAACAAAGAAACCTTCAACTATGTCTTATGAGGAGTGGAGTATCCTTGATAGAAAGGCATTGGGTACTGTGAGGTTGTACTTGGGAGCCACCGTAGCCTTCAACATCTTCGATGAAAATACTACCAAGGGGTCATGGATAAGTTGGCCAAGATGGCACTATTTGAGACTTGCTACTGGCATACCCATGCTTTCGCTTCACCCTTGGGTGGTCTTAGTCAAGAACGACAGTTATCATGTCCATGAATTATGTTAGCCTTATGGACGAAGGAGTCTAATCCTGTCCCACTTCACAGGTAACTGCTGGTGATGAAATCCAGGGCCCAATCGCAAAAGTGGAGGATTTTTCGATGATGAAATCTAGAAAACTACTCATGTGGGATTGCTAGGTGTCTAGGGAGGTGAACTAATGGAGAGTGAAACTCAATCCACACTAGTCTCGAGTGATGGAATGGGGATGAATTCCAATCTCACCACTTATTTAAATACCACGTGAGTGTGTGTGGGTTTGTGTTTTGCTAATGGTGTATGTAAAGCAAGAAACTAATAATTGCCTTTTCAAAAGAAAACTAATCCTAATGCCTTTTTGAAAGCAAATGATTAGATAAAGAATTATTTTGGAAATAAATAGTCTAGTCTTAAATGTTTGTTCAAAGAAAACTAGTCTACTTTGTAAAGCGTGGAAACACGCAATCCAAGTGTGTGAAATAAAGGGGATTATGAAACCCTAAATTGAACTTTAGAATACAAAATTCTTTCAAAAATGGAAGAGGGGATTAGAAACCCTAATTTAACTTTAGAATGTAAAGTTCCTTTTAGCAATGGAAGCTATAAACAAAGGAGGAACAACGTAGGCTTATATTACATACAAAAATAAAAGACAAATGCAAATTTAGCTGGAAATAAATTTTGTACACTTGCTGGAAAGTTGCAGGTCCTAAAAATTTTAGAAACTCTAAGGCTTTGACAACTTCGCAATGAAAACAAAACTATATCTAGCAATGATTATTTAACTAGTTAGTGAAATTTTTGTTTCAAAAACTTGCAACAGAGGCAGAAAAAGTGAAATACCTGCATTCTGATGCTAAGGGGGGTTTGTTTGGCCCCTGAAAAGGTCACCCTAGTTGATTTTGGGGTTTTTGAAGCTTCTACACTCAAATCACCACCCAGGGGGTAAATTTGATTTTGAAGGTTTAGATCTGATATTTGACAGTCTATAGGGCCTCTAGAGGTTGTAGAGAGGTCTGAGAAAACAAGATATTCAGATTTGGGGCTATGAAATGCACTTCACCACATGGGGGGCAAATTTACAGTCATTTCATGGGGCAGGGGCGAATCAGCTGCAGAGGCTTCAAATTAGAGTTCTAATGGCCTAGGGTGGTTCCTAGGGCTTTGGAGGTCTTTGTGGAAAATAGCTTTTGTACCTACAAGACACAAAACTAGAGGATAATGTCAGATTTATAAATAAAATGAATCTAGCACTATCTGTTGTGGGGGTCCCACCAGGAATGCTAGAATGAAACGGTCATAAAACGACATTTGACAATTCAACACAAGATAAAATATGCATTAAATAGAGAAACTGCATTCCATTGATATTAATAAAAATGTGTTACAAGAGGGACATGTTGCCCTTTATCCATATCTATTCCTATCAAGGTTACAAATAGTATGATGCCTTCTTCGGTCGTCCCTCAATGAAGGTGGGCTTCTTTGTATGTGTGCCACCGCATGGGTTGTTTGTTTGCTGGTGTTCTTCCTCTCCAAATACACTATGTGAACTGCAAATGGGAGTTAGTTCATTGAGGGGCTTGCCTTAGTCAGGCCCCATGTTTAAGAAGACGAAATGACTATAAAAATAGGATAAAAACTAAAATAAATGATACAAAAACGTGTAAAATAAGAAAACAAATCTTACTTGTGAGATCTGGGTCGATTTGGATACCGTAGACCCAATTCGCCACCCGGGGGGTGAATTAGGACTGAATTCGTGGGGTAAGGTGCGATCTAAGCTGTGAATTACCTTGTGCAAAATTGCTTCGGTGGATCGATTCCTAGGTAGCTGGTGTGCCTCTATCTAGTGTTGAAATCAAACTATGCACACCAAGAGATGATTGTCTAATGTTCAATGGTTATTTCAGCAGAATAACAATACTTTGTTAACTATGGAAGGGATCTCTAATTTGGGGTTTAGGACCCACTATTTATAGGAAATAGCAAGGTGCAGGGGGAAGTTAGATGAACTAAACCTAGGTTAGATTATGACTAGGGTTAGGTTAGGAAATGCAATGTGGCAACATCACATTCCTTATAAGAAATTTCTCATCCTCACACGTGTGAGGATGGATTAGGGCTAATCCTGATTAGGAGGCCTTAAGTCAATTTAGGACATGATTAAAAGAACTTCCTAAAAAACCCTAATTTCACACATGTGGGAGGGTGTAATTAGCATTAATTAGGAATTAGAGGTTAATTAATCACTTTTGCCCTAAAAAGGTGACTTAAGTGAAGTCAATATTAAATTAGAATTTGGTAATTGACTTGTTAATTGTTTTTGCCAATTAATAGCCCGTGGGGGCCTCAATTGAGTGCAAATAGGCTATGTATCACCTTGGACTGTTGTCTGAAGGTATCCCAATGCATGGGATGTGGTTTTGAAGGCTTACTAGGGTTTTGGACCTGAAAGCTACATATGGAAGTCTACACACTGCTACAACGAATTATGGCAATATATGTATGACTACGCATGACTGCGCATAACTACATGACTACGCATGACTATGATAGCCTACAATACCCTAGGGATGTTTGGAATCGCCTATGGATACGTAGAAATGACAATGTGTGACTTTTGGGTGTCTACACAATGGAATTAGTCTCCAATTGGGAGATTGTTAGGAATGGAGCCTAATTATGAGGAGGTTAAACAGAGAAAGTTTTGGGATTTACTACAAGACGGACAAGGAAAGTTTCCAGATTTACAGTATTTTATTCTACCAGAGAAAGTGTCCAGATTTACAACAGGACAACCAGGGAAATTTTATCACCAAGGGATAAACTTTGTTTGTTTTTATCCCGCAATTAGGTGCTAGAAACTTAGTGTTAATCTTGGAATGTATTGAGAATGACAGTTTTTTTTTCCTTCTATTTTTTCTTATATATAGTTGTGAGGAAAAATAGAGTATGCATGAAATTACTGTGTGGATTCCTTGTAAGTATTGAGAGGAAATTACAGCAGATGTTTGTTGTAGGTTGTATCCCTCTATTGCTTGGATTGATCGAATAAAGGACTGGAAATTTTTAGTGGATGTAACCCATTGGGTGAACCATGTTAAAATCGTTGTCTCTTCTACTATGTGTTTGTCTTAATTATTAATTCTCCTATTTTAAATAATGATTTACTAACAAACATCACAGAACATTCCAACATATCAATATTTTAAATAATGATTTACTAACAAACATCACAGAACATTCCAACATATCAAGTAAGGCTTAGCAATAGGGTTTTAGACAAACATGTGTCCACCCAATTAAACACCCTTGGCCCTCCCCCATTCCAGCCCATATGGGGTATGGTAAATGGGACCCGAGTGATTTCCAGTTAGACTGTTCTACATAGACCACAACATCATTGCGTTCGACCCATAAGCGTCAATCCATACAGTGCCATACTACAATTAAGAAGAAGAAAAACATGACGAAATGGTTGATATCCAATATGGTGTAAGGCACAATAATAAGCAGCTTTACCAATAAAGTTTTACGTCCACACAGGCCAACAGTGTTTTTATTTGTTCAATCAAACACTAAATTCTCTAAGGGTAAAGCTTTACTCCTTTACAACCAACTACCAAAGTTTATGTGTCATTTTTTCGGTCTTTCAAAGTTATAAATCCCAGAAGTATTTAAACATTAGCCAGTTAAATTTGTAATGTATGGCTTCGTTAAACTGGTAATCACTTCTTCACATAACGAGTAACGAATACGAAATATTAGAGCACCACCTTAGATCTCCAAAATGATGAATGAAAGTATATTTACACACATCCCTATTCCATCATTTCCAATCAATAAAAAAACTCAAAATCTAAGGAAATCACTCTAACAATAATCAATCAAAGTTTATGTTTTTATAGATCCGGGGAAATCACCGTTTCATCTAGCTCACTTGAACTATTAAAGCATAAATTTAATACATCCTTATATCACAAAGAAGGTACAAATTCATGCATCTAAATATTCATCAAGTATTCATCATGTTATCATGATTATTCAAAACTTAAGCTACCTCAACTCTGGAAAGCATTTAAACAACAATTATAAAAGAAATAGTTAACCACCATCTTATGCCATCATTTTATCGTGAAGAAGACATATATTTTCTCACTGTTTCTGACCAGAGAAAAGCACATATGTTATACTTATTTTCAGATATTAATTTTACTATAGTTGAAATACGATTTCTCAAACTATTGAATTATTATTTCCGTCAAATAAGAACTCGGAGTTCAACATAGTCTCGTACCATTCAAAAATTAACTACAACATAAACTTAAAACATCATTAAAAAACAATCACCCCCAACTTTTTTTTCTATTTTTGTTTTACCTTCCTCTCCATGTTGCCAAAAAGTCCATCCTTTCCCACTCCGTCCACCACTTATGTTCCAAGTGCCATTTCATGCTTGTTACCACTTTCTACTCCAATTTTCACTGCATTCCCTTAATGATTATCATTATCCACAATCTTTTGAATGAGGAACCAAAATAACTATTCCCATGAAGAAAGTTTACTAAAACTCAAATACAACCTCCCTTATAATTGATTAATTCCCATCCCGAGAGCTAGGTGGAGGTGGATTGATAAGTGTTTAATCAAGCATTTATCAAGAAGACACGTTCAAACCTTAGGGGTAGCCTATTTATAAAGGTAATAGTCTAATCTGAATCCTCTGAGTACACATCAGACCCACAACGATGGTACAAATCTCGAGCGATCGTCCCCTTCACGTCGGGTCAACAATAATGAAGCAAAAAAAATTTGGTGGAAGTAGTCCCTGTGGTTTGATCTCTGCACTTGTGATGCAGGAGCATCCGGTGACAGTGTGGGCAACCTCGCATCCTTCAAAATTTTCTTCAAGTACTTGTATTTTGAATTACATTAATTCATTCCCGGGAGGGGAAGTTGTGCGAAGCAGAAGGGGGAAGTTTGTAAAGTTTGTGCGTAAATTGAGTTGGGGTCGCAAAATCGCGACCTCAAAAGGCTTGGCGGGGCTTGAGCCAGTTTTGTCGCGATATCGCGACGTCGCGATATCGCGACCGTAGTCCAAAGCAGAGGAAGAGAGCGTAAGTCGTCGCGATATCGCGACGTCGCGATATCGCGACCGGTTTGCACGACAGAAGAGAGGGTCTTCAATCGTCGCGATATCGCGACGGTAATGCAAGGCGAAGGGAAGGAGTTTCGAACGTCGTGATATCGCGACGTCGCGATATCGTGACCGTTCTACTTTGCAAAGGTGGGGAGCCTCAGTTGTCGCGATATCGCGACGTCATGATATCGCGATGTCGTGATATCGCGACATCGCGATATCGCGGCTCTTTTCGAAGTTTGGCAAGAGAGGAAGGTCCTGTCGCGATATCGCGGCCAGTAAACAGCCAACACGTGGCAAGCGAAAGGCATGGCAAGGTATCATTAAAGTGAAGGCACAAAAAAGAAAGGAGGGGGAGAAGTATGAAGCAGCCGAAGGTAAACAAAGGGACAGCGTGGCGAGACCAACTCGACACGTGGACAGTGTGGGAGACACGTGCATCAACTGAGTTGCAACAAGGAAGAGACACGGCCAGATGGAAAGAAAACAAAGATATCAATCAAGGAAGGTGTAGGCCACGTATTTTACGGTATTATTTCTGGCAAACGCAGCATCTGCAGGAACGGAGTTATGGAGAAGACGTCAGTACGAAGGACGGTCAGAACAAAGCGGCCGATGCAGGGAGGCCATCAATGCAAGCTTTGTAGGAGATCGGGCAGATGGCATTTATGACAGAATTTTGAAAACCGGGAAGGAGGGAAAATTTGAACTAGGAAATCTTGTTTGGTGGGGGCATTGATTGCTGGGAGGACCGGGGGGCCTCGTGAAAAGACCCAAAATTTTGTTTTGGAAAGGGTGGAACCAGAGCTAGGGATGAAACAGAGGAGAGAAAGATAATACCAGAGCATCTCTGGTATTGTAAGCCGACGGGCATTTTGCTTTTGTGAAATGTAATTATTTTTCCGAAGCTTTTAATGAAAATTTGGAATTTGTAAGTTGTTGGTTGTTCCGGTCTCCGTCAGTGGTATCAGAGCAGGAGTTCCTGAGTGTACAACAGACCGCCGAAGGAGAGAGGTAGTTGTACCAGGACGTGTGGGAGGATTTGAGTTTGGGTGAAGATGCCTCCGAGAAGAAACCCGATGGGTGGAAGAGGCATGGCAGCAGAAGATTTTCGGGCATTGCAGCGGCAAGTCCAGGCCCTGCAAGAAGAGCTACGCAGAGGACGTGAGCCGAGAAGGGATGCAGATAGTGAGGATGAAGTGGAAGAGGAGAATGAGTTTGAAGAAGAGGAAGAAGATGTAGATCCGGCCCAGGCCAGATTGTACAAGGCCATATCCCAGATCGGGAAGAGGCCGAAGTTAGAAGTTCCTACGTATTCCGAGAACTTGAACCCAGAGGAGTTGATAGACTGGGTGAATGATTTAGAAGAATATTTCGAATATGAAGAAGTTGAAGACCCTAACCGGGTCAGATTTTCTAAGACCCGACTGAAGGGTCATGCTAGCATTTGGTGGAAGGGGGTACAGCTGGAGAGAAACCGAAGAGGAAAAGAACGGATTACCAGGTGGGACAGAATGGTGGAGAAATTAAAAATACAGTTCATCCCCGTTGACTATGAGCTGGATCTGTTACGTAAAATGCAAAGCTTGAGGCAGATGAACAGAACAGTTCAAGAATACACGGAGGAATTCTATAAAATCTCCATCAGGACCGGGCATTTGGAGGCAAGCAAAGAAAAAGTGGCCCGTTTCATTAATGGGTTGAGGCCCAGTGTTCAGGAGGAGTTGAGTTTGGTTCGGGTAAGCACCATTGAAGATGCTTACCAGTTTGCTTTAAAGGTGGAAGAAAAGCTGAACCGGAGGTTTGACAACAAGCAGAAAGTAAAAGGGCCGGGAGGAAAGAATGGTGGAAAGAAAGAAGGAAAGGAAGAGAAGAAAGAAGAGGAGAGCAGCAGCCGGGATCAGAAAGAAGAAGATGAAGACCCAAAACCGCAAGTTCAGAATGATAACTACCCGAGAGGAAGAGGTAGATCTGGACGCGGGTATGGAAGAGGAATATTTTGTGGAACATGTTTCCATTGTGGAGAAGAAGGACACCGGGCATTTGAGTGCCCACAACACCGAGAAAGGACAAACAAGAGGCCAGTGGGTCCTGCCAGAGCAGTTGTGGCAGTTGAGGATGCTGACTCAAAACATTCTGAAGAAGCTAAAAAAGGGGAAGCCATGATTGTGAGAAGGACCATGCTGGTGGATGAAGACAAGTCAGAGCAAAGGAGAAGCCTGTTCCGCACCCGATGCAAGAGTGCAGGCAAAGTTTGCAATGTGATCATCGACAATGGAAGTACAGACAACTTAGTTTCTGAGGAAATGGTTTCTAAGTTGCAGTTGGAAAGAAGGAGGCACCCGCATCCATACCGAATTGCGTGGTTGCGGAAGGACCACAGAGCTTGGGTCCGAGAATAGTGCTTAGTCACGTTCAATATTGGGAGGTACCAGGATGAAGTCCTGTGTGATGTATTCCCCATGGATGCTTGTCATTTGCTGTTGGGCAGGCCATGGCAGTTTGATCGGAGTGCAGTGCATGATGGTCGTGCTAATACTTACTCCTTGGTGAAAGATGGAGTGCGGCACAAGTTGAAGCCATTGCAGACGAAAGATGAAAAGGTGTGTAGCAATGCCAAAATTTGTCTGGTAGAGGGCAGAAAATCTTGCCCAGAAGCGGGATTTGAGCGAATTGTAAAGGTTGTTGAGTGTTCGGAGATATTACAAGGGATGCAGACCGAACGACTTAGAAGTGAAGGTCACTTCTCTTGTTACCCCGGGAATCTGATGCAGGAGCATCCGGTGACAGTGTGGGCAATCTCGCATCCTTCAAAATTTTCTTCAAGTACTTGTATTTTGAATTACATTAATTCATTCCCGGAGGGGAAGTTGTGCGAAGCAGAAGGGGGAAGTTTGTAAAGTTTGTGCGTAAATTGAGTTGGGGTCGCGAAATCGCGACCTCAAAAGGCTTGGCGGGGCTTGAGCCAGTTTTGTCGCGATATCGTGACCGTAGTCCAAAGTAGAGGAAGTGAGCGTAAGACGTCGCGATATCGCGACGTCACGATATCACGACCGGTTTGCACGATAGAAGAGAGGGTCTTCAATCATCGCGATATCGCGACGGTAATGCAAGGCGAAGGGAAGGAGTTTCGAACGTCGCGATATCGCGACGTCGCGATATCGCGACCGTTCTACTTTGCAAAGGTGGGGAGCCTCAGTTGTCATGATATCGCGACGTCGCGATATCGCGACGTCGCGATATCGCGGCTCTTTTCAAAGTTTGGCAAGAGAGGAAGGTCCTGTCGCGATATCGTGACCTGTCGCGATATCGCGGCCAGTAAACAGCCGACACGTGGCAAGCGAAAGGCATGGCAAGGTATCATTAAAGTGAAGGCACAGAAAAGAAAGGAGGGGGAGAAGTATGAAGCAGCCGAAGGTAAACAAAGGGACAGCGTGGCGAGACCAACTCGACACGTGGACAGTGTGGGAGACACGTGCATCAACTGAGTTGCAACAAGGAAGAGACACGGCCAGATGGAAAGAAAACAAAGATATCAATCAAGGAAGGTGTAGGCCACGTATTTTACGGTATTATTTCTGGAAAACGCAGCATCTGCAGGAACGGAGTTATGGAGAAGACGTCAGTACGAAGGACGGTCAGAACAAAGCGGCCGATGCAGGGAGGCCATCAATGCAAGCTCTGTAGGAGATCGGGCAGATGGCATTTATGACAAAATTTTGAAAACCGGGAAGGAGGGAAAATTTGAACTGGGAAATCTTGTTTGGTGGGGGCATTGATTGCCGGGAGGACCGGGGGGCCTCGTGAAAAGACCCGAAATTTTGTTTTGGAAAGGGGGGAACCAGAGCCAGGGATGAAACAAAGGAGAGAAAGATAATACCAGAGCATCTCTGGTCTTGTAAGCTGGCGGGCATTTTGATTTTGTGAAATGTAATTATTTTCCCGAAGCTTTTAATGAAAATTTGCAATTTGTAAGTTGTTGGTTGTTCCGGCCCCCGTCAACTTGTCGGGTCAACAATAATGAAGCAAAATAAATTTGGTGGAAGTAGTCCCTGTGGTTTGATATCTGCACTTGTCAGTTGCTAAAAATAATGTGGTTGTGACCAACTCTCCTATATTCAGTTACTAAAATAATGTGGTTGTGACCAACTCTCCTATATAATAGAAAAAAAAATTGATTAATTCCCAAGCCAATCATTTTGCTACAATGCAATCACCTTCATACGAAAGAGGCATATTGAAACAATATGTTACCCAAATCAAATTCAATTCAAAACATGTACGCATAAAATAGATAAATCCTAACATAAATCAAATTATTTACAAGTGTCATGCTTTAACCCATGTAAAAACAACATACTTTCTCTATATAACATAATCTTAGTTATAAGCGTATGCACATCCACCATGTAAACTAAGCTAGATATTGAGACTGATTATATACATACATAATATTTCATTTTAGAAACAAGAAAAGTTCCACCAAAGCGGAGTGTTACACATCTAAGTAGACATTCTAAGTAGACATACAAGAGAAAAGACATGTATCATAACAATAAGTAGACATACAAGAGAAAAGACATGTATCATAACAATAAATATAAACCATTTTCTTGTTTCACTTAACTTAGTATTGTTCAAAAACACTTAACATGCACCTCATCGACAAACTACAATATTACTCATCAAATTCTTAGATACCTTCAATTAAAATAAAAATGGTGCATCATTAATTTCATCATACGCGAAAAATGTGAATTTCTCAAATTGAGTGAACTATTGACCTATATATGTATAAAAATAATATAGAAAAAAATTACCTAAAATAAAAATGTCTTGTATAAATACTTACTATCCTTACAATAATTATTTTTATATCGTATTTAATAGATACAAAAGTCTAGACAACAACATTTTTTTTTTATATTTATATTTTCAAATCTTATAAATATGGGGTTCATTGAATATCCTTTTATTCCCATACCTTATCCAAGGTTTGTGTCAATGGTAAAATTTTGGGGTCAACAAAATTTTAAAGTTCCATCAGATAAATATATAGACTAAGATTTATATGTTTATGTCAATTTGGTTAATGTGAGTTCTTATCTACTAAAATCAACTTGTGTCAAGTGATAAATTAGAGGTATTAAGCTAAGATAAGCATCAACTTCTTAATATCTATTTGATTTAGTTTTAATATTTAAAATTACTTTTGATAAAAAAAATTTGATTTATTAGAGGAGATCTATAAGTCTTGAAAAGAAAACAATTAGCATGAAGGGAGACATATTGAGCTAAGAAGTTATAAAATTAGAAACTTAATAGGATCTCCTTAGAAAAGAGGATGGTTAAAAAAATATTTTAATAGGGCAATGCATCAACTAAATATAGATCATTACTTTATAAATGGATTTTTTGTATTTTTGGGGCTTATAAATTTTATGGATTTATTGTAGCAATGTTGGTTGTTCTAGATGTTCCTCTCATTCATACATCTCCAACAACCTAGATAATAAATGGAACAATCTTGAAACGCCCACATGGGATGTGAAATATAAGTCAAAGAATTCGTATTTAAGAACAAAACTATTATATCTTTATGGATGTGATGTTATGTCATGATACTTACTCTAATGTAAATGGTGCTTAGACCAAATATAGCCATATATTATCAATTTTATACATAAGTTATGTTTCACATTGATTTCCACATCTACGCATGCTACTTATATTTTTGTAATTTTGAGGTATTTGTTTTTGTCCTATGACTAATCTTTAGGTAACCAATTAGATATTGTTGAGAGGTATATATATATAGGCATGGTTGAACATATGTATTTTCTAAGGGTGGGAAGAACAAGAATTTAAGGATTCAAAAAAAATAAAATATAGACATCCTTTTATAAAGAAATATTACAAAATATTTATGAGTACTAGTTGGGGTAAAAATAATATTATCATTACAATTAATGTCTTTGTTTTTCACCTTGGCAAAAGTATTTTTAATATATATATATATATATATATATATATATATATATATATATATATATATATATATCTAGAAGTTATGCATGCATAATAACATATAACCTTTAAAAAAAGGTTAGTTACAACATATAATAAATTAGATGTATTTCTATTTATATACTAAAGAATCCAAAAGCATAACTCAAGCTATTCAGGGTATGAATCTTGAGAGACTAATAGGTGATAAGTCTAATTCCTTCAAGTTATATATATTTGAATCCATTACATAGGATCATATCACCATAGATACATAGCACAAGATTGATGTCAAGAGTCATCATTGTATTCTTATGGGGGATTTAGACATATCTAATGCTTACTATTTGCATAATCCCATGAAGCAAGATTCATTATTTAGTGGGATACGATATTTTATGAGGAGCTTCCATCAACTCCTCTCAAATCACATTTTATCCTTTTGTCCACTGACTTATTTCCTATGGATATTATAGTATTTCTTATTTTCCCTCTAATATTCTCATTAGTTTTACGAGCCATTTGTTCCAATTCCTCAACCTACTAGCATCAGTTCATGAACATATTCTAATGATATGACTACTTCTATTCTAGAACCTTCACCAACCCCTACTCTAGTTTCAAATCTCATACATAATGAATTTGATCCTTCCATATATTGTATGATAGTGTTAGAAGTTGAGGTGGATGGTGAACTTGGGATTGATACTCTAGCAATGGATTCTAATGCTACTCCTATGTAGAATGCACCATAAACTTACATGGAGTGATTGATGCCCAAGTGGGACCAAACCCTATCTTTATATGCTCATACCATTATCTATTAGGAGCACCATTGAAAGACCCCATATCAGGCCTTCATATTGAGAGTTCATGACTTTAGATATCCCCTCAATTATTTTTAGGGTAAGGAATATTTAAAGTGGGAGGATGCTCTTCTTACCAAGTATGATTCATTGATGAAGAATTAAGCATAGAATATTGTTTTTATTTTTGAATGGAAGAACATTATTGGTTGTAAATGAGTTTATAAAATAATGTACACTTTTGATGGTTAGGTGGAAAAGCACAAGGTATGCCTTGTTGCCAAGGGATTCTCTTAGAAAGAGGAAGTTGACTATTTTGAGGTCTTCACCCCAATTGCATGGATATAATCTATTTGGATTCTTCTCTCCATTGCTACTTATTATGGATGGGAGGGACATCAACTAGAGTGAAGAGAACTTTTGTACGTAAATACTTTTAGGAGGATATTTATATACAATAGCCATCTAGGTTTGACCTTAATGCAACCACTCCATTGGTATGTTAGTTAAAGAAATCCCTATATGGAATTAAGTAAGATCCTTATGCTTAGTATGAAATGATTCATTATTTCTTTCTTAGTTATGAATTTGGTGCAAGGCAAAGCATGATGCCTACATCTGGTATCAAGATGATCAAATTTTGGTGATTGTATTTATATCGATGATCTTCTCATTACAAGGATCTCAACATATGACACTTTTAAAATGGTAAATTTGGTTCTCCTTTATTATTTTTATGGATTTAGATTGATCATTCACTCTCTGGGATCATTATTTCTTAGCCTAAGTATGTCTTTGATATTCCATAGTAGTTTAAAATGAAGGACTACAAAATGGTTGGACTCTCTTTCTTGTTTGAAGCTTGTAGTAGATTGTACTACTCCTTTAGTGTATTTCACTTTGTATCATTGGTTGGGAAACCTCTATCTCACCCACATTTAGTCAACATTGTATTTATCTCTCACAAACAAGCTAAAACAAGTCAATCCAAAGAACTAATTTTAGGTTATATCAAATCTAATACCTCTCACATACTATTTTGTGGATTTAATGAGATTATACAAAAAAAAAGGTCTAACATGCAAAACTTAAAATTATAAGATTTAATCAGTGTAGATGATTAAGTTTGTTTAACTTTGTGAGGAAATCAATCTAATGGTTCCATAAAGTATGCAGGAATCTATTTATTGGTGAGTATGTCTTATTTTATTATTTGCCCACATAATCATGTTTCAACAATGAAAGAGGGGAGATGAATTTTCTCAATTTCCATATTTAGAT
The DNA here is from genome assembly GCA_028583015.1 of Wollemia nobilis. Classification (NCBI taxonomy): domain Eukaryota; kingdom Viridiplantae; phylum Streptophyta; class Pinopsida; order Araucariales; family Araucariaceae; genus Wollemia; species Wollemia nobilis. The sequence goes on along the minus strand of JAQPPZ010002555.1, from coordinate 776,559 downwards.
TGATTACCTACTAATTTTTCAAAGTAAATTAATCTAATATAAAAACTTGAGGAAAAAGAGTGTGAGAATAAATTTACATACATGAAATATAAATAAAAACATGGAACTATAGTGATATTAGCATGTGATCCAATTGAAATATTTAAAAGAGACCAAATAACTTCAATGCATTATATCTTGATCAACCCATAATAAAATGGTTAGAAAATAATAATAAGGGATAAGAGGGAAAATTTCCATTAATATCAGACATATATAGATAAAAGGTCAAATACATAATCAATCCATGAATGCCATGCTTAGTCTATTCATCAATTACAATACAATATCTAGTTTTTTTATTAGCCAAAAGGACCTCTAAAAACGAGAATTAAGCTCTTATTTATAAAAAAAATAAAAATTACTCTACTTCTAACTATGATAAAGTTAATTCTACTCCTTGCTACATGATTTAGCAAATTATTAAAAGTTAAATGGAAAAAGGCTTCACTATCAGCCATATTTGTTACTAAAACCACTTCCAAAATATTTAGTTCATCATTAACACCACTTCGCATGATAAACATTGTTTTTCAATTTGTTTTCTTAAAATTTATGCCTTAAAGTCTGCATCCATGATGCTCTAATAGGTGAATCGCTAGTTTGACCTTACTAGCTTGTCAATATTCTTGGATTGGTAATTCATTCACCTATCAACAAATTACCAACTTGTTGGTAGATCATTACCTTTTAGAAAATTGTTAAATTTAGGACTTAGATGAATTTATCCTCTAAATCCTTGGGCTCATGTAGTAATCCTTTAAAATTAGATCATTTTTATGCAATTCATACATTTTATCAAGCTCTCTCACTACCTCCAATCTTTTAATTATTAGAATTGTCTCAATTTTGGTACTATTCTCCTTTTGCATGGCTGACTTGGCTTTTCGAGTGCGATGTAATAGTTGCACTACTACATATATTAAAAAAATCATTTTCTTTATTCATGATAAATGCAATATGAAACTATAGTAAAATTTAAAGAAGATATAGATCCATGCTAATTATTTTATTTATTAGGTTGTACTAAGTAAAATTTATGTAATGACTTTGATATCATTATTTAATTGTTAAGAGAATTTACTTCCATATTAATGTAAATCCAACTGCAAGAGGTTAGAACAAAGACCTCCAATCACATAAAAACTGCAATACATGGAAATAAACTGGTAAATTCTTTATTTTATCATTCTTGGTTTCCATTCTTTTACAATGTGATACCAAGGGAATATATATCCAAAAAAAAAACCTAAAGAAAAACCCTAAATCTTAAAGCCTGAAAGATAATAAATTACTATTTTTGGGCAAATAGTCATTTTAGGAATTCATCAAAAATCTTAGATAGCCCTCTAAATTAATACACATCATTATATCATCCATATTGGACCTCTTAGAAAATATTAACAACTACCCATTGTTGGGATCCAAATTGCCATAAAGAAAAAGCTCGATACTATGACTGTTATCTTCCAATTCTTTGATTAGGCATGCACCCGCTAATCATAGTTCAGACCACACCATTAGATAGATTAAATATTTCTTTAATCCAACCTCCAAAGTAGGATAGTATTCCTTGTAAACTAATAAGATGTTGACTCATTTAATCTCAATTAAATGTGTAATAGATAGGGATAAAAATGAGTTAGGGTTAAGAAATAGTAATCAAATAGTGGACAAATAGAGCTAACATACGCATCTACAAGAAAAATCCATATTAAAAAATAATTTCTAGTGTCCCACACTTGAGATTACCAATATTTGAAACAAGTGATCTTCATAATTACAGACATAACAAAGATATACTTTAAGAAAACTATTTCTATATCAAGATTCTAATAATACAAATTAGCAGAATAAGATCAGTATCAAGATTTAACAGAATAGAACTTATTACAAGCATAGATTCAATTATGATAAGATTTAAATAGCTATAAGTTAGAAATCCAATATCAGTAGAATAAAATAACCATAACAACAGTAGCAAAAAAATAATCCATAGCTTGAATATCTCCAACATTATAGAAGACACTAGTTTGAGGAAAACATCCAAGTAATGTTCCGTCTATTAATTTACAAGTAAGTGTTACACAACAAGGTAAGCAAAAACTCTAGAGCTGACACTTAAAAATAAGGGTTTGACCTCCTTTTATAGTTTTCACATGCTTGAAAAGAAATTGAAATAAATGGAACATTAAAAAGAAAATGAAATACCAAATTAGCTAGATGCTGAGGTGGTAGCCTTTGATTTACATTCAAGGATAGAATAAATTGCATGATCTTGCACTCCTTTACAACTCGACCCCTACAACTTACTAGTTATTCATGACAGTTTGACTCTAAGTTGTCGAAACCATGATCTAGGCCATATTTCATTCTTGTAGACATTATCTATCGTAGATCTACAACTGACTGCAACTGTATTTTCTTAGTTCTTGCCCTCATTGATGCTTCATCTGCTAGCTCTCTTGCTCAACCAGTTCATGTTGCAAAGGCTAAGTTTTTATGAGCCTAAGATATAGTCAAAATCATCCAATCATTGATCTGCTTATGAACAACTGATATTAAAGATTGAAAGCCTTTGATAGCTTCATGGTGTGGAACATGTCGTAGCGCACTCTTCTTAACAACTTATCACTTCCTTTGACCATGATTTGGAGCATATGAGACTGGTAGGAACCTAGGGTTCCTAGCACATAAAATGATAAATAAATAATAAATAACCTAAATCTAAAAGAATCGCCTTTTGATATTGTCGGGAAGTCCCTTCAATAAATTATATTATATTTTATATTCATGGATGATTGAATGATAAGTTCTTACAATGTTTTATACCCCTCTAGGGTTATAGGTGAAAGGTTGCAATGCTTCCTAACCCTAATCTTATAATAATATAATAAATAATATAATTAATTATTATATTATTTATTATTATATTATTTTATTATTATGACCATAGGATATAATATATTATTATTATTAATATTATTAATTAATGTTAGGATAGGATCCTAACATTCCACCCCTCTTGAAAATAGCTTTGTCCTCAAAGCTAAAACCCTATTTCTTTTATAATCGCCATGTATAAGGCCTTGTCGGAAGAGCTTCGTATGCCTTGTATCACTTGTTAAATGTGATACTCTAGCCAAAACCAACCAATTTAATTTTCATAAAGGTTGATGCCAACATTCTTCAAAAGGAAACTCAAAATTTACTTGTATTCACCCCCACCAAGTTGCATACATCATGAATTTTTAGCATTTGGATACGGCAAGATGCAAAAGTGTTTGGTCATTGGAACACTTGTAGTACATATCCTTAGAAGATGTGACTTCTAACAATATTTTCAAGGGGTGTTATAATACTTTCCTTGGTAGCTTAAAAACAATACCGATTCACCATCGTTATTTATATTAGAGGCGAGATCAACATATTCCTCTAATAAATACTTCACTAGCTTATCATGCTCTCCTTTGGCTGCTGTATTTTTTTTTTTTTTCAATTTTGCATTCACAAATATTTTATTATAAGGACTAGAGATTTGGATTTATGAAGTGCCTCCTGTGTCAAATTAAAGACTGTAGGATTTGTTGAGGTACCTTATTCTCATGGATGACACTTTCGTAGAAAAGTATTGAGCAAGAAAGATGTGACCTTGCAAACTACTCAATGTCCTGGTAGAAAGTTATCCAAAACCCACCCAGTAAAACACATCCAATATAAAGCCTTACTCTATCCCGTCATAGGCTTTATCAAAACCCATCTTCAAAATAAGTACTTTCTATTCACTTTCATGGGCCTGCTCAGAAAGCAGAACTATTGAAATTTATCGATTTGATGCATGTGGCAAGCTTTGCCAGCAGCTCATAGCAGACTTTAAAGTATAGTGACAACAAATTACCTTCCCACAACTTTTAAATCATTGGGAGATAAATTTAATAAAACCATTTTCAACCATCTTTATCATAGTATTTCCCTTCATGGCACATTGATAAGAGATCCTATCAAACCACCATAGGCCCAAATTTTAATGAGAATAATTAATGAAACACTAGTAACAGTTTTTGTCATATTGGCTCCCTTCTTGATGATGATCTACAAAGAATGACGTCTCAGCGATCTGTATCCATCAGTATGTGTACAGCAGTGTCTAAAGGGCACTTAACACCTAAAATGTCAGAAGCAGACTGAAAGAAAGAGACAAATGGGTCAATGGGTAGCTTTTCTGATGCACTTCTAAAGATGAATATCATTAGTCATGAAAGCTTTTACCAAAGCATGAGAGTACAGATTAGTCAATACCCTGGTGAAAAACACATCCAATCCAAAGTCTCATTTATAGGCTTTATCAAAATCAGTCTCGTTAAAAAGCGTGCTTTCAGGCTGATGACTCTTCTCAGAATGCATAATCATTCAAATTTGCGGATTTGGTCCTACTCCATGTGGCAAGAACCTTTGCCAACACCTTATAGAAGACCTTTGAAATAGTTACAAGAAATTAACCTCCCACAATCTAAATTCTGGACATTTTGGGAATAAATTTAATCAAACATTATTCACCATTTTTTTTGTAACATTTCCCTTCCTGGCAAGTTGGTAGGAGATCCTATCCAACAACCATTGACTCAATTTTTTTAATAGGATTCACAAGAAAAATCATCTAGCTAGCCTGGGAAATTTACCATCTTGCATTTCTTGAAACATACAGTACAACTTGTCTAAATTAGTAGACTCTACATGGTAGGTGCCATTCAACCTACTCAATCCCCGAGTCTCCTAGCAGTCATCTTGCCAGTTCCAGAACTGGCCCTGGAAGATCTTCTTAATGCAATTTTTATTATCAAAACAACACCCTTTGAGAATCCCTGAGAGTTAATTTACTTGATGTACCTCCTTTCTTGATACAGTTGTACGTCAGATTTTAGATTATCCAGATCAATACTATTTATTATAAAAAAAAAAGATTCTGGTCTTCTTTTCCAAGTCTATTCTGTTTCAATTTTCTTTTTAAATAAATCCGAGTTGATCTCTGGCTATTTTCATCATTGCCACCATCCTTCCTCACCCCTCTCAGAAGTTGGTTATATGCAGAATGTTGCCTCCTGCCATATACTCCGTTACCATTCTTCATTAGGCCTACAGTCACTCAGTTCTAGAAGGGAGAAATCAAGTTTGTAATGAATGTTACAAGCCAACACATTATCTGCAAAAGTATATATGGGGGATGATTTGACTCACTCACAGTAACATCCACTTGCATTAATCTATGTTGACTGAAAGCAAAGATGGCCTCGTGAATCTAGCATAAAATCAGTCCAGTATGACTGTACAGTGTTCCAATCTTAATGTTGCACCAACATGAAGCAAGCACTCAGCACTAAATGAGTTTGTAATAAGTTGCAACTTGATTTTCATTAATGAACACATGAGATACTGACAATTGGTCTCCCCATGCATGGTAAAATTTAAGGCCTCTTGAGGTGATTGCTGGAGAATTTCATAGTAACGCGCTACAAAGGTTCTTGTTGCCATATATGCCAGTGCTTCTTGATCGTTAGCCATTGTAGAACCAGTCAAAAGTGGTGTTTGATCAGATTGAATTTGCTGTGATATTGAAAACCAAATAATGAAAGGAGTTGGAGATTTCGGTTATTTTCAATAATTAACAGTGTTTTTGTGGTCTTAGATTCTTATTGTCTATATGATTTCAAACAGATTGCATACTACGATGACGTCTGCGCCATATGTGAATCCACTTCTGCTATTTCAGATTTTTATTTTTCACCTAATGGTGGTGGCCATGGAGGCGGTCTCGAAGGAGATAGACGTCCACTAGTAGTGATATCATGTGCTACTAGCAGTATATTTCTTCCCAATGGATCGTATGTTGATTTTGTAAATACACTTACTTCCTTAAGATTAATTAAATTATTCCAAAAATCATTGCGAATAGTATTGGAGATATTGGAAAAACTTGTTTGCTGCTTTAGGGTTATATTAGGTTGTTTTCCACATTGATGGTTATGTGCATCACCCATATGCAAATATGTAAAACACTATTTTTTGGAAGCCTTTTTCCTTGATATCCCTTTCTTCTTGGTACACTTCTTTGAAAAAATATTTACATTTTTAGGGTTTTGAATTTTTTTTGGAAGTGCAATATGTATTTCTAAAAGTTCTTTGGTTATGGGCTCATCCAGAGAAACAATTAATTTAGGGTTTGGAGCAATATGTTCAGTTGCATTTTTTTCTTTCTTGGGAAGAGCAATGGGTACCACCTGGGATTCATCGGCTATGGGTTCTTCCTCCACCTGGGATTCCATGGCTATGGGTTCTTCCTCCTCTACCAGAGATTCCATGGCTAGGGTCTCCTCCTCTTGCATTTCCATTAAATATTGTATAATATGATCATAACGTTCCATTTGTTTTTTTTGTTTTTGTTCAATCATTCTTCTAATTTCTGCAATGTCATTTTTTATTTCCTTGACCAATATGGTTGGATCCATAAGGCTCTGATACCATATGGTAGGAACCTAGGGTTCCTAGCACATAAAATGATAAATAAATAATAAATAACCTAAATCTAAAAGAATCGCCTTTTGATATTGTCAGGAAGTCCCTTCAATAAATTATATTATATTTTATATTCATGGATGATTGAATGATAAGTTCTTACAATGTTTTATACCCCTCTAGGGTTATAGGTGAAAGGTTGCAATGCTTCCTAACCCTAATCTTATAATAATATAATAAATAATATAATTAATTATTATATTATTTATTATTATATTTTTTTATTATTATGACCATAGGATATAATATATTATTATTATTAAGATTATTAATTAATGTTAGGATAGGATCCTAACAGAGACTTTAGCATAAAAATAAACTTCAAGGTGCACGGGATGGAATATTGCACTAGGCCATTGATCATATTATTCAATGTGCTTTAGAATTAATTTGCATTTGTGGCATAGAATATGATCTATAATGTGTTGTAGCCTGCACCTTGAAACTCATGCCTCCAAGTTTGACTATGACTAACTGTGGGATAGAACATTTCTCTAGCCTGCATGGGATATAACATAAGACTTATGCCATATAAAATCTTGCGCTGGCCTGTGAATTTATTATTTAATTTTAAAATGTTTGACCATTTTGATCACGGGCTGGAGCATGTGCGCTATGCCACTACAAAATACACTTCAACTCTCACAGGATAGAAAAATCTTTGAAACAATCTTTAGCTTTCACAGGCCTGCAACAATATGCAGTGTATTGTTGTTTAGAAGTAGCCAAGTACAAAATATGACTGCTTTGACTATGGGATGGAACCATGTCCAATGTCACACATATTAGAACATGCTGCAAACCATTGAGCTTTTAGACTTAATAAAAAATATGTTGTGATCCATAATTTAAAAAATAACAAAGCAAAATTTTGACCACTTTGACCACAGGATAGAACATCCCATCCTGCACCACTGTAAAGATACACTAGATCTTGTACGGGATGGAACATCCTTCTTTGCCTTGGAAAATATTTAATTTTTTTTCAAAGGATGTGGCCATTTTGGGCCTACACCCATGTCTAAGAAGTTATTAAATTCCAAATATTCTAGGCATGAAGTTATTAAATTCCAAATATTCTTTCTTCTAGTTTTTCTTAAAAAACAACTAAATTCTATTTTTGGGGCACTAGATGAAGGAATTAGGGCCCAATACCATACTAAAAACTCATCTAGACCACAAAGTTACCTAGCCATGACATTATCCTCCTTAATATCTAGATCCCCATAAAATTTATTCCAACGATCAAATCAAAATTTATGCCCTTAAAAATATAGGCTCCTACATCACATATCCTTGTAGATATTTTACAATATATCAAAAGTAGAATATAAGAAATAAATTCTATGTATATTCATAGATAAATAAAGTAGGATAATGTGATTCAAAAGACTACAAACAATTAATTTGCCTTATAAAATCCAAAATAACCTCCAAAATCAAAGGGTTAAAATAGATTAAGAAGCTAAACTAATCTAAGACATGATAACAAAATATCTAGACAACTATATAGGCATACCCAAGATGGTTAAATCCTCAAACATGTCAAATATAATAGCATTGCACTTGTACAAGTGAACAATTAATAGCCAAACATAAAACGTTGACCTTACCCTATCAAAGATAGCTAAGTGTTAGGAATATAATATTATCATGTACCATCTTGAAAATATTGGAATGTATTGATGGTTATGGAGGGGTGACTAAGACTAAGTAATCCTAGCTAGACAATCTAGGGAGACCAAGGAGAATGACTTTGATTTGTTGTGTTACCAACCATGGCTAATGACCTTGTCAATAGAAGATAAGTAGTTGGCAATATGTGTCTCTATAGATTGTTTATCCTACGGGTGAAGAGAAAAATCACATCACTATTATCTTTCATTTGAGTTAAACAAGAAAAAATAAATTCGTCCAATATAATGGTGAATTAAAATTTTAAAAATTAAATAGAGTACTCATTTATATTTGCTTTATATTTATTACCATATAGACATAATGGAAGTATATTTGAGATGTTCCATATTAAAATCTTATAGCATATAGCATGAGAATGCATGATAATAGATAATATATTGAATATTATCTACAAATAATATAATAATGATTTATGGTACTTATGAATGTTCCCAATCTTTGTCTCTTTTCCTTTCTTTTGTCCTTTTATGCTTTTTGTATAAGATTTGAGTAATGGATTGCTTATATTCATTTTTGGAATATTAGGTATTCTAATAAGCTATGAGATAAGTACAAAGCAACATTGATTGGCCATGCAAAAATTTTATTCAAAGCCTCCGATTCTTCTTTAAAAAATAAGGGTTAAATTATTTTGAAACTTCATAAGCCCTTTTTCCATAAGTTGTAGAGAAGATTTTTTCCTCCATAGATCACCATTTTTTCCTTTAAATCTACTAGACAATATGTACCTTCTCTACTTTTTGATTCAATATCACAGAGGTATGCTCATAAAATTTAATTTGAGTTTTTCCATGCTATGGTTCTAGGGATTTTACAACATCAACATTGAAATTAAATAGGGTAGAATTAATTTAAATTTAAATTATATCTCTTTTCTATGCATGTCCTCTACAACATGATGCCACTAAGATGAGACTTTCCTCTTAAAGGAGAGGAAACCACCCAAAACATGTCTATTGAAGGTTGAAATTTGTCTAGAATGAGATATTATTGGGCATTTTTTATCCCACTTAATGTGGTTCTAATCCGTATAATCTCTTGGTTGTTTAAATTAAGGTTATAAATAATAAAATGTAAACTTATTACCATTGTAATCATAGTATTGGATGCTAGTGAACCAGCTAGATGAGTGGGTGATAGGGTATTATATGGATATGATATATCGATCAAATCTTACCACTATTTTTTTGTCTTTTCCTATAATGACCTAATGTGTTATAATCCATGGACATGGCATCAAAATTGCATTAAGAGGTTTAGGCTAGTTGGTTATATCAAATTAGTTAAGGTATTTATGGATAGAATGATTCATGTTTGAATCACTTTGTAAATCTATTTGGTATCCCATTTTAGCTTAGAAGTGACAACATCCATGTTTTTAGAAAATAAAACACCTATGAGTCCTAAGCGATGCTACACCATCCTAGATAGCATGTTGGTTTTTTTCAATGGAGACTAGGGATAAAATCATTTTTGCATAGTAAGTATTGAAGATATTGCATTATTTTGTAGTATTGTAGATATTATATTAGGGAGTGTGATTTATATTTGTCTAATGTATGTGTCAATGTGTGAGGAGTGTCCATGTGTTATGTAATAAAGTATGCAAGTATCAAAGTGTGCAAAGTGTGAGGTGTGAGTTGTGACAATGCAAACTGTCAAGTGAGTGAGAGTCGAATCATAGATGTGAGGTGTCAAATATGTAAGTGAAGAGTCACATGAGATGTTTCAAGATGTAAAGTGAAAGGTAATGATAGTTTAATCATATTTAAGGAATGTGAAAATATGCATCCCCCAGATATTTGAGGAGAGCAATAGTTGAGTATTGAAGTCATCTTGTAAGTTTATATAATGGAGACAAATCTCCATGAAATGTATTAAACTTGGTTATAATATTTGATGATTTATGAATAATATTGTGAGTTTATATATTGTGAAATATTGTTGTGATTATATGAATGATTTTTTATGATTAATATTTGATCCTTGATATTGGACCTATGATAAAATTTGGGAGAATTCTCAATAGTGGTATTAGAGCTCCACTCTAGCAAATTGAGATTGTTGTAAGGAAGTTTGAAAAATTGAAGGTTGAATATTAAATAAGAAGAGAAGGGATGAGGTCACCCAAATTTTTATTGGAATATTTGTGGAGGAAGTTTGACAAATTTAGAGATATTTGAAGTATAGGGCTTAGGTCACCCAATATAGATATGATTGATATTCAACAAGGATGAGTAATAAGGTGTTGAGAAGATTGGAGACACTTGATATTCGGTGAGGATGAGTATTAAGGTATTGATAATATTGGAGGAACTTGATATTCAGTTAAAATGAGTTATAAGATTAAGATAGCAAATTCTGACTCCATGATAGAAACCAAAGAAAATCATAAAGAGTGCAGACTGTGAGATTTCTAGTCATGAGGAGATATAGAATTGTCAAGGTGAAGAATTTTGACTATGAGACAAGAGTCTAAAGTAAGGAGATTTTGGAAGAGAATATCCCAAGCCAAAGGAGTCTTTGAAAAAATGAGAAGAACTACTACTTATTGGAGAAAGAAGGAGAAAACTTACTAAAAGGATGTAGTGTAGCCTATTCAAAAGTAGGAGGAAGCTTGTGGAGTGAGTTGAAGAAAATGTCAAAAGAGTTAATTGAAGCAAATGATTGAAGTAAATTGGAGCACCTAAAGCAGCCTAAAGTATAGATTGAAGAAGCTAGCTAGAGCTAAGCGTGAATGTGTGGAAAGAAACCTAAACAATCTAGAGTGGACTACAAAGATAAAGGAATATGAATTTTAGAAGATGGTTGTAATGCTTCATAATTATGTTAATAATTTTAATGGAACACATTATATAATTTACTAACTTTTTGGAATAATCCTTAGATTGGAAAATGAATACAATACATGGACAACATAGACAGAGTCCAAACAACACATAAATCGGTGCAAAGTGAGGAATTGGTAGAGAGGTAATTCATTAATGTTTCATTTAATTTTTATGATTATTGTAGGAGTTATAAGTAATTTGAAATTGTAATATTAATTTATTGAAAAAAGATTAAATTTTTGAGGTAAAAGTAATTATATTGAAAGGGAATGATTTAGATGCATGGGAGATATAAGAAAACAGATTATTTAAATTTTGCATTGAAGTTTGATTTGAAGTTGGAATTAATTGAAGCAAGGGTGAAGTTAAAATTTGGAATAATTGAAGAAAATAATTGAATTAGGATATATAAGAAGACAAATTTAAAATTGAGTAATGAATGAAGATCGAATGATTGCTACTGATATTGAAGGTATTTGTGAATTTGTGAAATTTGAAATTAGGAAGAAATTGAATTTGATGAAATTTGAATATTGATAAATAAAAGTGAAATTTGCAAAATTGTGTGAAGAAGGAATTTGAAATTATTTTTGGGAGTTATAAGAAGGAAAATGATAAATTGAAATTAATTCCTTGATTAGAGGTATGAAATTTAGATTGTTTAAAGAAATTATATGATTAAATTTGGGAGACATCGGGCATTTTACGTCAAAGTAATTAAAGTTGTTCAAAATGAATGCATCACAAAGATCAAAAAAATTTAAAGGATCAAATTCAATGAGAAGAAATTCTCAGAATGAAATACATTGTCAAAGGCATGTGACAAGATCACATGAAAATCATAAAAATATGACACATGAATAAAATGCATGGTACATATTTTCAAGTTTTATTCACCACATGACTGAAAATTTACGTTGGTAAGATTCATTACAAGTAAAAGCAAATATTCTAATGAAAATAGAAAATGATAAAATTTACCACGTACAATGAGCTGAAAATGTTATACCTAGTTTTCCATTTTAATAATTCATGTTAGAAGATGTATTGTGTGTTCCAAGTTTAAAAATAACCTTCTTTTAGTAGATCAATTGGTTTTTAGAGGAAGAGTTATAGAATTCAAATACATTTATGGAAACAAAAATGTGTCATCAAAAAATAAAATAAAGTTGAAGCTCTGGATTCCATCAAGAATAAAATATTTTCTCTAGATATAATGGGATTATCACAATAATATTTAGATCATATTTTACCACAAGAACAATATAATGTTGAATTTTTTGACTTCTCTAAAAGATGGGAAATAAGGCATCGGACTAGACATAATGTAAGATTATCAAGCAAAGTCAAAAAGCAAAATCCATGGATGGACACAAGGCAAAAACATAAGATGAATATTGAAGACTAAAAGTCTTCACACCAAATAATGTAATATGGGGGTGTTTGATATATTAAATGGTGTTTGAGTAAGGAGACTTGGCCCAGATCAGTTGGGCCAAGCCTCCTTCAATTGTAGATTTGTTTTCCCAATGGCATGATCCTTTCCACAATCCTTGTCTTCGGGTGATTTGGAAATTTTATCTTCACCATTTCCTATGGAAAATCTAGCTCAAAAGAAATAGAAGAGTTTTTTCCAATTCGACTAAGGATATTACATCCACTACCAATAGAATCATTTCTATGCTAATGAAAATGCACTCATGATCCCAAATGATCCTCATCCAATCCCTAGGTTTGAAGCCTCCTTACTTTAGTCTTTGCACATTTCTCTAGAGAATCCCAACTCTAATTCTTCCCAAATCTCAAGGAACAATATCAAGTGGATTCCTCCACCATGCCAATCATGATCAGGAGGGATTCTTAGGGATTACAAAGGAAATTCTATCTTTGCATTCGTCAAGGGCCTGGGTGAATAGTAAAATCACATAGTTGAAGCTAGAGCCCTTTGGAGAGGTCTTCTACTGATCAAATAGTTTCCAGGTAAAGTTATTGTTGAAGGGGACTCTTTAAATATTGTCAATTATTTGAAGAATTCCAAAACCCCTGCTTGGAAAGTCAAAAACTATATCGAAGAATCCAGAAACCTGATCCTTCATCAGCATGAGGCCATCATTCAACATGCTTTTAGGGAAGAAAATAAAGTGGTGGACAGGTTAGCAATTGGAGTTAATTCCCCTGGGATGATGACGTGGACTGACACCCTCCCACATGAGGTTGACAAAATTGCCAAGTCAGAGAAAATTCAAAATGTTTGACAAATTGTTATTCATTTTATTTTGCCTAATTTCTTGTTTGAAAATTTTACTTTCCCTAGGTCAAATAGCCATTAGTGCCTTTTGCCCCTTCAGGATCCTACTTTGCATTCCTATTGTTTCTATGATGATTTTGAGTTCCTTGAGGCAATTCGTTCAGAATCAAGAAAAAATGCATGGTTCCATTAAGGATGAGCTTGAGGATCCTGCAGTCAAGTTACTTTAGGATTACATCATAAATACTACTTGTGCTATAATATATAAAATGGAGAATGCAATAACTATGAGCATGGTGGCCATTGCCCAGATGAAGGAGCACAAAAATGCTTTGCATTTGTTGTTCTTTTACGATAATTACTTCAAGGATCACCCAAAAAAGAATATCGTAGGAGCTAGCGTTGGTGGCAAGGAGGATGACATGGTTCAAATTACCAAGGAAGTCTTCAAGGAAACTCCTAAGGATGTCAAAAAGGATGACACTAAGGATTTTGCAAATGTGTAATACCCTTGCAGAGAAACAACTATCTCTAGGTTTTATCTAGTTGGAATGTTTAGTTTTATGTTTCATCCTTTTGGATTGTTTTCGTTCTATCTGAAAGTCTTAGGATTTTTTTGGATGTCATTATATGGTTGTGTATGTTGTATCCTTTAATTATGCTTCTATACTAAGGCATTAGGGAACCTTTAAAATACCCTCATCAATACAATTTTTTTAACTTACCAAAAAAAAAATTATTGTAAATATTAGATTAGGAAGTGAGGTTTTTTTTTGGTTACATAGGAGAGTTGGTCACAACCACACTATTTTTAGTAATTGACAAGCATAGGGTTAAAACCACAAGGGTTGCTTCCATCAAACCTATTCCTCTTCATTATTTTTTATCTAGCGAGAAGGGGACCACTAGTTGCTCAAGATTCATACCATCATCATCAATATAGCACGCACTTAGAGGATTTAGATCAGACTACTACCTTTACAAATAGGCTGCCCCCAAGGTTTAAACCTAGGTGTCTTCTTGGTAAGTTCCTAGCCAGACAAGCATTTACCAATCCACCTAGCCTTCGAGGACTTCTAGAAGGAAGTTATATTTATATTTGCCTAATGTATGTGTCAATGTGTGAGGAGTGTCCAAGTGTTATGTAATAAAGTGTGCATGTGTCAAAGTGTACAAAGTGTGAGGTATGAGTTATGATAGCACAAAGTGTCAAGTAAGTGAGTGAAGAGTCATAGATGTTAGGTGTCAAATATGCAAGTGAAGAGTCACATGAGATGTGGCAATATGTAAAGTGAATAATCATGAGATTTTTATCATATGTAATGAATGTGAAAGGATGCATCTTCCAGATGTTTGAGGAGAGCAATAACTGAGTATTGAAGAGTCGTCTTGTAAGGTTATATAATAGAGATAAATATCAATACAATATATTGAATTCAGTTATAATATTTGATGATTTATGAATAGTATTGTAATTTTCTAAATTGTGAAATATTATTGTGAGTTTTATGAATGATATTGTGATTAATATATGATCCTTGATATTGGACCTATGAGATAATCTAGGAGAATTCCCAATAGTAAGGTGAAGTACAATGGAATTTGGCCAATGTGGTGATAGATATGGTACCTCTTTGCACCACCTAAATTAAATTTCCCTATATATACCAATAAAACAATCAAAGGAAAACAAGTGTCATTGATATAGAAAATCAAAGGTGTTTAAGTGGCAAAATAGGATTGGAGAACAATAGCAACTTAAAAATTTTCAAGCGGTAGGATAGGATTGTCTTTCAAATAGTTAAGATTTAGACTTCTAATTTTCATTTTTTAGATCCACTAGGGCAGAACTTCTAGAGGCCATAACATTTGCCTACACAAGCATTTTTATCCTAATGTTTTTGAAATTGTATGATTTTTTAGCTTAATGCATTAGTGGCATCAGTTCAAGGACTTGTAGTATTATGGGTTGGATTGTGTAAGAGGAACATCAAGCTCTAGTTACTCATATTAATGGGAAAGGCTAAAATATTTGGTCAACGTAAATTACCAAATATACTATGAAGTAAGAATATATGATGCATATTTTAAGAAGATAATGCAACAACCCTTGATAAATAAATTCATTACTAAAGGGAAAAAGAAGCTCTTAGACTATTTTCCTTGTTGATTAAACCAAATTTTCTTTTCCACATCAAAGAGGAAAGTGAACCTATTAAGGTATGATCAAAATCACATGAGTTATTTGGAAAATTTAATACTACTAAAGTAAGTCACTTGGAATTAGAGCTTTCCTCTCTCAAATTAGTTGAGTTTGATAACACTGAGGATTGTATTGCTATATTTAAGGTAATGAAACAAATATTGCATCTTTAGGGGAACATAAATATGATGCAATATGCATGAAATTATCCTTGCTAATATCTCCACTGTTTAAATGTTGAACCTCATGGTTTATATGATTCCTATGTAATTCGAATCTCAAAAAATGCTTACTCTAGATCAAATTTTTTCTCTCCTAATTCATTTTTAAGTAGCAATGAAGAATTATGATGGCACTTCATAAATATAGGCTTAAGCAAAGGAATTGAAAAATAAGGAGTCTAAGACCCAAGGTCCCAAGGGCCAAGCTAAGAATTCAAAGAAGTCAAAGAGCATTTATGGATACTATAAGAAGGAAGGGCATCCAATGAAGAATTGCTTACTAAAATTATAAAGTATTGAAGCTAAATTATTGAAGATGGGTGAACACCTTCCAGATGGTGATGAATTCTAAGGGACTTGTCTCAATTATAGAGGACCACTAGAGCATCCATTATGGGGGATATATATTATTATCACAAATGTCTTATCTCATAGGCTCCCCATTTAAAAGTATTAAGGGGGTATTGAAAATGTAATCTTATTCATGGCCAAGGTTGACATTGTTTGATATAATAATGGATAGGACTAAGGGATTTCACTAAAAAATGTATTAAATCTATTGCAACATTTTATTATGCAATATTTTAGGGATGCATTTAACATTTTCATAGTTAAATCCACCTTATAATCTTGTAATTAACCCTAAAGCCTTTATTGTTATATTTATCTTAAGGTTAAGTTCATTTGCATATTTAGGGATTTTATATTGGTGTAAATACCCACTGCCACACCTCATTTCATTACTATAGTGTAGTAAATCTCATATATGGATAATATAGTGATAATTTATGGTGCCTATAGGTTCCCCCAATAACTGTCTCTTTTTCTTTCTTTCATCACTTTACACTTTTTATATAAATTTGAAAGGATGGATTGCTTTTTTTCATTTTTTAAAACTATTATGAATTCCAACAAGTACTTGATCAACTCATAAATTGGTAGTGAAGTTGAATCAAATAAGTAATAATTAAGTATCTCAAACGCAGTCATAACTATTTCATATGTATCTAAAATATTGTTGAAGATAATATTGAGCAGTTCAATATTCTTCTTCTTGTCCACAACCTTATAAGTGTCTCCTAACATATTTGAAATTCCTATAGCAATCCATATATCATCTTTACATTTCTTTAAATGATGGAGAAGAGCATATCCTCTCTGAGTAATAATAATCAAACTCTCCAAAGTATTAGTGCATTTCACAAAAAACCAATAACATACACAACAAAAATACTATAAAGAATCAATAATGTGAATGAATAAAGAAAATGTTTCACCACTCAGGGAGGGCACGTCCCTACCTTGAAGGCTTTGTGAATATCGTAGATGAAAATATAAACAAATGATAATAGATGATTCATAAAAATAATTTCAACCAAGTTATATACCAAATAAAATCACTTGGAAAACATAGCCGACGTGGCTATGTTTGGTATGTAGCATGACTCCCCTCCTCAAAAAGCTTTGTCCTCAAAGCTGGAAATGTCTAGAAAATACTTTTAGGTTCCCATGTAGCATCTTCTTCGGGTAAGCCCTACCATTTGATGAGAAATTATTGGATGTGATGAGATCTCACTATGTGTGTTCTAGTTTGTAAAATCGTTTTTGGCTGGAGATATATACACCCTTCTGTATCTAGTATTGGTAATTCTAACTGAGATTTTACTTTCTGGCTGATCAAATTTGTGAGACATTGTCTGGAATGGTCATGGGATCGTTTGGGTGGTAGTCCTTTTGGTTCATGAAAAACCTCCTCATTTGTTGCCACAACATTTGGTAGATCTTTTGCTTGGATTTTTGGCACCTCTTGTACTACTTTTTCCATGCAATTAATTTGGCCTATGAATCCATAGCCACCTTTTCTTGACATATTTTCCATGCTATGTGAGCTTACTATTTTTTATGGAGGTGTTGGCATTCCTTGGAGGTGAATGGTCTTCCCATTTTATTTCCATTCAACAAAGTATTGTTTGTAATTAAAACCGATCATAGTTTCCATTTGTTCCATCCATGAAACGCCCAAAATAACTTATGAATTCCCTAATTCCATGAAAAAAAGAGAACCCTTCTAGGTATAACTTCCCCTTTGTAATGAAATTGAAGATGTCTTACCTAGGCATTGACAAGTTTCCCTACTTGCAGTTATAACTTGAAATCTATCTTGACTGGAAGAATATATGGGCAAATTTAATGTCCTGGCAAGTTTTGCGTCAATAAAGTTATGAGTACTTCCTGAATCAATTAATACTGTTACCTTTCTTTGCTGAATGAATCCTGCTACCTTGATTGTATGGTGAGAGGATAACCCCATAAGAGCATGTACTAAAATAGTCATGGTATCTTCTCCATCGACAACCACCTTGTGTTCACTTTGGTCATCATCAGGTGAGTTGTTCTCCTCTATTTCATCATCTTCCTTGTCAGCATATTCAATTTGAAAGTTCTATCTTGGTACACATGCCTAATATCTTGGATGGTGAGTGCGACATTTGTAGAAAAAATATCCTAATGGTTGATCATTTCTATGAAAAGAGTTGTGATATTGAGGTTGACCATATGAATCACGTCATATGGATGTTTCTAGTTGCACCTTCGTCTCTACTAAATTGGTAATCCTTATACATTCATCTAACTGAGATGGGTTTTGTAGGTCTACATTGAATTTAATATTTTCTTTCAATCCATTTCTAAAAGCTGCTACCACCACGTCCGGTTGTAGGTCTTGTGCATAGTGAAGCATACTAGTGAATTTCGATATATAGTTCCCTTCTGATCCTGTCTACTTAAGTGATAACAATCGTACTATGTATGAACCTGTGGGACCTTTTTCGAATATGTGAAGAAAGAAATCCTTGAAATTATCCCAAAAGAGATCCCGGAGGTCATTCTCACATTTGTACCATGTAAACCATTCATAAGATTTCATGCCTAATTTGGTTGTTGTAAAAGGAACTTTTTCCTCCTACCTAAATTTGTAGAACTCTAAGATGCCTTCCATTTTGGCTATCCACCCATGCGGATCCTGACCTTCAAAGGTAGGCATGTCAATGCGTGGATAATTGACTCTAGTAGGACCTCTTGGTTGGTAGTGAACATTGTTCCTATCTTGTTCCTCGTTATTCCTCTATCACTGGTTGTGATTTTGGTAAGGTCTATTAGAACCTATTTGTTGCTCAAAAACTTCTTTGTTACCCATATCCTCATTATTTCTTTGGCCATTGAGGTTTGGGGACCGACTATTATGACCTCTTTGGTGTGTATCATCCTCATACTGAATGTCATTACTCCAGTGGTGGGGACTAGGGGGATTTGGTTTAAATACTTGTTGGAAGCTGGAAGTCATGGTAGTAATGTTGTCTATTAATTTGGCTAACATCTCATCCGAGACCTTGGGACGTCCAGTTTCTACTTGAGTGATGTTATAGGAGGAGTTTGGGGAGGTATTGGATGCCATTTTGTTGATCAAGGGATGACTCGGGTTATAGCTACCAATTCTTAAAGGAGAAGAAGAATTTTGTGTACCTTTTTTTTGCTAAGGTCTTCTTTGTGATTCAAAACTCCTCTCGGTCAGATCCTTAGAACTGGATAGTCACCGTCTAGTCCTTTTTTCCACTTTCAACTTCATGTGCTAGTACAGTAATCGCCTTTGATTCTAAAAATTGTTGATGAATTGGGGTCAAAAATTTTGGTTTAATTTCTGCTTTGCAATGTCACTCCAACTGTGACACAGATTTGATGGGCTATTTGCAATTAATTTTGGTCAACAGATTTTGATGATAACTTTTAGCGACTTTTCGACGACAAATTTTAGCAACTTTTTGATGATAAATTTTAGCAACTTTTCAACGACAAATTCAACAAATTTTAGAAAATTTTCAACACAACTGGATTTTAGGACATGAGGAACACTCTAACGTAAAATGAACTGGCACTGACGCGATTCGAATGACCACGACTAACATGAGGACACTAAACACACAAAACATGATAGATGAATGACATGGGACATGAGGAACCCAACAACACAACACAACACATGACTGTAGACACGACACATGATTGGGAATACATAACTGAAGGACATAGCGAGGGACATGACATGATGCAAGAATTGTGGACACATAATCAAAGGATAAGACGCATGACCTTGACATGATGCAAGAATTGTGGACACATAATCAAAGGATAAGATGCACGACCTGACACAAGGTATAGGAGGATGAACACAGTGACCTGACATGATACCCAAAGGATAGCAAGACCCAAGACATGACTTGAGACTACCAAGGACACACACTTGGACAACAAGGACAATCAAACCAAGAAGACATAAATAATGAGGATACACAAACCATTGGGACATGAACACTAACACCGACATGTAACACTGGACAATTAGACTAGCTAAGTGACACACCGATGAGAAATGAAAGCTGATCATGTGCAAATTAAGACGACTAGTGAGTGTGACCTAAGTCAGCTCTTTAGTGGTGGAAAAAACCTTATAAAGCCATTTTTTGACAACCCACGATGTATGTGGGATAAACGCCCTAGATAAAAATAAATAAATATATATATATATATATATATATATATATATATATATATATATATATATATATATATATATATATATAATTCTAAACTTAGATTTTTGCCAATATTTCATTAAATAATCGACGTTGATTGGACAATGACGTTGTTCTGGTATACACATTTTTTCTACAGCGGTTTGGTGTGCTGATTTGGTGATTGCGATCAAGCTTTAGTATTTGGTACCCTATTATATCTTTGCATGAATTTTCTTCTCTTGGCGCATGATTTTTTTGCATGGCATAAGGAGTCTCTGAGTATAGTCGTGACGTGTAGCACCACTTTAGAGCATAGGATTGCTTCACAATAGTCTGTTGACAACCATTTCCCACAACCAAAGCCTTGTTTCCTTAATATTTTTGTCTTGTGCTATCTCCTCACTGGCAGTACCTGGTGATTGCACTAGATGTTTGTCCCATAAGGTAACACAACTCAGAAAGGTAGACGCACCACCTGGTTTGTCTGTTGTATTTACGTCAACAGATGATTGTCTATGGCTGCCAAATTTTTTTGGATGCACTCAAAAGTTTTCGAATATCGAACCTGTGTTCTGATACCACTTGGAGAAGAATAAATCCTCTCTAAGTAATAATAATCAAACTCTCCAAAGTATTAATGCATTTCACAGAAAACTAATAACATACATAGTAGAAATACTATAAATAATCAATAATGTGAATGAATAAATAAAGTGTTTTTCCACTCAGGGAGGGCACGTCCCCACCTTTAAGGCTTTTCCAATATCGCAGATGAAAATATAAAGGAATTATAATAGATGATTCATAAAAATAATTTCAACCAAGTTATATACCAAATATAATCACTTGGAAAACATAGCCGATGTGGCTATGTTTGGTATGTAGCAAATGACTAATATACTTATAAAAATTATCAAAATATCCCATAATTAAAGTAGCAATCTCAGCACCCAACCTACTAATCAACATAGAACCAAAGATATCACACAATTCCTAAAAACTACCAAGTTGTTCCTTAGGGTCTATGATGCTACCATAGTGAGTGTCATAGATCTTATTAAAATGAAGAAATAGACTATAAAGAGCCTTATCGTTATTGTCCCTATAGATTTTATTTCTCTTTAGAATTAGTAGCATGATGTTCCTTATTCATATATTTGAGTAACCTCTTATTTTCAAGTAAAGCTTCAATCTTAATTTTTCAAGTAGCATAGTTTGGACTATTTAACAAGGAAACATGCCAAACCATAATTTTCCTACAAAAATAGAAAATATTACATGTATTCATGACTAGAAGCAATGCCACCAATGCAAAGATCTCAAAAACCCATGTTATTTAATTAAAAAAGGCATAAAACACTTATGTATATAAAATTTATATCCCTTAGAAATTTGGCCCAAAAATCACATTAAGAACCTCCAAAATCATTGAAATTTTGAAAAATAAATTTAGTTTTTATAATTAATGGAAGGCTTCTATGTGTCATTATATGAGTGGCTAAGGAGGGCCAATTTTGTGTTAATTATACAATGTATCGATGAATGAAATGATGCAACTTTTCATGATCTAAATTAGATGACTACCAATTGTGTGCTAATTGTTCAGGCCACTAGGCAAAGTACCAACACATTAGATTGTGTCATTTTTCATAATATAATTTCCTCTATAACCTATAAACCATGCTACACCACTTTTCATGTTATGACTCACTTCAAACCCTATGATTTACCATGTTTGTTGTTGACTATGTGATTTTATGGTCATTAGACCATGTAGACCATTGTCTAAAGTACCAAAAAACAATATTATACCACTTTTCATGCTCTACTTTGCTTTATAACCTGCAAATAATGCTACACCACTTGTCATAATTTGATTTATTTTGCTAAATATACTACTAACTATGTGATTGTACTATCATAAGGTTTGATGAGTTGGAAAATTTTGATTGGTCAAACATGTATTTATACCCTTCAAGGGGAAATCTACTTGCCACATTAGATACTACCATGTTATCCTTTGTATGTGTAGATACCTAAAACATGTCATGTTGAGGATACTACCTATATGGATAGGTTTTAAGGCCATATCACCCACCTTGTGCAGCCCTAGGGCTTAACAATGGTTTTCACCACTCAAAAGGAAGGAATTTCCCTTTACAGCCATGACCGTCTCACCCTGAGATAGCCCTCAACCATGACCGTCCTATCCCAATATATCTTGCATTCATGATCATCACCTTGAGACTATCACATCAAAAGCAAGTTCCCACCATAGTTCAAACAGTTACACATGCCAGCTAGACATAACAGTATAACAGAGGTAGTTGCACGATGGTTTTCCAGAATGGGTAGTTACTCTTCTTGATCCAAACTACTTCTTGGATTCCCTTGCAAGATTTGTAATCTCATTTGTAAGTCTATTTAAATGTTCCTAGACTTCATTGAAGATATAGAGTTTTCATGTATCGAAGTGTTATTGAACTGAAGAATCAAAGAGCTCTCATTATCAAAGCAATGAAGTGCTATCAAAATTCAACCATGGAGCTTCCAAGCATGCCAATGGACCATATTGAAGGTTGAAGATCAAATTCATACTTCTTGTACCATCCAATGACCTTGATTTGGTGTGAATTCCACCCTTAAGTTGTTCCTCATGAGCGCACCCTTGAACATCAATTCTATGATTTAGACCCAGTGTTGCATCACATAGTAATTCACTTATAGTTTAGTGGTCATCTTGCCCCAAGATGACCTGTAGGCATGATCGTCTCACCTCGAGATGGCCAGTATAAAAGACCACCCACATAGAGACGACCTTTTGGTAGAGATCTATTTTCCCTATTTTCTTACTTTCATTAGATTTAGCAGTATTTTAATTACTTCCTAGCATAGTTAGATTTTATTTTCATGCATTTATTTTTTGTATTTTAGCTTCTTTATTATTTTCTTTATCATCATTATGGGCCTTATATTGGAAGGCTCTTCATATGCTTTTGATGCTCTTTAAATTTCCTTGTGTGTATATTACAGGTCTTTACAATGGAGCAAATGGTATAAATATTCACACCTCATCATCATACATCACGACAGTAACCAAAAACCTATAAATAATCAATTTGTGAGATGTAAGAGAGATCCTACAAGATACACTTTGGGTTACTTTTCTTATTGTAAATTTGTATCAAATTGGTATTAAATCCCTCAACAAGATCCCATTGTAACCCTCTTGAAGGACATAATTGATAATAATAAAGAGGGCACCATTATTTCATATTTTATTTTATCATTATGGTTACATACTTTGCTATATTTTTTATTATTTATTTCATTGCATAGGCGTACGATATAATTTTTAGCATTTTTAGTGGTGATCATGATTGAACCCTATCCACATTGTGTATTCACATCACTAATTCTTGTTTTCTTGGTGTTTGTGAATTACATATATCGTTGTCCCTCGTAGAGACGGTCAATAGTCACGATTGTCCCTGTACGAGATGACCAATAGATGCAGCAGTCTCTCCCTAAGGCAACCTCGGAGAAAAAGGAAAAAATAGTAGAGAACAACATATTCATTGGACTTAGGATATCATAGTAAGCTACTTTGTCCTCCTTTCCTATTTTTAGTAAATAAAAGTAGATTTTTCATAATTAGATAAAGGAATTATAGAGGATTTTTGAGCTTTAAAATATTCTATTTGTGACCATCCCTAGGTCAGACATCCCTTGTTTGTGATTGTCCTTTGGTTAGATGACCTTTATCTGTGGCCATCCCTATCCTAGATGGCCCTTTTTTTTTATCATCCCTATGTTAGACGACCTCTTCTGCAAATCATCCTTTACAGATATGGCCTTTGTTTGACTATTTTTTTGGTCTGATTGCTTGCTACCTAGCCACATGATACTCATGTAGGGTTCTAAATCTGATAGGTTTCTAAAATTAAAATGTTCATTATTTAGAAATATGAATTTTAAATGTTATTTTTATGCATTAGTAAAATATCATGGAATGCTTCTTGCTTATACCTTCTTTTGCATAAAATAAAAGGAACCCCACACACCATGCACCACTTTAACATCAATGAGTTGGACTTCATCCCCAACCATTGATCAAGACCAACGACGGTGGGCTTCATCTCCATCTATTGGCTCACACCCTAGAAACTTAGTGGCCAAAAGTGAGTGGCTTTTTAGAATTCATCACCGAAAGATCCCCTACTCTTGGGTGCACCTAAGGTGGGAAGGTTAGCAGAGCTTTTTTACCACATTGCTCTTTAAGATACTCAGTGGATGTAACTATCATTATTGTCCATGCCTTAAATGCAAGGGTTAAGAGAAAGCAAGGATTTTCAAGTACCAAGCCATTAGATAGCATGACCCCTTTAAAGGGGTAATTTGTTCCCTGAATGTTACCTTGATCCTATATCCAATAGGAAGCCACTTTTTTCCATTTGAGTTACACACCTCGACAAGGGGATGTGCTTGAACTACCTTCTAGTAGTTTTCTATTTTTTTTACCCTTAGTTTCATAGGAGATAGGGGTTTTTCAACATCAAAACACACAAAATAGTATAGGGATTCACAAAGAAAATTTAAAAGAGATAATCATATTGTATACTTTGTTTTTTTCTTTACTGTTTACATAATCAAAGATCATGGTAACTACATGCAACCAAGCTCACTCATGAGCTAGTGTTGCTAAAAACATACAAGGGGGCATAGGACATCTCTACTTCAATCCTGAGGATTTGGTCATTCCCAAATGGTGTCCTGGCCTTCATTATAATGTTAACACCATTTATAGGGAATATGACTTTCAAGATATCTCAATAAAGGAGGCATCTATGGGTCCTCCATACAATCAAGAAGATGAGCTTCTTGATAAAAATTTATCTCGTACTACTGTTAGAAAAAATCCACTCACTAAGGGGCCTAGTAGGGGAGTGCCATGGATCTACATTTGAACTTGATCTATCCATAGATCTGAGCAAGATCATGAATGTGCGCCATCACATATCCAATATGGGTGAGTCACTTTGCTCGATCATCCATGGATGAGTAGAAAATTTGCTAACTTAGATAGGTATGACCCTCATCATCCTCATAGGGTGGCCTCATCCACTTACCTCTATTTTGAGGATGAGGAAGAAGAAGACCCAGGTCATCCTCTTTCTCCCTAAGAAGAATGCTCCATGCAAGCACGTTGTGCCTCTACGCCATCCAAGTACGTGGATTTCTCCTTCAAAATTGAGCATCAAGTTAGCATGGCTTCCCTTGATCATGGTAAATGGGTAGCCAATCCTTTTGGTCCCACAAAATATGCCAAGTCCCTTTGCATTGATACAAGGGATTATAGGTCCCACATGATTGATCTGCTACCTAGGTAAAACACAAATCAACTATGGTTGGACAAGTTACAAAATTATAGAGAATGCCTAGATAAAATTCGAGCAGAGAACCAAAGGGTGCATCAACAGAGGTTGCACAAATAATGACTACAAAAGGTAAAACATGATGAGGTACTCACACCTATTACCTATAGGCAGTAAACCAATCAAATGTGCATTGTGCAATATCATGACCTACCTCCTTATCCAAATCAAAATTTTCCTCCTCATGTGCCCATCTAGCACCCTAGGTCTCAACTACATCATCTGTAAAATCATCAACTAAAATATGAGGCCTATGACAATTTAGAGTCGAAGTATCAGGATCAAGGGTATATTGAATTACTCCATGAGGATGTGGTAGAATATTATATTCAACCACCTCGATCCACCAGGAATATTTTACCTCCTCCTCAAAGACCAATCTAGGAATATGAGATATTATCATCTCAAGCTTATAAGGTATTCATAGAGCACATTAAATCATTATGGAAATAAGGTATAGGTTATAAAAATCCAAAATTCCATCAATTGTGCAACCAACCACTCCATCCTTCGGTTCCTTGTCCTCCATATTCTAATAATTTTGAAATGCCAAGATTGGATAAATTCAAAGGGGATGAGGATGCACAAGAACACATGACTAGCTTTATGAACCTTTATTTCCAGATTCAATATGATGATGCCTTGTTTCTCATAATCTTCTTGATAACACTCTCTAGCCTAGCCTTAGAGTGGTTCAACCATTTACCAAGACATAGCATCTACATCTTTGAGTAGCTCATGAACACCTTCCTGGAATGCTTTTCATTCAGATCAAGAAGAAAGCTAATTTGAATGACTTGTCTAACCTTAGACAATTTGATGATGAGCCAATCACAGACTATGACAATAGGTGGAGAAAGGTGATGTCCAAATTGCCTTTCACCCTACCTATCATAGAACTAACTCAAATGTTCATGAGAATTTCAAAGTAAATTTCACTTCTTATACAACTACAATAATATCATACATTCGAGGAGGCTTTGGCATAGACCAAAGTCATAGAAGACATAAAAGTCCAAGAGGGGGACATTAAACTTTGAAAGGAGTGGAAAAAAACCCTAGAGGCAACAACACACAATAAATACTAAATTTGATCAATCAAGTTGTCTAAAGAGTTCCTAGACTTGAAAAATAAACATCGCTACAACAACCCAATTATCAGGTTCAACCCACTCCTCCATAATATAACAATCAATTTCAATGGAATCAAGCATAGAATCAACCATGTTGCCCACCTCACAACTACATGCCATTGCCTAAATATTTGGTGTCTCTCTTCAACCGATTATGTGAGGCGAAGGCTATAACCCTATCTGAGATTCAACCCCTCAACCCTGATCATCCAAAACCTAAGGGGTATAGAGAGGGCTTGTATTGTCTTTATCATCAACAATATGGTCATGATATCTAGACATGCTATCATTCAAGAACATAGTACAGGACATACTTGATAATAATCAATTACAAATTGATAATCCTCTTGCCCTCGATAACCAATAGATGGGCATATTTAAGGATACCTTACCTAAGCATAAGGTTAAGGAAGACCAAATAATGCAATTCAATAAAATCCATATGGCCCCACTCGATCAGGGATTTGTAGTAATGATATATACTATGACAAGGAACATAAGATATCCTAACCGAGCTACACCACCTATATTTCCAACCAATGCTCTTCATACATCACAACCCTTACCTTAGTCAAACCCTATCCAATTATGCAAGGAGAATATAATTACCTTTTGCAATAATAAGATCAATCTAGCTCTCAATAATGGATTTGATCCTCCACAACACATCATTTCTAGTGTGAATCAGATTCCATATAAGTGAGTCTCAATTGATACAAGTTACTTTATTAGTATCATCACCATGACTACATTCCAACATCTCAACCTTCCACCTTCACATATCACAACATCCACATTCACCTTTCAAGCATTTAATGATGTATTATGCTCCACTATTGGTACAATAGTCCTCCCTATTCAAGTTGGGCTAAATACTATGCCTACATTGTGCCATGTCTTGGAGGGTGCAAGGTAGTACAATATATTTCTTGAAAGGCCTTGGATGAGAGATATGAAGTGCATCCCATCCATAGTGCATCAGTGCCTCAAGTATATACATGAAGGTCAAGTCCATGTAGTCCATGCAGATCCTCATCCCTTCAAGTATTACAATATGATTGATTATCTACAAGATTCTACCTTGCCATACACTCACCTAGATATCCAACCAAATGACACCATCAAAAGTCCAGCTCCACCATTACAACCATCCACTAAATCATCACCACCTCTTCCATATCCGCTATCACCATCAGTTTCTTTCGACATCCCTTCTTCATCATCGGGACTTTCGAGCAAAGAAAAATTGAAGGCACCTATGGAGGAAACCCCACCATCCATCTCCATCATTTCTACAATAGAAATACCAACTCTCATGGAGGAAGGAGAATCATCTACTGTGATGGATGAACCACCTCAAACCACACCTCCATCATCCCCATTATCCTCACCATAAGCCATGGTCCATTTGGCTAACCTTAGTCTCACCGAATGCCTTGTGTAGAACATTACATTCACACTTATCATTAAGTCATTTAGAGATCTAGGTTGTCATCCTTACAAGTATATACCTATCAATACCATTCATGATTCATTACATGAACATGGGGGACAAGTAGAGTACCCTAGGAAGGTTAATGAGGTGTACATACCTCATCCAAGCGAAGGATTTTTTGTAATGATCAATGTGGTCATAGAAGACCAAAACTCTAAGGTTCCATCTAGCATTCCTCCAATGTTACAATCACTTCCAAACCCCTAAATCACCTTCCAATGCCTACCAACCACCTCCAATAGTCTTACAACATATCTTGGATCGGCTAGCCAAAATCAAGATACAAGTGGGTCACCAAAATGATGCTTTACAACAAATCATGAATCAACTCACAAACATTGAGCTACAACAACAAATCACATCCAAGGCCAAACCACCTCCTCTACAACCACAAAATATATCCCAATAGAATCAAGAGTAAAAGCAACAACACTGCCATCCTCGTGATTATACACCACTATCCAAATATATGATATCAAATTTTAATCGATTGTACGAAGAAAAGGCTATTACCTTACCAAATATTTATCCTTCGGATCCTAACCATTCGAAGCCTAAGTGGTATAAATAGGACCTTCACTATCCTTATCATCAACAAAATGGTCATGATATTCATTTATGTCACTCATTTAAGAACATAATATAGGACATACTCGAAAGAAATCAACTTTAAATTGACAATCCTCTCACTACCAATGATCAAAAAATAGGCATAGTTAATGATTTGTTACCTACACTCGATAAATCAAGTAGAGCAACCTAGGAAGGTGAATGAGATACACATAGTCCTATCACCTCATCAAATTGATCCACCTTATCTACCTCATTCAATATGCCAACCTCATACTTGGACTCCATTATCTGAGCCCATGTTGACCATTTTTCAAAAGTTGTAGGAGGCAAAAGAAATTTTTTTACCTGACATACGCCCTTTCGACTCAAATAGGCCTAAGTCTAAGAATTATAGGGTGGATCACTTTTATCTTTACCATAGATAGAAGGGTCATGACATTAATGATTGCATTGCATTCAAAAATGTGGTCCAAGATCTTATCGATAGGGAGGCATTTCCCATAGATGACTCACCCACCTCACCTCAATCAATCACAATTCAGGCTACACCACCTTTGTTGTGACCTCAAGATTAGTTGTAACCTGATAAGTGCAACAAGGTACCTCACCATTACTTAAAACTTCCAATGCCTTCTTTAGTCCTATTTCAAAGGCTTTATGAGGTGCAAGCAATCACATTACCAAAAATAAAACCGAGTAAGTCTAAACCTAGGTCTCACAATGAAAACCTCTATTGTCCCTATCATCGTTAGAATGGGCATGACATCCGAACCTGCTACTCATTCAAGAATCTTGTGCAAGACATGATAGAATAAAATGAGCTCCAAATAGATAGTTCACTCACCTAATCTCATAAGGAGATCAACATTGAATATAATTCCTTACCACAACAAGGAGGGCTAATTTTCATCACTCCTCCCAACCAAGACAATCACATCACATCAAACACAATATCATACTAGGGGTGCTCAAGGTATTACACCTCCCCCATCATCCACATCACAACCAATGAAGAAAGTTGGGGATTCTAAAGGTATCACACCTCCCCCACACTCGTTGATCATCACACACTTTGGGGGTGCTTAAGGTATCACACCTTCCCTCCCTAAAATAAATAAATAAAAAACAACACAAAACATCAAAAATACAAAAAAAAATATTTGCATTACATCATCATGCATTTCATTGTATTCATTGATTAGTTGTATTAGGCATATTCATCCATTGCACTTGCACTAGGACAAGTTGTGTTTGAATTTTTATGAATGACACCATGTTTGTATGCCAGTCATGAGTCTTGAATCAACCTTATCCATCATCATCATTTGCATTTTTCCTTATGAGCAATTTTTCTTATTAAGGGGTCCTCGTAATATAGGATAGATACCAGATGAGTGTAAAAAATGATATTTAGACGGCCACTGACTATTTTACACACACCTTTTAGTTTGAAAAATATCATAGGGAAAACCCCCATGTACCATATAGCATGACCATCCATATTCCCCTTTGTGAGTAATTGTGTTTTTCAACACAACTAATAAGTTGCTATAGGGTGTTCACTAGGACTTTTATTAATTCAGCCATCCCTAATTCTCTTTTCATATTTTATAGAAAGCTATATTGGATTTTAGAAGGTAAGGTCTTGCTTTGATAGTACCTTGCATATGTCAAAATCCCAACACAATTTCACACATTTAACACATGAGTTTGAACAAGGAAGGATGAAACTACAACATAGTCCTTTCCACCTTGAGCGAAAGGTTTTCCTTGCTCATCCTATTATGCACATGGTCTAGGATGCTAATAATTGACAAAAGGACAAGCTCCTTCCTACCCAAGAAATCCCCTTTATCTTCCACAAAATGAGCAAGTTCCCCAAAAAAAATAGTGGTTTTCACCACTAATAAAATCCCTTGCTCCAAAAAGAGTGGTTTTCACCACTAAGCAAAAACAAGAAAAAAAATGAGCAAGTATCCCAAGCAATAAAAAGAAAAGAAGGGGGTAATGAGCTTGAATCCATAGAATCCTTAGTTATTCAAAATCCATGGGGTAATCTCCATTACAAAAATGGTTTTAATGAAACCCGCCTATTAATGGAGGAGTCTTACGCATGGTGATATATCTATCACATTAACAACCTTCTTTTTGTATAGACCAATGTCAGTTTACAAATTAGCTAGCATCTCATGGCTTGTATTGCCTAGTAGTCTAGTCTAGCTACGTCCAAATTTAGGATAAGATGACTATATGATGATTCTCATTATAGAAATGGATTGAATGAAACTTGCTTGACAATGAGGTAGTCTTATGCGTTATAATGAATAACACTTTGCACACACAAGAATATTGAATATATGGGTCTGCATAGCAGACTTATATATTTCAAAGTCTTGTGTAGCCAATATACAAATTTTTAATGGTCAACTAGGGTGTTTGAGTCTCATGGAAAATCTTAAAATTCCCTCATAGCACCTAACTATCTCATTATCATATGTAGTTTTCCTTATGAGCTTTTGCTTATTAAGGGGTCATCGTAATATAGGATAGATACCGGATGAATATCATAAATGATATTTATATGGCCACTAACTATTTTATGCACACCTTTTAGTTTACAAAATATCATAGGGAAAACCCCCACATCCCACACATTTCACCTCACACATTCACACTCAAATGTATACCTTTTGTGACAAGGTTAAAATTTTAATTTATGACTTTTATACATTCTATGGTGTCTAGCATTAGTTTATTAAACATATTTAGATTCATTCATCATGTTTTAAGCAATTAAAACATACATCCACAATTTGCATTAGAACATCCATATAAAAATTAATGCATCTCATACACACTAGATTTGTCATAACAATAACATGAATTCACATTCATAATAAAATAAACAAATCTAAATCATACATCTAACATTAGATGTTGCATCCATACATACACATATCTAGGCATACATCTATGCATCTATACTACAATGTCTAGGTATCGCATCCATACATCACATAATCTAAGCATACATCCATAATTGCATCCATACATAAAACAAAAACATAACACAAACACATGATAAGCCATAATGAAAGACATGATATCATATATATCATAAATAATATACGATACATCATGGTACAAAAATACTTTTAGGCTACAATAGAGTGGATCCTTGGACCTCACACTTTCAAAATAGGAGCATACATTCAAAATTTAGGCTAGCCCTAAACAACCTCTCTCACCTCCACCCTTAGTCCCACTAGAACAAGGCTGAGAAGACCCTTTAACCTCTGACCTATGAAGATGATCTTAGAATATAGGTATTTATTATCTCACTGATGGTTGCCCTGACTTTAGTGTCAACTCTAATGAGAGGCCCTTGAGGAAGAACATGTTTGGAGTATGCCTTCACACCTTCCACCTCATCCTCCAAGCTAATAATGTATGCTTGATCTAACCATTGAAAAGAAGAATATCAGGCTACCTATATCTGTAGTGTGGCCACATCCCCTATAGCCTATCCACATAACCCTACTTACCCCTAATCCATGATCAAATATACCAACCATACCTGAATCTTGCCCACCTCATCTTGGAAACTTTGTAGTTGTACATTTAGAATGACCTTCTACTTAGATAAGCCCCTACCCCTTTGTATCTCCATGGCTAGTTGAATTTACAATAGAGAAATAATAGTATCTCACTCTACCAACTATGCTTGTAAATACTGCACCAAGCCTCTAAGCTAGACATCCTCATCCTACGGGTCCTCATAATTCCCACCCTCATCCTTTGGCTCATCCACTCCATTTATAGGTTGGACCCACTCTCCCTTCATTTTATGACGTACTCGTTATCCATACCCTACCTCTACAAGTACCCTCATATCCTGCCTCCCCTGCCTATCCACCCATAGGACAACCACCCTATCATAAATAAGTGACCAACTAGATGTCATACTCCACAATCATACCAAGATCCTCCACATTTGAACCTACCACGGGTGGATCTATATCATATACCACTGGCATAACTTATATCCACTCTAGTTGTTCCTCATCTCCTCGATTATGAAAGATGATACGCTCACCAAGTATACCCTGATGAACTCTAAACTATCAAGTAACATGATAGTACTAAAATTACTCACACTCTGTACCATGGTGCTCAATAAACCATCATTTGCACCTCACCTATCTCAGTTGCTCTATCGCCCTCATCTAGGTTGGGTAGTCCCTATAAGGTCACCATACTACATGCTCTAGCATAAACCCCTCCAAGGATATTTCATAGTGGGAGATCCTGATCAAATTGGGTCAACTCCAATCTACCTCCTACTCTTGAATCCACTGAGATACATATCTAATCTATAGGTCTACCATCTGTATCCATGATGTTCATGAAATCCCCTTCGATATGTCCACCTATATATGCTCCCAACCCTAGAATTGTAGAAGGAAGTTGCATCCCAATCCATGTCTACCCCATTGGTATATTTGATATAACTCATCATATAAATGAGCCATTAGGGTACTTTCCCAGGCTATTATTAGTGACTCCTCAACAATGTAGTCAACTAACACTTGGACCAGCTCAAAGATGTTCCATGGGAACCTCACTCCTAATGAATTTGGAAGTAAAATATTGGACATGAGTGACATAAGCACTACATGCCTCCTTGTTAGTACCTCCACACTAGACTAGGCCTCCATAAATATCCCACCACTCCCTAAGACCTATGAGCCACCTCCCAGTCCTCACCAAAAATATTCTACATCACCATGTCTCGTTGACCAACATGCATAGAAATGATGGTGCTTCCCTAAATCGACACACAAAGATTCCTTTAAATATCCTCCAATGTGACTGTCATCTCGCCAGTTGGGAGGTGGAAGTTATTGGTTTGACTATCCCATCAGTCAACCAAGGCAGTCAAATAAGATTGATTTGACATCACCACATCTAATCACATCACCTACATAAGGCCAATGGCCTTAAATAATTTCTAATCATCTTTGGTAAGGCATCATCATGTAGTCCTGAATATTGTTGGAAATATATGGTGTGATCTAACAAGTTATATCACATGCGAACAATTTCAACAAACCAAAAAAAACAACACACATCAAAACACTACTAATTATACTTTTAGTGAGGCCATCTCAGGTCAAAATAGTCTCTCCTTACGACCATCCCTGGTCAATACAACCCCCATAATTGTCAAATTTTTGACTGTTGGGATTCAAACCTGATCGTCCCACCCCAAGATAGCCCCAAACCCACAAAAGGGGGACCATATCACCCCAATATGGCCCTAAAATTGATAGAAATGAGATCTAAAATCTCATCCAAAATTCAAAAATCAAGCAATAAAGGAAACATTAAACAACCTACACTATATCTTATCCTAAGGTATGATTCCTTGTTTTAAATTTTTTATTAGTGAGGTTCATTACCTACATTAATTATTGAGGTTCATTTTAAACTGCAAGATAATAAGTAGGAGAATTAGGTGCATACCTTCCTAGCTCTAGTGCCTCCACTCGTCAATGTCCCAGGTTGGTCCATAGTGATAGTGGGTTACCTTTTCGGTAGCACTCTATGTCACAAATTACTCTCCTCCTTTCCACCTCTCTTTTTCTCCAACTAACAACTATGACAAGGACATCAAAAAATATATATATATTTTTGCAAACTCCGCAATCGTCTTGAGGTCAGACGATCACATTTAATGTATCTATCCTACCACGGGATAGCCTTATAATTTACAACCTAAAATATTTTGGTCAAAATCTTGAGTGAACTTCCTATTTAGCAATTTACCCTATACACCTAGTAGTTGTAGGGATTAATTATCCATGCAATCCGATCATATGAGTAGGTTACAATAAGGTCACTTGAACAAAAAATAGCTCCCACATGAATTGAAGTGCTATCATCTCAAATCCCTAAGAAATTCATGCGGTTGGATTGCTCCATGGGATAGATATGTACATTTCTTTATTCCATTTAGCCTCAAGTAACCCTTCTATACAGTGATTTACATCCCAAATGAATTGTTCTGCTATCATCTCAACTCCCTAAGAAAGCTATGTTGTTGGACTTCTCCAAGGGATAGCTATATACAATTACCATTAATGGTAGAAATCATAGTTGTAATGGGATTTTATTCCTTTTTCATTTGTAAAAGTCCTATAAAACCCAAAATAAGTCATCTTGGTCAAGTGACTCGTTGCTTTCATCACTTTCCATCTCCTCATCAACTTGTCACTTGGAGTATTCATCTAGTTACAAAATTCATAATCAAATCAATAATAAAAGACTCAATCATGTGAATTACATTCATTCAAGAATAATTACCAAAGATAAACATGCTCTTCTTGCTTGGAATAGATAAAAATAAAAAAAAAACTCAAATAAAACTATTTTGCATGCTTGAAGTCATCACCTCTAGATTAAAAAGATCTACCCATAGCTAATCAGTTATTATCACCTACAAACTAATAATTTCTACCCATGGCTAAAAAGTCTACCAAAAACTTAAGTTCTTCAACTTGTTGGAAGAAATGATTCAAAAGTGTATGCTCTTTCCAATTAGAATATCTAACATTGATCAGATCAATGAACATCATCAACCCTCAAATTGACTATAGGTCATCTATTTCTCTCTCTGTTGTGCTTTCACACAATGCATCCCAAAAAGGGATATCTGTAGATACCTAAAACACATCATGTTGAGGAGACTACCTATATGGACACCTTTTAAGGCCATATGACCCACCTTGGGCAGCCCTAGGGCTTAACAATGGTTTTCACCACTCAAAAGGAAGGAATTTTCCTTTACAGCCATGACCGTCTTACCTCAATATGACCCCCAACCACAACCATCTTACCCCAATATGGTTTGCAGTCACGACCACCTCACCTCGAGACAATCGTACTAGAAGCAAGTTTCCACCATAGTTCAGATAGTTACACATGCTAGCTAGACATAACTATATAATGGAGGTAGTTGCACGACAGTTTTCAAGAATAATCAGTTACTCTTCTTGATCCTAATCGGTTCTTGGCTTCCCTTTCAAGCTTTGGAATCCCATTTGGAAGTCTATTTAAAGGTGCCTAGCCTTCATTGAAGATATAGAGTTTTCATGCATCAAAGTGTTATCGAACTAAAGAATCAAAGAACTCTCATTCTCAAAGTAATAAAGTGCTACAAAAATTTAACCATAGAGCTTCCAAGTATTCCAATGGACCATCTTGAAGTTTGAAGATTGAATTTGTACTTCTTGCACCATCCAACGCCCTTACTTTGGTGTAAATTCCACCCTTAATTCATTCCTCATGAACGCACCCTTGAACATCAATTCCATAGATCAAACATGGTGTCGTCTCGCATCGGCCACAAGTAATTCTCTCCCAATTTAGCGATTGTCTCGCCTCAAGATGACCCGTATGCATGACATATCACCCCAAGACAACCAACCATCCCGCACAGATATGGCCTTCTGACGAGATATATTTTCCCTATTTTATTGCTTTCATTAGATTTAGCAATATTTTAATTACTTCCTAGCATAGTTAGATTTCATTTTCATGCATTTATTTATCGTATTTTAGCTTCTTTATCGCTTTCTTTATCATCATTATGGACCTTATATTGGAAGGCTCTTCATATGCTTTTGATGCTCTTTAGATTTTCTTGTGTGTAGATTACAGGTCTTTACAATGGAGCAAATGGCATAAATATTCACACCTCATCATCATACATCGCGATAGTCACCAAAAACCTATCAATAATCAATTTGTGAGATGCAAGAGAGATCCTATGAGATACACCTTGGATTAATTTTCTTATTGTAAATTTGTATCAAATTGGTAGTAAATCCCTCAACGAGATCCCATTATAACCCTCTTGAAGGATAAAATTTATATTAATAAATAGGGCACCATTATTTCATATTTTATTTTGTCATTATGGTTACATACTTTTCTATCTAGTTTATCCTTTAATTCATTGCATAGATGTACGATATTTTTTTCAGCATTTTCAGTATGGACTAACACCTTAGCTACCATGTTCATCACCATGTCATCTATACAAAATTCCATGTCAATTTTATGTATTAACATGTAACTTTCCATGTCAACCACGTCACCTACCACATCTATTTTCATATCATCTATACAAACTACTAATATTAGATGTATAGAATATCATGTTATCAAGTGCCACATCATTGATTTTTATTCAAGATGGGTAAGAAAATTTTTTATGATATCGTTAGGTTCCATGTCATTATTATTTATCATGTTATATCTCTTTATGTCACCATAGGTCATGCTAACATCATCTAGTTGATATATAAGGTGTCACATCATCAGGTGCCATTTCAACATGGGCAAGTAAAAAAATCATGATGTTCTTAGGTTCCATATCATCACACAATGCAACATCATTAGTCTTTTCCATACCATATATGTTTATGTCTCCATAGTTCATATGGATGTCATCCAATTTTTATCAAAATTTTGGGAAAGGGGGTTCAAACCCTAAAACTCTAAGATTCATTCCCCAACATGCGCTTTGCTAGCCACTAGGGGCAAGGTAACTTTTTATATGTATATGACTAGAATTTAATATAAACTAACTCTTATGCCAATATATCTCTATTTGATGTTGCACATGTGATGCAAGCACATGTAAAATTGAAATAAACACATTTTCATTTCCTTGCATACCCACCCAAAGAATATTCTTGGGCATATTCCTCTTGAAATTTTAAATTTTGTAAAATGGAGGGAAATTAGAGACATGCATGTGTGAAAAAGTGGTACTTAGAGGTAAAATGATATAAAGTATTTAATGATAGTCCCCTTTAAAGTTTGTAAAGAATCAAAAACATTTACAGTTTATTTGTTTCTATCACAGTTTACCCTATACAACCCTTTTGTTGAATACAATCAATCAAGACATCCTCTCAATCCTATGTAGCAAAACATTTACCAAAAATTAGAAACTCTATCAAGTGGATTAGATATCTTTTCCATGTATGAATGCATATCCATGATGTCTCTAGCACTAGGGTTATGTTTAAAAATGTTCAACCTCTTCTTTTCTTATTTTGTGATAGCTAATTAGTCTATCCTCACATTTGTACTACTATTAGACATTAAAAAACAAATGAAAAAAGGAAATTGATTTTTTGAAAAAATAATCATAAAAAATAAAGAGGTTTTTAAAAAATCTTGAAAAGCTCTATCTTGAAACTAGGGCATCCATATAGTTGAAAATAAAAATAAAAGGATTGAGTGCCAAAGAGAGGAATAAAACAACCTATTGGTGAATATTTCTTCGAGATAATTTTTTCTAAATCTAGTAAAATTCTTGTAATCTAAGTCCACCTAGTGTTTTATCAGAAAAATATTTTTTCCTAAATTTATCATCAGCTTACAAAATTTCCTCTAACTTCCCCAAACATTATTACCCTTGGGAACATTTTAAAAGTTGATTTATTGAGGACTCACAATCAAGTAAAATATATTCACACCTTCTTTGATACCATATTGGATTTCATAGCATTTTTTAAAAATAAAAAGAATTGACACATTACCCAATATTGCTAAAAAATAAATTAATCGCAAATGCACATGATATAAGGGGTGTGCATGGACACCAAATAATCTTACTATAGAAATAGAAATACACTCAAACCAAAAATGAATGGTTGGTATGATGGGGTATTTATACTCAAATAAAAGTTACCTTTAGGTCAAGGTTAAGTAACTAGCCTTTAGGTCTACATTAATAAAATATTACAAAAATACTTTTTCAAGGTTTACAAGAGACCAAAGAGCCTATACATAGAATACAATACAAAGTCAGTCATGGCTTCAAGTGAAGATTAACCACCACATGTTTCAAGAAGTAAATCTATATAAATTGATAACCTCTAAATTTATAATTTTCTTATTATTTCAAATGATAATTTCCACCTAGTTATTAGAATATATAACTATACCACTTATCGATATAGTAATATCTAGCAATATAAGTAGTTTAGAAAAGTGATATTTATATGAAAATACTAATTAGAAAGATATGGCTTCATCCAAAACAACAAGATCTAGGTTAGGTAAATGCATCCAAAAAAATCCTTAGTTTTCATAATTCATAGTGACTCTAAATATTTTGACTAGTAATAATACACTGTATGTTGATGATAAACAATACTCGAGCAAAACCTATTTTTTAATGCTATGTTACTTATCCTACAATGCTACCCAATATTCACAATAATGATATTGCTCTTATCTCTATCCCAAAAAGTGAAGTTTTTGGGAAAATATTACAAGGAAGGAATAAAAAAAAAACGTGAAATCATTAGATATATGACAAACTAAAATATTTTAGAGTAAAATTCCAATGGAGTAGAAATGATAATTTAAACCTAAGAAGTATGGAAGTATTAATTTGTTGCTAGAAATTTTCCATGCAAATATAGTATGGAAGTTGATTCTCTTTATATAAAAGTGTTTTCATGTCATTAACAAAATAAGAATTCTTTATAATTCAACTTTATGATCTATGGGTAAACTCCATGGGTACAATCATATAATAAACAAAGTGATTGCTATAAATGTTTATTTAATGTTCAATCACATCTAAGTAAATCCAAGATGATCAATACCATTTGAGAGAAATAAAAAATATACATTGATGAGAGCTACCTAATAAAACATCTATACACAAAAATTAAAGATATTCAATTATTTGGTAGGACAATATTGAGATCTAAAATAAAATATAAAATTCTATGATGAAACCCTAGATAAGCTTCAGGGAAGTCAACTATTTTTATATAGCTCAAAGGGTAGATAAACTTGGCCTATCATTTTCTCAACATGGGAATTATTAGGAGGATATAAATAAACATTGATTACATCTAAATCAATTAGAAACCATATATTTGCACAACATAGGTACTATATGTACCCTCCAAGAAGATATCTAAGTAGACTTACAAAAGAAAACACACATACCAAAACAAGAAATATCGACCATTTTCTAGTTTCTTCTATATAAACATTTAACCTTAAGGTAGATCAAATACACTTAACACACTTATCATCTACATAATACAATATTACTCATTAAATTATTAAATACCTTCAATTAAAAATATAAAGGTGGATCATTAATTTCATCATACTCGAAAAATGTGATTTTCTTAAATTGGGTGAACTATTGACCTATATATGTATCGAAAGAACATAGAAAAAAATTGGACCTAAAATAAAAAATATCTTACATAAGGACATATTATATTTACAATAATTATTGTTATATCAAGTATTTAGGAGATACAAAATACTAAGAAACGAGTATTTTTGTTATATTTGAATTTTACAAAGATTATAAACGTTGGTTTCACTGATAATACTTCTATTCCCATACTTTTTCTAAGGTTTGTTCCAATGGTAAAATCTTGGGTTCAATACAAATATAAAGTTCCATTAGATAAGGATACAAACTAGGATTCATATATTTATGTCAATTTGGTTAATGTGAATGTTTATATACTAAAATAAACTTGTGTCAAACAATATCTTAGAGGTATCAAGTTGAGATAGGCATTAACTTCTTAATATCTATTTGATTTAGTTTTAATTGTTGAAATCACCTATGAAAGGAACTATCTCATATATTGAATTTTGTTGAAGCTTTGAAAATAGTGATTTGTTAGAGGAGATCTATAAGTCTTGCAAAGAAAAATTAGCACAAATAGAAACATATTGAGTTGAGAAGTTACAAAATCAAAACTTTAAATGGGATCTCCTTAGAAAAGAGGATGGCTAAAAATATATTTAATGGGAAAATGGATCAACTAAATATAGATCATTACTTCATGCATGGATTTATTGTATTTTGGGGGTTGATAATTAGCAATGTTAGTGATTTATAGCAATGTTGATTATTCTTGATGCTTGTCTCATCCTTACATTTGCAAAAATCTAGATAATAAATGGAACAATCATGAAACATCCATATAGGATGTGAAATATAAGTAAAATAATTATATCTAAGAAAAAATATCATATTTTAATGGAGGTGATGTTGTGTCATGATACTTACTATAATGTATATGGTGCTTAAACCAAATATAGCCATAGATGATTAATTTTATACATTAGTTATGTTTCATGTTGATTGCCACATCTATGCATGCTACTTATTTTTTAACTTTTGAGGCATTTCATTTTTATCCTATGGCTAATATCTAAGTGAACAATCAAATATAATTGAGAGGTACATATATAGGCATGGTTGATCATCGTGTATTTTCTAAATGTAAGAATGACATGAATTGAAGTCTTCAACAAAATTGAAATATAGACATCCTTTTATAAAGAAATATTACAATATATTTATTGGTATTAAGAACAAGTTTTAATATTTACAAGGAGTACTAGTTGAGGTTAAAATGTTAGCATTAAAATTGATGTCTTGTTCCTTTGGGACAATGCAGTGGTTAGGTATTTGGGCTCTATTTTGGGAGACCCATATTCAAACCACAATGAGGTGTGTGTGAGTATGTATGTCAATGAGCTTGTGACTAAAAAAAAAAAATTGATGTCCTTTTTTTCTCAACTAGATGCATTTCTAAAAGTTATATATTTGTTTTC
Organism: Wollemia nobilis; assembly: GCA_028583015.1. Classification (NCBI taxonomy): domain Eukaryota; kingdom Viridiplantae; phylum Streptophyta; class Pinopsida; order Araucariales; family Araucariaceae; genus Wollemia; species Wollemia nobilis. Next base: position 734,852 of record JAQPPZ010002555.1, on the reverse strand, counting down.
CCACATTGGAAAAAGTATTTTTACTATATAAATCACCTTGCATATGGATATATAGAAGATATGCATGCATAGTAACATATGGAACATGTAGCTCTCGAGGATTACATGGATTGCTAAGTGCTTGTATGGCCAAGAATTTACCAAGAAAACACCCAGGTTCAAACCTTGGGGGCAACCTATTTGCAAAGGTAGTAGTCTGATATGAATCCTCTGAGTGCACGCTAGACCGATGATGATAGTATGAATCCCGAGTGACTGGTGGTCCCCTTCACATTAGGTTAACAATAACAAAGCAGAATAGATTTGGTGGAAGCAGACCCTATGATTTTAACCTTGCACTTATTAGTTACTAAAGATAGTATGGTTGTGATCAAGTCTCCTATGTAACCAAAAAAAAACACATAACCATTACTAAAAATTTAGTTACAACATCTAATAAACTTCTAATGGATGCATTTCTAGTTATGTCCTAAATTATCCAAAAGCATAACTACATTTTAATTACTAAAAATTATATCTGTATTTTCTCACCTTGGCAAAATTATTTTTACTATATTTATATACATCTAGAAGTTATGTATGCATAATAACATATGGAACATATAACCATTACTAAAAAAAATAGTTACAACATATAATTAACTTCTAATGGATGTATTTCTAGTTATGTCCTAAAGAATCCAAAGACCTAACTAAATTTTAATTACCAAGTATTTTGGGTAATTACATAATAATTTAAACATCATACATAAAAATACTATATTGAAGATATTTAAAGGATACATATCATTAATTTGGATTTGATATGCTTCTATATTTAAAATCTCAAATAACATAAGAAATTATTTGCTTAAAAAAATTAATACATTAATACATGTAATTAGGTGCTTTGCTTATTAATAATTAGTTTGAGAGTGAATTTAATATAATGGGAACTAATTAAACAAATCCATTTAAATGCATTTCTTGTCCAACAAAAAAATTTAAAAAATTGTTTGACATCATTTTCGAGAGACCCAATTTCAAGCCTCAACGAGGAGGTGTTTGTGAGTAAGCATGCTCAAAAAAATATTAATGTTCTAAAAATTTGAGAACAAATATGTCAAAAATAAGAATGAAATTTTAATGTTAATTTATAGGGTGGCTATAACACATCGCATCAAAGAAAAGGGTGGCTATAACACATCACATCAGGGTAAAAAGATGTATTATACTCTTTCCACCCAATATTAATTGGATGAGGAATGTTGGAAAAAAATAAACTATATCTTTAAAATTATATTATTTATTTATGTTTTCTAAGTTTATATAAGAAAATATTATTTTTATTTTAAAACTAAATTAAATAATATTAAATAGTACGAGTTCAAGTGATTAAAAATATAGATTTTCAAGGTAAATTTTATATCTAAAATGAAACACTACACAAATAATATCATGATGTACTATACATATATTTACATATTCATAATTGTAAGTTGTTAGTTGTAATATTATAACTAATATAATACAAATAAAATATTGGTTATGAGAAAAGATATATATATATATATATATATATATACTTTTTTTTGTTGAAAATGTATACTAAAACAAGATTATTTACAAGTTTGGATGGGACTCCTCCTAGCCTTACCCAACAAGAGACACTATTTCCTCTTTTCAATTTTCCAAAAAAATTACTCAACTCTAAAGCCCAAGATCCTAAGAACTAACAACTTTTCGTTATAGCAGTAAAAGAAGATCTACATTGGATCCAAATCTTCTAAACCATATGTCTGCATTGGTTTTCTAAATTAACCAAACATTGGATTTTCTAACTAACTTGCCAAAGCCTCTTGTCCTTAGTAGCCATGCCACTATGCCATTGAACCCCTATCTCCTTCTCAGTACTTGTATTAACCATGAAATATGTCATTGTATGGGATCAAATCATCTAATTCCCTCCACAAATTCTTAATTTGAGTGACAAGAATCCTTAACCTCCATGTCTCCAAAGCAAAGTTCCTCATACAATATCGAGCCCCTACCAATATTTGAGATTATAATTATATGATTATCCTCCTATAACCTTGTCTTACCACCTAGATAGAAGTAAATTTGATAGTTGAGACTTCTACTTCATTATTCATGATATTACCCAGTCCCTATAGTTCCCAATAGAGAACTGCCCCAATATGATTCTTGCAAATCACTCAAATTATAGATCTACTCAGATTACATTTTATAACTCCACCACTATTATTTTTTTTAATTTACATGGTGGAATCGATAGCCACCATGAATTTAGGTAGGTTTATTGGCTTTTATGGTTGCCATAGTATTTTGCATTGTCCATATTAGAAGCTACCACATAGTTATTCACACAATCTACCCCTATAACCACCATGCCATAATAATTTTAAACCTTTTACATTGTTGAAAGCATTAGGAAAGGGATAAGTGTTTAGTTTGGCAAGGCTCAAGATTTAAACAGTGGAAATCCACCCCCCTTATGGGATAAGCGTTTAGTTTTCTCTTTAGCATACACTACCATATATTTCATGACTTTGATCTAAATGACTTGCCAGAGACCATTCTAGGATGAAAAAATTCTATAAATATTTTGCCATTTCTCTCCAACCATAATGACCACCAAATAAATTTTATTCCAAGCTTCCACTTGATAAAAAGAACTTCAAAATTAAATCTACCCCTCTTCCATATTTCCCAAATATTAATTCAATTTATAGATCATCATTGAATCATATTTTATAAGATAAAAACCATATTTACAAAATTTAGCACATGTTAGGGCACTCAAACGTTAGGTAGTCATATTTTTCCTCACTTTTATAGCATAAAACACACCATGATGGGTCAATGATCCGTCTAAGCCTTAGATTATCAAAGGTAAGAATTTCATTATGCATGAACTAATAGGCAAATAAGTTTACCTTCGTTCAATCCTTGGACTCCTAAATATTTTTCCAATACTCAACTTGATAAGCATGAGGAGGAGGTTTTAGAAGTATATTTTCATATCCATACTTCACCATGTATACTTGAAGGCTCCCATAGCCCCAAGATAATTCATCCTTTTCATCCCTACTTGTGAGAAATATTTTTGTCAAGATTTTAGTCATGACATGTACCAATTCCAAAGGGATTGTAATTGGTTGCTTGTCCAACTTCTTAAACTATATAAATGTATAATCCCCTATATGGTTGGTATTGACATAACTTTCAATATTGATCGAACCCTTGCTTTCTATGGTTGTTTTTGTTGGTTTCAATTCTAGAAATTTAATAATTATAGGTGGGTATTGATCCATTAATGATTAATCTATCCAAAATTGTGCCTTCTCCCCTCTCCCCGCATGCAAATCAATCCATATTTCACTACCTAAGATCCTAGATTTAGTGACTACAACACTATGGACCCATTACCATCTAAAGGGAGATGAGTTACCTCATATGGGTTCACGTCCTAAATATTTACTTGTTAAAACTCTGTTGAATAAAAATATTGGTTGGGAGATCCACCTCTAGTGAAGCTTTTCATTCCAATCCTCCCTTTGCCTTGGTATGGCTTACTTTATCCTATCCCACTAAATCTTATTTACTCTCTCCTTTTGCTCCTCCCCATAAAAATATTCCAATCATCTTGTCCAACCCATTTCACATGGTATGTGGGACAACCATGATAGAAGAAATGTAGATTGGTATGACATGAATGACAGATTGCAAAAAATTTAATATACCCCCAAAGTCTAATAATTTATGAGATAAATGGTTAGTTGTTTCTTTAATACAGTCCAAAATATTCCCAATAGAAGTAAATTTGAGATTCTTTAATCGAGCCCCTACCAATAGAAGTAAATTCTAGATCTACTCAGATTACCTTTTATAACTCCACCATTATTATTTTTTTAATTTACATGGTGGAATCGATAGCCACCATGAATTTAGGTAGGTTTTTTGGCTTTTATGGTTGCCATAGTATTTTGCATTGTTCATCTTAGAATATACCACATAGTTATTCATGCAATCTACCCCTATAACCACCATGCCACAATCATTTTAAACCTTTTACATTGCTGAAAGCATTAGGAAAGGGATAAGCATTTAGTTTGGCAAGGCTCAAGATTTAAACAGTGGAAATACACCCCCCTTATGGGATAAGAGTTTAGTTTTCTCTTTAGCATACACTACCATATATTTCATGACTTTGATCTAAATGACTTGCCAAAGACCATTCTAGGATGAAAAAATTCTATAAATATTTTGCCATTTCTCTCCAACCATAGTGCCCACCAAATAAATTTTATTCCAAGCTTCCACTTGATACGAAGATCTTCAAAATTAAATATACCCCTCTTCCATATTTCCCAAATATTAATTCAATTTATAGATCATCATTGAATCATATTTTATAAGATAAAAACCATATTTACAAAATCTAGCACATGTTAGGGCACTCAAACGTTAGGTGGTCATATTTTTCCTCACTTTTAGATCATAAAACACACCATGATGGGTCAATGATCCGCCTAAGCCTTAGATTATCAAAGGTAAGAATTTCATTATGCATGAACTAATAGGCAAAGAAGTTTTCCTTCGTTCAATCATTGGACTACTAAATATTTTTCCAATACTCAACTTGATAAGCATGAGGAGGAGGTTTTAGAAGTATATTTTCATATCCATACTTCACCATGTATACTCGAAGGCTCCCATATCCCCAAGATAATTCATCCTTCTCATCCCTACTTGTGAGAAATATTTTTGTCAAGATTTTAGTCATGACATGTTCCAATTCCAAAGGGATTGTAATTGGCTGCTTGTCCAACTTCTTAAACTATATAATTGTATAATCCCCTAGATGGTTGGTATTGAAATAACTTTCAATATTGATCGAACCCTTTCTTTCTATGGTTGTTTTTGTTGGTTTCAATTCTAGAAATTTAATAATTATAGGTGGGTATTGATCCATTAATGATTAATCTATCCAAAATTGTGCCTTCTCCCCTCTCCCTGCATGCAACTTAATCCATATTTCACTACCTAAGATCCTAGATTTAGTGACTATAATACTATGGAACCATTACCATCTAAAGGGAGATGAGTTACCTCATATGGATTCACATGTCCTAAATATTTACTTGTTAAAACTCTGTTGAATAAAAATATTGGTAGGGAGATCCACCTCTAGTGAAGCTTTTCATTCCAATCCTCCCTTTGCCTTGGTATGGCTTACTTCATCCTATCCCACTAAATATTATTTCCTCTCTCCTTTTGCTCCTCCCCATAAAAATATTCCAGTCATCTTGTCCAACCCATTTTATATGGTATGTGGGACAACCATGATAGAAAAAATGTAGATTGGTATGACATGAATGACAGATTGCAAAAAATTTAATATACCCCCAAAGGCTAATAATTTATGAGATAAATGGTTAGTTGTTTCTTTAATACAGTCCAAAATATTCCCAATAGAAATAAATTTGAGATTCTTTAATCGAGCCCCTACCAATAGAAGTAAATTCTAGATCTACTCAAATTACCTTTTATAACTCCACCACTATTATTTTTTTTAATTTACATGGTGGAATCGATAGCCACCATGAATTTAGGTAGGTTTTTTGGCTTTTATGGTTGCCATAGTATTTTGCATTGTCCATATTAGAAGCTACCACATAGGTATTCATGCAATCTACCCCTATAACCACCATGCCACAATCATTTTAAACCTTTTACATTGTTGAAAGAACTAGGAAAGGGATAAGCGTTTAGTTTGGCAAGGCTCAAGATTTAAACAGTGGAAATTCACCCCCCTTATGGGATTTAGTCAAACCAATTGGTCTATACATCAAACCTCATCAGTATTAATTTTAATTCAACCTTCCAAGGGTTTTTTCCAACTAGCTATGTCCTGCCCCTCTTGCATTATAGCTTTCTTCTCCATTCTCTCTATATCAGCTTGAGTTTTATCTTTAGCATACACTACCATATATTTCATGACTTTGATCTAAATGACTTTCCAGAGACCATTCTAGGATGAAAAAATTCTATAAATATTTTGCCATTTCTCTCCAACCATAATGACCACCAAATAAATTTTATTCCAAGCTTCCACTTGATACGAAGAGCTTCAAAATTAAATCTACCCCTCTTCCATATTTCCCAAATATTAATTCAATTTATAGATCATCATTGAATCATATTTTATAAGATAAAAACCATATTTACAAAATCTAGCACATGTTAGGGCACTCACACGTTAGGTGGTCATATTTTTCCTCACTTTTATATCATAAAACACACCATGATGGTTCAATGATCCGCCTAAGCCTTAGATTATCAAAGGTAAGAATTTCATTATGCATGAACTAATAGGCAAAGAAGTTTACCTTCGTTCAATCCTTGGACTACTAAATATTTTTCCAATACTCAACTTGATAAGCATGAGGAGGAGGTTTTAGAAGTATATTTTCATATCCATACTTCACCATGTATACTTGAAGGCTCCCATAGCCCCAAGATAATTCATCCTTCTCATCCCTACTTGTGAGAAATATTTTTTTCAATATTTTAGTCATGACATGTACCAATTCCAAAGGGATTGTAATTGGTTGCTTGTCCAACTTCTTAAACTATATAAATGTATAATCCCCTAGATGGTTGGTATTGAAATAACTTTCAATATTGATCGAACCCTTGCTTTCTATGGTTGTTTTTGTTGGTTTCAATTCTAGAAATTTAATAATTATAGGTGGGTATTGATCCATTAATGATTAATCTATCCAAAATTATGCCTTCTCCCATCTTCCCGCATGCAACTTAATCCATATTTCACTACCTAAGATCCTAGATTTAGTGACTACAACACTATGGACCCATTACCATCTAAAGGGAGATGAGTTACCTCATATGGGTTCACATGTCCTAAATATTTACTTGTTAAAACTCTGTTGAATAAAAGTATTGGTTGGGAGATCCACCTCTAGTGAAGCTTTTCATTCCAATCCTCCCTTTGCCTTGGTATGGCTTACTTTATCCTATCCCACTAAATCTTATTTCCTCTCTCCTTTTTCTCCTCCCCATAAAAATATTCCAGTCATCTTTTCCAACTCATTTCATATGGTATGTGGGACAACCATGATAGAAAAAATGTAGATTGGTATGACATGAATGACAGATTGCAAAAAAATTAATATACCCCCAAAGGCTAATAATTTATGAGATAAATGGTTAGTTGTTTCTTTAATACAGTCCAAAATATTCCCAATAGAAGTAAATTTGAGATTCTTTAGTCGAGCCCCTACCAATAGAAGTAAATTCTAGATCTACTTAGATTACCTTTTATAACTCCACCACTATTATTTTTTTAATTTACATGGTGGAATAGATAGCCACCATGAATTTAGGTAGGTTTTTTGGCTTTTATGGTTGCCATAGTATTTTGCATTGTCCATATTAGAAGCTACCACATAGTTATTCATGCAATCTACCCCTATAACCACCATGCCACAATCATTTTAAACCTTTTACATTGCTGAAAGCACTAGGAAAGGGATAAGCGTTTATTTTGGCAAGGCTCAAGATTTAAACAGTGGAAATCCATCCCCCTTATGGGATTTAGCCAAACCAATTGGTCTATACATCAGACCTCATCAGTATTAATTTTAATTCAACCTTCCAAGGGTTTTTTCCAACTAGCTATGTCCTGCCCCTCTTGCATTATAGCTTTCTTCTCCATTCTCTCTATATCAGCTTGAGTTTTATCTTTAGCATACACTACCATATATTTCATGACTTTGATCTAAATGACTTTCCAGAGACCATTCTAGGATGTAAAAATTCTATAAATATTTTGCCATTTCTCTCCAACCATAATGACCACCAAATAAATTTTATTCCAAGCTTCCACTTGATACGAAGAGCTTCAAAATTAAATCTACCCCTCTTCCATATTTCCCAAATATTAATTCAATTTATAGATCATCATTGAATCATATTTTATAATATAAAAACCATATTTACAAAATCTAGCACATGTTAGGGCACTCACATGTTAGGTGGTCATATTTTTCCTAACTTTTATAGTATAAAACAAACCATGATGGGTCAATGATCCACCTAATCCTTAGATTATCAAAGGTAAGAATTTCATTATGCATGAACTAATAGGCAAAGAAGTTTACCTTCGTTCAATCCTTGGACTACTAAATATTTTTCCAAAACTCAACTTGATAAGCATGAGGAGGAGGTTTTAGAAGTATATTTTTATATCCATACTTCACCATGTATACTTGAAGGCTCCCATAGTGATGCAGGAGCATCCGAGGGCAGCAGAGCAATCCTACACCAACCAACAGGGAAAGAAGCCAAGGCAGAGGGAGGGTCACAAAATCATGACCAAATCAAGAAGCAGGGCAAAGGCGGACGGAGGGTCGTGAAATCGCGACATGTCACGAAATCACGACCAAATCAAGAAGCAGGGCAAGGGCGGATGGAGGGTCACGAAATTGCGACATGTCACGATTTTGTGACATGTCACGAAATTGCGACCAAATCGAGAAGCAGGGCAAAGGCGGACGGAGGGTCACGATTTCACGACATGTCGCAAAATCGTGACCAAAACCAGAGGCAGAGGTTACGACGGATGGAGGGTCGCAAAATCACGACATGTCACGATTTCGTGACATGTCACGAAATCATGACCAAAACAAAAACAAAGGCTACAGCAGTACGAAGGGTTGCAAAATCGTGACATGTTGCGATTTTGTGACATGTCACGAAATCGTGACCAAAATAGAAACAGGGGCTACGACAGTACGGAGGGTCATGATTTCGTGACATGTCGCGAAATCATGACCGTAGCTTAAGAACGAAGGCGTAGAAAAAGACGTCGTGATATCGTGACATGTCACGATATCATGACCAAAGCAGAGGAAAGGGGGACTCGATGGAAATACGTCGTGATATCACGACCGGTAGCATTTTTGCGACAAAAGATGAGCCAAATACCAAGAGGTGGAAAGTGACACGTGGTGAACACCTGGGCAACGAAGCGACATGGGGAGGTGAATGAAAGGTTCGGGAAGAGGAAACGAAGGGCCGCCAGCTGGAAACGGAGTGTCACCTAGGAACATTTAAAAAGGGAAACAAAGGCATGCACAAGGGGGGAAAAATTGCTAAAAAAAAAAAAATCGAGAAGATAATAGTGCGAAAAAGACACCATTCTTTGGCGACTTATGAATAATCAGCCGTGACTGTTATTTTCGTCTGTGACTGTAATGTTCAGTCGTATGTGAATAACATAAGATGTTTTATTTTTGTTTCTGTGATTCTGGCTCTCGATCAATTATAAAAATGATTTCTTTTTCACTGTGATTATGGTTCTCGATCACATAGCCCCAAGATAATTCATCCTTCTCATCCCTACTTGTGAGAAATATTTTTGTCAAGATTTTAGTCATGACATGTACCAATTCCAAAGGGATTGTAACTGGCTGCTTGTCCAACTTCTTATACTATATAAATGTATAATCCCCTAGATGGTTGGTATTGAAATAACTTTCAATATTGATCAAACCCTTGCTTTCTATGGTTGTTTTTTTTTGTTTCAATTCTAGAAATTTAATAATTATAGGTGGGTATTGATCCATTAATGATTAATCTATCCAAAATTGTGCCTTCTCCCCTCTTCCCGCATGCAACTTAATCCATATTTCACTACCTAAGATCCTATATTTAGTGACTACAACACTATGGACCCATTACCATCTAAAGGGAGATGAGTTACCTCATATGGGTTCACATGTCCTAAATATTTACTTGTTAAAACTCTGTTGAATAAAAATATTGGTTGGGAGATCCACCTCTAGTGAAGCTTTTCATTCCAATCCTCCATTTGCCTTGGTATGGCTTACTTTATCCTATCCCACTAAATCCTATTTCCTCTCTCCTTTTGCTCCTCCCCATAAAAATATTCCAGTCATCTTGTCCAACCCATTTCATATGGTATGTGGGACAACCATGATAGAAAAAATGTAGATTGGTATGACATGAATGACAGATTGCAAAAAAATTAATATACCCCCAAAGGCTAATAATTTATGAGATAAACGGTTAGTTGTTTCTTTAATACAGTCCAAAATATTCCTTCAGACAACTATCTTTAGTTTTTTGAAATGTGGGACCCTCAAATAGACCATTGGAAGAGAAGTCATCGTGAATCCCAAGATCTCTAGAATTTTGTCCTAAAACCTTCGATCAAGAATAAATAAGGCCACTTTGGATTTATTATCATTGATGATTTGTTTTGTGGCTCTAATATAAAAATTAAGACTATCTCTTATCATTCGTGCTTCCCTAAGGTTGGCCACTCCCATCTATCCTGTGTCATCCATAAAATGTAGGTGAATTAAAACTTCTTCGTCCACCCTGATACTTGTAAGCAAACCTTAATGTCTTCTCCTCAAGATAATTCTATCCAAGCCTTTAGCGAATATGTGAAAAATATAAGGGGAACAATGATCCCTCTAATGAAGACCTCTAATGGCTCCAAATGGTTGTGAAGGAAGACCATTGATTAACACTGAGTATGTTAGAATAGAGACTCAACTCATGACCCACTCTATCCAATCCTAAGAGAAGCAAAAGTTTACCATCATCCTTGAAAATAAGCTCCACTCCACCCTATCATAAGCCTTTGACATATTCAATTTTATGAACATTTCTCTATTTCTAGATTTTTGCATTGAGTGGATTACCTCTTGAGCTAGAACCACACCATCTAAGATATGTCTACCCTCTATAAAACCCCAATTTTATGAGGAGATAATGTTGTCCAGGAGAGGTTTTAGTTACTCAACCATTACCTACATTATTATTTTGTATATGACATTGCATAAGGTGATAGGTCTATAATTTGAAATATGCACCCCCTCCTCCCCCCCTTTTTTTTTAAGCGAAAAACCCCTTGTGGAGCCGCCTTGGTCTAAGAGACCACAAAAAGGGGGTTCTACACCATCAAATTCACCTGGGGGTCACACCCAAACCTGCCCACACCAACATTATCAATTGGATTTTGGATACCCAATTCAGCTTTTTGGTAGGGTGGATATTTGAACCTGGGACCTCCCTTGGAGGATTGCCCTCTCCTCTCCAACTCACCTACAACACTTGGGTTACCCCCTCCTCCCATTTAAAAATTACGATGATGAATTTATTATTTAATTTTTTAAGTATTCTTTTATTGCCCCTGGACTCCTCTATGAAAAACATTACATCCTCCTCCAATATATCCTAGAACGTATAAAAATTGATTGGGAAGCCATTTGGGCTTGGCATTGTTTTGTGCTCATGCTAAAGACTACATACTTTAGCTCCTCTCTATCAATGGGTTTAAGTAGGGCTTGGTTTTGTTCTTCAAATATGATAGAGGGAATGGTAGCAATAACTTATTTTTTAGCCTCTTCATCCTACACTAGACCTTCCTTAAATAATTTAGCAAAATAATCCATTAAATGGGAATACATACTTGGTATCATATCAAAGAAGATCTCGTTCTCATACAAAAGAGCTTTCATCTTGTTCATATTTCTCCTAGCACAAGCATATTAATGGAATAAATTAATGTTTCTATCCCATTCTAGTAACCAAGCAATTCTTGCTCTTTGTTTCTAGTAGATATCTTCTTGTTCATCAATGCCATCTATCGCTTTATGCAACTCATCATCCTCTTATTTGAGTTGCTCTATAATTATTTCTTCCCTAAAAATTTTTTGCACCTCATCCCATCTAGCCACCAATGGAGCCCTTTGGATTTGGAAGTCCAACTTGTTAGATCACCTCCATTGTTTTAGTTGATCCTTGACATAGTGAAGCTGCTTATGGAATCTAAATATTGTTATCCCATATTGGGGCATCCCTCTTCCCACCATTGCCAATTTTTCTTTCAAAATTCTTCCTTCTGTAACATTTTTTTAAATCTAAATAGTTTTTCATGTTGCTCCATCTTGATCCCCTCCTCTAACATAATGGAAAAGTGATATGAGACTAGATCATCCAAAATATTAAATTTTAGATTCCATTTCACAAATACGTCCTCAAAAACTAGAAAATGATCTAACTTCACCTTCCTGCAATGTGGCTTCCTCCTCTTGTTATTCTAATTATAGCTAGTTCTAGGGCACTTAATATCCACCAATTGTAATGCATGGACTTGAGAAATCATGAGCTGATCCCCTAAGTCTGAAACTAGAGTTCCCCCTTCCTAATATCTACGAGATCCCCAATGATGATTCAGACCCTGATTTTCATACCTCTACTACTCCTGTGATTAAAACCAAAGCCCCAAAGGTTTCTAATATAAAACCAAGAGCGATGAAATGCTCTTCATCCAAATTCCTCTCGAACCATGGCCCTTCCATCACAAGAGCCTCTCCATAGCTTAAAAAACTCAAGGTAAACTCGAACTCCCTAGCTAAATCTAGTGAGCCATGTAATACCTATGAATCTTCTCCAAATAAATCCAATGAGGTTGCAAAAACACCTGATCAGGTGGACTTGAATATTAAAAACATTAGTTCTCTACGAACATCGAATGTTTCAATTTATATGAATGCTCTTTGCACTATGATCCTCGATCACTTGGCTAGCTCTACGACCACCCTATCTGTAGCTACAAAAATAGTGAAGTCCTAATGGACTATCATCCAACAAGTGGCAAAAAATCTAGGGACCATTTGTTTGCAACTCAGCTCCATTTTCAATGATGCAAAGGAAATACGCACTACCCTTGGCAACAACTGAAGACTCGACCTTGACTATAGGGTCCCTCTATGGGATGGGATCAACCTTAGGTATGGGATCATCCCTCCTGTATTGTTGGCCCTACATTTTTTATCTTTTGAGATCTTTACTTTTTGTGATAGACTCTGTTAAGTTGGCTAATAAGCCTGATGTAATCAAGTTACAATTTGGATGTACTAAGGTTTTGGGGACCCTATCAAAAACCTTACTTTAATGCTAATATTCTTACTTACCAATAAAAAAAAAATACCCAACATCAATCTAAGCTATATCCTCCCTCAAGACTCTCATATTATGCATTGCTTTCCATTGTTGAATATGTCAATCGAGGTTGTGGGCCCCATAGAAATTTATAATTAAAACCTACTCAGTTATCACATTGTTTCTAAAATGGGATATAAGTACACCCCTTCAAGCTATATTCTCTATAGTCATTCATTCAAAGAGTTCCAAAAGGTAATTATCCCCCTTGATACCTCTTGGGAAACCACTTCCATATTACCAACACCCCTCTAAAGTTTATTTATTGTATTATACATAAGATCCAACAATATTTTGGTCTTTTGGATAAGCAAATAAATTGTTTTACTTTTCTCTAAGGGTCTTTGTACAATATATTGATGGGTTCTATTTTTTAAACCCCTAATATTCCATGATTTTATAATCATTGGTTACCTTGATACCAGTAAGAGTCTATTATCCTCAACAATCCCTCAATGACCAATTTGTCTCCTTGGGATGTTATTAATTCCTTATTTGATTTTCTACCCACTCCTTGAGAGTTGTTATTCTGTGATATTTTCTCCACCTAAATAATCCCTAAAGTTAGATTCTCTTTCTTATTTTCTACAACACCCATAATAACATCATTTACTATTGGTTGATCCTAGTTATGCACTATCAATATCCTTGTCATCTCTGGTTGTGGTAACTCAATTACTATTGGTTTCTCTTGATTATGCACTATCAATTCCACTATCATCTCTGATAGTGGTAACTCACCGCACTCTATTACTATTGAAGGAAGTTCCTAAACATAAGTGTTATTAATTTCTCTACTCCCATCCACTCCTTGCATAATTTGTTCTTATCCATATTCCACCAATGTCTTGAATATCTCATAACTATTTGAGAGATTGGATTAGGTTTTATCCTTGCCATGTTTTTTCTTTTGCCTCCTCCTTATTTTAGGATATTTAAAACCATATCCCTTTGCCCCTCATTGAGAAGTATTGATTGATCCTTTAATGACTATAAAATTACTCTCCTTAGGAGGATTTGATGTTTCCAAAGAGACCTCCATTTCTATGTTCATAATGTTTGGATAGGATCAAGCCAAATATCCATATTTGTGGAAAAATCTGCATCTAAAGGGAAAATCTTCATAATCTAATTATTGAATCCAACATAGCCTTGAAATTTTTAGTTCCACCTCTACTAAAAGAGGTTTTTTGAGATCTATTTCAACACATATTATAGCATAAATGATTGTTTTTCCTTCTATCATGTCTCTAGAGACACCAAAAAACCTTCTAAGAAAGTTATCTATGGTTTCCAACATCTACTCCAAAAATCCAATGGAAGTGCAAACAATCAAACCCAAACTAGGACAATAGTGGGTTCAATTCAAGGATCAAATACCAATATCTAGGGTTGGACAAATAATCTTGTTAGACCATGATTCCTCTTTTCTGATTTGAACTTCCTATCGACTAGTGAGGAAAATATAACAATAAAATATCTATTACTAACAAATCATAAGGAATACTCACCAAGAGGCTCCCAATTATGTCGAACCTACAAATGCAAGAAGTTCAAGGTAGGATGAATACCCATGAATTTACAGATCAGGTCATGATTGGCTCTATATAGGATCATTTATTATAATATAATCTACTCAATGATGATCTTTGGTCTTGATTCGGTCTATGATAAACATCCATTTACCATTTGAGGTACCTTCTTACTCATTGATATTTTTTAAGTAGCCATAAAGATCATTTTAGTGTTTTTTTATATACTTGTTTAGTCTCTATTTGATATTTCTCCCTCGGTATATTTGCAAAAAAACTCTACCTATCTAAAAGGGGATATGGATATGCACCCATTGGACCCTCCTAGAATAGCATTCTCATCTAGTATTTTCTATTCAACCTCAAATATGTCCTCAAAATTTCTATAATTTTTTGAAGAAAGCCCACTTTGTACTCTACTCTTGGTCTCTTCACTTAGATCTAATATGATTTGAGAGAAGATATTGTAAATAAATATATTTTATAAGATATTACACCGATATTTTCATGATATCATAAACAAAATTTTATATATTTATAATTATTCATTGTGGGTTGTAATGTAAAAAACCAATATTTTACAATAAAATATGACTACCTAGAAAATTTGAACAAATATTTTAATATGTTTGCATGTAATTTAATTTAATCTAATAGGAATTAAAGTCTAAAGTTAAATAAGAGATGATTAATATACTTTTTATTCCCTTGGACAATTATATAATCAATATATACTTTTAAGTTTTTTTACTAAAAGAATTTATTTTATATATTAATAAAATATAGGTAATTTTTTTTATTATTTATAAATATAAACGTTTCACAAAACAATATTTTGTTAATTTGATACACATTTTTTATTTGTTTTTTGAAAAAGGTAAAAAAATTATTAAGAAGAGAATTCCAAAGTTATAAAAATTAGCTTGCCACTTTTTGCTAGCCCCAAGATCCTAACAAAACTTACTTGGACCATAAATTTCTTTGTGCAATCCAAAGAGCATAAACTCTTATCCAAATTATGCTTTTGATTAATACTATTCTAGAGAACCCAAATTAGCTTCTCCCTCTTACCATGACTTTGGGGGCTATACCAAATTTGTACTAAGAGTGCTACAAGCAATAGTGTTATGCCAAACCAGAGGCTAATTATCTACCCTAGTATAACCCACTTCATTGCCTAAATTAATATTGGATAGTAACAAAACTTGTTGGTTCACCTCCATCCAATCTATAGTATCTCTATTCTGATCATGTTTCAACAAGTATCCAACAAGATACTCACTTCCCATTTTAGCCAAAAAGTCAGCCTTTCCATTTTTCCCTATGAACAACAATTTGATGAGATATGGTGTTTATGCCTCTAATATTCCATGATTGTACAACCATTGGGAACCCATAACCTAGTATGTATCAATTTACTTTATGTTTCCCTAGTTTACTAGTTGGTCACCCTCCATTTCCAACTACTCATGCTTTGATTTTTGTTCCACACTCTTGGCTTGGGTGTTTTTAATATTTTTTTTGCTTGTTAAATTATAATAGTAGGCTTACCTCTATATTTCATTGAGACATCCCTATCAACCAGGACCATAGTAAGTTTTATGTTCTCTAAAGTTGTTATGGCAATGTGGTTTGGAATTGGTTGGATATTGGTCTACAACATTGGTTGAGTTATCCTCTATTGGATTACTTATACATTTTAAAAGGAAATGTTTTCCTTTTATGGTTGCCCCATTACAACCATCTCATTCTCCATGTTCTTTAGGGTATTTTATACTTGTTTAAGTTACTCTCTTTTGTCTAGTTTGATCATGTCATATTCTTTTGTTGCTCCATCATCTAAGTTGCTTCAAGACCCTCTTTTGGTATATTTAGGCTTGGGGATATGGGCTAAGCTTTTACCTTCTTCTCAAGCATCTTCTCATCATTATCATTAGCCTTTTATGGGATGGGCTCCTTTTGGATAGTCTCAGGGAAAAAGCATGCAATATGTCCATGCTTATGATAAATCTTACACTAAAATGGGATATCTTCATAGTCTATTTGCTAGACCCAGGTTAAATTCCCCATATTTATTTCTATTTTAGTTTACTTGAAGTTCCTATGATCATCTCTATGGATAATCCTAGATTTCATCCTAATAAATTGTCCAACCTCTCAAAAATTGGTTCACACCAATATTCCATTGGTAGAGCATATAATCGAACCCAAATAACGATTGCAATTGGTTCTATTCATGGAACAAACCCTAGCTTCTAGGGATACATAAAAATACTTGTCACTTCATAGATTATCTTCCTTGATTCAAAAGGTTTGTCCTTGTCTACTCTTGAAGAGAAACTCAATATATAGTATCCATTACTATTGAGAAATATTGAAATATCCCCTGAAGACTCCCGATTCTTTCAAATCCAGGAGGTCATAAACTCTAGAGATAGTCTCATGCCAATGAATTTATATATTAGACCATGGTTACTCTTATATAAAATATGTTTAGCCACCAAAATTTATTCAATAACAATCTTGGGATAGTGGGCAATTTGAGGAAGACAACCATTAAATTTGGAATGAGGGCCTTTATCCATTGGCTTCTTGATGGTAGCAACATAAAATATTTATTAAAATGCATCATTGTTCAAATATTCATCCTCAAATTCTTGTCTCTCCTTCATTGTCTTCAAACGATCACTTGGGAGACTAGGGCCCTCATATGCAACCATGGGCAGATAGAGAGTAGTTTTAATCTATGATGTTTATGTGACAAGATGCAAAAATTATATATTATTTACATTTTTTGGAATAGTGTTTGATTCAAAGAAAGTCAAATTTATTACCTTATATTACCTTGGAAAAAGTATTTTTACTATATATATTGCCTCATATATGGATATTTAAATGTTATGCATGCATAATAACATATGGAGCATATAACCATTACTAAAAATTTAGTTATTAACTTCTAACAAATGTTTTTCTAGTTATGTTCTAAACAATCCAAAGGCAGAACTAAATTTTAATTACGAAGTATTTTGGATAATTATATAATAATTTAAATATAATACATTAAAATACATTTTTGAAGAGATTTTGAGGATACTTATCATTAAATTGGACTTGATATGCTTCTATATAAAATCCGAAATAACATAAATTATCTACTAAAATTTAAAAAAAAAATTAATATATTTAATTAGTTGCTTTTCTTATTAATAATTAGATTGAGAGTGAATTGAATGCAATGGGGACTAATAAAGCAAATCCATCTAAACATATTCTTTGTCCAACAAAAAAGCAAAAAAGTTCAATACGACTTTGACAGGTGTTTGGGGCATTTTTTAGAGATCCAAGTTCAAATCACAACGAGGATATTGTGTGAGTAAGCATGTTAAAAAAATAATAATTTTGTAAAAATTTGATAAAAAATATGTCATAAAAGAGAATGGATTTGTAAAGTTAATTTATATGGTGTCTATAACACATCACATTAAGGTAAAAATATGTATTATGCTCTTTCCACCTGATATTAATTGGATGATGAATGTTGGAAAAACAAACTAAATCATATCTTTAAAAGTATATTTTTTATATATCTTTTAAGTTTATATAAGACAATATTATTATTTTATTTTAAAAGTAAATTAAATAATATAAAATAGTATGAGTTCAAGCAACTAAAAATATAGACTTTCAACATGGATTTTATATATAGAAATATAAATATTGCACTAACAATATCATGTTGTAATATACATATATTTATATATTCATAATTATCAATTGTTAGTTGGAATATTGTAACTAATATAATACAAATAAATTTTAGTTACAAGAAAAGAAATATAATTTTTTTGAATTTTTTATACCAAAACAAGATTATTTACAAGTTCATATGAGACTCCTCCTAGACTTGGCTAGAAAGAGACACTATTTCCTCATTTTAACTTTCCAAAAAACTTCCTCAACTCTAAAGCCTAAGATCCTAAGAACTAACCACTTTTGGTTACAATAGTAAAAGAAGATTTACATTGAAGCCAAATATTTTAAACCATATATCTACATTGGTTTTCTAAATTAGCCAAACACTTGATTTGCTCACTAAATTGCCTAAGCCTCTCATCCTCTGTAGTCATACCACTATGCTATTGAATTCCTATCTCCTTCTCAATACCCATCTTAGCCATGAAGTTTGTCACTGTATTCATATCTCTACTCACATAAATTGGGATTGAATCATCCAATTCCCTTCAAAACTCCTTAATTTGGGTGACAAGAATCCTCAACTTCCATGTCTCTAAAGCAAAGTTTCTCATACAACTTAGATCTCCTACCAATATTTGAGAGTCTAATACTTTGCTATCCTCCTATAACCTTGTCTTACTACCCAGATAAAAACATATTTTATATATAATGCTTCTACTTCATTATTCATGGTCTTACCCATGCCCTATAGTTCCCAATAGAGAACCATCCCAACGTGATTCTTGTAGACCACCCCAATTTCATCTCTACCAAGATTTCCATTTAGAGCTACATCAATATTAATGTTAATCCAACCTTCTAGGGGTGTTTTCCAACTAGCTTTGTCTTGCCTCTCTTGCACTATAGATTCCTTCTCCATTGTTCCTATATCAACGTGAGTTTCCTCTGTAGCATACACTACCATAATTTTTGTGAGTTTGCTCGAGATGACTTGCAAGATTCTGTCTAAGGATGAAAATATTTCTCTAAAGACTATCATTTCTCTCGAGCCATTATTTTTACCAAATAACTTTTAATCTAAGCTTCCACCAGATATGAAGAGCTTCAAACTTAAATCTACCCCTCTTACATATTTCTCAAATATTAATTTAATTCAAATCATTATTAACTCATATTTTATAAGCTAAAAAATATCTCTCCTAGATCTAGTGCATGAACAAAAATTCAAACATTAGGTGATCAGATGTTTCCTCACTTTTATAGCATAAAACACACTGGTATAAGCCAATTATTCCCCTACATATTAGATTATCAAAGGTGAAAATTCCATTGTGCATGAATTGCCAAACAAAGAAGTTTACCTTCATCCAACCCTTGGACTACCAAATATTTCTAATCCTCAACTTGACCATGTACACTCAAAGGATCTTTTCATATCCATCCTTCACTATGTAGACTTGAAGGCTCCTATAGCCCCAAGCTAATTCATTCTATCCATCCCTACTTGTGAGAGATATTTTTTTCAATATTTTAGTCAAGACATGTACCAATTCTAGAGGGATTGGAATTGGCCACTTGTTCAGCTTCTTAAACTATTTAAATGTATAATCCCCTAGCTAGTTGGTGTTGAAATAAATTTCAATATTGATCCAACCCTTGCTTTCCATATTTTTTTTCTAGTTGCAGTTTTGAAAAATAGACAATGATATGTGGGTATTGATCCCATGAATCTATCCAAAATCATGCCTTCTCCCCTCTTCCCACTTTTCAAAATAATCCATATTTCACTACTTGAGATCCTAGCTTTAGTGTCTACCATACTAGGTGTTAAAACTAAACATGATATTGATGTCAATAAAGAGAGCTAAACATAACAAGGATTAGCAAAATAAAAATGTAAATACAAAACCATTTTCAGGACAAGAGAATAACAAGGGAAAATTCCCTCTTGGGGGATGTCTCGATATTCCATTTTTTTTATAGCAAGCTCAAATAAATACTGCACTGCATCTTCTACAAGGCAAACCCTAGCATCTACCACTGCCAACTCACATGTGCATGCAAAGTGACACCTTATCCTTACATACACATTGACACCTCATCCTTGGACTCTAACCCATATTAAAAATGTATGATTACATAGGCATTTAATGCCAACATTCTTCTATTTATGACATTTGTAATTTTGTAGTAATATCAATGATTTTTTGACACAACCCTTCATGGGCACAAGCGAAAATCGGTCCTTCCAAATATAAGTAGTCTTAACCCGGTTACTACCAGCCTCTAGACCTATAACTTCCACTAGCTATATCCAGTCATTATAAACACATTAGCTTCACCTATTACCCTTAGCCATATACAATCAAGGTAATAATAACGTTCAAAAAACAACTTTTAGAATATTATAAATATTACTAGATCTAACTCTAAGAATATTACACTAGGCAACCACCGCTAGCATCCACACCAATCTCTTTTGGACACAACTACACCAGTTAAAGTAGCATTAAAAACCCTACAAGCTACACCTATTACAATAGCCAATAATCCAACTACACTAGTTACATTAGTTAATACTTGCCCTAAACTTGTGGTACAACAAATAAACCATCTTAGACATTCTTTAGCAACTTTGTAAAACATATATTTAAGGTTTCAAATTTATACAACACACTAAAATAGGAAGAATACCAGTTACAAAATGAAACCTCATGCATGGATACCTTTGTAACTTGCATAATAAAACCACTAGAACATGAATTTCCATATTTTAACTCCAACACCTATTCAAAAAATAAACATATGAATACAAATAAAATATAGTACTGCTATCAAATATCACTACGTCTGTTGCTACTAAAGCTCACCAAATCTTCCACTACTAAAGCTCACTCTCACATAAAATAAACATCTAAATACAGATAAAACATAGTATTATTTTCAAAGGTCACCAAGTCTGTTGCTATCAAAGCTCACTATATTTGTAATTATTGAATCTCACTAGATATATTATTGTTGAAGCTCACCAGATCTATCATTATCGAAGCTCACACTCACAAAAAATAAATATCTAGATATAGATAAAACATAGTGCCACTGTCTAAGCTCACTAGGTTTGCCATTTCCAGAGCTCACCAGATCTGCTATTGGTGAAGCTCACTAGATTTTTTGTTGTCAAAGATCACCAAATTTGTCATTTTTGCAGTTCACTGGATCTATGGCTATAGAAGCTCAACAAGATTTAAATACCAAATCCTATGATAAAAAGTCTTTAATGCAAATATATCACTATCAAAGATCACCAGATTTATTGTTGTTGAAGCTCACCATATCTATTGTAAGTCATAAACCCTTTCATATCTTCATATAATACTATAAACTACCCAGGTTCAATACCATAGGCTCTAATACCAAATGTTAAAACTGAACATGACATTTACACCAATAAAGAGAGCTAAACATAACAAGGAGCAAAAAAATAAAGATGCAAACACAAACCCATTTTCAGAACAAGAGAATAACAAGGGAAACCTCCCTCTTGAGGGATGTCTCAACATTCCATTTTTTCTATTAGCAATCTTAAATAAATTCTACAAGGTAAACCCTAGAATCTACCACTACCAACTCACATGTGCATGCAAGGTTACACCTCATCCTTGGACTTTGACCCATATTACAAATGTATGATTACATAGAAATTTAATTCCAACACTAGGGACCCATTACCATCCAAATAGAGATGACTTACCTCATTTGGGTTCACCTATCCAAAATATTTACTTGTTAAAACTCTACTAAATAAAAAATTTTATTGGGAGATCCACCTCCAGTAAAGCTTTTTTAGCCTAAGATTCCCTTTGCCTTGGGCTGGCTTACTTTATCCTAGCCTACTAAAGCCAATTTTCTCTCTCCTTTTGCTCCTCCCCATAAAAAAACTATGGCCATCTTGTCCAAACCATTCCATATGGTATGTGGGACAACCATGATAGAAAATGTATAGATTAGAATGGCCTAAACGATTGATTGTAAACAAATTAATCTACCCCCAAATGTTAATAATTTATGAGACCAATAGTTAATTCTTTATTTTATATAGTCTAAAAGATTCCTCAAAATAGCTATATTTGGTTTTTTTAAATGTGGGACCCCTAAATAGACCATTGGGAGAGAATTCATCTTGAATCCCAAGATCTCTAGAATCTTATCCTAAAGCATTCAGTAAAGATTGAATAAGACCACTTTAGATATCTTATCGTTGATGACTTGTTTTGTGGTCCTAATATAAAAATTAAGAGCATCTCTAATCATTATTGCTTTCCTAAGGTTGTCCACTCCCATTAATCCTATGCCATCCACAAAATTTAAGGGAATCAACACTTCCTCATCCACCTGATACTTGTGAGCAAACCCTATTGTCTTCTATTCAATATAATTCTACCCAAGTATTTATCCAATATAAGAAAAATATGGTTACAAAGATCTCCCTAATGAAAATCTCTAGTGGCTCCAATTGGTTATGAGGGAAGACCATTGATTAACATTGAGTATGTTAGAGTTTATACTTAACTCGTGACCCACTCTATCCAATCCTAAGAGAAGGTTACCATCATCCTTGACAAGAAGCTCCACTCCACCCTATCATAAGCCTTTGGCATATTCAATTTTATGAACATTCATCTATTGCAAAATTTTTGTATTGAGTGGGTTGCCTCTTGAGCTAGAACCACACCATCCAAGATTTGTCTTCCCTCTACAAAACCCCCTTGTTATAAGGAGATAATGTTTTCTAGGAGAGGTTTTAGCCACTTAGCCATTACTTTTATGATTATTTTGTATATGACATTGCATAAGGCGATAGGTCTATAATTTGAAATATGTACCCCCTCCTCATTTGAAATTAAGGTGATGGATTTTTTATTTAATGCTTTAAGCATTCTTTTATTACCCCTAGACTCCTCAATGAAAACCATTACATCCTCCTCCAAGATTTCCTAGAAGGTATGAAAAACATCGATTTGAAATTCATTTGTAATTGTTATTTTTTTGTACCCATGCCAAATACTACCCCCTTCATCTCCTCTCTATCAATGCTTTTAAGTAGGGTTTGTTTTTGTTATTCAAATATGATAGAGGGAATGGTAGAAAGAACTTTTTTAACCTTTATATTGCAACAAACCTTCCTTAAAATAATTAGCAAAATAATCTATTGAGTGAAAATGCATACTTGGGATCTTATCAAAGGAGTCCCATTCTCATACTAAAGAGCTTCCATCTTGTTCATATTTCTCCTATCACAAATGGCCCCGTGGAAAAAATTAGTGCTTATGTCCCCTTTTAGTAACCAAGTAGTTCTTGCTCTTTGTCTCCAATAGATCTATTCTTAGTTGTCAATGTACTCTATCACTTTACACAACTCATCATCCTCTTCTTTGAGCTACTCTATATTTCCTTCCCTAAGGAGTTTTTGCACCTCATCATATCTGGCCACCAATAGAGCTCTTTGGACCTAGAAGCCTGGCTTGTTAGATCACCTCCCCCTTTTAATAATCCTTTACATAGTGAAGTTGCTTATGGAAGATAAATATTGTTGTCCTATATTTGGGATATCCCTCTTCCCACCATTACCAATTTTTCTTTCAAATTTTATCCTTTTGTAACCAAAAGCTTTTAAATCTGAATGAATTTTGGTGTTGCCCCATCTTGATCCTCTCCTCTAATAGAATGGAAAAGTGATCCAAGACTAGATCATCCAAAATATTAAAATTTAGATTTCATTTCATAAATGCCTCCTCAAAAACTAAAAAATTAATTTAACTTCACCTTCCTACTACTCCCTCCTCTTGTTAGTCCAAGTATAACTAGTTTCAAGGCATTTAATATCCACCAAGTGTAATGCATGAATCTGAGCAATCATAAATCAATCCTGTGAGTCTAAAATTGGAGTTCCCCTTCCTAATCTCAAGTTGATAGTTTAGCTTTAAAATACCTAGCAACAATCTAGTCTATCTCCTCCCTCAATACTCTAATATTATGCATTATTTTCCATTTTTGAATTTATCCATCTAGGTTGTGAGCCCCATAGAAATTTTTGATTGTCACATTGTTCCTAAATTGGGATGTAAGGATACCCCTCAAAGCTATATTCTCTATAGTCATCCATTCAAGAGAGTTGCAAAAGGAAAATGCCCCCCTTGAAGTCCCTTGGGTAGCCACTTCCATATGACCAACGCTCTTCCAAAGTATATTTACTATATTATACATAATATCCAGTGATATTTTGATCTCCTGGATAAGCAAAAAAGCTATTTTACTTTTCTCTAAGAGTATTTGTAAAACAAATTGATGGGTTATATTGTTTAAACCCTAATATTCCATGATTTTATAATCATTGGTTACCTTGAGACCAGTAAGAGTCTATTGTCCTCATCTCTCCATCAATTACCAGTTTTTCTCCTTGGGATGTTATTAATTCCTTATTTAATTTTATACCCAATCCTTAAGAGTTGTTATTATGTGATCTCTTCTCCACCTAGATGATCCCCAAAGTTGGATTCTCTTTGTTCTTTTCTACAACACCCATAATAACATCAATTACTATTGGTTGCTCCTGATGATGCACTATCAATACCCTTACCATCTCTAGTTGTGGTAAATCACTTACTATTGGTTGTTCCTAGTTATGCACTATCAATACCCCTACCATCTCTGATTGTGATAACTCACTACACTCAATGAATAATAAATTGTTGAAGTTAAAATAGAGTAGAAATAAAGGCAAGAGTTCAATAATGAGTGAGTTGAGGTTTAGTGGGTGCGACGGGAGTGAGGGTTTGAATTTTTTGGGCAATAATCTCAGCCAAGGTGGCAGAGGTAGAGAAGGTACAGAAGGGGTAGGTGGGAACATCGAGCATGGATCAAATGAGGATACAGATAAAGGTGGTAAGGTTGTAGCATATATGGAGGCGGGCATCATGCGGGGGTCCGACCCTCCTCAAAAAGACCCCGACAAAAAAGATATGAAGGACAATGTGGGGCCCAAGAAGTGGCTGTATTTTGTTGATACTCTTAGAGGAAAAGAAAGGAGGTTCTCTCTCTTCCGCCCCTAGTTGCAGTAAATAAAAAAATTTGGCCCCGACAAGTTCCATAAGCCCTTTTCTTTTAATGGAAGAATTCTCCTTGGTAGGCAAGTTTTTTGGAGGTAGGTCGAACATGGAGACTATCAGGGCTTGGGAGACGGGTAAATGGAAATCGATAGGTAGCTTAGAGTTGTTATCTCTAACTCGAGGGTTCTTCATTATTCGTTTTAAAAATATGGAAGATGCTAACCGCATTTTAATAGGAGGTCCTTGGTTTTTGGGAAAAATGAGACTTTTTATCAAATGATGGGGTGAATATTTTGACCCTGAAAAGCAAAATATTAACATTGCCCCTATTTGGGTTTGTATCCCGAGTCTACCTGCCCAGTTCTTCAATGAATATTGGTTGCAAGGCATAGCTAGAACTATATGGGACCTGATATCCATTGACCATGCGACCTTGGCTAGGACAAGGATGACTCATGCACGAATCTATGTAAATGCTAATTTGGATAATGAATTGCCAAGGTTTGTGGAACTAGAGTATGCAGAATAATATCAAAAATAGTCAGTAGAATACGAGAACAGATCGAAATTCTATGTAGAATGCAAAAATCAAGGACATCTATGCAATCAGTTCCCTAACCTGGAAATGAATAGAGAAAAGCAGAAGTAGGGAATGCTAGAAAGAGGAAATTTGAGGAGTTTCTCTAGTAGAGGTGATTTCAATCAGGAAAAATATGTCTACCAAAAAAAGAAAAGAGAGGGTGCAGGGTCCCAACAAGATAAAGGAAAAAAACAGGTTGTTGGCAACCAAAATACTCAGGTAAGTTCCAATCCTCTAGTTTCAAATAAATTTTCAATTATATCCAATATGGAAGTAGGAGGATTATTAGAAGACATGGAAGCCCAAACATTTAGGCTAACCTTTATGACTCTCTAGAATCCCCATCCAAGTAAGGATCCTCAAACCCTAATGCTACAATTATTGTAAGCCCCATGGGCGTCACAAAGCCAAACCCTATTGCCCAATCTCTAGAATACCCATCCAAGTTGAGATCCTTAAACCCTAATGCTAAAAATACTTCAAGCCCAGTGGGCATCCCAAAGCCAAATCCTAATGCTGAAAAACTTAGGAAGAAAGTTGAGGCATTGGAAAATAAAAATCTCATTTCCCTAACATCATCACTAGGAGCCAGGTGAATCCTACTGAGGTTTCGTCCCATAAACCAGGGGAATACAAGAAAAAAAGAGAATATTTGGATGTAGGGGTGGATATATGTGAAACTCTTCAAACTAAGGAATATGGCAGTATAGTTCTGCAACAAATTGCCTCCCCCCAGTTTAGTCCTAAACAAACTAGGAGCACTGTGAAGTCTCCTATAGATTTTGGAAGTGAAAAAGAAGAGGGATAATATCAAATTTTGAGCATCAAAAAATTAAAACTGATAATGAAATTGCCAATGGAAAATAGAGAACCTTGTTTCAACAGGTTATTCCAGGTTTTGAAGACAAAAAATTAGGAAAACCCCCTCAAGGGAGGGGGAGAGGAAGAAATCCCAAACAATATAAATGAAGTTCCTCTCATGGAATGTGAGAGGCCTCAATGGCCTACCCAAACACAGGGAAGTTAGTGCAATAAGAAATCAAGTGAATCCAACTATTATCATATTGCAAGAAACAAAACTGATGAGATTTAGTCAAAAAAAGTAGCAAAAAAAATATGGAATCAAGAGGAGATGGTTTGCAAATCAGCCATAGGAGCATTTGGAGGCCTTATGACTTTGTGGGATCCTCGGATAGTAGAAGGTACCATTATTCAAAAAGATGACAGGGTTCTTAGTGTTTTATTTAAGGAAATAAACAACAATAGGTCATGGATCCTTTCAAATATTTATGCCCCGAATTCAATTTAAGGGAGAGCTCTACTGTGGGAGTACTTAGGCAATCTGAGTGAAATCTTCCATAATGTCCCCTAGATTCTAGTTGGGGATTTTAACACTCCTCTTTACCCTTCAAACGAAATAGGTGGAAATGGACCACCTATCAGGAGCATGGATGAGTTCAATGACTTTGTGAACTCCAAAATGTTGATGGATGTAAAAATTAGAGGAGCAAAT
Organism: Wollemia nobilis; assembly: GCA_028583015.1. NCBI lineage: Eukaryota > Viridiplantae > Streptophyta > Pinopsida > Araucariales > Araucariaceae > Wollemia > Wollemia nobilis. The sequence continues at coordinate 707,357 of JAQPPZ010002555.1, read as the reverse complement.
TATACCTGGAGCAATCAATGGATAGGGTGGCATCTCATTCAAGAAAGGCTTGACAAGTTTTTCTATCAAAGGAGGCTACAACTCTGTTTGGTGATTCTACTCTGCAATCCCTTCCTAAAATTGCCTCTGATCATAATCCCATTTTGTTGGAGATCCCTAACTCTCTTTCCTTCAAGAAAACTTTCAGATTTGAATCTATGTGGATCAAACATTCCAGTTTTAGAGATAACTTAATTCGATGGTGGCAGCAGCCTATCAGGGGTAGTGCAACTTTTAAACTTGCTAGAAAATTAAATTTTGTTAAGGAAAATCTTCGAACATGGAACAAAGAGGTCTTTGGGAACCTCTTTGAAAATAAAAAATAGGTACCCAGGTGTTGTAGGTGAGTTGGAGAGGAGAATCCTCCAAGGGAGGTCCTAGGTTCAAATCTCCACCCTACCAAAAAGTTGAATTGGGTACCCAAAATCCAATTGATAATGTTGGTGTGGGCAGGGCTGGGTGTGACTCCCAGGTGACTTTGATGGTATAGAACCCATTTTTCATGGTCTTTCAGACCAAGGCGGCCCCACAAGGGGTTTTTTGCTTAAAAAAAATAAAAAATAAAAAATAGGTTGTTGAAAGTTTGAAGATAATTGATCAGAGGATTCAACATGGTGATGTTGATGAAACTACTAGGCAGGAGGAACGAAAAAAACTAGTAGAGTTTCATAACATTTTTGCCTATGAGGAAATCTATTGGAGACAAAAATCATGGGATCTTTGGTTGAAATATGGAGATTCAAATTCCAAGTTTTTTCACGTCATCATGCTTAGAAACAGAAGCAATAACAAGATAAATTTAAAAAAAAAAGCAAATTGCTCTATTACTCAGGACTTAATAGAAATAAGAAAGGAGGCAATAACTTATTTCAATTCTATCCTTGGTTAGGAATCATAGTGCAATGAGGAGGCCAAATATATTCTCTTACAATCCATTCCTAGCATAATAAATGAGGATATAAACCTTAAGCTTCTAGCTCCATTTTCTGATGAGGAAATTAAGGAAGCCTTGTTTAGCATGGATCCAGACAAAGCCCCGGGACCCGATGGCTTTCCCCCTTGTTTCTATCAAGATTTTTGGGACATCGTAAGTGAGGATATAATTTATGCTGTCATAGAATTCCAAGCAAGTATTCATATCCTAAAATGTCTCAACTCTACTTTTATTTCTCTAATTCCTAAGAAGCAAACCCTTGAATCTATGACTGACTTCAGGACAATCAATTAGTGCAATGTTTCTTACAAGATCCTAACTAAAGCCATTGTAAATAGAATGAGAGATGTTCTACCCCGCATCATAGATCTATGCCAGGGAAGCTCTGTCCAGGGTAGGTCAATCTTGGATGGAGTTATCACATTTCATGAAGCTCTGCACTCTAATCATAAGACTAAGAGGTTTGTTTTTGCCCTCAAGCTTGATATGAACAAATAATTTGATAGTCTAAATTGGGAATTTCTGATTATTGTCCTCCTTAAGTTTTGTTTTCACCACCAATGGGTTAATTTGATCAAATAATGTATTTCTAAAGCATGGTTATCGATTCTGGTTAATGGAACAACTATTGGTTACTTTCAAAGTCGTAGAGGAATTTGGCAGGGGGGCCCTATCAGCCCCATGTTATTCATCATTGTGGCAAAAGCTTTAGGAAAAACCATAAAAAATGCTTGTATTTCAAGGCTAATATTAGGAATCAAGGCAACATCTCTCACTAGGGTTGTTTCTCACCAACAATTCGTCGATGATACCCTTCTATTGACTAAAGCATCGGTGGTTGAGGCCAAAAGAATTAAATACATCCTTCAACTCTACGAGGATGTTGTTGGTTAGAAAGTTAATTTTAGTAAAAGCAAGTTATATTTCTTGAACACTCCCATTCAGATGCAAGGAAGGATTGTAAAAATTTTAGGGTGTGATATAGCAAACCTCCCCACTTTGTATCTTGGTCTCCCTCTTTTCATTGGTTATCCGAAAGAGTGAATGTGGGATAGGGTTATTGGAAGAATAAAAAAAAACTTGTTGGATGGAAAGGTCATCTTCTATCTCAAACAGGAAAGCTGACCCTCACTAAGGCCTCTCTTTAGAGAATTCTAGTCTATTTCCTCTCCATTTTTAAAGCCCTTGTGAAGGTTTTCCAAAAAATTGAGAAACTCCAAAGAGAATTTTTATGGATTGGATCAGAGGAAAAAAAAAGGATACACCTTGTAGGATGGACCAAAGTGTACAGACCCAAGGAAAATGGGGGCTTAGGTTTGAGGAGAATTGCTCATATGAATTTAGCTTTAATAGCTAAGCAGGTGTGGCATCCCATTTCTGGTGAAGAAAATGAATGGAAAACTATCATCAAATGAAAGTATCTTCAAAATTTGGAATTTCTAAGTGACTCAGTTTCTATCAGAGGTTCTGCTTTTTGGAAAGCAATTCTCAATTGTAAGGAAATCATCAAAAAATGTTTAATATGGGTTTTAGGCAATGGTGAGAGGATAAATTGTTGGAATGATAGGTGGGCTAAGGACAAACCATTGATGCAATATCCTAACTTATCTCGAATCATAGATATCATGGAGGAACACATTGGAAGAAAAGTCTATGATTATATGGTTGAGGACAAAGGCAGAATGAAGTGGAAACAAATAAGGATTCAGGGATTTCAATCGAAATCAAATGATCTTTGTACCATTATCGGGCAACAGTTTATCCCCATGATACCCAAGGAAGATCAAGTGACCTAGGCTCCTATGGAAAACATGCAGTTCACTGTTAAATCACTTACAAGTTTCTGCTTGATGATGAGGATTTTGTCCTCCAAAAGGACTCAGTTTGGATAAAAAAATTAATTCCAAAAATTGCAGTATTTTTATGGCTGGTTATCCAAGGAAGAATTCTAACCATTGATAATATGATGCATAAAGGTATTTGTATCACTAATTGATGTTATTTGTGCAGGGCTAATTGGGAGACCATTTATCACATTTTCCTTGAGTGCCCTTTTTCCTTGACTGTCCTAAGTGGGGTTTTTTAGGCCTTTAATATTTCCTAGGTTAAACCAGCCATCGTACTTGATTTGTTCATCTAGTGGCCTTACCCCTTTTCAAGCCAAAGACTTAGATACATGTGGAAAATTTGTCTCAATCACTATCTTTGGTAGGTGTGGTTATAAAGGAACCATAGAGTCTTTAATGAGTCTATCCATGATCATCAAACTATCATTGACAGGATCCTATCCTTTGCCAACAAGAATGTGAACCTTATCCATTTTTATAGCCATAAACCTCATCTATAGGAGACCACGATTGCTCAATATTTAAGCTTAACCTTGTTAGATGAGTCTGTACCTAGGGTAGTCAACCCCAGATCCAATGTTAAGTGGTCCCCAACTCCTACGGGTTGGTTTAAGCTTAATTTTTATGGAGCAACTAAGGACAATCCTGGCAGAGCAAGCACTAATGGCATTGTACGAGATCATAATGGGAATATGATTCTTGTGTTTTTTGAATATTTGGGAACAAGGATGAAAAACAAATTTGAAGCTAGAGCTATGTGGAGAGGCCTTCAAATGACTCAAGACTTATAAGGCAATTTGATCGTAGAAGGAGACTTTATGCATGTTATAAATCTCCTCAATAATTGGAAAACACCTCCTTGGAGGATTATTTTTTTTTTTGAAGAGGCTAGGATCCTTTTCAAGGGAAGACAGGAAAAAAAAGCCCACCATGTCTTTCGGGAAGCTAAAAAAGATGTTGATAAGCTGGCCAATTTGGGTGTCGATGGTGACAGAATTTTCAAATGATAACACGGTGTCCCGAGTGAATTAGATGAGCTTATTCAACAAGAATTCCAAAAATTATAGTTGAATTTACCAACAGGGAAGGCACTATAATTTTGAAGGCTATGAGTATTCCCATCTCTTTTTTTAAATGGACTCACAATAAAAATTATCCGAGCTGTCAGTCTTGGTGGATGTTGCTTGGAAATACCACAAAGACTAATGGGAATAGTCACATGTCAGATAACATGGCTCCTAATCATCTTAGTAATTTGAGGTTGGTTGATAATCACAGGGCAAGAAAGAAACACCAATATAAGACTTCGAACCAGAGCCACGTGGACCACTAGATAACCACCACCATAAATCTATCTAGCAAGTTCATTTCTCCAAGGTTGATTGGCCAATACGGGATGTGGTCCCAAAGCATGTTATATACTACAGAAAGCAATTACCAAAGAATTATTAATAGTAACTATCAATACAGAGCTTGTGGGATTTTTTTCAGTACTCTGCTATGTGTGTCTATAGCTTTTTGTTTCTCCACTATTTCAAGGAAGGGATATGTGTCCGTTTATTTTTTTTTAATTATGATGCAGGTGTGTTTTCTTGAGGTATACCCAAAATTTTGTATGGGAAGTTTCTTTGTGATAACAGGCTATGTGCCTTACCAGATGTAATGGCTTTGGAGGCATGTAGATTTTACATATATAGGATCCTTAGTAAGGACATGTTCATCAACAGCCCTGGGCTGATTTTTGGAAAAGGTTTTGGATCAACCTGTAAAACCCGGTATTAATGCTATAGTATCTTATCTACCAAAAAAAAAAATAACTCACTACACTCTATTACTATTGAAGAAAGGGCCTAAACATGAGTGTTACTATTTTTGTTATTCTCATCCACTCCTTCCATAAGTTGTTCTTCCTATTCCACCAATATCTTGAAGATATCATACCTATTTGAGGGCTTGGATTGGGTTTGCTCCTTGCCATATTTTTCTTTAGCCTCCACATTTTGGGATATTCAAAAACATATCCCTTTGCTCCTCATTGAGAAGTATTGGATGCTCCTTTAAAGGCAGTATACTTACTATCCTTAGGAGGATTTGATATTTTTAGAAGGGTATCCATTTTTATTTTATGATCATAATGTTTGGGTAGGATCAAGCCAAATGCTCATATTTATAGAAAACTCTACACATAAATGGCATCGCTTCATAATCCAATTTTTGAATCCAACATAGCCTTCCAAGTTCAAGTTCTACCCCTATTATAAGAGGTTGGTTGAGATCATTTTTATATTATAAATAGTTGTGTTTCCTTCTATTGTGTCTCCAAATACCTTCTAAGAAATCTACCTATGATTTCCCACACATGCTCACTCCAAAACTCCATTGTAAGTGCATATAATTGGATCCAAACTGAGACAATAGTGGGTTTAATTCGAGGATCAAATACCAATATCTAGGGTTAGACAAATAATCTTGTTGGGCCATGGTTCCTCTTTTCTTATTCAAATGCCTTATTCATATTGGCTAGTGAGGAAAAGCTAAAAAATAAAATATATATTTTTATAAACCATAAGGAATACTCACTAAGAGGCTCTCAATTATGTTGAACCCATGAATGTAAGAAGTTCAAGGTAGGACGAATACCAATGAATTTGCAAATCAAGTCAAATATTGGATCTATATAGGATTACTTCTTCTAATATACTTTACTCAATGATGATCTTTGGTCTTAATTTAGACTATGGAAAACATCTATTTACCCTTTGAGATACCTCATTACTCATTGATATTTTTTAGAAGTCGTAAAGATCACTTTTAGTGTTGTTTTCTATGCTTATTTAGTCTCTTTTTGAGGTTTCTCCTTCAGTAGATTTTCAAACAAACTCTGCCTATCTTAAAATGGATTTGGAGGTGCACCCATTGGTCCCTCCTAGGATATCATTCTCATCTAAGGTTTTTTGTTCAATATTATATATGTCCTCAAAATTCCTACCCGTTTTTAAAGAAAGCCCACTATGTATTCTACTCTTAGTATATTCACTCATATCTAATATGATTTGAGAGAAGATAAATAATTAATAGTTATTCATTGTAATATGTAATGTAAAAAACCAACATAATACAAATAAAATATGACTACTTAGAAAAATTGAACAAACATTTTAAGATGTATATATCTACTTTAATTTACTTCAAAAGGATTTAAAAATTCAAAAGTTAAAGAAGATATGATTAATATACTTTTGATTCCCTTGGATAATTTTATAGTCAGTATATACATTTAAGTTTCTTTAGTAAAAAAAATATGTATTATATACTTTAAGAATATAGGTAAAAAATTTATATTATTTATTAATAAAAATGTTTCACAAATACAATATTTTGTTAATTTGATACACATTTTTTTGAAAAAGGTGAAAATATTATTAAGAAGACAAGTCCAAAGTTATAATCATTGGCTTACCACTTTTGGCTAGCCTCAAGATCCTAATAAAAAGTACTTTAACATCTTCTTGGATGAAAAATTTCTTTGTGTGATCCAAAGAGCATAAACACTTATCCCGATTATGCTTTCGATTAAAACTATTCTAGAGAACCCAAATTAGATTCTCCCTCTTACCATGACTTTGGGGGCTACCCCAAATTGGAACTAAGAGTGCTATAAGAAGTAGTGTGATGTCGAACCAAAGGCTAATCATCATAATCATCTACCCTAGTCCAACCCACTTCATTGCCTAAATTATTATTGGCTAGCAATAGAACTTGTTGGTTTCTCTTCCATCCAATTGATAGTATCCCTATTCTAATAAGGTTTCAAAAAGTATCCAACAAGATGCTTGCTTTCCTTTTTAGCCAAAAATTCAATCGATGCATTATTTCCTATGAAAAATAATTTGATGAGTCTTGTTGTTTAAGCCTCTAATATTTCCATGATTGTATAACTATTGGCAACTTGGAGCCAAGTATCAATTTGCTTTATGCATCCCTGGTTTACTAGTGGTCATCCTCCATTGCTAACTGCTCATGGTTTGATTTTTGTCCCACACTCTTGGCTTGGATGTTTTTTAATTTTTTCTCTGCTTGCTAAATTCCAATAGTAGGGTTACCTTTGTCTTTCATTGAAACATCCCTATCAACCAAGACCATAGCAAAGTTGAGGTTCTCTAAAATTGTTATGGCAATATGGTTTGGGATGGGTTGAATATTGGTTGAGTTATCCTCTGCTGAATTACTGCATATTGGAAGGGTAGATTTTCCCCTTGTGGTTCCCCCATTACAACTATCTCATTCTCCATGTTCGTTAGGGTATTAAAAAATATGTACCTATTTAGGTTACTCTCTTATGTTTGGTTTAATCACATTGCCTTCTTCTTTTGCTTCTTCTTCCTCTAAGGTGCTTCAAAATCCTCTTCTAATATATTTAGGCTCAAGTTTGTGGATTGAGCTTTTACCTTCTTCTCAAGCATCTTACTATCATTCTATTCCCTTATTCAAAAGCTTTATCCCTATCTATTCTTGAAGAGAAACTCACTATATAGTATCCATTACTATTGAGGAATATTGAAATAACCCCTAAATTCTCCTAATTCTTTCAAATCTAGGAGGTCATAAACCCTAGAGACATTCTCATGCCAATAAATTTGTAGATGAGATCATGGTAACTCTTATATAAAAAAATTCAGCCACTAGACTTTGTTCAATAACAATCTTGGACGATGGGTAATTTGGAGAAGACAACCATTAAATTTGGACCAAAAGCCTTTGTCCATTGGATTCTTGGTGGTAGCAGTAGAAAATATGGATTAAATGTTTCATTGTTCAAAGATTCATCCTCAGCTTATTGTCTCTCCCTAATTATTTGCAAATGACCACTTGGAAGACTAAGGCCCTCATATGCAACCGAGGGAAAATAGAAAGTAGTTTTAATCTATGATGTTTATGTGACAAGATACAAAAAATAAAAATTATCTACAATTTTTTGAATAGTGTTTGATACAATGAAATCCAAATCTAAGCCTTTTATTCCACATCCATTCCACCTTACTAAGGCTTCTACATGTAATAGCAAGAACATTGCGTACAAACCCTAACAAAGCTTCGTCATTCTTTCCTTTTTTTTCTAAATTTTTAGGGTAAAAAACATATTTTTGAAAAGGACCCCAAGATTACGCATCTTTTTTAATTGATTATCACTTTGTTTATATAAAAAAAATTAAAAATAAAATATATATTTCTTAATTTATCCAATTACTTACATTATCTATTATATTGTTAAAATTCTATACATAACTATTAAACCAACTTATTTTTAAATAAAATTTAAAACATATTTTAAAAATAAAACTTTTAATAATATAAGTTTTATACTTAATTCAGAATTTTAACAAAATAAAAATGAAGTAAACAAAAAACTAAAATAGAAACAAAGTTATATAAAATCATACCAGGGGACAACGCAATGATTCGGGCTTTGGCTCTTCTTCGAAAGGTCCAAATTTCAAACCGTGGCATGGGCGAGTGTGTGAGGGGGTGGCTGTGTGTTAAATTCGCTATTGATAAGCATAGCTCTCGGCTTTAGGAGGGGTCATAGTTGGGGGGATCCTGCTCATCTATGCGTTGGTTGTAACGTTTCTCACATTAACCAAATAAAAAAAAAATTATATAAAATCTTTATGAATTTTAGTTTATATATTCTAAACAAAACCAATGAATGATACTATTAAACTAAAAATTCAATTAAGTTTTAATAAAATCTAGGTATTAGTTTAAATATACAATATTTCTTATCATTTCAAGTGAGTGTTTGTATATATGTCTAATATCATATTAAATTTGTTTGGTTGAAGTAAGATAAAGTATATGTGGTGGTACAATTAGGATCACATTTCTTGAAGGCATAATGGGGTCTCCTTTCCTATGATTTGAACTTGGGTAGCCTGATACTTTTAGGATATCCCAAAGACATCATATCAAATTTTAAATTTGATTATCCAAAAAGGAATAGGTCAAATTGATAACGACCAAGTACTTGTTAATGGACTGCCCTTAGTTGATTCCCTTGAAGGTTTGGATCCATTTACTTCCACTTTACCAAACAAACTAAAGATTACATACTAAAAACTATAAAGGTTTCCTCTCACTAATAATCAGTTTTATTCTTTACTAATAAAATATTGTTCTTTTTTTTATTACATAAGAGAGTTGGTTACAACCACTATTTTTAGTAACTAGCAAGCACAGGGTTCAAACCATAGGGATTGCTCCCAACAAATCTATTTGTCTCATTCTTGTTGACTTAGCGTGAGATGGAGATCGTCAGTCACCCAAGATTCGTACCGTCTTCGTTGGTCTAGTGCACACTTAGAGGATTCAGAGCATACTACTACCAAGGGTTAGCTTCCCCCCAAGGTTTGAACCTAGGTCTCTTCTTGGTAGATGTCCAGCGACACCTACACTTACCAATCCACTTAACCCTTAGGGGTATATTTTTACTACCAAGGGTTAGCTTCCCCCCAAGGTTTGAACCTAGGTCTTTTCTTGCTAAGTGCCCAACCACACCTACACTTACCAATCCGCCTAACCCTTAAGGGTATATTGTTTCCCTTTTCTGACATTCTTTTTTTATATATATAGGGGAGTGGGTTACATCCTCACTATTTTTAGTTTTTAGTTTTTTTTTTTTTGAATAGGGGAGTGGGTTACATCCACACTATTTTTAGTAATTGTCGAGTGACATTCATTTAGAGGATTCAGATCAAACTACTATATTTTCAACATGTATGTCCCCAAAGTTTGAACTTAGATCTCTTCTCGATAAATGTATGGTTAGATAAACAATTACCAATCCACTAACCCTTGGAAAAAACCACATTCTTTAATACAACAAAAAATATATATAAAAAACAATATTATATGGATGCGCCCTTATTGAACACTTTATTAATATATTGGTAAATTGTTATTCAAATTATTTAAATTTAAATTACAAAATAAAAAATTATATGAAAGTTCAATTATATCACTCCTTATACTTAAAAACACTTATAAAAATATTACAACAATACTTTTCATTCTACAGTGAAACGTCACATACAAATACAGACATCCACACAAATTTGGGGTCAAAAATAAAACACTTACCTTCACATTTATCTAGTATTGTTTAATGTTCTTTAAAATATTTAAGTATAATAATCACATCTGTTATTCCGGTAAATTTATTTTTTGTGTTTTTAAATATGATTTTATCAGAGCGCATTGGAAATTGAAATTGATAAGAGGGCCACATGTGAGGATGAAAACAAAAAGCTGTTTTTTCCTACTTGCAGGTCAGATTAAACTATTCAATTATATTGGTGGAGGGGGATTTTATGTCAAAGTTAGAGCAGGATTGAGCTTAAATTTAGTCTCTGGAACGTACACATCAGTCACGCGTGGACTCATGCGACAAAAAGACAAAAGCTAATCAGATTAAACTATTCAATTATATTGGTGGAGGACTTTATGTGCTATGTCAGCGGGAATTTTGCTGCTTCCATACAGTTTACATACGTACTTTTTTAACGTTACCAATCCTAAGGGAACATGGATTTTTAAGTTGGTCTCCGGGTAAAGAAGTCCCCTCATAATATAGAAGTGCATGATAGACAACTATAGAAACTAAAGAAGACATGATAGACTCCATAAAGGGAGAGTGTCTATAGAAAGACATCCAAAGTTGATAGTGGTATAGAAACTAAAAAATATATGATAGACTTCATGAAGTTAGAGTGCCTATAAATAGACAACCTACCAGTTACCACCTTACTTTGGTATGTTACCACCTTACTTTGGTATGTTGGAAAAAAATGGACATACCAATTCTTAAGAGATTAAGGGATGGTTATTTGGTAATGGATTATACTCAAATGAATGTGTTTAAGGATGGTAAGGTGATTAGGATTAAAAATGAGTTGTCTTACAACTACCTATTATATAAGATGGATGAAGACGATATTATAAACTAGAATGGACTTCCAAAATTTGTAGAAGATGAGGAAATTAAAGATGATCAAATCTTAAAAATCGATATGATAATTGGTGTACTTCAAGATAAAGTAGACCAAGAGGTTGACTATGAGGATACAAAGCTTGGAAATTATCTTATCATAGAATAATCGTTTAATCGCGTGACTCAAACAAGTCAAGGTGCTAACAAGACCCAGATGATGCATTTCAATGGTGTTAGGACTAGGAATGGGGTCAATGTTGAAAACTTGTTGTTACATATCCTATAATTGTAACTCATAGTGGCATATGATATTGTATGTAAAGTGGACCATGTATTAAGTTAGAAGTGGGCCACATGTTAAGTTAGATATAGGTAGGAGTGTGTGTCATAGAATCATGTATGTAACTGCTTTGGAATTATGAATGTAACTATCATGGAATATGTAGTCAAGAATATTGTCATCGCAGGTTGTCATAGAATGTCAAAAATTATGCTTACAAATATAATAAAAGAGGAAGGATGTGACCCTCATAGGACTAGTGAAGAATTTTTGTATTTTGGAAGGAGGTTCCCCCCTAAAAGAGGCCAATGATAGTAATATTATTTGTCCCTAATTCTTACAATTATTATTATTTTGTATTTCCATTTTTCCTTTCATGAATGATTTTTTTATTGGATATACAATATTAATGTTGCTTTTATCCATGCTCTTTGCAATTATAGTTATAATTATCTTTGGCACTAAATTTCTTATCTCAATTCAACTCAAAACTGAAAACTTTTAGGTGCAATATTTGCATGAGAAGAAGAGGTTCATTGTAAATGGTATGAGAGCCCTTTCTAGAGCATGGTAAGCTTGTGTTGTGAGCAAATTCTTTTTTCTATTAACCCTAGGTCCATATGTTAGAAATAATGTTTTGGATCATTTTAAAATAACATAGAGTTTATCTTTATTGGCTAAGCTATATTACCCATAAAACATCTAGTGAAGTGAGGAGCAATCAAGCTCTAATACCTAGGCCTCAGACAACAGTCATACATGGATTTGAGCTCCCACATGTCTTACATATATTGGAAAACCCCTTTTACAAAACCTGAGCCAAACCTTCACATATAGGAAGCCATTTAGCCATGTAATTTCCATAGTGCACCGAGCACAACACTTGAGAATATTACACTCTCGTATTGATCAGAGAGGTGGGTAGTGAGCCCAAGGATATTTTCTATATACTCCTTAGGTAAAGGCTGAAATATTGGTCCGAGCATTATTGATCATTGCTATAGTATTTAGAGGGCTATAGAGAGTACACACACCTTAATCTAGAATACCTCCATTTATTATTTGCCTTCTTAGGAGCAATTCTCACGATACATAAAACTAGAGTACATAGGACTATAGAGCTTAGTTAGAGTATGGAGGGCTAAACAATTATTTGAAAAAAGTTATCATTCTGGGGTATAACCCATTTCAATCCTCTTTTAGAGTTGATCATTTTGGTATATAACACCCATACACTTTTTTTGGAAATCAAAAAATTGTTATATTGTGGTATAGCCCATTTTGATTATCTTTTCAAGCTAATCATTTTGGTCTATGACACCCATACATGTTTTTGGTACCTTTACTAAAAATAGCAATTTTAGTTTTAGTAAATACCACCAAAGACTTGTTATCAAGTAATGGAGGCCATACTATAGAGGATGGAGGAACAACTCACCAATTGGATGCCTAAATTGAACTTCTAAGTCAACTATCTACTTTGTCCACCATGATACCAAACTATCAACATAGATAGGATATAATGGGTTAGGAAATTAAAATGCTTAAGATTAAAAATCCAAGTTTCGATGGGTTAGTTGAAAATAGCCCAAAATCTTAAAAGGGGAATGCTATTAACCAAACATATTACTCCAAGGTATTTATTGAGGAAAATAATTAGTTTTCAATGAACAACAAAGGTATGCTTCCTAGGATTTCTAAAAGAGTTTTTTCAAGGTTTGATGGGACCAAGCCATAGAGTTGGTTGATAAAGGCCAAGAAATGGTATGAACTACATGAAACTCCTTTTCACCAACGAATCTTTGTATCCACTTTCCTTTTTGACCTTGAAGCACTATATTGGTACCAATGGTTGGAGAAACGATTCTCAAACCTTGGGTGGACACAATTCAAGATGAAACTTCTTAGTCAATTTTGATAATCAGATTTTGAAGATTTTAGTATGCACTCACTAAGCTTTGGCAAACAAATACTATACTTGAGAATGTATTATTGCTTTTGAGAAGATAACCATCAAAATTGAAGCTAAGTAGTATATCCTCACATTTTTACTACTATTAGACACAAAAAACAAAAGAGCAAAGAAAATAGCTTTTTTGAGAAAAATCATAAAAAACAAATGGAGTTTTCAAAAAATCTTGAAAAGTTTGATCTTGAAATTAGGATATCCATCTAGTCAAAAATAAAAAGTAAAAGGATTAAGTTCCAAAGAGAGGAATAAAATAACCTACTGGTGAATATTTCTCTTAGATAATTTTTTCTAAATCTAGTAAAATCCTTATGATCTAAGTCCACCTACGGTTTTATCAGAAAAACCCTTTTTCCAAATTTGTCATAAGCTTACAAAATTTCTTCTAACTTCCCCACACATTGTTGCCCTTGTGAGACATTTTAAAATCTGATTTATCGAGGATTCACAATCAAGTAGATTATATTCACACCTACTCTGATACCATATTGGATTTCATAGCAATTTTTAAAAAACAAAAAGAATTGACGCATTACCCAATATTGCTAAAAAAGAAATTCATAGCAAATGCACACAATATAAGGGGATAATCTTACTAGACAAATAGGAATACAGTCCAACCAAAAATTAATGGTTGGTATGATGGGGTATTTATACTAAAACACATGTTACCTTTAGGTCAAGGTTAAGTAGACGACTTTTAGGTCTAAGTTAATAAAATATTACAAAAGTACTTTTTCAAGGTTTATAAGGGACCAAAGTGTTTTTACATAGAATACAATACAAAGTCAGTTGCGGCCTCAAGTGAATCTTAATCACCACATATTTCAATAAGTAAGTTTATATAAATTGATAGCCGATAAATTTATGATTTGCTTATTTTTCAAATGATAATTTCCACCTAGTTATTAGCTTAGGGAACTAAACCATTAATCCTTACAGTAATATCAAGCAATAGATTTTTTTTGGAAAAGAGATATTTCTAAGAAAAATCTTAATTAGGAAGAGATGGCTTCATCTAAAACAATAGGATCTAGGTTAGAGAAATGAATCCAAAAAAAATCAAATCTTTAGCTTTCATAATTCATAGTGATTCCAAAGTTTTCGACTAGTAATAATACAATGTATGTTGATGAAAATCAATACTAAAGCAAAACCTATTTTTCAATGCTATATTACTTATCCTAAAATGCTACCCAATCTTCACAACAATGATGTTGCGCCCTATCTCTATCACAAAAAGTGAAGTTGGAAAAATGTTACAAGGAAGGAATAAAAAAATAACTTGAAAATTATTAGATAGATGACAAACTAAAATATTTTAGAGTAAAATTCCAATGGAGTAAACATGATAATTTAAACCTAAGAAGTACGGGAGAAATACTTTATTTTCAAAAAATTTCCATGCAACTATGGAATGGAAGTTGATTCTATTATTATAGAATAATTTTCATATCATTAAGAAAATAAGAATTCTTTATAATTCAACTTTATGATCTATGGAATCAAGTGGCATTAGATCAACCGGTTAGATTCCTTAATATTTAAAGAGGAGACCAAGGTTCAAATCTTGCCAAACTATACATGGATTATATCCAAGCTTTGTTGCAATACCACTATGTGGTGATAATGTAATACAGGTGGGGTCCATTTCAATCCCATTTAACGAACTGAAAAAATTGATCTATGGACAAACTCCATGGGTACAATTGTATAATTAACCAAGTGATTGCTACAAATGTTCATTCAATGTTCAATCACTTCTAAGTAAATCCAAGATCATCAATACCATTTGAGATAAGGAAAAAAGATACACTAATGAGGGCTACCTAATAAGAGCACTATATACAAAAATGAAAGATATTTAATTACTTGGTAGGACAAGGCTGAGATCTAAAATAAATTAGAAAATTCTATAATAAAATCCTAGATATGCTTCAGGGAAGACAACTGTTTTTACATAGCTCAAAGGATAGATAAAATTGGCCTATCCTTTTCTCAACATGGGAATTATTAGGAGGATATAAACAAACATTGACTACATATAAATAAATTAGATACCATATGCTTGCACAACATACGTACTATATATAACCTCCAAGAAAATATCTAAGTAGACATACAAAAGAAAAGACACATACCATAACAAGAAATATCAATCGTTTTCTAGTTTCTTCTATATAAACATTTAACCTTAAGATAGATAAAGAACACTTAATATGCACCTAATCTACAAACTACAATATTACTCATTAAATTATTAAATACCTTCAATTAAAAAGAAAAATATGGATCATTAATTTCATCATACTCGACAGATGTGATTTTCTCAAATTGGTCGAACTATTGACCTATATATGTATCAAAAGAACATAGAAAAAATTGGACCTATAATAAAAAATGTCTTACATAAAGACATACTATCTTTACAATTATTATTGTTATATCAAGTATTTAGTAGCTACAAAATTTTTTGTTATATTTGACTTTTACAAAGCTTATAAACATGGGGTTCATTGATAATGTTTTTATTCCCATACCTTATCTAAGGTTTTCGTCAATGGTAAACTCTTGGGGTCAATACAATTTTAAAGTTCCATTAGATAAGGATACAAACTAGGATTCATATATTTATGTCAATTTAGCTAATGTGAATTTTTATCTACTAAAAGCAACTTGTGTCAAATGATATCTTAGAGGTATCAAGTTGAGATAGACTTTAACTTATTAATGTCTATCTGATTTAGTTTTAATCTTTGAAATCACTTATGAAAGGAACTATCTCATATATTGAATTTTGTTGAAGGTTCGAAAATAGTGATTTGTTAGAGAAGATCTATAAGAGTCTTGAAAAGAAGAAAATTAGCATGAATAGAGATATATTGAGCTAAGAAGTTACAAATTTGGAAATTTAAATGGGATCTCTTTAGAAAAGAGGATGGCTAAAAATAGATCTTAATGGGACAATGCATCAACTAAATATAGATCATTACTTCATGCATGGATTTCTTGTATTTTTAGGGTTGATAAATTTGGTAGTGATTTATAGAAATGTTGATTATTCTTGATGCTCCTCTCATCCTTACATTTGCAACAACCTAGATAATAAATGGAACAATCATGAAACACCCATATGGGATGTGAAATATAAGTAAAAATTCATATTGAAGAAACAAATATCATATTTTAATGGAGATCATATTGTGTCATGATATTTACTATGATGTCAATGGTGCTTATACCAAAGATAGCCATAGATTTATATTTCAATTATGTTTCATATTGATCACCGCATCTATGCATGTTACTTACTTTTGTACTATTGAGGCATTTCATTTTTACCCTATGGTAATCTCCAAGTGAACAATCAAATATAATTGAGAGGTACATATATAGGTATGGTTGATCATCGTGTATTTTCTAAATGCAAGAAGGACATGAATTGAGTTATTCAACAAAAATAAAATATAGACATCCGTTTATAAAGAAATATTACAATATATTTATGAATATTAAGAACAAGATTTATATTTACAAGGAGTACTAGTTGAGGTTAAAATATTAGCATTAAAATCGATGTCTTGTCCTTGTAGGACAACATAATGGTTAGGGATTTGTGCTCTCTTTAGAAAGACCCAGGTTCAAACCATGGCAAGGTGTGTGCGCATATGTATGGTAATGAGATTGTGAATAAAAAAATTGATGTCTTTGTTTTCTTGTTGAGCAAGGTGCAGCAAAAGTATTGTCATTGTTGTCAACACAGTCAGACAGATCAGTTGATGAAGTGGATAGGAGTTAAGAGGTTCTAGTTGATGAAGTGGACAGGAGTTAAGAGGTTCTTCAGAGTATGTACAGTGATTATCCAAAAGATCGAAGTGGCCCATATGCTAAAAATCAAAAGAAAATCACAAGGAAGAAAACTGTCGCGATATCGCGACATGTTGAGAAGAAAGAAAACTGTCGCGATATCGCGACATGTTGAGAAGAAAGAAAACTGTCGCGATATCGCGACATGTTGAGAAGAAAGAAAAACTGTCACGATATCGCGACATGTTGAGAGAAAGAAAAACTGTCGCGATTTCATGACATGTTCGGAGAGAAAGCGCAAGCAAGAAAAACTGTCACGATTTCATGACATGTTTGGAGAGAAAGCGCAAGCAAGCAAAACTATCATGATTTCGCGACATGTTCGGAGAGAAAGCGCAAGCAAGAAAACTGTCACGATTTCGTGACATATTGCAAGAGAGATAGTACAAAAGAAAAAGTGTCACGATTTTGCGACATGTTGGAAGAGAAAAAGACAAGTAGAAAAAGTGTCACGATTTCGTGACATATTGCAAGAGAAAGAGGAGAGAGAAAAAGGTGTCATGATTTCGCGACATGTTTTTTTGCGAAGAGAAAGAGGAGAGAGAAAAAGTGTCACGATTTCGTGACATGTTTCATTTGGCAGTCAAAGAGAAAGAGGAGAGAGAAAAAGGTGTCACGATTTCGTGACATGTTTCATTTTCATGGTCCAAAGCGAAGAGAAAGAGGAGAGAGAAAAAGGTGTCATGATTTCGCGACATGTTTCATTTTTGCGGTCCAAAGCGAAGAGAAAATGCAAGGAGGAAAAAGTGTCACGATATCGCGACATGTTGCATTTTTGCGGTCCAAAGCGAAGAGAAAATGCAAGGAGGAAAAAGTGTCACGATATCGCGACATGTTGCATTTTCGGTCCGAAGCGAAGAGAAAATGCAAGGAAGGAAAAGTGTCACGATATCGCGACATGTCACATTTTCGTGACTTGAAAAGAGCAGGAAGGCAAAGAAGGAAAAGTGTCGCGATTTCGCGACATGTCACATTTTCGCGACTTGAAGAGAGCAGGAAGGAAGAGAATGAAAAGTGTCACGATATCGTGACATGTCACATTTTCATGACTCGAAGGTAAGAGAAAGTGCCAAGGAGAAAAAGTGTCGCGATATCGCGACATGTCGCGTTTTCACGACCCGAAGGCAAGAGATAGAGCAAAGGAGAAAAAGTGTCGCGATATCGCGACATGTCGCATTTTCACGACTCTAGGAGGAGAGAGAAAGTAAGAAGGCAGAAGTGTCACGATATCGCGACAATAGTAAAAATAAAGAGTACGGAGGTGAAAGTGTCACGATATCGTGACATGTGTTTTTGTGGGTACAAGAAACAGAAGCAAGGAGAAAGGTATCGCGAAGTGTTTTTGGGGTATGAACCAAGTAAAGCAGCAAGGAGGCGAAAGTGTCGCGATATCACGACATGTTGTTTTCACGGGTACAAGCTGAGAAGAGGACAAAGAGGCAGAAGTGTCACGATTTCGTGATAGGTTGCTTTGGCGCAAGGACTAAGAAGAGAACCCAACCAAAATAAGATATGTGACCGTTAACTGAAGGTATACAATAGTTACAGGGGCAGTTACAAAGAAAAATCATGCAGCTAAATTAAGAACAGTTAACTGAAGTTATACGACAGTTACAGGGGCCGTTATAGAAGAAATATCATGCAGCTAAAATAAGAACAGTGAACTAAAGTCAGAACGATAGTTACGGTCCATTACGGGTTGCATGCATAAATATGGAAGTTAAAAATAGAGTCAGAACTTTGTTATAAAAGGAGGTCTATGTGGAGAATTAAAGTGCTACTGAAACAGAGAGAGAGCGCTCGGGATTAAAGTGAGGCGGAGTTAATCTTGCGAAGGGAGCAAGAGGAGAGCGAGCAGGGTGTGTGTTGTGTGAAGAGTGGGCAATGTTGAGAAAGCAATAGACCAGTCAGGGTCTTGTAAAAGTGAAGGCATCTTTATGTCAATCTTCTAGTTTCAGAATAGAAGTCCAAGTTGGTGCTTGGCATCAGGGGTTGGTGCTCCTTCCAGTTGGTGTTGGTAAATCAGGGGTTGGTGCTCCTTTCTGTTGGTGCTGGTAAATCAGGGGTTGGTGCTCCTTTCTGTTGTTGCAGATAAATCAGGGGTTGGTGCTCCTTCCAGTGGGTGCTGGTAAATTGATTGTAAAATTGTTATTTTGCAAAGGCTGGATTTGGATGGGAGTCCAAACAGTCAATTTTGAGGAGTAGCCAAAACTGGTGAACCTCGGTACATCTTGTGTTGTGTGATGCTCTTTTGGTATATTTGCTTTATTGAGTTTTAAGCTTTCATTGTTTAGGCATTAAGAATTGCAGATTCAAGTTTTTAAGAGCTACACTGATTCACCCCCCCTCTCAGTGTCATTGTGAGACTAACAATTGGTATCAGAGCCAGTTTCCCTTATCAAGCTAAATCAGCTAGGGTTGATCTTGGATTAGTATGCAATGGGTAAGAAGAATAGATCCTCCTCAAATAAGGCATCTCAATCAGTTTCAGTTCTTATGGAAGAGAAAATTGAACTAGAAAAGATAGGAGTGAATTCTGAAAAGATAGGAGTGAACTCTAAAGCATGTGATGAAAACCTTGAGGGTGAAGTATATCTAGAAGGTGAGTTGATCGCTGCACTTGAAGAGTTGAATATAGAAAGGAAAAAGAACAAAATACTGTCCAAGAAGTTGGAAGAATATGAGGATAATATTGAAGATCTCTTCTTGCAAATTCATAAAGCCAAGAAAATAGAAGAAGCTTTGAAGTCACACCTGGATGATAAAAGCGATGTTTGCAGCAAACAAGAAGAGGAGATTGTTTTATTGAAGAAACAACTAGAAGAGGCCAATACAAATCTCAAATTTGAGAAGAGCACAGAGTTGCTAGATGAAATGATAAGGCAACAAAGAAGCCCCATGTCTAAGCTTGGTCTTGGATGTAAAGTTGAACAACCTTCATCTTCCAAATATGCAGAGAAGAAGTTCACTGTTGAAGGATCGAAGCAAGAAAAGTCTGAAGCTGAATCTTCAAAAGGAAGAAAATATCAAAGGAGATCTACAACAAAGCAACCACAACAAAAGAGGTTCTATCACTCTCACTCTATACATAATAATGCTTTTAATGGCTATTGTTTTAGATGCAACCATTATGGTCACAAGGCAATTTATTGTGGATTGAATAATAGATCAAAGAGTTATGATGATAGAAATACATCTGCTTTTCCGATTGAACACCATGTGCAATGTTTTAAATGTAATGGTCATGGGCACATAGCAAGGTCTTGTCCAAGAACTTTTGTATCTAATCTAAGGCAAGACAGTAGATTTCATCAGACACAAAGAATGCAACACAGACAGGGAAGAAATCATGTGCATCAAAGAAAGGCAAACAATCATCCATCAAGGATGCACAAGAGACAACCACCCAAGAGAAATGTTCAAGTTCACGAAAAGGTTCAAAATAGGGATGCAGTTGAAAAACTCAAGCCCAAGTTCAAGAAAGGTTGGAGAAAGAAAGAAGAGAGGAAATCGTGTCTCCTTGGACTGAAGGAGATTACTCCTCTATTGCACTAAGCAGCTCCAGGTAGCACATCCTCAGGGGGAGCAATGTTAAAGTTTTATTTTAATGCTCCTATGTATTTGTGTGGTTATCTAAGGATGAAAGGAAAGTAGTCGGGGAGTTGTCGTATAGTTGTCAAAATGTGTTCCAGTTCATGTAGATGTTTGTGGAGATAGTATCAAACTGATGTGCTTCAACAGAACAACATGGTGAACAACTAGGTTTTCGATGCAGTAGCTGATAGGCGTTATCTGAGATAGAACATGCAGCATAGGCCGACGTGTCATTGAAGCCTGTAACATTCCCAATCTATAGATAAAATAGAATCCGTGTTGTGAGTGGGAAGGCGTGCGTTTCTTAACCAAAATTACAACACATCGTTTGGTATAAGAGAGCATTAATTTTCTCTAAAGAAGTAGCAGTTGTCAAAGAGATGCCAGAGTCAAAGAAAACAGTGGCACTAGCACCCAGTTGGTCAAGAGTGCCAAGTGGCACATGCAAGGCAGAGACGTTGAGAGAATAGCACCCAGGTGGTGAAGCGCCAAGGAGGACAAGATGCCTATGCACCTAAGAAAGTCTTGCATTATTTGAGGAATGCGAGATATTGCCCGAGGAATCCCTTGATCGCAGCGAGGAGAAATGCTCCCTGGAATCGCGTGAAGAACGTTCGCCTAAGACATTGAGTAGCCCTGACATATGCCCTAGCAGGAAGCAGAATACCGAGAGTTGATGACTGCACGTAGATTGAGGTTCCAACGCTAGAGGTAACGGTCCAGAAGTATGAGTTTGAGTAAGGTGCACTATAGTTGGCCGTGAAGCGTTTAACAAAATATTGTCTCCTGATTCGAACAGTTGAAAGTAAGGTGTGACCAGCGATGACTGTAGAAAACATAGACCAAGTTGAAAATGTAAGAAGGGATTTGGTTGGTGTTGTGGTACTGTGTTTGATGCTTGCACAGAGTTGGCAGTAAAACTGCAGTGTTGATACAGTGTTGGACAAAAGTTGGTACAAGTGTGAGTCACTTGTCAATTTTGTTGACAGATGTGAAATCAGCATTTTTGAAATGGGAAGCTTGAAGAAGAGGTTTATATTGAGCAGCCAGATGGTTTCCAGCTTGGTGATGATTGGTTGAGTTGATTTGATTAAGCCTAGTCAAGTTATGTGTGAAGTGATTTTTAATGTTCTCTGAAATAAATTATTCCATCATTCTATGTTGAGTTGAGATTGAGGTTAGAAGATATTAAGTCTCTAACAATTCTCTTTATGCTTCTATGAAGTGGATTTGATTTGAGATTGTCATTCATTGTTGAGTTCATTTTGAATACTACTTGAGCATGATTGATTGAGCCTTTGAGAAGGCCTTTGGGAAATATTTGAGGACAGTGTTGGGACAGACTTCTAGAGCAGATTTTGGACAGGTTCTTAGTGAGCTTGTTGGAGCAGATTTGGACAGGTTTTGTATGAGCTTGTTATTCAACATTGGACAAGTTCTATGTGAGCTTGTTAAGTAGGTTCTATGTGAGCCTATTGATAGAGTACAAAGAACAGAGTCTCAATGGATAGAGATCCAACAACCAACATAGTTGAAGATAGATCTGAGTGAGGATTCTTCAAGTGGAGAGAGGTCCACCAGTCAGTGCAGTAGAGAGACAGAGTCTTCTATAATATAACAATTGGAGAGAGGTCCACCAGTTAGTAGCGGATACCTTCGCAATAAATTGGGAGTGGTCATGCTTCCCAAGAACTGACTAGCTATCAGGACCACATTCTCAGGGGAGCATTTATATATTTGATTATCTTTTTGCTCATGTTTGTAATTTTTGCTAACTGTAATAATTTGTGCCTGAGAATGTTGTGCATGGACTCAGGGGAGTCTGCAGCAGCCCTTTGGTATTATTGTCAAAGGGGGAGAAGATTTACAAGAAATTGCACGTGTGTTGCCAACAATTCCAAAGGGGGAGATTGTTGAGCAAGGTGCAACAAAAGTATTGTCATTATTGTCAACACAGTCAGACAGATCAGTTGATGAAGTGGATAGGAGTTAAGAGGTTCCAGTTGATGAAGTGGACAAGAGTTAAGAGGTTCTTCAGAGTATGTACAATGATTATCCAAAAGATCGAAGTGGCCCATATGCTAAAAATCAAAAGAAAATCACAAGGAAGAAAACTGTCGTGATATCGCGACATGTTGAGAAGAAAGAAAATTGTCGCGATATCGCGACATGTTGAGAGAAAGAAAAACTGTCGTGATATCGCGACATGTTGAGAAGAAAGAAAACTATCACGATATCGACATGTTGAGAGAAAGAAAAACTATTGTGATTTCGTGACATGTTCGGAGAGAAAGCGCAAGCAAGTAAAACTATCACGATTTCGCGACATGTTGAGAGAAAAAGTGCAAGCAAGCAAAACTATCACGATTTCGTGACATGTTCGGAGAGAAAGCGCAAGCAAGAAAACTGTCATGATTTCGTGACATATTGCAAGAGAGATAGTACGAAAGAAAAAGTGTCACGATTTCGCGACATGTTGGAAGAGAAAAAGAAGAGAAAAAGTGTCGCGATTTCGCGACATATTGCAAGAGAAAGAGGAGAGAAAAGGTGTATTTTGACATAAGAGAAGAGGAGAGAGAAAAGGTGTCACGATTTCGCGACATGTTTCATTTTCGCGGTCCAAAGCGAAGAGAAAGAGGAGAGAGAAAAAGGTGTCGCGATTTCGCGACATGTTTCATTTTCGTGGTCCAAAGCAAAGAGAAAGAGGAGAGAGAAAAAGGTGTCGCGATTTCGTGACATGTTTCATTTTCATGGTCCAAAGCGAAGAGAAAATGCAAGGAGGAAAAAGTGTCACGATATCGCGACATGTTGCATTTTCACGGTCCGAAGCGAAGAGAAAATGCAAGGAGGAAAAAGTGTCGCGATATCGCGACATGTTGCATTTTCGCGGTCCGAAGCGAAGAGAAAATGCAAGGAAGAAAAAGTGTCACGATATCGCGACATGTCGCATTTTCACGACTTGAAAAGAGCAGGAAGGCAGAGAAGGAAAAGTGTCACGATATCGCGACATGTCGCATTTTCACGACTTGAAGAGAGCAGGAAGGAAGAGAAGGAAAAAGTGTCACGATATCGCGACATGTCACATTTTCGTGACTTGAAGGTAAGAGAAAGGGAGAAAAGGAAGAGAAGAGCAAAGGAGAAAAAGTGTCACGATATCACGACATGTCGCATTTTCACGACTCTAGGAGGAGAGAGAAAGTAAGAAGGTAGAAGTGTCACGATATCGCGACAAAAGTAAAAAGGAAGAGTACGGAGGTGAAAGTGTCGCGATATCATGACATGTGTTTTTGCGGGTACAAGCAAAGAAGGAGGAGGGGGAAGTGTCCGATCCGTGACATGTTGTTTTCATGGGTATGAACCAAGTAAAGCAGCAAGGAGGAGAAAGTGTCACGATATCGCGACATGTTGTGTTTTCATGGGTACAAGCCGAGAAGAGGACAAAGAGGCAGAAGTGTCACGATTTTGTGACAGGTCGCCTTGGCATGGACTAAGAAGAGAACCCAACCAAAATAAGATATGTGACCGTTAACTGAAGGTATACAACAGTTACAGGGGTAGTTACAAAGAAAAATCATGCAGCTAAATTAAGAACAGTTAACTGAAGTTATACGATAGTTACGGGGGCATTATAGAAGAAATATCATGCAGCTAAAATAAGAACAGTGAACTAAAGTCAGAACGATAGTTATAGGGTCAGTTACGGGTTGCATGCGTGAATATGGAAGGTAAAAATAGAGTCAGAACTTTGTTATAAAAGGAGGTCTACATGGAGAATTAAAGTGCTGCTAAAACAGAGAGAGAGCGCTCGGGATTAAAGCGAGGTGGAGTTAATCTTGCGAAGGGAGCAAGAGGAGAGCGAGCAGGGTGTGTGTTGTGTGAAGAGTGGGCAATGTTGAGAAAGCAATAGACCAGTCAGGGTCTTGTAAAAGTGAAGGCATCTTTATGTCAATCTTCTAGTTTCAGAACAAAAGTCCAAGTTGGTGCTTGGCATCAGGGGTTGGTGCTCCTTCCAGTTGGTGCTGGTAAATCAGGGGTTGGTGCTCCTTCTAGTTGGTGTTGGTAAATCAGGGGTTGGTGCTCCTTTCTGTTGGTGCAGATAAATCAGGGGTTGGTGCTCCTTTCTGTTGTTGTAGATAAATCAGGGGTTGGTGCTCCTTCCAGTGGGTGCTGGTAAATTGATTGTAAAATTGTTATTTTGCAAAGGCTGGATTTGGATGGGAGTCCAAACAGTCAATTTTGAGGAGTAGCCAAAATTGGTGAACCTCGGTACATCTTGTGTTGTGTGATGCTCTTTTGGTATATTTGCTTTATTGAGTTTTAAGATTTCATTGTTTAGGCATTAAGAATTGCAGATTCAAGTTTTTAAGAGCTACACTGATTCACCCCCCCTCTCAGTGTCATTGTGAGACTAACATTTTCTCACTAGGTGTATGTGCATATTTATGTTAATGAGCTTGCGATTGTTTTCTCACCTAGGTAAAAGTGTTTTTACAATATATATTACCTTATATATGGATATCTAAAATTTATGCATGCATAGTAATATATGGAGCATAGAACTGTAACACACGAAAAGTAGAACATAAATTTCAAAACTAATGAAAATATGCAAAATGCTCTTTTTATTGATTTCAAAAGGGGGTTACAAAATAGGCTTTCTTTTAAGAAATATTTCCCTATTTTCAATATGAATGTAGATGCACTTGATGATGCTTTCTGGTGCCCTCAATGTAGGTGGGATTTTCGTATGTGTGCCACTAGTTGGATGCTTGTAAAAAAATAGATTAATATGTTTGGGGACCTATCATAGATTAGACCCCATGTTCATACAGATAAAAATGACCATAAAATGAAATAAAACATGCTGAAAACTAGAGGAAATGCTGTAAAAATTGTAAACAGAAGATACCTACCTAATATGTAGTTGTAGGGTTTCTATAGACCAGGTTTGCATGGTAGTGTGTGAACCTCTGCTCGGGTTTGCACGATGGTGTGTATACCTTACTGTTGTTGACTGGTTGTTGTAACTTTCTATCTAAATGAGCTCTTGGTGTTGTTGTCTGATGTTTTATGGATGTGGAAATGATAGAGAAGGTTCTAGAATAATTTCAGCAGAGTTTCATTAAGTTTTTTTGGTAAGTTAATAATTTTATTAAAGGGGCATTTGAAAGGCACCCCAACGCCTTGATACAACAAGAAGAGACAAGAAGCAAAAATGTAGAGAAGCAACAAAGAAAGGAAAGAAAAGAGGATGCTAAAAAGGAACAAAATGCATCCTTAGAAAGAGAGGAAGAAAACATAAGTCAATACAGCAAGACCAAAAGGAAGGGAACCTCATAGAGCCAACAACATGCATCAGGAAAGAATCACTGCATAGGAGGTGCTTCAGTAGATGCAATAGTGATTTCCGGTTCATCGTTCTTGACATCAGCCTTAACTTCATCCTTAGGAGCATCCTTAAATACCTCCTTAGCAATTTCAATGACTTCATCCTCTTTAGCATCCTCATTAATATCAGAAATCCTAGCCACAATAGAGATAGCAGGACCATCCTTATCATATGTGTCACAGAAAAATAGCAAATTTAGGGTATTTCTTTGATCCTTCAGCTGAGCAATGCCCTTCCCAAGAGCAACATAAGCTATCTCCAGGTGATCAATGGTAGCGAAAGAAGACTGAATGACAAGTTTGTGCAGGTATTTCTCAACTACATTAGGCGAATCAGACCCAGACTTACTATCCTTCTTGCCCTTCTCAGGAGTAGGAGTTTCTTTGAATTTGAGCCTTTGGGAACAGTGTGTGGGAGTATTTTTGACCTTGAATTTTTTCTTAGCATTGAAGACTGGCTGGGGTTTTCTAGGTTTGCCCTTTCTTTTAGCACCTTTGGATTTAGGGCTAGGAGTGTGAGAGGACTCCTCCTCAGCACTTTCATGGATAATAATGTTTCCTTTGGGGAATTTTTGAAGCAAATAGCCATACAGAATTTTAAACAATCCTTGATGGGAAGGCCAATCTGCCTCTTTCTTAGCATGAGTGGATGTAATGGAATAGTCCATGGACCAGTATAAAAACTCAGGGATATTAAGCATTTTGGCATCTCTAAAATTATTAACAAAGGACAAATGAAAGCTACACAATTGTGACTCAGGATCATCAATAGTCAGATATTGCATGATGGGTTTCAATAATTCCTTCCAAGGAGTAGATAGGTCTTTGTGATACAAACCTTTTTTGTGAAGCTTTTGCATTAGCGAGGATGGTTCAAAGTGGGTAAGCTCTACTTCCCAGTTATGCTTGTTCCTTCTCACCACACGTCCATCAAGAATCTGCCCAATAAGCTCAACAAGGATTTCCATAGTAATCTGGAAATCAACTCCATGTATGATGACGATGCCATCCTCCCAAGTCGAAGTGAAAGCCATGTTGGCATCCCAATCAGTTCCAAAAAATATTTTGAAAAAGGGGATCAGACCACCTTTATCTTTGAGAATTGCTTTAGAAATAGCATCAATGGAAAAGGTGTCAGGCTCGACATAGGTCATTTTGATGTCCTTCATGGAGAAAAAATAGGGGTAAATAGCAAGGATATAGAGAGGCAGGTACAGGGCTAACAATGAGAGGTAAAGAGTGTCAATTGGATTTAAAAAACCTCTTTGCGACATGAGACGACGAAGAAGGACAAAATCATGGTAAGCCAAAAAGGAAAAAAATTTGGGAAAGGATAATGACCAGACCAAAGGAGCCAATTGGCTATGAATTTGATCGAGGAGGATTATCCAACAATTGCTATCACAAAGGAAAATTTGGAAAGTGAGCCACGATCAGAGGAGGTTGACTTAAAATAACACTTGGGAATCGGGGAAAGGAAAAAATAGGGAGAGTAGTAGAAACCCAAGATATTGAAAGGCACGATGAAACATTCCTTGGAACAAGGCATGAAGAAAACCGAAGAGGGAAGGTTCTCAAAAAGGTAAACAAGGTAGTAACGAGGAGCACGAGCCAGAAATGATGACAGATGGTAGGAGGAAGGGCCTTAGAATCCCAATGAAAGGCGGTTAGTGAAAAAGAGGTGAAAGGGGTTTGAAAAGGCGATGGAAAAAATATGAGATTAAAAAAAAAAATAAATATAGCAAAAAATGAGGCAAATATTAGGTACCGGGAAGGCCTCAGAAAAATTAACACAATGAACAAGACTTTGATCAATAAGACAAAATTTGGATCCACCCCATTGGAAGAGAAGGGCCCAAAAAGAGGTTTCACCCATAACAACACGTGTTGACATTGGCAAAACATAGAGTCACATGTCCCTAGTTGATGATTCATCATTGTGATTGATGTTTTGATCCAACCTAGCAATCACGCTGATGTCATGGGGAAGAGAATCAGTCCACATCAGTAGTCCTAGAGCAAAGACCCCTATGTTAGCCAACTTGTCAGCAACAATATTTGCTTCTCTGAAAGCATGTTGGATGATGACTTCTTGTTGTCCATGGAGGATTTCTTTCACATCCTCAATTATACTTCTTATTTTCCATCCTGGAGGTTTGGAATTTTTTAGGTAGTTGATGATATTCAAGGAGTCACCTTCAATAATGATCTTCCCAGGAATATGTTGAATGAATTGTAGACCTCTCCATAGATCTTTGGCTTTAGTAGAATGATTTGAAAGTTCCCCTAAAGGCTCAGCAAAGGCAAAAATAGAATTTCCTTGGTGATCTCTAAGGATGCCTCCAGCACCAACCATGACCAGGATTTCCTTTAGCAACACCATAAAAATTGAATTTGACCCATCCGATAGGTGGAGGATTCCATTTAGTATTAGATCTTGTTCTAGGGGAAATAGCAGGACAACCATCCTCCAAAGAAATATGACAAGATTGGAGTAAGGAGGCTTCAAAAGAGGAAATAGGGAAAGGGTCAATGGGAGCAATCAGGGCATTCTATTTTGCAAAAAGGATGATTCTATTAGAGATGAACTCAACATCCTTGGCATCCTTCTCAAAGACATGCCTATTGTGCTCAAGCCAAATCTACCATAAATAATGATGAAGACAAAAGCCCCATAAGCCTTTAAGAACAAGATTTTTAAAAGGATTGGGCCATTGAAGGAAAAGGTCAACAATGGAAGGAGGGGAAGCCCAAAAGATGTGAAATTTAAGGAAAATATTACAAAGGACAGTTCTAGAGTAAGGAAAAAAGAGAAAGATATGGGAAGTAGATTCCCAATCACAAAGGCAGAGGAAATACCTATTTGGAAGGGGAATACCATGTTTAATAAGGTTCTAAATAGAAAGGATATAGTCTTGAATACAAAGCCATGAAAATAAACCAACTTTTGGAGTTAGATGTTTGGTCCACACAAGTTTGAAAGGAATGAGAACTTTGGAAGGGGCTAAAGACAGTAAGTAAGCTGATTTGACAGAAAATTCTCTAGAATCAAGGCTCCCAAATAGGGTGGTCGAAAGAATCATCAGGGAGAATACGAAAAGAGGATAACAAAACCTCAAGAGAAGAAATTTCAGCAGCCAGATTGGGAATATGAATCCTTTTCCAAGTCCTGATCCCATTTGAAGTAGTTAGGAAATCTGCCACCATAGGACCAAAAATATTAACAGTAATATCTTTGAGTAGTCAAAATTCAGGAAAATGAAGAAGTGGACGGTCACCAATCCACTTATCTTCCCAAAAATGCATAGATTTCCCATTAAAAATTTGCCATATTAGACCCTTTTTGATGATTGACCTTGCAGAGCAAATGGATTTCCAAAAAGAAGAACCTGAGGGGGGAATGTCTCCATATAAAAAATCAGAAAATTGAAGATATTTTCTTCTCGTGATTTTAACCCATTCAACACTGTCTCCTGAAATAAGGTGCCAGGATTGTTTGGAAAGAAGAGAAATATTAAGAAAATGAATTCTCCTTAATCCTAATCCTCCTTGCTCCTTAGGTTTGCAAACATTTTCCCATGCAACCAAATGAAACCTATTCTTATTTTTAGCACCTGTCCATAGGAAATATTTTTGAATTTGTTCTATTTTTTGGTAGACTTTTATAGGAGCTTTAAATAAGGAGAGAAAATAAATAGGAATGCTCTATAAGTAGGCCATAGTTAGGATGGCTTTGCCAGCTTGAGAAAGAATATTACCTTTCCACAAAGAAAGCTTTTTTTGAAGTCTTTCAATGACGTTATCCCATAGGTGCTCATTAGCATTACCCATGAAAAGTGGTAAGCCCAAATAAGAGGAAGGCAAAGAGGCAATAGTGCATCCTAAGATGCTGGTAATATTGAATTGTCTTCTCAAAGGGGTATTTAGAAAAAATAATTTTCTTTTTTGAAAATTTACCTTTTGTCCAACAGCTTCTTCATAAAGGAGAAGGATACGTTTGATAACTTTTGCTTCACATACTGATGCAAAGGTAGACAACAGGGTATCATCAACAAATTGTTGGTGAGTTACAGGAGTGGTTTGGGAAGTAACTTTTATTCCAGTAATGAGACCTGACTATCTAGCATCTTGAATTGATCTACCAAGAGCCTCAACTGCAATAATAAAAAGAAGGGGGGAAAGGGGATCTCCTTGCCTCAATCCTCTGCTACTCTTGAAGTATCCTGCTGGTGAACCATTTATTAAAATAGAAAACCAAGCTGAAGAGATGCATCCTCTAATTAAAGAGATCCATTCATAATGAAATCCAAATTTGGATAAGACTACCAGGAGGAAGTCCCAATTCAACCTGTCATAAGCTTTGTTCATGTCTAACTTTAGAAGGAAGGCAACCTTTTTGTTAAATGAAGTGGAATGGATGGCTTCATGAACAGAGATAATACCATCCAAGATGGATCTACCTCTAACCAAACTTCCTTGACACTGATTAATAATGAGGGGCATGACATCTCTCATTCTGTTGGCTAAGGCTTTGGTCAAAATTTTGTAAGTAACATTGCAGAGGCTAATAGGTCTAAAATCATTGAAGGTATTGACATTGTGACTTTTAGGAATAAGAGCAATGAAGGTGGAGTTAAACCCACGAGGAATGATTTTGGAAGTCTAAATTTCCTTTATGGCAGCACATACATCTAGACCTATGAAATCCCAAAAGGCTTGATAGAATCTAGGAGAGAAACCATCCGGTCCTGGGGCTTTATCTGGTTTCATGGAGAAAAGAGCCAGTTTGATTTCCTCATAAGAAAGGCCAGCCATGAGTTTGCAATTAATATCTTCAAAAATTAGATGAGGAATGAATTGAAGGAAAAATTCCTTGGCGTTTTCAGAGATGGCACTAGGCTCTTCTTCAAGTAGCTACATAAAGTGGGCAACCCCTTCAGCTCTAATTTCTTTGATATCAGAAGTAACACTCCCATCCTGGCAATGGATTTCTTTAATTCTATTGTTGCTTCTATTTCTCAATGTGGAAACATGAAAAAATTTAGTGTTAGAATCTCCTTGTTTGAGCCAAATAGCCCGAGATTTATATCTCCAAAAAGTTTCTTCACACTGAAGGATATTGTGATATTGGGATAGAAGATTTCTTTCTTCACTTCTTAGATCACTTGAGCAGAACTGTCCTTCCTGGATTTCTTTTTCAATTGTAGCAAGATGGCTTTTGATTTCCTGCTTATTTTGGAAAAGGTTCCCAAAGATGTCCCTGTTCCAAATCTTGAGGTTTTCTTTGATTAATTTAAGCTTTTGGGCTAATATGAAAGAGGGAGAACCTTGAAATTCTATTTGCCACCACTGAATAATTTTATCTCTGAAATCAGGATGCTGCAACCACATTGCTTCAAATTTGAATGGGATTCTAAAAATTTTAGGATTATTAGTATCCAGAAGGATGGGACTATGGTCAGACCCAATTTTAAGAAGTGATTGAAGATTTGCATCCCCCCAAATAGCCGAGGCTTCTTGAGAGAACAAAACTCTATCAAGTTTCACTTGGATGAGCTGAGAACCACTTCTTCTATTGGACCAAGTGAATTGATTTCCTTTGAGATTAACATCCATAAAATTGTTTTGATTAATGAAGTACTAGAAATCATCCATACTTTTGGTGAAGGAACCGACCCCTCCTCTTTTATCAGAAGGGAAAATAGGAGTATTAAAGTCTCCAACAAGTATCCAAGGAAGGTCCTAAAAGGCACTCCTAATAGAGGAAATAATTTCCCATAGTCTAGATCTTCCTGTGATAGAATTCGGGGCATAAATATTGGTAAGAACCCACGGGGAATTATTGTCTTTGTCAAAAAATATAATACTTGCTAGTTTCATCATTGGAATGAATTAGTCTCCCCTCTAAAAAAGTAGGATTCCACATACAGATAAGACCTCCCAAAGCCCCTTTTGCATTACAAAATATAGAATCACAGTTTTTCCACATGGTATTACAAACAATATTAGCATAAGGGTTGCCAATTTTGGTTTCGAAGAAGGAAAATAGTAGGACTTATTTCTTTCCTTAATGACTTAGCTAGCCTCTGTTTAGCTATGCCATTAAGGCCTCTCACATTCCATGAGAGGATTTTAATTTTGACAATTTGGTAGTTCTTTTGCCTCCCTTTCCTTGTGGTTGGGGAGGTTTGGTACATTTTGAATCATCTTTAGACAAGTTAATTCCAGAAGAAAACAAGGTCTTTTGAATGTCATTTGCAATGTCATCATGCAATCCCTACTTCCATTGATCAGAATTAGAAGGTCTACCTCTTTTTTTCTTACCCCCACAATCAATCGAATATTTCTTATGGCTTCTAGTATTTTTTGGACTAAAATTGTGAGGATTAATTTTTTGAACCACCAGACTGGATGGTTCAAAGAAAGAAGGAGGAATAGAGACTTCATCAATAAGGTTATGATCACATAGATTTGTGTTACTATCAGGAATCAACTCATTGGATTTGAATGAATAAGTATGGTAGGTATTCTCGATTGAAGAAGAAAATTTGGACATCCCATTAGCAGGGGAAAGGATAGGAGAAGATTCCTGTTGCGGAATAGAAATAGGGGTAAAATAAGGATTTGGAACAGGTCGTGGACTATGAATGGACAGATCTATCACATCATCCTTAGAAGGTAAGTTAGATAGGGCTTGAAATTTATTAAGAAGAGCAAAGAAAATTACCTCATTTTGGCGTGACTCGCTGACAAAAGATGAAGCCTTTTTGCCCTTGTCAACTGAGACATTAGAAAAACCTCCTTGGGACTTCTGATTCTTGATAGGATGAAAAGTCAACCATTTAGCAGGAGGAAATTGTTTCTTATCCACCTTAGAGAATGGAAGAGAATCCTTTCCTTTATTAGCAACTAGGTTTTTATGGTTCTTTTCAGTATTTGATTTTTGAGCTTTAAGAGATAGGCATTGAGCTCTGATATGTCCTTGGGTATGGTATTCGATGCAGAAGAGGGGATTGTTCTCATACTCAATGGCCTACTTCTGATAGAAGGACCCATGTTCCAGTTCCACAAAGGTGGGGAGAGCCAAGTCTAAATTAGCATTGACACAAAAGTGGGCAACATGCATCCTGGATCTGGCAAGAGTAACCCTGTCAATGACCACTAAATCACCAATAGTAGTGGCAATAGCTCTGAGGATAGGTTCATGCCAAATATACCAAGGAATATTTGGAAGCCTAACCCAAATTGGTGCATAGTTGATGCTTTGTGTATCAAGATCAAAATTAGGAGTCCATTTCATAAGAAAAACACTTTTTGAACCCAAAAACTAGGGACCACCAGAAAGGATCTGATTAGCATCCTCCTGAGTGTTAATATGGATACCAAAGAAAGCATTGGAGAGCCCAATAATATCCAAACAACCTTTGGCTCTCCATTTAGAAAAATCCCACCTTTTGATGGTATCTAAATTAGGTCTACCACCCATAATTTTACCTACAAGGGAGAAATATTCCTAAGACAAATAATTTGATGCTAGGCTCAAAGGAATCTTGACCTTGTTACCAAAAATTTCAAAAGGGGAAAAGAAGGATCTGGGCCCGAGGAACTTTTACCGATAATGTTAGCAAAAGAAGGCTTAGAGGCAATGGGTCCCTCAGTCGAAAGGGCCCCAAGTGGGGCATCATTGTCATGCAAAGTATCACCCCAAAAATCACTAACACTATCAAAAAGGGTAGAGGACATGCCAACCTTAGGAACTAAGTCAGAAAGCGTGACATGATTAACCATAGAAGCATCCTCAACACTACCCGTAGATATTCCTTTACCAAAACCTACTGAAGCATCCTTAACACTAACCACAGTATCATCATTACTACCATCCATTGAAAAATCCTTGCCACTATCCATAGGAATGTCCTTACCGCCATCCTCGCACCCTCTAAAATTTTGAAAAAAATCCTTCCCACCCATAAAAATTTAAATATTTGAAGTCCTGCCTGAACTGTTGTAGCAGCCAACCATTTTCTTCTTCTAGATCCAAATTAGAGTGGTCAAAATGGATCAATTCTAATCCACTTAGGAATTGCAATATAATAAGATCTCTTGCTCATAAAATATACTTGAATAAATTCAATAACAAAGATCTTATCAACCATTTTTCATAGAGTTTTGTTAAGTTAGCCAAAAGGGTGAGAGAGAGTTTCATGGTGAAAATGACCATCTATTTATCGATTGGGATAAGGTTAGGGGGGTGAGGTTTCCCTTTTGAGGTGGCATAAACCTTAGGTTAGGTTCTACCATGGTGAGGTTAGGGTGATGAAGTGGAATTTGAGTCATCCCTTCACATGCCCTGAAGAAATATCCTAGGTGCACATATCTGTGAGAAAGGGTTAGGGTTAAACTTGATTAGACAAACCCTAGGTTAGTTGGAGGTTAGGTTAGGCATATTTTGGAAATATCCTAACTAAATAGTGGGTGCACACATGTGGGAGGATATAATTAAGGATAATCTTGATTTAACCCTAATTAAACATGTTTAGGCCATAAAGTACACTTAAGTGAAAAAATGACTTTCAAAATAGAATTAGAATTACCATAATTAGGATTTTTGGGGGAAATGGTTGCATGGGGTCATTACTAAATGTAGGAAAGGGCTTAGATGACCTAAAGGGCCTTGTAGACGGGAATTTCATAAATAGGAGGTATTTTGGGTATGATTAGAGTAGTTTTGTAGGTTTTGCGACTACGATTGCCTATGATTGCCTACGCATGTCTACAAGTGGCTATGCATACCTATAGGTGACTATGGATACCTATGGGTGACTACGCATACCTACAGGTGACTATGTATACCTACAAGTACCTACACATACCTACAGGTGACCACATATGCCTATAGGTGCTTATGCATACCTACAGATGACTACGTATACCTACACGTGACTACGAGTGATTATGTGTGACTTTTAGGTGTGTACATTTTCTCTTTTTCATATTATGTTGTGTAAAACATGGTGTAGTACAAAAATATGATAGAATAAGGTGATGAGTTGATCAAAAATATGAAGAATATGTGGGTGAATGAATACAAATGATTACAAAATAAACACAATGATGAAATAGATAATTTGCCAATTTAGTACAACATTATGTAATATCGTATTGGGTGCTTTTGGGAGAAACTTAAGATTGCTTTGTTCTTGTGATCAATGCAAGATGTTCCAATTGCAAATAGAACAAATGTCTTTTCAAATTTTTTCTTTTGATTGATTGATGAGCACATGATGATATTTGTCAAACCATTTGAGATGTGTGGCAAGGACATATCAAGGGCAACATTCAGAATGTGGTCAGTGCCACTATAAAGAACAAAATTAAGACATGTCTATTTAGCGCATGGCTCTCGTGATTTAGAAAATGTTTGATTGGGATTTGATTTATGTTGAGATAATATTCAACAAAAAATCGTTGACATATGTGATACTCGTGATTGGATGTGTGGTTATTTTATCATGTGCAAAGCGGTTTTGTATATGAACACCCCCTCAAGGGATGAATTGGCAATGGAGCAGATGAAAGTGGTGATGAATTGATTGAAATAAGAATATGGTGATAAAAAGTGGAAAAAAATGAGTAAAACAGGGATTGAAAGACAATAGGAATCTGAAACCCAAACTATTTTATTGCATAAATTTTTGAAAAGTACAGAAATGAATGGTTGAGTGTGAATGAATGAGTGCATGTTGTATTGGATTGAAATGTATGCACCAAGTGTAAAAATGGCCAAATGGGTATCCAAAAATATTGTTTGTTTTCTATTTTTATTGTTGGATTGTAATGTTTGACTTGTGTAGTGTGTGTATGAGAGTTGAATTTGTTTTGTTGCATGAGCGGCATATTGTTTATGAAATCTGAATGAATTTTTACCATGAAAGGCCAAATTCGGTATCCAGAAAAGTTTTTTGTTTTCTATTTTGTGTTATTTTGGCAAGTCATGTGAATGTGTGCCTCGAAGTGTGTGCATATGGGGTTGACTGAGTGTTTTGTATGTAGTGAATGTCCTGTTTGTGGGTTTTGAGAAAAAATTTACCATGAAAAGGCATAACGGGTATCCAAAAATGCCCTCCTTGGCATGGTCAAATAGTAGTGTGTGAACCAGGTTCACATGTGCAAACCAGGTTTACATAGCAGTGTGCAAACTAGGTTTGTACAATAATGTGAAAACTTGGTTCGCACATGTGAACCAATTTTTTTGATATGTGATGAATGATGTATGTGGATGATGAATATTTTTATGTAAAAATAATAATGAATTTGTATATATGTAAAATTGACAAGCAATTTGTGTGATGTGTTGGAATGAAAATAGGTGAAGAAGATTAAGTCGTGATATCATGTGTAGACTTTATGAGATACCCTAGGGGGTGAGTGGATAGAAGAATATGGGAAGTGGATGGGAAATATGTGGATTAAGGATCTGTGTGAGATACGAAGTGTGCACGCCAACATGACTTATATCTCAGCATTATGTGAGAGGTGGGACCCATATAGGAACACCTTTCATCTCCCAACAGGGGAGATGATGATCATGCTAGAGGATATATACCGCATATATATTGAAGTTGTTGATAGATGCCATGATAGCGTGAGCAACATTATATGGTACATGGGATGAGATACTGTAGCAACATTTTTGTGGTAGGTGGAGAGAGGTACAACATGAAAATGGGGTATATTATGAATATTATTGGAAGAACGAGATGTTTTTTGATCACCATTATATGGTAATGCTCATGATAGTGACCTATGCTCTAGTAGATAGTTTAGGGGTGAAATTCACCTAGAATATGATGGGCATAGTATGTTATATGGTGAAGTACGAGGTGATGCTTGTGTAGGGTGGTCTATCTTGAGTGTTAGCCCATTGTTACAAGTGTGGTCATGGGAGCATATCATGATGAAGCAACCATCATTATTACCTTACGAGATGCATGCAATGATGGGAGAATTTGTACCTTATCCCATGAGATGGTTTACTAATATGGAGAAGAGGGTGAAGAGGGGGCATGAGGGAGATGGACTATTTTGGAGGGGGGTGCTAGATAGGTTGCATCCTGAGCACATATTGTGGAGGCCCTATAAGGGTGAGGTTGTATGGGACGAGAATGAGGAGTAGCTAGGGAAGATCTACCTAGGGTAATGGGTAGTAGGATGATACTAGTGATAGGTGGAGTATTTCCCATTCAATAGGGTGATGTGATAGTTTAGATTATGACATGGATAACTAGATCCACTTGTCATGATACAAAGGAGGGATGGTGAGGTGAGAGTACGATTTGTAGTGCCTCCCTTGGATGTGTTGAAGGATCCACTGATGGTTATCCCAAATATGGATTAGGTGGGGATGAATCTCGAGTATGATATATGATGGGCTACATAGAGGTGACAACCAATATTCGAGGTGATATATGACTAGGTGGATCCCGTGGTAGGCTTACCCACAATGGATGGATAGGTAACTAGAGGAGCTATACATGTACCTGATGTATAATCATATGAGGAAATGGAGGAGCCTCTTTGATGACAGAGGTGACATTAGGATGATGGGGTGGGAGTTCCTATTGTTGGGTCACTAGAGTGACAGGTGAGCAGTGGAGGCCAACCATTAGATGAGGTTGTACCGATGGAGGAGGAGGATACGAGATGTATACTAGATGATACAGTAGGGTCTCCTAAGGTTGGGTCACTAGAGTGATGGGAGGGTGGTAAGAGCTAGATATTGGATGAGGTGGTGGTGATGGAGGAGGAGGATGAGGAATGTATGACAAATGTGATAGATACCCATGATGAGCTAGTGATACTATAATATAGAGTGCAAGATTCAAAGGGGATATTGAGTGAGATTGAGATAGATTGGATTGTTGATAGGGGGAGGCTGGTAGAGGAGTGGTCAAGGGTAGAGGAGAGGCTAGTGATATCCATGAGGTATGTGGATGATTTAGACACAAAGATATGGGGTGAGGGCATAGTTGGTAGTTGAGAAGGTGATCCACATGGAGAGGAATGAGTTGTAGAGAGAGTGTGAGGAGCTGAGAGCACGAATCATAGTGGAGCAAATGATTCATGTAGAGTGGGTGGGTGAGTTGCAATGCCAAGTATAGAATACTATGGCCTCAGATGAGAGAGTGAGGTTAGATATTGTAGTGTTATAGGAGAGTGTGAAATGAGTGCAGGTTGATACTAACACTGTGCAAGCTACACATGAGGTAGATATAGCATGCTTGTGCAAGGAGATAGAGAGATATTAGTAGGAATAATAGGAGGTAAATTGTGCTAAGATAGTGGCTGAGCAGGCTATGGTTGAGGCAACAGGTCTAAGAACTAAGGTGGATTATTTACAATGAGCAAATGCAAACTTGTTGGGCATATATGTGGGAGAGGTGTCGATGAGGGTGTAGTGTGAGATTGCATTGGCATCATATGGTCATGCACTCCCATAGTAATCAAGGACATATGTGAGGTTGAGATCACGATCTTAGACACACACACACTCATAGCAAAGTTGGTGGAGTGCTCCATTTGTAGTGTCGATAGAGCCAAGGGTGGTAGTGCTAGTAGTGTCACAATTGGTAGGAGCTACCCGAGAGTCAAGTAGGGTGACCGATGAGCGAAGGGTAGAGGTGGTGATAATTGCACAAGAGAGTAGAGAGACTCCTAGTGGGTAGTAGGGATGAGTTGACATGGTAGTTATGTATAGTGAGGTGGTGGCTAGGATGCCAACCATAAATGTATATTATGTACACTAGATTTTTTTAGCCCAAGGGCATTTTTATCATAATATATATACATATTTTTATTTGTGGTTTTATTTACATGTGTTATAATTTTGTATGGACAAATGCATAATTTAGCATTATGTGTATTTAAAATGTAAGATATGGTACGTGAATATATGATGGAAGAATATGTATGCATGTGGTAATATGATATTAATGTAGACTAGGAATAACAAAAATGATGCGATGTAGATGGATTTCTCAGATCATATGTGGAGTAGGGAATGCATGGGGTTAACTAAAATGATTTGTATGAAAAATATGGACAATAATGCATGAACATGTATGATGAAATGAATAGATAAA
This sequence comes from Wollemia nobilis, assembly GCA_028583015.1. NCBI lineage: Eukaryota > Viridiplantae > Streptophyta > Pinopsida > Araucariales > Araucariaceae > Wollemia > Wollemia nobilis. The sequence goes on along the minus strand of JAQPPZ010002555.1, from coordinate 668,310 downwards.
GCACTTGTATCGTTGCAAAACCAATGGTAATGTAATCAATTTCATTATATCAGAGATGTAGGATGGCAAGAGAGTTTAGCAGTAAATTTGATGATCATAGTTGTAGCAATAAAACCTTATGAGAAACTAAGAAAGGTTCAACCACAACTTATAACTAACCTAATTGAATGGAAGTCTGTCATGGAATAGTGTGTGCGATAAGTGATGTTCATTTATCCATTTTTGATGGAGGTAGAACTAACCCATTGTAAACTTATCCAAAATAGCTAGCTCATCCATAAGCATGTAGTGATTTTTACAAGAGAAGATCGCTAAAATAGCTAGCTCATCCATAACCACGTAGTGATCTGTACAAGAGAAGGTCGATAATGTGAAAAATTTTGTTGCCACTTGTAAGACTATTCCACTACTAAGCCTATTGTTGGTGATGAAAATCACCTTGTGATGTTATGTTAAACCAAAGGACCAGAGGAATTTAAGAAAATTGGTAGTACTCTTGGAGGCTTTTCCTTTTGTTTTTTGCCACTCTTTCATTTGATTCTCTTTTTGTGGTGCTATTTTCTCTTTTTTTTTGTAGGTGTTGGCTTTTGTTTTCTACCCATTTTCTATTTTTGCTTATGGTTGTCCCTTAATTTATCCCCAGGTCATATTTTGATCACGCAAATGATAGGATGAGTAGGGAAAACTGTTCACTAAATGGTAATATCTATGCAAGGTGTTGTCTTCCCTAGACTCAAAATTTTCTTAAGATATAACATGTGTGAGTGGTCTATGAAAGAAATCAAACCAACCAAGAGAAAATATGAGAAGTGTGGGAACTTGTTAGCTAGAGGTGACATTTGATTGGTTTAACTGGTGAAAGGTCAAATCATGCAAAATGCTATAGTGGGCATCCGAGTGGTGATGCTAAAAAGTGTGTGTTTTAATTCATCATGAGTTCATTTCTACAAGGAGAATGTACAAGTATGGATATGGATGCAAAGGAAAATGATGTGTATATGCAATGGAAGCAATATGAAAGAAATAATATATAGGAAAATATGTACAAGAGGAAGTTTTTGAACTAAAATGCAATGAGTTTGGAAAATTTCATGAGAGATACGAATATGCAAAAAAATATGACAAAGAAGGAAGAACAGAAGATGTGGTTGCCCCAACATGTGGAGAGGTGCAAGAAGTGGAGGAGAATAATGGGGAAGTTGTTACCCCTAGTATGTGTGATTGACCATATAGAGAAGGGTAATAGACACAAGAGATGATGGAAAAAATAAAAATTAAAGAAATTAGATAGAAAGGGATGAAGGAAACAAAGGAGGGAGGAAGAAGAGAAGAAATGTGAAGGATGTGAAGTTCAGCACAGGTATGTAGCCACTCGAAGTATGACCATACATCAATGCAAAGTAACCAGAAGAATAGAAAATTAGTGTAGGTTTGTAGTCACTTGAAGTGTGACCTAAAATAGTATGGTAGAATAAGAAGAAATAAGATGAAAAAGCGAAATATAGCACAGGTATGTAGCCACTTGAAGCATGACCATACAATAGTGCAAAATTATAGGAATAAGGGAAGAACAAAATTTTAGCATATGTATATAGCCACTCGAAGTGTGACCATACAATAGTGCAAAATATCAAGAAGAATGGATAGATAGATGAGAAATTTAGCACAGGTATGTAGCCACTCAAAATGTGACCATACAACAATGTGAAATAACAAGAAGAGGGGAGAATATTGATAAGGAGGGGAGAGAATGAGATAGGGAGCTAAACTAAGGATGTGAGGAGTGGTGAAGCTCAGGTCACGAATAAACAGGCATAGTGGAAACATGACTAGGATCCTGATAAGATGTGTGGCCATGTAGCGGTTGGAAGTGGGGTGTGGAAGTGAATGATACACGTGATGGTGGAGAGCAATATGTGAGATGAGGTGGGATGCTCTAAACTCGATGAGGAGAGGTGGCATGATTGTAGTGTGGAGATGCTTTCCCATCCACCATACCATGGAATAAGCATTCAAAAATGTGGAATTTATTAATATCATGACCTGGTTGACGATGGTAGATATATAATCGATGTTCATTGTATCTCCTCAATTTTTGTTGAAGCAGATCGGTTGGTTGGGTTTCAGGTAAAATGAGGAGTCATGCGTGACATTTTTTAGTCAAAGGTGTGGGAGAGAGGCTCTAAAAGTATAGGTGTGGGGTCGATGTAAGGTGTGGGAGGCAACGAGCATAGGGAAAGTGGGTTAGCCTAGGTGGGATGGGTTACTGACCTCAACTCTGGTGGAAGCTGCATGCGAGGAGGAGGGATATATGCGAGAGAGGATAAGAGCATATTAGATATTCTAGAGTGGTGAGTGGGTGAATGGCATCAAAAATGACTCACATTTAACTCAAGATTGTTGATATGGGAGAGGATGTATTGGAGATCGATATGTGGAGTAGATGGTATCAAAGCAAGAGGGGAATGAAAACCTAGTAGAATGGTTGAATTTGGAAATGGGTATGGATATGGTTCCAAATGAGGTGAGGGTGGTGAGAAAGAATAAAGGTGATGTGGTGGTGACGGGGATTGAAGGTGAGTGTCATAGAATGGGATAGAAGATATCCGAATAATAGGTGGGTCTTATGATGGCTGCAAGGAGTGACGAGGTCAAGATGAGTAAGTACATGAAGGGATGGACTGTGAAAGGTGCTAACAAAGGGCTTAATTATAAGGTGACATCCCATTAGCCATGGGTGAAGGTAATATTGAGTAATATGGGAAAGCAGGTGGGTTCCCCTTGTTAGGGAGAGGAGACAAAGGAAGGACATCGAGCTGAAGAAGTAGGTAGGTAGGGGTCTCTCTCATCGACTAAGGTGAGAGGATATGGGTTCCTTGTGCTAGGGTATGGGGAGATGGAATGTTCCCACATATCCACAAAGGAGGAGTAAATTTATTGAATATCATTAGAGCAAGGAGATATGGGTGAATCTCTACGATCAGGTGAAGGAGGTTGGATTGGAGTGTCATGGTTTGTATGGGAAGAGAAAGATGAATGGTAAACATGAATAGAATCAAGTGGATCTGTATGTTCAGTTGGGGTTATTGGTGAGGGGAGGAGCATTGGGAAGTCCTACATGATGGGATAAATATATTCTTGTGATGTAGATCTAGTGTGATGTATCCCAATGAAGGCAACACTACTGGTGATAGTCAACCTGCAATACAAAATATATAAACAACATAAAAAATAAAATATAAATTAGAAGTGTTTCTATTGTGTAACAAAAAGTGTAGAGTGTGTGTTTGGTGCTATGTGCATTGTGAGTGTACTAACAAGGTGATATATACAATATGACTATTATGGTATATACAGTGACTAGTGGCCTATACCTAACATTCTTAGGCATTAAAAGCACAAAGGTCGATGATGTTGATTGGTTCAAGTTCTATGAGTACTTTGATATTAAACAAGTGATAGGCCCCTAAATTGAACTTGTGTGTGATAATGTAAGGACCTAGCCAATTGGGTATGAATTTATCATGCAGTGGGCGGAATTGACTAGTGATTTGTTGGTTCTCTTTAAGAACCAAGTCATCAATCTGGAATTTGCACTGGTATACCTTGTTGTTATAGGAACGGTGAATATGCTATTGGTAAACATGATTATGTTTGATAGCTTGGATGTCACACTCATCTAGGAGAGTTATTTGGTTGAGTTTGGCTTGACAAGCAATATCATCATTAATGAATTCTTGCATGGATGTGCATAAGGAGGGTATTTCGAGCTCAAGGGGCATAATAGCCTCATAATCATAGACAAGAGAGAAGATTTTTGCCCCAGTGGGAGTATGAATGATCATTATATAGGCACACAAGGCTAGTGGTATTTGATTATGCCAATTACAATGAGATTCTACAATCATTTTATAAAGGATAACATAGATGATTTTTGTAGTAGCTTTGGGTTGGCCATTATCCTGAGGGTAGTATGGGGTAGAGAAGCTATGATGGATGTTGAACTTGGTGCACAATGCATCAACATTCTTATTTTTAAATGGCGTACCATTTTCAAAAATTATTTGTGAGGGAATTCCACAACGACAAATGATGTGGTTAGTAATGAATATTGCAATTTTAGCTCCCGTGGTCTAAAAAAGTGGGATATATTTGACCCACTTTATAAAATATTCAGTAGTAGTGATGATGAATTTATGGTTGCTATATTAAGTAGGTGTGATTTTTTCAATAATATGTAGGCCCCATTGTGAGAAGGGCCACATGGATTGGATGGGCTGTAGGGCTTGTGATGGTAAGTGTGTGATATTTGCATGTTTTTGACACTTGATGCAACGTTTGATGTACTCACAACAATTATGCTCCATTTTGGGACAATAATATCCCATGCATAGAATATTTTTGGTAATGGCTATGCCACTAAAGTGACCACCATAATTTTTTTCATGGGTCTCTTGAACAACTCACTGAGCTTCCTACGGTTCAAGGTAACGTAAAGGATGCCATCATGATTGTGGTGGTAGAGGATGTCCTCTAGCAATGTGTAGCAAATTACCCTTTGTTTGAATGTCGTACAGTGAGCGCGTGCTAAGTCATAAGCAAGAAAGCCTAGTTTTATGTAATCTTTAATTTGAGAAAACCAAAGGGTATGTGGCTTAGTGTGGATGATATGGATGCCATCTTCGTCAGCCAGGGGTGAAGATGAAATAGTAGATTAGGATAAGGTATGGATGGATACATGTGTCATGTTAGAGAGTGGATTTTGTGGCACTAGAGATACCAAAGAAGCCATGGTGTCAGAAAAATGGTTGGAAGAGCGTGGAGGGGCTTGAATATCATACCACTCGAGCTAGGCAAGGAGTTGCTAAGCGATTTTCTTATATTTTTGAAGTATAGGGAAACAAAATTTCCATAGTTATTTGAATTTATTGATGACAAGAAGGGAATCACCGAAGATCTAAAAGTGTTTGATATGCATAGAAAGTTCTTGTCTCAAGTCTAGAATGAGAGCTTCATATTCGACATTGTTATTGGTGCAAGGAAAACCTAATTTAAAGGATAAGGGGAATGGTTCCCCATAAGGAGTGAAAAATATGATTTTGGCACCCCCAATGTGGGTGTAGTAGGAGCCATCAAAGAATAATATTAGATTAGCTAGAATTTTGGGTTCTACATACTCTTCAGCTTCAGTAGTGTAAAAAATGGAATCATCAGGAAGCTAAATAATGAGTGGTTAGTTGTTCGATAATGGAGCCTCAGCAAGTTGGTCAATGATGAATTGTCCTTTTATGGACCTTTGGGAAATGAATTCAAGGTCAAATTTAGTAAGGAGCATGATCCATTTTGCAGTATGAGAGTTATTATAACTCTTATTCATGATGTATTGTAAGGGGTTATCATGAGTGATAATAAAATTCATGTGGTTGAGCATGTAGTGGCATAGCTTTTATCTGGTAAAAACTATAGCTAGACATATATTATCCATGTAAGTATAACACTTTTCATAACTAAACAAATTTTGAATAATATAGTATATGTCTTGCTCATGGTTGAGTGTGTTATTTTGATCTAATAACACTCCTATTGCAAAATATGTGGTGGAAATATAAAGGAAGAACGACAATTTATGATGTGGTGGAGATAGGACTGGTGGTGAAGTGAGATAAGATTTGATTGCATCACAAAATTGTTAGTAGTTGGTATCCCATTTGAAAGAGACCCCTTTTTGTAAGGTGTGGTTAAATGATTTACACTTGTCGGATAGTGGGGCGATGAAGCAATGAATTGCTTGGATTTTACCCTGCAAACTACATAGTTGCTTGAGATTTGTTGGAGGTGGCATATCAATGATGGATTTTAATGTTTTGGGATCAACTTCAATGTATCATTGAGAGATAATGAACCCTAATATTTTTCCTGAGATGACACCAAAAATACACTTATTTAGGTTTAACCACACATTGTGATCAAGGAGGTGATTGAATATTTTACGGAGGTCCATGAGGTGTTGTGAATGTTCTTTAGGTTTGGTGATAAGATCATCAATGTAATCTTCCATGATCTTGTGCATGTAGTCATGGAAGATATAAGTCATAGTGCACTGGTAAGTTTCCCCAATGTTCTTGAGGCCAAAAGGTATTACATTATAATAGAAATTCCCCTAGGGGATTGTAAAGGAAATTTTGTGCTAATCGGTAGGGTTGATCTTGATTTGGTTATATCCAGAAAAGCCATCTATGAGAGATATCATTTCATGATTCGCTATAGAATCAACCAATGTATCAATGTTGGGAAGTGGAAAATTATCCTTGAGATAAGCTTTGTTTAGATCTTGGAAATTAGTGCAGAAACGGACATCACCGATGGGTTTTGGTACTAGGACCATATTGGATACCCATTTCGGATAGTTCATTGGTTGTATGAACCCCACATAAATAAGCTTTGGAGTTCAAATTTTACCATTAAGGCAATCGTGGGATGCATGCATCATATTTTTTATTTTATAGGCTTGGCGCCCTCATCTAGTGTAAGGTTGTGGATGAATAGTGATGGGTCAAGTCCAAGCATGTCGATGTAGGACCAATCAAAAACTTTGATGTATTACTTAAGGAAGGAGGTGAACAAGGTGCACTCCTCCAAGGAGATTTTTATGGTGAGTTTAATGATGTGGGGGTTGGTTGGATCATCACCATTATCAACATCAATAGTATCTTCTATAATCATGTGGGAACCATCTTAGAGTTGATAAGGAATGAGAATGATATGGAGGTCATCGATAGCCTCCAGTAAGTCAAAATCATCATATAGATACACATCTATATGCTTAATCCAAGGGATATGAGTTGGATTATATGGTGGAGGAGCATTTGCGATGTGTAGCATGGGTGGTGATAGCAAGAAATCTTACGATAAGGAAATATGTGAGATGTGAGTGAAGTCGATGAAGTTTGGGTTAGGTGTGTTGGTTTAAATCGGGTGAGATGCATAGCGAAGTGGGGTGAATAAATAAATAGCAACCATGTTAATTGAGGTGGTTAGGATTGTACAAAATGAAGAGCATGGGGATGAAGACTCAAAAGGATGCAAATTACATGTTAGATTCAATGGAGGGCAAATAAACATGGGTGGAGAACAAGGTTGAACTGTAGAATGGTAAACCTACTAGCGATTGTACAAATGTATGTATGACTGAATAGGAAATGGAGGGGAGGTGAAGGAGCATTATATAAGTGTGGAGAAGTGAGGTAAATAGAAGCAAATATATTGACCAGATCATCGATGAAATATGTGGATGTGGTGTCATAATGTAGTGCTTTCTTAAATAATGTGCATGGAATGTTGATGATAGAATGGGGGTATGGACATTCAACAAGGATTTTGATGTTGAATTCCTATTATAAAAAGTGCATAGGAATTGGTGGAGGATGAAGAGTGAGGTCTTTAAGTTCATATTCGAGTGAGAGAATGGTTGTAATATGATAATCAAAATCGAATATATTTATGGGTAGTTGGACATAGGGGTTAATGGGTGTTCATAAGACTTATTCGTAACATCCTAGTCCAAAACCACACCAATTAAAACATCTAACATGGCATAAGGTGAAGTGCAGATTAAACATATGGGCTGAGGTGTTACAAAATCTATATTGTGGTGGTCGGGGCACAACCATTGGGAGCGACGAATCAAGGCCCGCATAGATGAAGTTTGTACAATTATTTGATAGACCTAGTGGAAGGATAGTACCTATGATTAGTATTGAGGTAAAAGAGCAACCAAATCATGGTAATATTGGATCATGGAAGGGTACACACAAAAATCATGAATATTGTATTCACCAGGATCAAAATTGGTCATAAAAATGGATACTTGTGGCAAAGAATGGGGTGGTGAACAAGGAGGTGATTCTGAATCATATGAAGAAGATGAAATTTGGGAGTCACATATAGTAGCCATAGAAGATTAGAATAGTTGGAAATCCAAGAAGGAGGCTCACTATTCCCAATCATGATATTCAGCTCCAGTGGAAGGGATAGGATGAGCAACATGTGGCTACTACGATGTGGGGTGAGTAAGAGTTATTCTACGAGCTAAAGTGAAATATCAAGGACAAGGATGGAATGGAAATGGAGGTGTATGAGGAGTAGGAAGGATAGGAGGATCTATAGAAGAGGATGGATGAGATGGAGTAGGAGGCCACACAAAAGGTGGTGAGAAAGGTATAGATGTAGTAGGAATATTCATGGAAGAAGGTGGGTGAGAAGGAGGACGAGGCCAAAAAGAAGGTGGCAATAATGATACAAATGTAGTAGGGGGATCCATGGAATAATATGATGGTATATTGGAAGTAGATGCAGAGGAGTGTGCACATATGCTAAGTGAGCAGTGTGAGGATGAGGTAGGTGTTTGAGAGGACGTAGAAGTATCTACCTGATTATGTGAAGGAATAGTAAAAACCTAGGTAGAAGATGACGAAGGTCCTGGGGAGAGGTCTACAATGTTGTAGAATTTGAACAGGTCACCATCGGTGGGAATACAATGGACTAGTCCATCATGCACATATTTTAGGTAATGATGTAGGGTAAATGGAACACATTGTATATCATAGATCCATGGATGTCCAAGTAAGAGGTTGTATTGCATTTTACCTTGAATAATGTGGAATAATATGGACATGGTCCTAATGCCTACGCATATAGGTAGGATAATGGAACCTACTATGGGATGCATAGAACCATCAAAAGTATGAAGGTTGAGTGATGGGGTAGAAAAGTGAGTAGGTGGAATGTGGAGGTGATAAAGGGTAGTAGTAGAGATGATGTTGATGGAAGAACTAATATCAATGAAAATATGCTTGTAGCTGATGTCATTGATGGTTTATTGGATATATAGGGGAGGATCAACTCCCTCACCCACTAGTTTGGTAATCTCATGGTCATAGAAGCTCATCGAAGGTTGCATGTAGCGAGGGATGTTCCAAATAAAATTTACAAATGTATTTGTATCTTGGGTTTCAATTTTAATTGAGCAAATGATATTGTTCAATGCCTCGCGATGAGGGTGATATTGTTGTAAAAGGTAAAAAATGGATAATCTGGCTAGGTAATTGCACAACTGATGAGAAATACTACCATGCATAGTGATGATATTACATTGTAGAGGTGGTGAAGAATTCAATGCTACAATTAAGTGAGGAGAAGCGAATGGAGATGGAGGTGAAGTGATGGGTGCATCTTGAAATGGTAGATAATACTAAGTACGAGTAGTGAGGTTAATCATGTCAACCACTCCATATGAGGGAGGATCATTGTGGATATTATTGAATTGACTATATTGAGATTGTTGTGTGGGTTGAGACCCTTGAGGATTGGTCCCACCATGTTCACATAATGGATTCTGATAAATACCTAGGTTTTGATGTTTTTTGGGGTAATATTTCATATATGCATCCATTGTGGGGATTGAATCTGGGTCACATCACTAATAATGTAAGTAGTATCCTTATTGGTATACCACACTCATGTGGATCAGGTTTTGATTTTGTTGCATAAGAGGGTTTGAAACCTGGATAGTATTACGATTGATAAGATCATGTATTAAGCCATGAAAGGAGTGACAAGACCCTACATCATGGTTGTGTTATCGACGATAAGCATAAAAGGCTTGTTCATTGAACCCATGAGGTTTGGATTGATTTGGGTCAATAGTTATAATGTTGGGTAATGTGATATTACCAACATCATACAACCTTTGGAATAGAGCTAGCAGCAAATCGAAAAGTGAATTCTAATTGCATCATGGGGGCTGAGAATAAATATCGTGAGCTTGTTGTGGATTATATGGATAAGGTGTATTAGATTAAAACATTTTTTGTTGTGGAGGATGAGATCATGAGATCGATGAAGAATTTGGAGATCAGTTGATGGGGGTGCAATGTTCAGTAATGCATAGATCGAACATATTAAGTTGTTCTTGTAACAGTTGGAGTTCAGTTGATGGGGGTGCAATGAATTGTGATGAAGCGATGGAAGATTGAGAATGAGGTGGGTATTGGAGTTGCTACTTATCCCATTATGAAATGGGAGTGTATTGAAACTATTCCTATGGATGTAGTTGTTGAATAGCATGAAACATGGAGGATGATGGGAGAATATGCTATGGGGTAGACATCTACTATGAATGATAATATTGTAGTTGAGGAATTTGTGCCTGCTAAATCAAAAAAATTTGTGATGGCTACGTAGTTGGAGACGACAACCAAGAAGGAGGTGTCATGAATAATGTAGGCACAATAGATTCTATTGGGGGAAGTGGTGTTTGGATAGAGGATGAAGGTGGATGGCGAGATGACATGCCAATTGATGGTAACTATGCTTGACAAGATGGGTGATGAATAGAAAACCAAGGTTGGGAAGAATAACATGGGGGATTAGCAAGATATGATGGATAAAGTATATTATATGAAGAAAGAGGAATGGAAGGGGGATTCTAAAATGGATGAGATGGAGGAATATGACATGTGGAACTAGATGAAGGTATAAGTGGAGTGAAGGATGGCATATCCTACATCCCAAAATAGGGGAACATAGGTGGAGGAAGGGATGGAGTTTAGGCATCGAAGGTAGGTACCTGAGGAGTGGTGAACCTATCCATAAATATTTATGAATATGGGACTTGTTGATGCTTTTTTGGAATAATTTTTTATGATTGGGATGATTTTTATGATGTGGAATCAGAATATGGAAAATATAATTATTGGGAAGGTGGTTGTTGTGGTGCTTGAGAAGGGTATTGGTGGGATGATGTAAGTGAAGTAACTATTGTTAATGATGAATATTGTAGGGTTGATTGTGATGAAGGCATCGAAGTGCTAGGAGTGGAGAACTAGGTATTTGAAATCATCCCTACTGTGGGAGTGGATGATGTAATACCGAGATGAGGATGATTAAACAAAGAGGGATCATACCTGATAAGGGAATGAGATGGATCCTAAACAAATAGATGAGTGTATGTGGGTGAGATAGGTGGAGTCTCCTCATCAATAGTGAATAAGGTATATGGATATCCTAGAGGAGTATAGATAACATGATTGTAGAATGTGGAAGGTGTATTAGGTGGAGGTGAATGAGGAAGAAGTGGGTGATCCTCGCTAGAAGATGTGGCAAGCATAATAGTGGAAATAGAGGTCTCACCATGGGACATAGTGTGTGTGTGAGATATTGTTGAAACTAGTAAATATATCATGTGTGAGAGTGGATACTTACCTCGTGAATTGAGGAGTACTAGACTAGCTAGATGTGGCACGAGAAACCTCCTCCTCAGTATGTGCTTACTCGTGCACCTATCTACGAGTAACAACAGGTATGGTGATGTATTGTGCGATTAAGTTATTATATCTATATAGAAATACAAATATGAACCTATGAGTGTGTTCTGTTTAGGATTCTATGCAAATCTATGACTTTTGGTGTGTTTTTGTGCACTAGAACAAAGTTTGCACACTATTTTATGAACCTGTACTATAGAAATTTGGTTCGCACAGTGTTGTGCAAACCTGCAACAGAAAGAAAATTTGACATAAAAATGATAATGACTGACTGTGAATGGCCAAAAAGTATGTTGCTAGAAAGTGAATGTGTTGAAACCAGTTTTTGTGAGAGTGTAATACAAGAATGCAACTGGAATCAATACTAAGTAAATAAAAACAAATGTTTAGTTGTTTTGTGTGTTTTGATGATAGTACCTACTCTATAACATGACACCGAAAGTGAAGTGAGACTCTAAAAAGGAATGTCATAGAAATAGAACCTCCGACAACACCCAAGGGTACACAAAATAGAACAATGTCTAAATAGGTGAGTGGCGACTAAATGGAAGATACAATAAAATGATATCCCAAGGGAATGAACTAAAGATCCGCTAATGAGTCCAAATCCTCTCACGAGAAGAGGTGGCACTATCTAAGACCTACTACTAACCCAGTAGGGAAGTCACTTCACCCTTGGGTGGGCTTATTCAAGAAAAAAATTACCTATTCATGAATTATATGAGCCTTGTGAACAAAATTTTCTAATCCTATCCCACTCTAAAGGTCCCTTCTAATGATAAAATATGGAAAACCAGTCTTAAGAGTAGGGGATATTTCAGTTATGAAGTCAAAAAAACCACTCTTGGGGGCTACTATGGTGTCTAGGGGGTGAGATGGTGGAAGGAGATGAATTTCAATGTCACCAATCTCGAGTGGGGATTGGTGATGAAGTCCAATATTACCATTGTGTATGAAATGTGAGTGTGTGGTGGTGAGTTGACTATCACTAATATGAAAGCGAAAATTAACTAAGTACATTTTTAAAAAATAAACTAAACCTAGATGCATTTTGAAAGAGAAACTAAACCTATATGCTTTTTGGAAAAGAAACTAAGCCTAGATTATTTTTGGAAAAGAAACTACACCTAGATGCTTTTTGAAAAAGAAGAAATCTACTCTAGGAAGCTTTAAAGCAATCAAATATTAGGTGCATGAAAAAGGAATTTGAAATCTAATCTATGTGTGTTGGAAATAAAATGTGAAATCTAATCTAACGACTTAAAAATAAATCTGAAAACTACCTAGGGGATTTGTGAAAGGGATGGGAAAATTTAATCTAGATGTGCTTGGAAAGAATTTTGGAGTCTAATCTAGTGATTCAAAAAGAAATTTGAAATTTACCTATAGGATTTGTGAAAGAGATCTAAAAATTTAATCTAATGATTTGGAAAGAAATTGAAAATTTTTACCTAATGACATGAAAGGGATTTGAAAAGGCTAATCTAGGTGGTTTTGAAAGAGATTAAAAGCTTAATCTAGTGCTTTAAAAGAAATTTGAAAGTGATTTGTGATTTTGAAAGAAATTAAAATTTACTCTAATGATTTGAAAAGAGATTGAAATTTTAACCTAGTAACATGAAAGAGATTTGAAAAGTCTACTCTAAGTGCTTTTGAAAGAAATATAAAAAAAATGATTTGATGTTTTTAAAAAAGACTAAAAATCTATCCTAATGCTTTTGAAAAGGAGTGAAAATTTTAATGTAATTATTTTAAAGGAATTTGAAAATCTAATCTAGGTACTTTGAAAGAAATTGGATCCCTAATTTATGTGCTTTGAAAGAGATAAAAATATGAGTTGATGCTTTTGAAAGAGAACATTCATTGTAAAAGAACAATGAAAAACAAGTGTTCGAAGAATAATACCTAACTCCTAGGGTATAGGATGATCCTTCTACTATCTGTGTTGCAGAGGCCTACATTTTTATATTATTCTGAAGTTGTTTTGTAGGGTTTGCATGGTAGTGTGTGAACTTGTGGGGGGGGTTCACATAACGGTGTGCGAACCAGGTTTAAAAGCCTATAAATTTTTTAAGAAAAGATTGAGGTGTATTTTAGGGATCTTATAGACTCTGTTATAGGTTTACAACACCTGTAACACCAAAAATAAAGCCATACAATGAATTAGATAGTAAGAAGGCTAGTCTAAAACAATTTTGTGGGGGTCCCACTAGGCATGCCATAATGTAACACATGAAAAGTAGAACATAAATTTTAAAACTAATAAAAATGTTCTAAATTCTCTTTTTATTTATTTCAAAAAGGGGGTCACAAAATAGGCTTTCTCTCAAGAGATATTCCCTCTCTTTTCAATATGAATGTAGATGTACTTACTGATGCTTTCTAGTGCCCTCAATGTAGGTGGGCTTCTTTATATGTGTGCCATCGGTTGGATGCTTGGAGATGTCCTGTATACCTATTAGAGCATACAAAAATGGATTAATATGTTTTGAGACCTGTCATAGATCAGAACCCATGTTCATACAAAAAAATGATCATAAAATGAAATAAAACATGTTGAAAACTGGAGGAAATGCTATAAAAGCTGTAAAAAAAATGTACCTACCTGATCTATAGCTATAGGGTTGTTGTAGACCAGGTTTGCATGGTGGTGTGTGAACCTCTACTCAGGTTTGCATGATGGTTTGCGAACCTTACTGCTATTTATCACTTGTAACTTTTTATTTGGATGAGCTCCTGGTGTTGTTTTATGATGTTTTACATATGTGGAAATTATAGAGAAGGTTCTAGGATAATTTTAGTACAATTTTGGTGATTTAGATAGAAAGGTGAGAGAGAGTTTCATGGTGAAAATGGCCATCTATTTATAGAGTGGCCCAAGTCTAGGGGGTGAGGTGTCCCTTGTGATATGGCATAAATCTTGGGTTAGGTTCTACCATGGTGAGGTTAAGGTGATGAAGTGGAATGTGAGTCATCCTTTCACATGCCCTAAAGAAATAACCTAGGTGCATACATGTGTGAGCAAGGGTTATAGTAACCTTGATGAGACAAACCCTAGGTTAGTTGGAGGTTAGGTTAGGCATATTTTGAAAATATCCTAACTGAATAGTGGGTGCACACATGCGGGAGGATAGAATTAAGGCTAATATTGATTTAACCCTAATTAAACATGTTGAGGCCATAAAGTACACTTAAGTAAAAAAGTGACTTTCAAAATAGAATTAGAATTACCATAATTAGTATTTTTGGTGGAAATGGTCACATGGGGACAATTACTAGATGTAAGAAATGGCTTAGATGGCCTAAAGGGGCTTATAGATGGCCCTTTTGTGAATAGGAAGTGTTTTGGGTATGATAAGTGTAGCTTTGTAGGTTTTGCGACTATGGTTGACTACGATTTCCTATGATTACCTATGCATACCTACAAGTACCTATGCATACCTACAAGTGACTACAAATACCTACAGGTGACTATGCATGCCTACAAGTGACTATGTATGCCTACATGTGCCTACGCATGCCTACAAGTGACCAAGTATACCTACAGGTGCTTACGCATGCCTATAGGTGACTACATATACCTAAAAGCGACTACAAGTAATTATGTGCGACTTTTAGGTGTTTACAATAACCATTACTAAAAAACTAATTATTAACTTCTAATGGATGTATTTCTAGTTATGTTCTAAACAATCCAAAGGCATAACTAAATTTTAATTACCAAGTATTTTGGGTAATTAGATGATAATTTAAACATCATACATTAAAATATTACTTTGAAGGGATTTTGAGGATACATATCAATAAATTGGATTGATATGCTTCTGTATATAAAATCTTAAATAACATAATAATTTATTTACTAAAATAAAAAAATCAATACATTTAATTAGTTGCTTTGCTTATTAATAATTATATTGAGATTGAATTGAATGCAATGGGGACTAATAAAGCAAATCCATCTAAACATATTCTTTGTCCAACATAAAAATCTAAAAAGTTGTACACGACTTTGATAGATGTTCGGGATTTTTTATAGAGATCCAAGTTCAAACCACAAAGAGGAGGTGTGTGTGAGTAAGCTTCTTTAAAAAATAATAATCTTGTAAAAATTTGCGAAAAAATATGTCATATAAGAGAATGGATTTGTAATGTTAATTTATATGGTGGCTATAACACATCACATCAAGGCACAAAGATGTATTATACTCTTTCCACCCAAAATTAATTGGATGATGAATGTTGGAAAATAAAATAAGCCTAGATTATTTTTGGAAAAGAAACTAAACCTGGATGCTTTTTGAAAAAGAAGAAATATACTCTAGGAATATTTAAAGCAATCAAATATGAGGTGCATGAAAAGGGAATTTGAAATCTAATCTATGTGTGTTAGAAATAAAATGTGAAATATAATCTAATGAATTAAAAATAAATTTGAAAACTACCCAAGGGATTTGTGAAAAATTTGGGAAAATTTAATCTAGATGTGCTTGGAAAGAAATTTGGAGTCTAATCTAGTGATTCAAAAAGAAATTTGAAATTTACCTATAGGATTTGTGAAAGAGATCTGAAAATTTAATCTAATTATTTGAAAAGCAATTGAAAATTTTAACCTAGTGACATGAAAGAGATTTGAAAAGTCTAATCTAGGTGGTTTTGAAAGAGATTAAAAGCCTAATCTAGTGCTTTTAAAAGAAATTTGAAAGTGATTTGTGATTTTGAAAGAAATTAAAATTTACTCTAATGATTTGAAAAGAGATTGAAATTTTAACCTAGTGACATGAAAGATATTTGAAAAGTCTACTCTAAGTGCTTTTGAAAGAAATTGAAAAAAATTATTTGATGTTTTTAAAAAAGACAAAATCTATCCTAATGCTTTTGAAAAGGAGTGAAAATTTTAACGTAATGATTTGAAAGGAATTTGAAAATATAATCTAGGTACTTTGAAAGAAATTGGAACTCTAATTTATGTGCTTTGAAAGAGATTAAAATATGAGTTGATGCTTTTGAAAGAGAACATTCTTTACAAAAGAACAATGAAAAACCTGTGTTCGGAGAAGAATACCTAACTCCTAGGGTATAGGATGATCCTTCTACTATTTGTGTTGCAGAGGCCTACAGTTTTAGATTATTCTAAAGTTGTTTGGTAGGGTTCGCATGGCAATGTGTGAACCAGGTTTAAAAGCCTATAACTTTTTAACAAAAAGCATGAGGTGTGTTTCGGGGCTCTTATAGACTCTGTTATAGGTTTACAACACCTGTAACACCAAAAATGAAGCCATACAATGAATTAGATAGTAAGAAGGCTAGTCTAAAATAATTTTTTGGGGGTCCCACCAGGCATGCCAGTATGTAACACATGAAAAGTAGAACATCAATTTCAAAACTAATAAAAACGTTCTAAATTTTATTTTTATTTATTTCAAAAAGGGGGTCACAAAATAGGCTTTCTCTCAAGATATATTCCCCCTCTTTTCAATATGACTGTAGATCCACTTACTGATGCTTTATAGTGCCCTCAATGTAAGTGGGCGTATTTGTATGTATGCCATCAGTTGGATGCTTGGAGATGTCTTGTATACCTGTTAGAGCCTAAAAAAATGGATTAATATGTTTGGGGAACTATCATAGATCAGACCCCATGTTCATACAAAAAATGATCGTAAAATGAAATAAAACATGTTTAAAACTCGAGGAAAAGCTATAAAAACTATAAACAAAAGGTACCTACCTAATCTATAGCTGAAGGGTTATTGTATACTAGGTTTTCATGGTGGTGTGTGAACCTCTACTCAAGTTCGCATGATGGTGTGCGAACCTTACTACTATTGATCACTTATTGTAACTTTCTATCTGGATGAGATCCTGATGTTGTTTTATGATGTTTTATAGATTTGGAAATGATAGAGAAGGTTCTAGGATAATTTCAATAGAGTTTTTGTGAGTTAGCCAAAAAGGTGAGAGAGTTTCATTGGTGAAAATGACCATCTATTTATAGAGTGGGCGAAGGCTAGGGGGTGAGGTGTCCCTTGTGAGGTGGCATAATTCTTGGGTTAGGTTCTACCATGGTGAGGTTAAGTTGATGAAGTGGAATGTGAGTCATCCCTTCACATACCTTGAAGAAATAGCCTAGGTGCACACATGTGTGAGCAAGGGTTATAGTAACCTTGATGAGACAAAACCTATGTTAGTTGGAGGTTAGGTTAGGCATATTTTGAAAATATCCTAACTAAATAGCGGGTGCACACATGTGGGAGGATATAATTAAGGCTAATATTGATTTAACCCTAATTAAACATGTTGAGGCCATAAAGTACACTTAAGTGAAAAAGTGACTTTCAAAATAAAATTAGAATTACCATAATTAGTATTTTTGGTGAAAATGGTCGCATGTGGACAATTACTAGATGTATGAAAGGGCTTAGATGGCCTAAAGGGTCTTATAGATGGTCCTTTTGTTAATAGGAAGTGTTTTGGGTATGATAAGTGTAGTTTTGTAGATTTTGCAACTATGGTTGACTACAATTTCCTACGATTGCCTATGCATACCTACAAGTACCTATGCATGCCTACAAGTGACTAAAAATACCTCTAGGTGACTACACATGCCTACAAGTGACTATGTATACCTACAGGTGCCTACGCATACCTACAAGTGACCAAGTATACCTACAAGTGCTTATGCATGCCTATAGGTGACTATGTATACCTAAAAGTGACTACGGGAAATTATGTGCGAATTTTAGGTGTCTACAATAACCATTACTAAAAATTTAGTTATTAACTTCTAATGTTTGTATTTCTAGTTAATTTTTTAAATAATCCAAAGGCATAACTAAATTTTAATTACCAAGTATTTTGGGTAATTAGATAATAATTTAAACATCATACATTAAAATACTACTTTGAAGGGATTTTGAGGATACATATCACTAAATTGGATTGATATGCTTCTGTAAATAAAATATGAAATAACATAATAATTTATTTACTAAAATAAAAAAATCAGTACATTTAATTAGTTGCTTTGCTTATTAATAATTATATTGAGATTGAATCTACTTGTTGTGGTGCAGTGGTAAATGCCCTGGGTGCTGGTAGAAGTCGACTCATGTTCCATTCCCCTTGTATCCATCCTGCAGATATATGGTATAGTTAGGAATGTCCTATGTGTTGGTAGAGACCGACAAGGCTCCATTCCTCCTATGCCCAACCTGTTGAAAGTGGCACCTCGAAAGGGGTGTTTTCCACTATAAATTAGTTTTTACCCAGGTGTTGTAGGTGAGTTGGAGAGGAGAGGGCAATCCTCCAAGGGAGGTCCTAGGTTCAAATATCCACCCTACCAAAAAGCTAAATTGGGTATCCAAAATCCAATTGATAATGTTGGTGCGGGTAGGGTCGGGTGTGACTCCCGGGTGACTTTGACGGTGTAGAACCCCCTGTTCGTGGTCTCTCAGACCAAGGCAGCCCCGCAAGGGGTTTTTCACTTAAATATATATATATATATATATATATATATATATATATATATATATATATATATATATATATATATATATATATATATATATATATATATATTGAGATTGAATTGAATGCAATGGGGACTAATAAAGCAAATCCATATAAACATATTCCTTGTCCAACATAAAAAGCTAAAAATTTGTATACGACTTTGATAGATGTTCGGGATTTTTTATAGAGATCCAATTTCAAAACCACAAAGAGGAGGTGTGTGTGAGTAAGCTTGTTTAAAAAATAGTAATATTGTAAAAATTTGAGAAAAAATATGTCATATAAGAGAATAGATTTATAATGTTAATTTATATGGTGGCTATAACACATCACATCAAGGCAAAAATATGTATTATACTCTTTCCACCAATTATTAATTGGATGATGAATGTTGGGGAAAAAACTAAATTATATCTTTAAAATTATATTATTTATTTGTCTTTTAATTTTATATAAGACTATAAAATTATGTTATTTTAAAAGTAAATTAAATAATATAAAATTGCATGAGTTCAACTAACTAAAAATATAGACTTTCAACATGGATATTATATATAGAAAGACAAGTATTACACTAACAATACCATGATGTAATATACATATATTTACATATTCATAATTGTTAGTTGTAATATTATAACTGTTATAATACAAATAAAATATTAGTTATGAGAAAATATATAATTTATTTTGAAAATTTTATATTAAAACAAGATTATTTACAAGTTCAAATGGGACTCCTCCTAGACTTAACCAGCAAGAGACATTGTTTCCTCTTTTTAACTTTCCAAAAAACTTTCTCAACTCTAAAGACAAAGATCCTAATAACTAACCACTTTTGGTTACAACAATAAAATAAGATCTACATTTGAGCCAAATATTCTAAACCATATGTCTACATTGGTTGTCTAAATTAGCCAAAAACTAGATTTTCTCACTAACTTTCCTAAGCCACTTATCCTCTGTAGCCATGCCACTCTACCATTGAACCCCTATCTTCTTCTTAATACCCATATTAGCCATAAATTCTATCACTGTATTCAGATATCTACTACATAAATTAGTATCAAATCATTCCCTTCACAAGTCCTTAATTTGGGTGACAAGAATCCTCAACCTCCATGTCTCCAAAGTGAATTTCCTCATACAATTCAGATCTTGTACCAAGATTTGATAGTTTTGATTCTATAATTATCCTCCTATAACCTTGTCTTACTACCCATATAGAAGCAAATTTGATAGCTAGGGCTTCTACTTCATTACTCATGGCCTTATTCATACCATATAGTTACCAATAGAGAACCATCCCAACATGATTCTTGTAGACCACCCCAATTCCATCTCTACTCAAATTATATTTTAGAGTTCCATCAATATTAATGTTAATCCAACCTTCTGGGGATGTTTTCCAAGTAGCTCTATCTTGCCCCTCTTATCCATTGTACCTATATCAACTTGAGTTTCCTCTTTAGTATACACTACCACAATTTTTGTGAGTTTGCTCTAGATGACTTGCTAGAGGCCATCTAAGGATGAAAAAAATTCTCTAAAAAATACCATTTCTCTCTATCCATAAAGTTTAATCCAAGATTCCACTAGATATGAAGAGCTTCAAACTTAATTCTACCCCTATTCCATATTTCTCAAATACGAATTTGATTCAAATCATCATTGGCTCATACAAGCTAAAAACCATCTCTCCTAGATCTAGTGCATGAACATGCACTAAAAAATTAGGTGAGGATATGTTTCCTCACTTTTATAGCATAAAATACACTGGGATGAGCTAATGATTCTAATACATATTATATTATAAAAGGTAAGAATCCTATTGTGCATGAACTACCAAACAAAAAAGTTTACCTTCATCCAACCCTTGGACTACCAAATCTTTTTTCCAATCCTCAACTTGATAAGCATGATGAGGATGTTTTAGAAGACTCTTTTCATACTAATCTTTCACCATGTAGACTTGAATGCTCTAATAGCCCCAAGATAATTCATACTCCCCGTCCGTGTCAAAAATATGTTTTCCAGGATTTTAGTCATGACATATACCACTTCTAGAGGGATTGGAATTGGCCACTTTTCCAACTTCTTAAACTATTTAAATTTATAATCCCCTAGTTGGTTGGTGTTGAAATAAATTTCAATATTGATCCAACCCTTTCTTTCCATGGTTTATTATTGGTTGTATTTTTGAAAATTTAACAATGATAGGTGGGTATTGATCCCATGAATCTATCCAAAATCATGCTTCCTCCCTTCTTCCAAATTTTTAAATTAATCCATATTTCACTAATTGAGATCCTATCTTTAGTGTTTGCCATACTAGGGACTCATTACCATCCAAAGGGAGATTACTTACCTCATTTGGGTTCACCTGTCCCAAATATTCAATTGTTAAAACTCTACTAAATAAAAAATTTGGTTGGGAGATCCACCTCTAGTAAAGATTTTCATCCCAAGCCTCCATTTACCTTGGGTTGGCTTACTTTCTCCTAGTCTACTAAAGACCATTTCCTCTCTCCTTTTGCTCATCCCCATAAAAAAAGTATGGTCATATTGTCCAACTCATCCCATATGGTATGTGGGACAACCATGATAGAAAATTTATATATTGGCATGACTTGAATGACTGATTGTAATAAATTTAATCTACCCCCAAAGGTTAATAATTTGTGAGACCAATGGTTAATTATTTCTTTGATACAGTCTAAATATTCCTCCAAATAGCTATCTTTAGTTTTTTAAAATGTGGGACCCCCAAATAGACCATTGGGAGAGAAGTCATCATGAATCCCAAAATCTCTAGAATTTTATCCTAAAGCCTTCCGTCAAGATTGAAGAAAACCACTTTGAATTTCTTATCATTGATGACTTGTTTTGTGGCCCTAATATAAAAATTAAGAGTATATTTGATCATTTTTTCTTCTTTACGATTGGTAACTCCCATTAATATTGCATCATCCATAATATGTAAGTGAATCAACACTTCCTCACCCACCCTAATACCTGTGAACAAACCCTATTGTCTTCTCCTCAAGATAAGTCTATCCAAGTCTTCATCCAAATGAGAAAAATATAAAGGGAGCAAGGATCTCCCCAACAAAGGCCTCCAATGTCACAAAATGGTTATGAGGGAAGACCATTGGTTAATACTGAGTATGTTAGAGTAGAGAATCAACTCATAACCCACTCTATCCAATCCTAATAGAAGAAGGTTGACATCATCCTTGTTAAGAAGCTTCACTCCACCCTATCATAAGCCTTTGACATCCAATTTTATGAATATTTCTCTATTACCAATTTTTTGCATTGAGTTGGTTACCTCTTGAGCTAGAACCACACCATCCAAGATTTGTCTTCCCTCTATAAAAACCAATTGTTCTAATGATATAATATTGCTCAAGAGAGGTTTAAGCCACTTAACCATTAACTTCATGATTATTTTGTATATGACATTTCATAAGGTGATAGGTCTATAATTTGAAATATGCATCCCCTTATCCCCTTTTGAAATTAAGGTGATGAATATTTTGTTTAATGATTTTAGCATTCTTTTACTTCCCATGGAATCCTCTATGACAAACATTACATCCTCCTCCAAGATGTCCTATAAGGTATGAAAAAAATTGGAAATTTGTTTGGACTTGGTCATTTTTTGTACCCATGCCAAAGAATTTTCTATTTAATTCTTTAAGCACTTGTTTATTGCCCCTAGAATCCTTTATGATAACCATTACATCCTCTTCCAAGATGTTCCATAAGGTATAAAAAAAATTGATTGGGAAGTTTTTTGGACTTAATATATTTTCATACCCATTCCAAAGACTACCTCCTTCATCTACTCTCTATAAATGGGTTTAAGTATGGCTTGATTTTTTTCTTCAAAGATGATAAGAGGGAATGGTAGTAAGAACTTATTTTTTGAAATCTTTGTATTGAACCAAACGTTTCTTCAATAATTTAGAAAAATAATCCATTGAATGGGAATGCATACTTGGGATTGTATCAAAAGAGAGCCCATTCTCATCCTAAAGAGCTTCCATCTTGTTCATCTTTCTCCTAGCACAAATGGGCCGATGGAAAAATTTAGTGTTTTTACCCCCTTTTAGTAACCAAGTAGTTCTTGTTCTTTATTTCCAATAGATCTCTTCTTGGTTGTTAATGTCCTCTATCACTTTTTTAGGACCCTCCTAAACATAACCTACTAATTATATTATATTATATTATATTATGTTTATAAAGGGACACATCCCTTCACATTTCACACATTTTAGTTAGGTATAATAGGACAATGAGGATGTTCCAAAATATCATAGAAGATCATATTAATTAGTCTATTGTGGGGATTGTTGAGAAGCAACACACCCCCACTAAAAAATGAAATTCCATCCTTTGAAAATATTTAATATTCATTTGTTCCGCAGGGACCCTCTTGAGTTTTTAGGTTTTAATTCTAAATTTTGCTTGCATCCTTTCTAAAATTTTGCCTACATCAAAGTGTCCAAGTAGGCTTGCATATGACATTGAATTTCAATTTAAAATTTCTGAGATTTTGCATGTTAAATGTATTAATTCATATTAATCATTTCAGAAATTTTAACTTTCAAGAGTTTTTCTATTTCTGGCCAGCAGACTTCTAAGTGCATTCTCTCTTGATCCATGATGAATTTTTAAGTTCCATTTGTAGATTTGGATACCCTATAGGCTTATTTAGATACTTGTAAAGTTTCATCAAATTTCGGGCACTTGGACAAAGTCATTGGAATTACCCTACAATCTTTGGAGAATTTACAAAGTGGAAGAAAATCCTGGAAGAAATGAAGTGAGGGAAATGTCGCGATTTCGTGACATGTTCCATTTTCACGAGGGCCAATGCTTGGAAGAAACAAAGTGAGGGAAATGTCACGATTTCATGACATGTCCATTTCGCGAATGTCACGATTTCGCGACATGTTCCATTTTCGTGAGGGCCAATGCTTGGAAGAGACAAAGTGAAGGAAATGTCACGATTTCGTGACATGTTCCATTTTCACGAGGGCCAATGCTTGGAAGAAACAAGGTGAAGGAAATGTCACGATTTCGTGACATGTTCCATTTTCGCGAGGATTGGACAAAGTGAAGGAAATGTCACGATTTCGTGACATGTTCCATTTTCGTGAGGGCCAAGGCTTGAAAGACACTAAGTGAAGGAAATGTCACGATTTCATGACATGTTCCATTTTCGCGAGGGCCAATGCTTGGAAGAGACAAAGTGAAGGAAATGTCACGATTTCGCGACATGTTCCATTTTTGCGAGGGCCAATGCTTGGAAGAGACAAAGTGAAGGAAATGTCATGATTTCGCGACATGTTCCATTTTCATGAGGGCCAAGACTTGGAAGAGACTAAGTGAAGGAAATGTCACGATTTCGTGACATGTTCCATTTTTGCGAGGAAGAAAGCTTGGAAGATACAAGGTGAAGGAAATGTCGTGATTTCGTGACATGTTCCATTTTTGCAAGGGTGAAAGCTAAAATAAGCGAAGTGAAGGAAATGTCGCGATTTCATGACATGTTCCATTTTCGTGAGGGTGAATTGGAAGAGACGAAGTGAAGGAAATGTCATGATTTTGTGACATGTTCCATTTTCGCGAGGGCAAAGCTTGGAAGAGACAAGGTGAAGGAAATGTCACGATTTCATGACATGTTCCATTTTTGTGAGGGCAAAAGCTTGGAAGAGACAAGGTGAAGGAAATGTCACGATTTCATGACATGTTCCATTTTCATGAGGAAGAAATCTTGGCAGACAAAGGTGAAGGAAATGTCATGATTTCACGACATGTTCCATTTTTGCGAGGGCGAAAGCTTGAAAGAAGCAAAGTGAAGGAAATGTCATGATTTCATGACATGTTCCATTTTTACGAGGGCCAAAGCTTGGAAGAAGTAAGTGAAGGAAATGTCACGATTTCACGACATGTTCCATTTTCGCGAGGGAGCTGAAAGACACTAAGTGAAGGAAATGTCATGATTTCATGACATGTTCCATTTTCGTGAAGGCGAAAGCTTGGTAGCAATGAAGTGAGGGAAATGTCACGATTTCATGACATGTTCCATTTTCACGACATGCTCTGGTTTCATGGCATCACCTATCCAAAAGGAAGTGGAAGCCTTTCAACACAGTCCAAACCCTAGAAATAGTTGAATGAAAGGGATTAATTAATTAAATCAATTAATTAAGTAAAATGAAAACATTAAAAATCTAACCTTTGCTTTTCTTTTTGTAGAAGGTGATCCGACAGTTGCATAATGGCAAAAGTAATGGCGAGAAAGACAGACTTCAAGGAATTTGCCGATAGATCCATTTGCTCAAAAAATTTATGGCAAGTCAGTGACTCATCCAGATTTTGCAGATCTGGCCACGAATACAGGTTTCAAGGAATTTACCGATGGATACATTTGCCCGAGAAAATTTATGGCAAAAGTAATGACAGGCAGAGAATCTCAACTCGAACCAAACAAAGGTGGTTGTGCGAGGATGGAAGGCCTAGGAAGTCAGTGACTCATCCGAATTTTGTAGAAGAATTAATGAGATGCTCTGACGGCTTATCGAAAGAAGAACATACATTTACATGCGGTGTCCATTTGATGAAGATCAGACCAAGTCTTATCTCCTCCATTCATGGCAAGATCCACGCGAAGATTTTCAGAGTAATTAGGGCTTATCAAAACTCTATATAAAAATGCCTTATATTGTAAAACCTCGATGGTGGGATTTTTATGATAAGATTTAGATATTTGGAAGAAGATATTTTGAAAAGATCAGGGTCTGTCCTGAGTCTATATATACTTCTCTTGAATGTAAAGTCCGGATGCGAAAACTTGGAATAAAAGACATTTTAGCAATTTCTTGCAAATCTTGTTTGAATGCTTTGTTCTGGACTTGGGGTTGGTGTGAAATCGTTCTTCTGTGATAGCATGGCTAGGAGCCTAATCTCTTTTAGATTTTGATAAGTGCATCTTCTTCTATTTTCGTCTCACTAAAGTTCTATTTATTTTAGTTGTAAATCTGTGTTATCAAGATTGAATATGTTGCTAGGCTTCATTCTGTTTGTTATATGCTAGGGAAAGTTAGAGATTTAAGGTTCTGGTTTGTTCTAATTGCTCTATCCTCATTGCGCGAGCTAGGCTGCTGGTGAGAGATACCAGTTAATACCGACTTCCCTTCTATTTATGGTTTTCTTTTAGATCTGTGTCATCTTTGTCTTATGCTCTTAGTAGAAGGTGATCTTAGAAAGCTGGACACCTTCCTCTTTGATTGGTTTTATTGTGAAGCTAAATAGTGTAACTGAAATTGGTAGTTTTGATTTTGCAACTAACTTAGATAAGCTTCTCTTTTCTGCCCTACCCTACTCTCTTTGTTCCATCGTTAAATGATCCATTTTTATTTTCTTTCAAATTTGTATTTTATTTAATCTGCTAAAACATAAAGAGCTATATCAAAGAACTCATCGTAAATCTGATTGTCAACAAAGATAACAACCGCTAAACATTATTGAATGAAGGTCGAGCCCATTGTAAGGTAACAGAAAGTCCACTTGAATCTATTCCAGAAGTAGAAAAGAGTGAATAGACATTCGACCCAACTCTGTAACTCACACCTTGGATAACCAGCAAGATCCTAAAGTGAGTGGGATTTATCCCGTATAAGTGTTATTGGTATTTTATGCTCATTCTTCATGGGGTGTGTATGAAAGCCGAACCAACATTTAAAATTGGCGCTAGAAGGAGGGCCTACTGAACTCCGTTCAGTATTTGTTAAGGATTGTAAGTTGTTTGTGAAAAGTTGGATTCTACCTACAGAGTAACCAGGTCCCACTCTAGAGCTGGAGAGCTCCTTGTGCCTGAGTTAGAAACCCCAAGGAGAAGCAACCTCAGAAGAGCCAAGTCTTTGTCTAACATAGTTTTGTCACCACTTGTAGTTCCTCCAACTGCAACTCAAAATATCATCGTTAATCAGGTAGTAATGGCAAACTGGTTGGGTTCCACTGCTTTGAATATTCCTAGTGCAGCGCATGATTTGCCTAAAAATCTTGAGAAGTATCTTCCTACCTACAAGCATGATGGAATTAGAACAGCAGAAGAACATCTAGTGGCATATAAAAATGCTCTAAAGTTGTTGAATGTGCAGCATGAAGATGTGGCTTGTAGGTTATTCCCATTCACTCTCCAGGAGGGAGCATACGACTGGTTTTTGAATCTTACTAATGATTCTATTACTAGTTGGAATGACCTAGAGAAAGTTTTTGTATCACAATTTGGGGAAGTGATTGACCCCAGTGTGTTATATCAACAGTTTTCCAGCATTAAGAGAGGAATCAATGAGACCGTCAGATCTTTCAATGTCAGGTTTCAAAAGGCTTATGGTAGATTGACGGGTCATTATGTGCCAACTGCAGATCTAGCATTGGAAATTTTCAGGAATTCCCTAGATCCAGTGACCTCTGTTTTCCTGAAGAGAGATGCTAATATTAGTAATCTAATAGAGGCATATAGAGAAGCTTTGGTTCTTGAAAGACAATTAGGACCTCAACCTTTGAATGCTCCTCTAATTCCCTTTGTTACACAAAATACCCCTATTTTGAATCCTATCCCACATCAAATGATGTTGCCATCATGCCAAACTCCACCGATAGGAAATCCATTGGCTGTAACACATGCTGAACATGTACAGAATACAGAGAAAGACTCTAATAAAACAAGAGTTGAGGAAGTCTCAAAGATGGTCCAGAAGTTGGCAAATGACTTTTTGAGTTTCAAAAGGCAAGTGTCCACCGGAGACAACTCAAATAGATTTCCTTATCAACATAATAGATTCACTAGACCACCATATGAACCCAATAAGGATTATAAAGGTAAGGGGCATGAAGTGAATATTTGTGACTTGGCTTTGCCCAACTGGTGCAGGATACATGAAACATCTCAGCATGGGGAATTAGATTGTTTGGAGTTCTGCAATGCCTTTGAAGCTTTATCTGGTGAGTTGGTTTTTCTTGAAAACCAAAGAAATGTTGATGGTCCAGGTTCATCCAAACATAGTGCAGCTATGGTGTTAGATTCTTTCACTTTTCCAGATGAGTCAGAGAATGTTGTGGAGATGCCTATGGATGAAGTGCAAGCTTTTCAATAGTATAGAAGGGACAACTACAATCTTAGGAACAAAAATATGGAGCCTAATACTACATCTACACCTCCAGACAACTCCCATAATGTTCCTCCAGATCCATCTCCAAATAATAACCCACCTCCACCCAAGGGAGGAGATCCAAGAGTACCATATGGATTTGTTGCTCCACTCAATAAGGGATACAATATAGTGGAGGATATGAAGAAGATTAAGGCTAATATCACTCTTCATGAGTTGGCTCAAATCACTGAACAAAGGGATAATTTGATCAAGACATACTCTGAGCCTACTACCAAACCTCTAGAAAAGGGGAAGAAGATGGCAAATGCAAATATGGCCATGTATAAAGAAAGGACTGAAGTTTCGCCTTTCTTGCTAACGGTCCATATATTTGGGAAGAATTTACACAACTGTCTGGTGGATTCTGGTGCTTCAGCCAATGTCATGCCTCTAGCCATCTATCAACAGTTGGGTTTAACCCCTATGAAGTCCGAGAGAAGAGTCATCCAATTGGATAAAATTGAGGTTAAGGTGGTAGGTGAACTTCAGAATATACACATCCAGCTAGCATCTGAGCCGAGAGCACAACACAAAATTGACATTCAGGTGGTAGATATTCCCATGGGATACGGAATGCTTCTGAGCAGAGACTGGTCAAAGTCTTTGAATGGGTACTTGGCGACTGATTTCTCACATATGTGGTTACCTTGGAAAGGTGTTGCAAATCAGTTAAGAATCGAAAGAGAACCTAGATATAAACACGTGATCACTGAGTATAATGCCAAGAATGAGACTATTAATATTGTTGATGTAGATATCGGGGTTTATAATCTGACAACTACACAAAAGGGGAAACCTGTTAAAGCTCATCTTGATCATGATAATGAAGTTTGGATGCTTCATGTCGATGGAGCTAAGTCTAAGCAAGGTTCTAGTACAGGGGCAGTTCTTAAAGGACCTAAAGATCAGACTTATTTTATGTCTTATCGCTTGCAGTTTCCTTGCACAAATAATTTGGCAGAATATGAAGCACTAGTGCTGGGATTGAAATTTGCTTTAGATAAAGGTGTGAAAAATATCCAAGTTTTCATAGACTCAGAGTTGGTGGCTAATCAGGTTAGAGGTAAATTTCAGTGCAAGGCATCTTACCTGAAAAGATATAAACATCGAGCGTGGGATCTCATGGAGGATTTTGATGCTTTTAATTTGACACACATTCCTAGAGAAGAGAATTCACTTACAGATGTCTTAGATTCATCATCCACAAATCTGAAGCCATTGGAGGAGTTCAAATGGAAGAAATTTTCAATCGAATTAATCCCTTGTCCTTCGGTTCCAGATAACGTAGACAATTTTCAAGTCTTTTCTGATGACCAACAAATTATAGACTTTTTACAGAATACCAATGCATTTGAAAATGCTATAATTGATGATGGTCAAAAGGATACTATGCTGGAATAGTTTGATGATGAAAGGGGGATAATGAGTTTGAAAGATAATAGAATTCCGAAAGGAATGGTAGAACTTGAGTGACTTTTTGATGTTGACCAAATTAAACAAAGAGGAAGTTTTGGAAATTCTATTGGTGTAGCAGGCGGTGAGACTGAAAAACTGAATGTTGGGATTGAAGAAGATCCCAGACACCTTAAGTTAGCTAAAGCTTGTGACCCTAAAATTAAAAATAATATGATTGAATTCCTTCATAGGTCCAAGGATGTTATGGCTTGGTCTTATAAAGACCTAAAGGTTTTTGATCCAAAAGTTTACACCCATATAATACCTTTAAAGGAGTTCCGCAAACCCTTTCGACAGAAAAAGAGGCATGTCAATGCTTTGTTGGAACCCCTCATCAAGAAGGAGGTGGAGAAATTATTGAGTGCTGCCATTATTTTTCCCATCAGACATTCTACTTGGGTAGCCAATTTAGTACCGGTTAGAAAAAAGAATGGGGAAATCCGCTTGTGCGTGGATTTTAGAAACTTGAACAAGGCTTCTAAAAAGGATAATTATCCTTTGCCTTCCATGGATGATGTGCTACAAATTGTGAATGGTTCAAAAATGATGTCTTTCTTAGATGGATTTTTGGGGTACAACCAGATATTGGTTGAAAGGGAAGACAGGATGAAAACTGCCTTCACGACCAAGTGGGGAACCTTTGCTTACAAGAGAATGCCATTTGGATTGATAAATGTTGGAGCTACCTTTCAGTGTGCAATGGATCATGCCTTCAAAGGTCTCATGGGTAAGTGCATCGTTGTCTACATGGATGACTTGACAATTTTTTCTAAATCTCGGTTTGACCACGTAAAGCACTTGGAATCTATCTTCAACAAATGCAGAGAGTTTGGCATTTCTTTAAACCCAAAGAAGTGTGTTTTTGGTGTAACTGAAGGAAAACTCCTTGGACACTTAATCACCAAATATGGCATTTCCATGGATCCTAAGAGAGTTGAAGCCATATCGGGGATACCTTTTCCCAACTCTAAGAAAGAGTTAAGATCATTTTTTGGGAAAATTAATTTTGTCAAAAAATTCATCTCTGGTTTTGCAGAAATAGTCAAGCCGCTAAATAACATGTTGAAGGAAACTGCTAAGATTTCCTGGACAACAGAAGCCAAAGCAGCATTCCAAGAGATCAAATCTGCAATCAAGCAAGCTCCAGTACTAGTGAGCCCAGATTTTAGTGCAGATTTTTACCTGTACTCTTTTTCTTCTGAACACACACTTGCAGTAGTTTTAACCCAACGAAGGGAAACAAGGGAGCACCCGATTGCTTTCAAAAGTACCAACTTAAAGGGTGTTGAGCTAAAATACTCTCGCTTGGATAAGCAAGCCTATGCCTTGGTGAGAGCAATCAAGCAATTCAGGCATTACATATTGAGGAGCAAAGTCCATGCTATAGTTCTTGATCCAATTGTCAAATATTTATTAAGCCAGGATGAATTGGGTGAGCTAAGAGGTAATTGGGCCACGAGACTACAGGAATACGACTTAGAAATCCGGCCTACAAAATTAATCGAAGGACTTGGTTTGTCTCAACATATTGCTGAAATACCTATAGAGGCAGAGATTAATCAGCTGGATTCTAGGGTGGATGATTGGTATGGAGATGTCATTCATCTGTTGAGGTTTGGAATTTGTCCACCTCACCTGAATAGAACTCAAAGAAGAGCATTGAAGCTAAAATCTGCTCATTTTCTACTCAAAGGAGGCAACTTGTACAGAGAAAACTATGCTGGCATATTCTTAAGATGCATTTCTCAGAATGAAGTGAACGAGGTGATGTCTAGTTTTCATGAAAATTTAGGAGCAGGGCATTCCTCAGGTTCTGCTACTACACACAAGATATTGAGAGCAGGCTATTATTGGCCTACATTGTTTAAAGATGCACATCGGCATGTGAGAACTTGCCAACAGTGTCAAATTTTTGCATCCAAGCAGGTTAATCGAGCTCTACCATTACAACCTTGTTATAATAGAAAAACCTTTTATGCAATGGGGACTTGACTTCGTGGGTGTGATAAACCCGAATTCATCAATAGGGCACAAGTATGTTTTAACAGCCACTGACTATTGTACAAGATGGGTTGAAGCAGCAGCCACCATGAGGAGTACAACCCATGAGGTGATCGGATTTTTAGAGTCAAACATCATAACCAGGTTTGGAGTTCCTTTGAATTTGGTGTGCGACAACGGACCAGCTTTTCAGTCATTCGAATTTGCAGAGTGGGCATACCAGAGGGGGATAGTCATCAAATTTTCATCCAACTATTATCCCCAAGGTAATGGACTAGCTGAGTCCACAAATAAGAATTTGATGAATGCCATCAAGAAGTCTGCTGTAGACAAACCCAGACAATGGCACACACTATTGAAGTATGCACTTTGGGCTGACAGGATAAGACATAAAGAAGCTCTTAAGACTTCCCCATTTGCTTTGTTATATGGTACCCAGCCCATCGTTCCTATCTCTTTAAAATTGCCCACTTATCAATTTGCTTTAGATTACTTTGATGATCATGCAGATGCAGAAGCTCGTGTATTGGACTTAATTAATCTGCAGGATGAACGACTTCAAGCCCTGGAGCATTTTAGTCGACACCAAGAGACAGTCAAGCGCTGGTTTGATAAAAGAGCCAGAGTAAAGGCCTTTAGACTTGTAGACCTGGTGCTTCTATGGGACAAAGCCCATGAAAAGAAAGGTAAACACACCAAGTTGCAACCTCTATGGATAGGGCCATACCAGATTGTCGAAATCCTAGGTAATAATGCATTTCGTCTACAGGACCTGGAAGGTAATTTTTTGAACCTTCCTATCAATGGTCAATATCTGAAGCATTATTTCTCAGTTGTTCCATCCACTACATCATTTGAGTAATTGCAAAGATTTTGTGTATATGTATATATTGTAAATGAAGTTTGAAGTAGTATGTTTTTATTTTTGTTTTATTTAAAAGTTTGAAGTTCTGTATTTTATCTTTTGAGGTCTGTGCAAATTTATCTTTTACTAGTGGCCCTTTTTTCTCCTCTTTAGCTTTTAAAATCTTGTTTGTTTGAAGCTTTTGCCTAAGCAACAAAACACAAATCAACATTTAAAATTGGCACTAGTGTGTTTTTATTTTGTTTTATTTTAAGGTTGAAGTATTGTGTTTCCGTTCTGTTTTATTTTGTTAAGAGATAGTCTACTAGGACTAAAAAGTGGGACTACTTGTTATTTAGAACAACAGTAGAAAGATAATTGGATTTTGTATCTTGCTTGCCACAATTATTTTGATTATAAAGAAACTACTATACTGTTTGGCTGAAGAACTCCTAGGGAATCCAAGAAAAGTTGGTCATGAGAGGGGACTCTGATTCATAAAATTACATCAAAGCATCCAAGGAAGCTATTGGTACCCAGGCTGAAATAGTTAGTCGATCAATTGCTCGATGAATATAAAAAAAAAAAAAAGGCAAGGCATTCCAGCTATCGGTATCTTTCAAAAGAAAGAAGAGACAGAAGGTGAAATTTGGGCAAGCCAACATAAAACCAGCATTCTTTTCTGCACATAGCCAAGGCTCCCAAAGGATACATCTCAAACGTGTTCACCAGGCTATAGATGCCACCTCATAGTTGTGAATCAGGGTCTTGAAAACCTAAAGAGTAACTCTGTTGGGGTTGTAAAAGGCTAAACTAGTAAACAGAGCTCTACTCGGTTTCCCCTACACAATCTAAAAAGTTGATCTATCCATAGTGAGCATTCGAAGCCCCGGTCATCCTTGGAGGAAGGTTTATATGCTCATAATCACACATCGAAATCTTCCTTAAGTGATTCAACCTAGTATGTCTTTGGGAAACTTTAACAACTATCAGAT
The DNA here is from genome assembly GCA_028583015.1 of Wollemia nobilis. Classification (NCBI taxonomy): domain Eukaryota; kingdom Viridiplantae; phylum Streptophyta; class Pinopsida; order Araucariales; family Araucariaceae; genus Wollemia; species Wollemia nobilis. The sequence continues at coordinate 634,946 of JAQPPZ010002555.1, read as the reverse complement.
AGTAGTTAAATCATTTTAGAAAATATTTGTGGCAAAGCATTGTACATAGTCTAAATTGTTTTAAAACTAGAGTTCTGGATTCTAAATAGTGCTACTATTTTCCCTGCAGATATCGCCATTTGTTGAGAAGCAACACACCCCCACTAAAAAATGAAATTCCATCCTTTGAAAATATTTAATATTCATTTGTTCCGCAGGGACCCTCTTGAGTTTTTAGGTTTTAATTCTAAATTTTGCTTGCATCCTTTCTAAAATTTTACCTACATCAAAGTGTCCAAGTAGGCTTGCATATGACATTGAATTTCAATTTAAAATTTTTGAGATTTTGCATGTTAAATGTATTAATTCATATTAATCATTTCAGAAATTTTAACTTTCAAGAGTTTTTCTATTTCTGGCCAGCAGACTTCTAAGTGCATTCTCTCTTGATCCATGATGAATTTTTAAGTTCCATTTGCAGATTTGGATACCCTATAGGCTTATTTAGATACTTGTAAAGTTTCATCAAATTTCGGGCACTTGGACAAAGTCATTGGAATTACCCTACAATCTTTGGAGAATTTACAAAGTGGAAGAAAATGCTTGGAAGAAACAAAGTGAGGGAAATGTCATGATTTTGTGACATGTCACGATTTCACGACATGTTCCATTTTCACGAGGGCCAATGCTTGGAAGAGACAAAGTGAAGGAAATGTCACGATTTCATGACATGTTCCATTTTCGTGAGGGCCAATGCTTGGAAGAGACAAAGTGAGGGAAATGTCACGATTTCGTGACATGTTCCATTTTCACGAGGGCCAATGCTTGGAAGAGACAAAGTGAAGGAAATGTTGCGATTTTGTGACATGTTCCATTTTTGTGAGGGCCAATGCTTGGAAGAGACGAGGTGAAGGAAATGTCACGATTTCATGACATGTTCCATTTTCACGAGGGCGAAAGCTTGAAAGAAACTAAGTGAAGGAAATGTCATGATTTCGTGACATGTTCCATTTTTGTGAGGGCGAAGGCTTGGAAGAGACTAAGTGAAGGAAATGTCATGATTTCGTGACATGTTCCATTTTTGTGAAGGCAAAAGCTTGGCAGGAATGAAGTGAGGAAAAGGTTGCGATTTCGTGACATGTTCCATTTTCGCGACATGCTCTGGTTTCATGGCATCACCTATCCAAAAGGAAGTGGAAGCCTTTCAACATAGTCCAAACCCTAGAAATAGTTGAATGAAAGGGATTAATTAATTAAATCAATTAATTAATTAAAATGAAAACATTAAAAATCTAACCTTTTGCTTTTCTTTTTGCAGAAGGTGATCCGACAGTTGCATAATGGCAAAAGTAATGGCGAGAAAGACAAGCTTCAAGGAATTTGTCGGTAGATTCATTTGCTCAGAAAATTTATGGCAAGTCAGTGACTCATCCAGATTTTGTAGATCTGGCCGTGAATACAGGTTTCAAGGAATTTACCGATGGATACATTGCCGGAAAATTTATGGCAAAAGTAATGACAGGCAGAGAATCTCAACTCGAACCAAACAAAGGTGGCTGTGCGAGGATGGAAGGCCTAGGAAGTCAGTGACTCATCCAAATTTTGTAGAAGAATTAATGAGATGCTCTGACGGCTTATCGAAAGAAGAACATACATTTACATGCGGTGTCCATTTGATGAAGATCAAACCAAGTCTTATCTCCTCCATTCATGGCAAGATCCACGCGAAGATTTTTAGAGTAATTAGGGCTTATCAAAACTCTATATAAAAATGCCTTATATTGTAAAACCTCGGTGGTGGGATTTTTATGATAAGATTTAGATATTTGGAAGAAGATATTTTGAAAAGATCAGGGTCTATCCTGAGTCTATATATACTTCTCTTGAATGTAAAGTCCAGATGCGAAAACTTGGAATAAAAGACATTTTAGCAATTTCCTGCAAATCTTGTTTGAATGCTTTGTTCTGGACCTGGGGTTGGTGTGAAATCATTCTTCTGTGATAGCGTGGCCAGGAGCCTAATATCTTTTGGATTTTGATAAGTGCATCTTCTTCTATTTTTGTCTCACTAAAGTTCTATTTATTTTAGTTGTAAATCTGTGTTATCAAGATTGAATATGCTGCTAGGCTTCATTCTGTTTGTTATATGCTAGGGAAAATTAAAGATTTAAGGTTCTGGTTTGTTCTAATTGCTCTATCCTCACTGCACGAGCTAGGCTACTGGTGAGAGATACCAGTTAATACCGACTTCCCTTCTATTTATGGTTTTCTTTTAGATCTGTGTCATCTCTGTCTTATGCTCTTAGTAGAAGGTGATCTTAGAAAGTTGGACACCTTCCTCTTTGATTGGTTTTATTGTGAAGCTAAATAGTGTAACTGAAATTGGTAGTTTTGATTTTGAACTAACTTATATAAGCTTCTCTTTTCTACCCTACCCTACTCTCTTTGTTCCACTTGAATCTATTCCAGAAGTAGAAAAGAGTGAATAGACATTCGACCCAACTCTGTAACTCAGACCTTGGATAACCAGCAAGATCCTAAAGTGAGTGGGATTTATCCTGTATAAGTGTTATTTGTATTTTATGCTCATTCTTCATGGGGTGTGTATGAAAGCCGAATCAACAGGGATCTACCTTACAATCAAACTACAATTCATTCCAATAGTGATTTATTTCCTCCAATTTAGCAATTACTCCATATTTAACAACAGTGTCCTAACATTTGGATCAGAGCCATCATTTGCCTTCCACTATCAATTTTTTTTTTTTACCTTCGAACCAACCCAAGCTCACACCGTTACCATACCCCAATGAACTCTGAAAACAATTTTTTTCCTTCCTTCGCTACCTCCAAACAATGTTGACAACATCATCACATCTGCTGCCTCCAATCGACACAACTAAATCATCGATTTGGACAACCAATTTGCTCTGCTATCTTCATGCCCCTACAACAAACAACATGTCGATGATTCTACATCACCAGTGAGATAGCTCTACACTAAAATAGAGACAGTCGTATCTAGTTTTTTGAAGAACAAACACTAGCAAAAAAAAATAGCAACTTCAACATATATTAGGTAGAAACATTAATAAAATCTTCATATATATCCTTAAATAATTGTTATATCCTTCACAGGAAACCCAGATTTGTCGAATCAATCTCAATTCATGGAAGAAATTTAATTTGCAGCGCAACGACTAGTTATCCAGAAAAACAAGAAAAAAATGGTGAATATTTATAAAATAAAAGTTATATTATAAAGTTTTAATTTTTTTCATCATTGAAAAAGAGAATCTCCAACAATGTTGACGTTTTGACACTAGAGAAAGCAAAAGGAAGTAAAATTAAAAAAAATATATTTCAAATTAATAATCCCACATTGTGGGTGTTTAGAACCTTCAGTGCTTTATAATTGTTAAAGCACATAAGGAAAAGCGTGACTTCAGTCACACTTCCTTTACACCATGTGTGAGCCTTCACCCCTCCACGTATCGCTAACCCTATCCTAGCCACTTGTCCTTTCCATGCCCTCCACCCTTGTCTTATTGTTGCCTTCGTATCCTATGCCATTTGTCCTTGCCATGCCCTCTACCCTTGTCTTATTGTTACCTTCATATTACGTGCCTCATGTTTTTCCCTCGCTCCTACTGTGCCTCCATCACCCAATATCCACTCTTTATGAGCCCTGCTCCACTCAAGATTTTTCTCTGCCACCCGATACCTGCTCTACTTGAGTTTTGCCTTCACCACCCAAGCCCTACTTCGCCCGAGCCCCACCACTCCGTTCGATCCTCGCTTTTCCTTAGCTTTGCCTCTACTGTCCAAGACCCACTCCACCAGAGCCCCACTCCTCTTGAGCTCCACCAGTGCCGCCCAATCGCCCAAGCCCCGCTTTGCCTCCAAAAATATTTTTTTGTAAAATAAATATTGATAAAAATAACAAATTTTTGTTTTATTTTTTTGCAAAACAAGAAATTGACAAGAAATACTAGATTTTTGCAAATTGTTGCAAATATGACAAGAATAAAATTATGCACAAATTGGTAAAACCATCATATAAATCATAATCAAACCTAAATGGCCAATGAAAGAATATCTCAAGATACGATGAAGGATATTGTGAAAGAAGTCGAAAAGGAGATTATGAAAGAACTTTCGGGATTTAAACAGGAAATGAAAAATCTAATGCAAGGAATGACGTTTTGGAAATACAATTTAGAGGATAAAATTATTGTAAAAATGTAAGATCTAAACATGAGCATCACCAACTCAAATATAGATATATCCCCTAAGTTGTATGCTACAACCCATTCCATGGACTTAGTATAGCAAAATTTGCTACTCATGTAGAGCAGAAAATAGAACACTATGCCACCACAATAAACATTAATAGGGGGACCATATACATCAATCATTCCTCATACCACAAAACTCGAATTTCCAAAATTTAATGGAGGTGACCCCACAAATTGGATATATAGGGTAAACCAATAGTTTACCTTATATCAAATTCCAGAGATCCAAAAAGTTTGTATCGCATCATTTCATTTAGAAAAAAATGCTACCCAATGGTACCAATGGTATGCAAAAACAAAAGGTCTTCCCACATGGACTGAATTCACAAAGAACCTAATGTTACTATTTGGTCCTACCAAATTTGAATATTTCATAGGATCTCTCACCAAAATTTGCCAAAAATCCACCATCTGGGAATACCAAGCACAATTTGAGAAATTGGCAAACCTCACATCAAGAATCGATGCATAATTCTTTCAAAACTTCTTCATTAGTGGCCTAAAATATGACATTCGAATGGAAGTAAAAATACAAAACCCTACCGATATGATGCATGCAGTGGCCTTAGCACAAATTATGGAAGAGAAGATCAACAACCAACGTCGACTCAAGGACATATCTACCACAGACTCACAAAATACTTCCACCATCTAAAAACTAACTAAATTCATGCCAATTAAACGCATTAGCCCTGAAGAAATGAATGAAATAAGAGAAAAAAGGTATTTATTTTCATTTTGGTGAGAAATTCATTCTGAATCACAAATGTATCACACCCAAACTTTATATTCTATATGCAGCTATTCCTAGTCAATCAACACTAGATGAAGAAAAAATCGAAGTCAAACTAGTGGAAGATATACATAAAGATCAATCTTGAGGTTCATTAGAAATTTCCTTCAATGACCTCACTAAGAATTCATCCTCCAAAACTATGAAAGTTTCGGGATCCTTCAAACAACAAAATATTAGTGCTTATTGACTCTGGAAGTACACATAATCTCATTGATCCATGCATGGTAAAATAAACAGATTGTTGTATTCATCCTTGTAATAATTTTGAAATTATGATCAAAAATAGGGAAAGAATCCCTTGTAACAGGAAATGTCATAATATTAAACTCACCTTGGGCAATTACATCGTCAAACAAGGCATGTATGCAATTCCATTAGGAGCTTGTGATATTATTTTAGGTGTGCAATGGCTACGAATGCTCGACATAATTCAATGGAATCTAGATGAATTATGGATGAAGTTCACACAAAATGATCATGCATATACGCTTAAAGGGATAAAATCTGGCCCTACTCTCCTAGAAAGCTCTCATCGCATGGAGAAAGTTGTTCCTCGAGGAGGAAAGGCCAGGATTGCCCAGTTATTTTCTATCCAATCCATGAAAAAGCCACCAACACTTCCACCTTCCCAATATCCTTTCTTGAGGAACAATGATATTAAAATAGTGCAAGAACATGAGCACATACTACTAGAAAAATAGAGGATGAAGGTTCGCACTACGATATTTGAGGACAAAGCTCCTTTTAAGGAGGGTGGCATGTTAGGACCCTCCTAACATAACCTACTAATTATATTATATTATATTATGTTTCTAAAGGGACACATCCCTTCACTTTTCACACCTTTTAGCTAGGTATATTAGGACAATGAAGATGATCCAAAAGATCATCAAAGATCATATTAATTATTCTATTGTGGGTTTCTACCTTACAATCAAACTGTGATTCATTCCAACAATGATTTATTTCCTCCAATTTATCAATTAATCTATATTTAATAGTAGTTTCCTAACACACTTTACAAAACTTATCATCCTCTTCTTTGATCTACTCTATAATTTTTTCTTTCCCTAAAGAGTTTCTACATCTCATCCCATCTGGCCACCAATAGAGCTTTTTGGGCTTGGAAGTCTAACTTTTTAGATCACCTCCCTCATTTTAGCTGATCCTTGACATAGTGAAATTATTTATGGAAGCTAAATATTGTTGTCCTATATTTGGGATATCCATATTACCACCATTGCCAAAATTTCTACCAAAATTTCTTCTTTTTTAACCAATTTTTTTTAAATCTAAATGATTTTTTATGTTGCCCCATCTTGATCCCCCCTCTAACAGAATGGGAAAGTGGTCCAAGACTAGATAATCTAAACTTTTAAATTTTATATTCCATTTTACAAATGCCTCCTCAAAATAAAAAAAGATCTAACTTCACTTTCCTTCTATGTGGATCCCTCCTATTGTTAGTCCAAGTATAGCTAGTTCTAGGGCATTTAATATCCACCACGTATAATGCATGGACTTGAGAAATCATGAGCCAATCCCCTAAGTCTAAAATTGGAGTTCCCCCTTCCTAATTTCAAGATGATAGTTTAGAATTAAAATACCCAATAGAAATCTAGTCTAGATCCTCCCTCAAGACTCTCATATTATGCATTGTTTTCCATTATTGAATTTGTCCATCTAGGTTGTGAGTCCCATAGAAATTTGTGAATAAAACATACTTAGTAGTCATATTATTTCTAAAATGGGATGTAAGGACACCCCTCCAAGCTATATGCTCTATAATAATCCATTCAAGAGAGTTCCAAATGGTAACTATCCCCCTTGAAACCCCTTGAAGCCCCTTGGGCAACCATTTCCAAATGACCAATGTCCCTCCAAAGTCTATTTACTTTATTATACATAATTCCAATGATGTTTTGGTCTCCTAGATAAAAAAAGAATCTATTTTACTTTTCTCTAAGAGTATGTGTACAACAAATTGATGGGTTCTATTGTTTAAACCCCTAATATTCCATGATTGTATAACCATTGGTTACCTTGAGACCAATAAGAGTCTATTGTCCTCATCGCTCCCTCAATGACCATTTTATCTCCTTGGTATGTTATTAATTCCTTATTTTATTTTCTATCCACTCTTTAAGAGTTGTTATTCTATGATATCTTTTCCACCTAGATGATCCCAAAAGTTGGCTTCTCTCTATTCTTTTCTACAACACCCATAATAACATCATTTACTATTGGTTTCTCCTGATTATTCACTATCAATACCCTTGCCATCTCTGGTTGTGGTAACTCAGTTACTATTGGTTGCTTCTAGTTATGCACTATCAATACCCCCACCACATTTGATTTTGATAACTCGCTACACTTTATTACTATTGAAGGAAGGGACTAAACATGAGTTACTATTTTTGTTATTCCCATCCACTCCTTCCATAAGTTGCTCTTCCTATTCTACCAATGTATTGAACATATCATACCTATTTGAGGTTTTGGTTTGGGTTTGCTTCTTGCCATATTTTTTCTTTTGCATCATAATTTTGGGATATTCAAAACCATCTCTCTTTGCTCTTCACTTAGAAGTATTGGATAGGGTTATGCATAAGGGGTTGGAATCAAAATATACTTTGTAAAAAAATGGTGAATCCTAATCAAAATCAAGGTGAATCAATATGAATCCCAAGAAAATCAAATCAATCATCTTCACACCAAAATTTTAGGCCTTTGAAGCCCTAAAAAGTAAGGTTATATTTGTGGAAATTTTGACCTATTAAATCACCTTATAATTTCATAAAAAAACCACCATTAGATCAGAGCTCAAAAAGAGCTTTCCAATGAGTATAAATATGCCTATTTTTGGATATATTGTGGTAAATTAACCCTAAGAAAAAATTGATCTTAAAAATTTTAGGCGAATAGGCTGACGTCGAGGGTCCTCATATTCACCAATTTCCAATTTTGGAAATCCTAATATTCACCCAATTTGCAAATATTTGCCACTGTGCATAACCCTAGTATTGGATGTTCCTTTAATGATAATAGACTTACTTTCTTTAGGAGGATTTAATGTTTTTTGAGGGGCCTGCATTTATTTGATCATAATATTTGGGTAGGACCAGTCCAAATGCCCATGTTTATGGAAAAATCTATACCTGAAGGGCATCGCTTCATAATCCAATTGTTGAATCCAACATAGTCTTGCAAGTTCAAGTTCCACCTCTGTTAAAAGAGTTTGGTTGAGATCCATTTTAACACATATTCTAGCATAAACCATTGTGTTTCCTTCTATTATGTCTCTAGAGAAACCCAAATATCCTCTAAGAAAGTTATCTATGGTTTCCAAAACCTGCTCACTCCAAAAATCCATTAGAAGTGCATACAATTGGACCCAAACTAGGATAATAGTGGGTTTAATTTGAGGATCAAATACCAATATCTAGGGTTAGAAGAATAATCATGTTAGGCCATGGTTCCTATTTTCTTATTTTAATGTCTTATTCATGTTGGCTAATGAGGAAAAGCTAATAGTAAAATATATATTTTTGATAAACCATAAGGAATACTCACCAAGATACTCCCAATTAAGTTGAACCCATGAATGCAAGAAGTTCAAGGTAGGATGAATACCCATTAATTTGCAAATCAAGTAATGATTGGCTCTATATAGGATCATTTATTCTAATAAACTCTACTCAATGATGATCTTTGGTCTTGATTCAGACTATGAAAAACATCCATTTAACCTTTGAGGTACCTTCTTCTCATTGATATTTTTAGTAGCCATAAAGATCATTTTTAGTGTTATTTTCTATGCTTCTTTAGTCTTTGTTTGAGGTTTATCCTTCAGTAGATTTGAAAAAAAACTATACTTATCTGAAATGGGATATGGAGGTGCACCCATTAGACCCTCCTAGGATATCATTCTCACTTAAAATTTTGTTTCAACCTCATATATGTCCTCAAAATTCCCACCCTTTTTTAAGAAACACCACTCAGTACTCTACTCTTGGTTTCTTCACTTAGATATAATATGATTTGAGAGAAGATATATAATTAATAGTTATTTGTTGTGAGACGTAATGTAAAAACCAACATAATACAAATAAAATATGACTAAGAAAATTTTAACAAACATTTTAATATGTCTATATCTACTTTAATTTACTCCATAAGGATTTAAAAAGTTTAAAGTTAAAGAAGAGATGATTAATATACTTTTGATTCCCTTGGGTAATTTTATAGTTAGCATATACATTTAAGTTTATTTAGTAAAAAAAATGATTTTATATATACTTTAAGAATATAGGTAAAATTTGTATATTAATTATTAATATAAACATTTCACAAAAAAATTATTCTGTTAATTTGATACACATTTTTTTTAAAAAAAGGTAAAAATATTATTAATAAGACAAGTCAAAAGTTATAATTATTGGCTTATGACTTTTGGCTAGCTCTAAGATCCTAATAAAACTTACTTTAACATCTTCTTGGACCAAATTTTTTTTAGTGTGATCCAAAGAGCAAAAAATCCTACCTCAATTTCACTTTTGATTGTAACTTTTGAGGATATATGCAATGGGAGAGATCTAACACACGTCTTGATAATATGAAAGAAAGTGAATCTGTAATATGACTAAAATATACTATAAATAGAAAGTGGTAAAAATACAATGCAATATGGAGGATATGGTCACCTCATTAATATAAGCTAAAGAACTATATTTTGCTCCATACAGAAGCTCTACCACTATCTACTCCTCTCTACTACAGTGCTCTTGATATCTATATGTTGCATCTTATGATTTATCACTATGAGGTCTTTATATAGGAAAATAGATTCCTTGGCCAACACTCTACCTAGCTATACAAGTGGGCACCTTGCACATTACAACATGGACATTGAAACTTCATAACCTGTTGTTCTTGCTGAAAGATATTTCACTTCATAATAATTTGTATATTCTTTCAATTCTTCAATTTATTCTATCCTTTGAGCCATTAGAAATAGAGTATATCATATTATTTGGGTCATGTACCTTTCTTGGTACATACTTAGTACATTAGGTTACTTTAGGGGAAATTTATCTAGTTACTTCATGCAATGTAATAAATGCACAAGTGTCAATGTGCAAGTTGTAATGTGTAAGGTGTCCACTTGTACAACTAAGTAGAGTGTTGGCCAAGGAACTTATTTTCCTATATAAATGCCATAGATGTAGAATATAGATATTGAATTCATTGTATCACAGTCAGTGTGTGGTAGATAGGTAGTAGGGTAGTGTGTGTCTAAGTTATAAGCTCAGAGATCATTCATGGAGTAGTAGCTTATATACTGGAGTATCTATTTCCCCCATAACTACTATTGTAATCTTTTTCATCATTTTTATTTATAGCATATTTCAGTCATCTCGTAGATTTACTTTATTTCTTTCTACATCTTGTTATTTTTGTCTCCCATTGCATGTGGCATCAAAAGATAATAGTGGTATCAGAGCTACGATAGATCAAGCCATAGTAGGTCTATAGGGAAACCACCATTATTATTAACCCCGAGTTTTTTGAGAACCTGACGCACCATTGGACTAGTCACTATCAAAATTTCTAAGAGTCTAGGTGGTAGCATTAGGGAGAGTTACAAGTGAGGACTAAAATATCAATTTCAAAAATACTAATATTGCATAGGGCTAGAGTCTTTTCATAGAGTTGAAGGAAAAATTGTGAAGACTAGGACTCATTATTTGATCCACTAGGTTGATGAATTAACTAGTGAAGCTCAGAGATCTGGAAATACTTACCTGAAAGTTTATTTTATCATAGAGAATTAATACTTAGATGATTGGGACACCTCCTAAAAAAAAAAATTAGGAGACATAAAATTTATTTCCCAAAGGTCATAGTGCCTTCATAGTGTAGAAATTAGTTGTTGTAGAAGGGAGAATACTTCAGATGAAACTTCTAGAAAAGAATTATGGTGAAGTCTGGAGATAGGAGATCTCCATTGATAGATTGAAGAAATTCACAAGAAGAAAAATGCCATAGATGCCTTTATACAAAATAAAAGGCCATAGAATCCTTGATCCAGAATACAATGCTATAAGAGCCTTGATCTAGAAGAAAATACCATAAGAGCCTTGATCTAGAAGAAAAGGATATAGAAGCCTTGATACAAAATAAAATGCAATAATAGCCTTGATCCAAAATAAAATGGTATGGAAGCCTTGATATTGAATAATAGGCCACAAAAGCCTTGATACTGAAATAGGCCACATATACCTTTATCCTGAAGAATATTCTAGAAGAGAGTCTCTAATTCAGAAGCAGATTTTAGTACAAATATTTTTTTTGTAGGTAAAGGAGATCCAGTAAGTTGGAAAAGCTTCCTACAAGAAAGTTAGGAAGAAAATACTCTTAAGAATCAATCCAATACCTAAAGGAAAAGAGATCATGAGGAGATCTCATTGAACAAAGTTTGGACTAGGAAGAAGGACTAGGAGAGTCCGACTCGAATCTAGAAGCAAGAAAATCATATATCTAGGAGAAGATCTCAATGTTAACACTTCCAAAATTATAAGGTTGAAGATAAGATATCAATGAAGACCAAGAGAGTTTTCAAGATTAAAGATCTTGACAAGGTCTCAATGAGCATCCGGTAAAAGGCGAGGAGAGCCTTGCTGAAGAAATCATCAAAGGAGAACTCACTGGAGAAATCCACTACCAAGGAAAAATCCTTGATAGTGAAGGACTTTGGAAAATTATCACCATATGACAACAAGCCGAAGAGAAGGAGAATTTAGCAAGGAATACCAAATTTGAGCAGAAGAAGAATCCAGTGAAGACCTCAAGATATATAGAATATTGATAAGAACCTACTTGAATTCAGAGTTCAACAAGAAGAATTGAAGGTAGAATAAGCTTATCAAATCCAGGATATTTGAATCTTACCTCCTATAGCAAGAGGTCACTACTTCAGAGATACAACTTCTCCAAATATATAATAGAAGAAGATTACAAGAGGAGATAAAAGTCACCAAATCCTAGGCTCATGAAAGAAAGTTTGAGACCATCAATTTGGTGACGAAGGAGTTCAAAAAAATCTACAAAAGGCTACAAGATCCTACTTAAGGCAACAACTTGGTTATCTTAGGCACCAAGATCTACGTCCTATACAAAAGCAAAAGAGGAGCTACAAAATCATTAAGAAAAAGGTAAACAAATATTGGTGCAAGTAGATTCATTAGTTGGATTACTTAACAAATTTATTAAAGCACCTTCATGCTGATTAAAGTTACAAAAAAGAGATTTGTTTTAGAGTCTTCAAGTGTGCAAAAATAAAGGTTCTTTTTAAAGTTCATTTGTACAATAGGATTTTATTAGATTTTGTAAATTCAATAATCTATCAACTAGCCTATTATCTACTTTGGAAAGCAAACAAAGACTATATCCTAATATCTTGCTTATAAGAAATTTAACGAATAATTATTGAAGGTTCATTTTAGATTATTCTTGATTAGTTCTAGTGAATTGATTAAGTGAATTTTTTTGAGAGTAAGGTGTAATATGTTAGTGCATTAAAAGTAGAATTTGTGAGATTCATTTGCACTATTATTACTCTCAAAATAAATTAGTTTTATGCTTTGAAGAAAAATCTACAAAATCTAGTTTGGATCAAGTGTCTAAAGATACTCTTAAAGCACAAAAACTGCAACTCAGAGTGGCCAATAGAAGCCACCAAAATTTGTTAGTACAATTAAAGAAAATCTACCCAAAAAGAAGCTTCAAATATTGAGACTTGGTGAGTCTCAAATCCAATGCACTTAGGGTTAGTGCAACTAAAATAAAATTTCTATTCTATAGCATTTACAAGGCTTGGATTCATCATCAATCATACAAGAAAAAGGGTAAGGAGTCTAGCCAAAGAGACATCCTCAAAACCCTCATTTTGCACTCATTAATCTCTAAAAAAATAAGAATCTCAGACCTGCAAAAGAGTGCAAGAAAAGGTGCAATAAAAATGTTCTATATACATGTAAAATTTACATGGTATTACACTTATACAATACATCAAATGTAGGGAAAGGAGCAGATTTATGTTGGACATTTTGAGTCCTATAAGTCAAATTTGTCATTGATGTCACCTAATAGAGTTATCACTCATCTCAAGAAATTTGTCAAGAAATAAAGTCACCCAAGTCATCCAGGAAAAGGCTTCATCAGTGCAAAAGTGAAATGAAAAAGGCTCCATAATATTTTAATATTATTGGGAGCACAGGTTAAGTGATTGGTTTATAAAAACCCAAGATGGGTTATTGCAAAGGTTAAAAAGGAGGTTTAATAATTATTTAAATTCAAAAGGAATTTAAATTTTATAAATAATATTTTATTATACCAAATTTGTGCATTAAGACAAGGTTCTAAGGTTTAATTAAATTAAACCTAAGGTTGGTTCTTTTTAATTTATAATATTTAAATTTAAATTTAAATTAATTATAAATTAAAAATCATGCCGATGTCAAAATTATTCAAAGTGCTGACATGATTGCATAAGAGGACAAGGGAATTATATAAATGCTATCAAAAATATTTACCAAGGTATCCCTTGCAATTTTTAATTCAAAGTGCATGCGAAAAAGGTTTGATTTTCGAAGGCCTTACATTTTTCGTAAAGGCTAAAAGGGAGAACATTCGGAGGCATTAAAAGCATAGGCCATCGTGGCCTAGTGGTGTGTTGGCTTGGCACTAGATAGGATGTCCCGCATTCGATTTGCTTGAGGTCTTCTTGCAAGGAAGAAGCACATTTTTTGGTTTTTGTAAAAGTTCTTTTCGTCGTTATTTTATGGTGGTCATGTCCTTTTAGGCACGTGAGGGCGTGTGGCCCAATGATGGCTTGGCTGCAGCTAAGTCATTGGGAAGGAGGACATCAGGGGATCGAATCCCTCCGAGAGGTAAAGGCAAGTTTAATTTTTCATATTTTATTTTTTGCTAAATAGCCTTAAGGAGTAATAAGGGTTATGCTATGCCCTAGAAAATTGGAAAATTTTTGAAGGTTTTATTTTGGAAGGGTAGCATATTATATATCATTGGAAAGCATTTTTCAAGGGCTGTTTTATTAACTTGTTTAGAAGGATAAATAAGGTGTGTGTAAAGAGATATTTTTGGTTTTGTAAAAGAGGTTCATAAGTGAGTTTGATTTGTTCTTTTTCAAAGGGATTAATTCTTTTATGAGAGGACATGGTGAATTTTATTGAGCAGGAGTAATAAGGTGTTATTGAGATATTATTTTATTGTTGTGATATTACTCAAGTCATATAACCTCTTTGTGATTGAAAAAGATATATTTGAGTGTGTTGAGTTTGATAGATTTTGTGGACAACTCCTTGGCATCAAAAAGGTATGGGCAATATTCTTCATTGACTTAGTTGGGTGATTGATTTATGAAAGCATCATTGGAGACAAAAGGTTTGATTGTGTTTTCCATTTTTGAGAGTTATTGGTTTAATGCTTCAAGGTTTTATAGTTTGAGAGTTGTGAGTAAACCTTGTTTTATAAGCATTGTTGTTGAAACCAATTGGTTATGCAAAGAACTTGAACTTGAGTTAGAAAAGAGCATGAGTATCATTATTATGTGAGATTTGTTGTTGAGCATTGTTGAAAATATTTTGATTTGGTTGATACATTCTTGGACTAGGGTTTGTGAGAAAGGGTTGTTCATTAAGGTGATTTTTTGAGTAAATTTGATTGAGCCTAGTCAAGTGATTGTGTGAAGTGGTTGTTCAAGTTCCATGAAACAAACTATTCTATATTCTTATTTGAGTTGAGATTGAGAATTGATAATAGAACATATTGAGTCTCTAACAATTCTCTTTATGCTTATATGAGATTGATTTGAGTTGAGATTGAGATTTTAGAATAGAACATATTGAGTCTCTAAAAATTCTCTTTATGCTTCTATGAGATTGATTTGAGTTGAGATTGAGATTTGAGAATAGAACATATTGAGTCTCTAACAATTCTCTTTATGCTTCTATGAGATTTATTTGAGTTGAGATTGGGATTTGAGTATAGAACATATTGAGTCTCTAACAATTCTATTTATGATTCTATAAGATTGATTTGAGTTGAGATTGAGATTTGAGTATAGAACATATTGAGTCTCTAACAATTCTCTTTATGCTTCTATGAGATTGAGATTTGAGTATAGAACATATTGAGTCTCTAAAAATTCTCTTTATGATTATATGAGATTGGACAAGTTCTGTGTGGACTTGTTAAGCAGATATGAGACAAGTGTTTGAGAAGGCTTACGGACTAATTTTGTGTAAAGCTTTTATGGAAGCTTGTAATGTATATTTGAGCAAGTCCCAGAGAGGAATTATTGAGAAAATTTGGATAAGTTATGAGTGAGATTATTGAGCATATTTGAATAGGTTCTGTGTGGACCTATTGAGTAGAATTGAACAGATTATGTGTGGAACTATTGAGCAGATTTGGACAGGTTCTATGTGGACCTATTGAGTAGATTTGGATAGGTTCTGTATAGACCTATTGAGCAGATTTGAGCAGATTCTGTGTGGACCTATTGAGCAGATTTGAGCATGTTCTGAGTGGACATATTGAGATTATTAGAGAAGGTTTTGAGTGGACCTATTAAGCATATTTGAGAAGGTTCTGAGTGAACCTATTGACAAAGCTTTAGAGGTGACAGAGTATAGAGGACAGAGTCTCAGTGGATAGAGATCCAAAATCCAGGATAAATGAATACAAATATTCTAAGTGAGGAGTCTTCAAGTGGAGAGAGATCCACCAATCAGTGCAACAGAGAGATAGAGTCTTCTAGAAGATCACTAGACAAAGCTGAAGTGGAAAGAGTTCTCCTATGGAAGAGATCCATGAAATTAATATTAGGGTATCAACATCTCCTTTGGATAGAGGTCCATAAATATTGTAATTGGGAAGGATTCCCAAGAGATTATTTGAGAAATATTTAGAAGAAATATTTTCTATGGAGGTAGCCCACATTGGGTGAACCACATTAAAATATGTGTCTCTATTGTGTATGGTGTTTTGTGCATTGCTTTGATTACTAATATTGATATTGCTATCTATACACTGTATAATATTGATTTGAAAAGAAAAGTAAAAAGTGGTCTTATACTGTTCACCCCCCTCTCGATATAAGCTTGTTTTTTCAATTGGTATCAGAGCGGGTTCCTTAAGAAGAGTTTAAAATATTTAAGGAAAAGTGATCTAAGAACACAATGGATAAAAAGGATCAAAAGGATGGGTTCTTCAATAATGCAATACCAGTCTTTGATGGAAGTGAATTCTTATATTGGTGTGTACTGATGAGATTTCACCTGATGGCACTTGGAAATGAAGATTGGGATGTAGTGGAATTTGGATATGATTCAACAGCCAATCCTCCTACATATAAGGAAGGTATACTTCTAATGCATGCAAATTCAAGAGATATGAATGCAATTATAAAAATATTGCGTAGATAAGAACATATGAAGGTTATGGAATGTAAGACAACAAAAGACATGTGAGAACTATTGCATACCATATATGAAGGAGATAAAAGTGTTAGAAAAGCTAAGATCAAAAATCTCAAAGGGGAATTTGCGAACCCAAGAATGCGGGATGATGAAAACATTGGTGATTATCTCAACAATGTTGATGAACTTATACATGAGATGAAAGGTCTTGGAATGAAGGTTGATGAATCTGATGCTTGTGATAAGATATTGAGAACTCTTTCAAAAAGGTATAGTGAAAAGATTTTTTCTATAGAAACATCAATTGATAGTGATTATTTGATAAAGAATTCTTTACTTGGCATGCTTAATAATTTTGAGATAAGAACAAAAGATCTTATTCCTCTGAAAGAAGTTGCATTCTAAGTGGACAACAAGAAAACGGGTAAGAAGACAGAATAAAGTAGCGAGTCCTCTAGTGATGAAGAAGCAAATTATGGCAGAAGATATAAAGGTTCCAAAAGACCTATAGATATAATATCTGTGAAGTGTTTCAATTATGGAAAGTATGGACATTATGCAATAGAGTGCAAAGATCCCAAGAGCAATAATGATGAAGAAAAATAGGATCACAGGTACAGGAAATTAGAAAGACACAGATACCTGAAGAAAAGCAAGGATGGACAAATAATACAAAGGAAGAAGTTCTTCCAAAGGCAAAAGAGAAGCTACTATGTGGATAATGCAAGTAAGTACTCAATTGATAGTGATGCTAGTTTTTTAGACAATGATAGAGATGAAGTCCTATTTATGGTTGAAGAGAAAGAACCATTTAAGAGAAAGACTCTAGTTATTCTCAAGTTTTTTAGATGTGGTAGATTTGGACATCTTCAATATGATTGCACAAGGTATAGTTATAGTTTTAGTGATGATGATTTTGAATATGCACTTGATAGACCAGATGAAAATATTCTAATGGCATGAGGAGATGAAGTGAGTGATCCTATAGAAGATAAGCCAAAATAAGGAAATGATATGGACAAAGGCAAACAAATAGATGATTATTCAGCAAAGAATGACTATGATATCAAGGGAGAACTTATTTATGCCCTTGAAATAGTAAATAAGGTAAGAAATAAATACTCTAAGCTTGAAAGTCAGTTTCAAGAATGTGATGAAGAAAGATTATTGCCCATAGAGAATTTAGAAAAGTCAAAGGCTAAGACAAGCAAGTTCAAAGATAAGTTAGAAGCAAAGATCTTGTAATGTGAAAAGTTAACACAATAAGTGGCCCTACTAAAGGAAGATTTAGAGGATTCCAATAATAAGCTATACAAGTATGTAAACAGTGCAAAGAGTGGATAAAATAGTCAATATAAAAATAAGATCAACAAATAAGACATGTCTTAGTTCTAAATAGGTTCAAAAGAAAAGGGAAAAAGAGTCTACTTCAAGTCTTGAAGAAGAAGCAACTTTAGAAGAAAATACTTCAGAAGAGGGATTCTCAGATGAAAGTGGAAGTGAAAGTGAAGCTTCTAAGGATGAGTCAGATTGCAGTGAGTCCAACAAGAATAGGGACAGTAGACAAAGAAGATATAGGTAGAACATAAATTAGAATAGGAGACCAATGAGGTCAAGACAAGGAAGCTTAAATGGAAGATGTTTTTCATATCATAGGTTTGGGCACATGGCTTCATAGTGTAAGACATATGAAATATAGGTATATGGGAAAGGACAAATTTTCCAAGGATATTGCTGCTCTTGTAATGGTTTTGGTCACAAGGCAATGAATTTCAAGATTCATGATAGAAGAGGATATGGCTTCATTAGGAGAAATCCTAAGACAATTGCACATACAAGAAATAATAACATTAAGTGTTATAAGTGCAATAATGATGGTCACATAAAAATATGGTGTAGAAAAAATATTCTAGAATCAAGCATGAATAGGAACAAGAATATGAACAGAAGCAAAAATATGAATAGGAACAAGAACATTGGCATGAACAAGAACAAGAACAGGAATAGGAACATAGATGAGAACAAGAATAGGAACAGGAACAAGAACAAGACTAGGAACATAGATGAGAACAAGAACATGGATGAGAATAGGAATAGGAACAAGAACATGGATGAGAATAGGAACAAGAACAGGAATAGGAACATGGATGAGAACAAGAACAGGAACAGGAACATAAGTGATGACAGGAACAGGGATTATAACTTGGAAAGAAACAGTGAGAGGATTCAAAAAACTTAGAAAATAAGAGAGAAAGATGAAGGCAGAGAATAGTGCTTTCAGGGAGTAGAAATACTCCCACCCCAAATTAACCACCTCATGTGGAGGTGGGGGAGGGGCTAAGCTAAGAGGCTCATTCTTAGCCCCGAGCCACAAAGGTGAACCTTTTCCATTGATGTCAAAGGGGGAGATATTTGTGTATTGGGGAGAGATTTGATATTTGAGATATCATTGAGCCACAAGGAGCAAAGTACCAGGGAGAGTAGAAAAGAATGTTAGGTTTCAATAAGAGGATAAGGGTTGCCATCAATGACAAAGGGGGATATTGTTGGACATTTTGAGTCTTCTAAGTCAAATTTGTTATTTATGTTACCTAATAGATTTATCACTCATCTCAAGGAATTTTGCAAGAAAAAAATCCGCCCAAGTCATCTAGGAAAAAGCTTCATCAGTGCAAAAGTGAAAGGAAAAAGGCTCCATAATATTTTAATATTATTGGGAGCACATGTTAAGTGATTGGTTTATAAAAATCCAAGATGGGTTATTGCAAAGGTTGAAAATGAGGCTTAATAATTATTTATAAACTATTTAAATTCACAAGGAATTTAAATTTTATAAGTAATATTTGATTATACCAAGGTTGTGCATTAAGACAAGGTTCTAATGTTTAATTAAATTAAACCTAAAGTTGGGTCTTTTTAATTTATAATATTTAAATTTAAGTTAATTTTAAATTAAAAATCATGCCAACGTCAAAATTATTCGAAGCATCTATGTGATCGCATAAGAGGACAAGGGCATTATATAAATGCCATCAAAAACATTTACCAAGGTATCCATTATAGTTTTTAAAATTTGAAGCGCATGCGAAAAAGGTTTGATTTTCGAAGGCCTTATGTTTTTTGTAAAGGCTAAAGTGGAGAACGTTAGGAGGCATTAAGCGCATAGGCCAACATGGCCTAGTGATGTGTTGGCTTGGCACTAGAGAGGAGGTCCCGCATTTGATTCGCTTGAGGTCTTCTTACAAGGAAGAAGCATGTTTTTTGGTTTTCGAAAAAGTGCTTGTCGTGGTTATTTTATGGTGGTCGTGCCATTTTAGGCACATGAGGATGCATGGCCCAAAGATGGCTTGGGTGTGGCTAAGGCATTGGGAAGGAGGATGTCGGGGGATCGAATCCCTTGAAGAGGCAAAAGCAAATTTAATTTTTCATATTTTATTTTTAGTTAAATATCCTTAAGGAGTAATAAGGGTTATGTTATGCCCTAGAAAATTGGGAAATTTTTGAAGGTTTTATTTTGGAAGGGTAGCATATTATATATCGTTGGAAAGAATATTTCAATGGCTTTTTGATTAACTTTATTAGAACGAGAAATGAGGTGTGTGTAAAGATATATTTCTGATTTTGTAAAAGAGGTTCATAAGTGAGTTTGATTTGTTCTTTTTCAAAGGGGATTAATTCTTTTATGAGAGGACATGGTGAGTTTATTGAGTAGGAGTAATAAGGTGTTATTGAGATATTATTTTATTGTTGTGATATTACTCAAGTACTCTAACCTCTTTGTGATTGAAAAATATATATTTGATAGTGTGTTGAGTTTGATAGATTTTGTGGACAACTCCTTGGCATCAAAAAGGTATGGGAAATATTCTTTATTGACTTAGTTGGGTGATTGATTTATGAAAACATCATTGGAGATAAATTTTTTGATTGTGGTTTCTCTTTTTTAGAGTTTTTGGTTTAATGCTTCAAGGTTTTCTAGTTTGAGAGTTGTGAGTAAACCTTGTTTTATAAGCATTGTTGTTGAAACCAATTGGTTATGCAAATAAATTGAACTTGAGTTAGAAAAGAACATGAGTATCATTGTTATGTGAGATTTATTGTTAAGAATTTTTGGAAATATTTTGAGTTGGTTGATACATTCTTGGACTAGGGTTTGTGAGAAAGGGTTGTTCATTGAGGTGATTGGTTGAGTAAAGTTGATTGAGCGTAGTCAAGTGATTGTGTGAAGTGGTTGTTCAAGTTCCATGAAAAAACTATTATATATTATGATTTGATTTGAGATTGAGATTTGATAATAGAACATATTGAGTCTCTAATAATTCTCTTTATGCTTCTATGAGATTGATTTGAGTTGAGATTGAGATTTGAGAATAGAACATATTGAGTCTCTAACAATTCTCTTTATGATTCTATAAGATTGATTTGCGTTGAGATTGAGATTTGAGCATAGAAAATATTGAGTATCTAAAAATTCTCTTTATGCTTCTATGAGATTGATTTGATTTGATATTGGGATTTGAGTATAGAACATATTGAGTCTCTGGTGTAAACTCAGCTACAAGAGACCAATAAAATGGACTCCAATCACATAACACAAATGCAATAATGGAAGAAAACTGCCAATTGATATTCTTATCATTCCTAAATTCATACCCCTTATAAAAAATATTACAATCCATCATATAGCAACCGAAAACCAAAGAAACCCTAAAAATGTATTTTTTATAAAACTGCTAAAAATAGAAATGAGTCGGATTGTGCCCAAATTCGGTGCACACATCCCTATTACAATAATGAACCTTAATTTAAAATATTAGGTCTCAAATTAAGGTATAACAAAAGATAATAAACTTATAACAACCAAAAAACCTGGGAACCTATTCTAAAAGCTAATTTTGGGGTACTAGATGTCGGAGTTAGGTCCCAAAAACATGATTTTTGGAGGGTCAAGAGGATCATATATCTTCCTGATGTAGAACACACACATGGAATCACCTGTTAAATTTCAATGCAAACGAGTGTATGGTTCACAAGTTATGGCTCTGGCAAGGTGAATCATTCTCCTGGGGTGAAAAAGAACTCAGCTCTTGCGAGTTCAGCTGAATTGAAATCCTATAGCTTCTATTTATTAATTTTCTTTAGCTCTGAATATAAAACCCAAGTGTTATCTGATTGTGGTAATCCTTCCCACTGAACTAGGAATTTGTTGTAGCTCCCATGTCTGGTGGTGATCACCTTCTTATCGAGCATCTGTGCAACTCTATATTTTTTCTTCTTAGGCATATGTCGTGCCCAATTTATTGTATCCTGTAATAAACCATCCTCAATAATACCAGGATATTGAAATAAATCAGAAACTTTAAAAATAGGTGAAATATCAAATTCATCGGACAACTCCACTTTATAGGCATTATCATTGATCTTCTTCAAAATCCTGCATGGCCCAATTTTATTAAGTTTTAGTTTTTTATACGTCCCCTTAGGAAATATTTATTTCCTAAGATGAACCATGACCATATCACCCTCTTAAAAAACTTTCACCCTTTTGTGTGCATCAATAGACTCTTTGTAGTGAGCATTACTACTCTGCAATTTTTCCCTCACTGACTCTTGCACTTTCTGGATATGCTCAGCAAATGCTTCTGCATCATCACTAACTTGTTCCACAATTAGTAACTCAACCAAATCTAATACACCTCTAAGGTTTTTACCATAAATAATTTGAAAAGGATATTTACCTGTTGACCTATTCACTGAACTGTTGTATGTAAATTTGGCTTGTGACAAGGCTAAATCCCATTGTTTTGGTTTTTATCCAACTATGCATCGTAAGAGGTTTCCCAAGATTTTGTTCACTACCTCTATTTTCCCATCGATCTATGGGTGGTAAGAAATACTGAACTGCAACTTGGTATTCAAATTTTTCCACAATGTCCTCCAAAAGTGGCTCAAGAACTTAGTATCTCGATCAGAAGTAATAGTCTTTGGAACACCATGCAACCACACAATCTCATCAAAGAATAAAACTGCAGTCCTATTTGCATCATTAGTTTTTTGACAAGTAATGAAATGCACCATTTTTAAAAATATTTCTACCACAAAAAAATTGAATCCTTACCCCTATGTGTCTTGGGCAACCCCAACACGAAATCCATACTCAGATCGGTCCATGGTCCTATAGGAACTGGTAGTGGCATATACAACCCTATATTTCATGCATGGACCTTAGCCATTTGACATACTCTACATCTAGAGACAAAATTGATTATATCTCTCTTCATTTTTGGCCAATAGTACTCCTCTACAAGAGTGGTAGTTTTGGCTACTCCAAAATGACCAACCAAACCCCCACTATGTAATTCCCTCAAGATGTTCTCTCTCATAGAGCCATTGGGAATGCATAATCGATTACCCTTAAACAAGTAACCATTATGTAAAAAATACTCTTCAAAAATAGTATGGGACTCGCCCCCTATCGCACTTTTGCACTATTGCACAATATTCCAAAAATCGCATCATATTCATACAGATCTTTAATCCCCTCAAATCCTACCACTTCATTCTCCATAGTGGTCAACAACAAGACTCTCCTACTCAATGCATCAACAACCTTATTTTGTTTTCCTGACTTGTGTTTTAGGACAAATGTATACTATTGCAAAAAATGAAACCCATTTTGCATACCTACTATTTAACTTTTTATGAGAATTGACATACCTCAATGCTTCATGATCAGTAAACAACACAAACTCCTTTGAGATTAAGTAGTGCCTCCAATGTTGCAATGCTTGCACAATTGCATAAAATTCCACATCATATGTAGAATAATTCTTCCTTGCATCATTTAGCTTCTCACTAAAAAATTCTACAGGTCGTCCCTCTTGACTTAAGACACCACCAATTCCAAAAAATGAGGCATCACAATCAACCTCAAACACCTTACTAAAATCTGGTAACACTAGAACATGGGCTTCCTACACCTTCTTCTTCAAGAGTTCAAAAGTCTTTGTTGTTGTCGTAGTCCATACAAACTCTTTCACCTTCGCACACTCAGTTATAGGGGTAGCTATACTACCAAAGTTCCTGATGAACTTCCTATAAAAGGTAGCTAGTCCATGAAAGCTCCTTACTTCTTTTATAGATCATGGAAGAGGCCATTCTAGAATTGCCTTCACTTTCTCATCATCCATCCTCATGCCATCTCTTGAGATTACAAATCCTAAAAACACTAAACTATCTTGAAGAAATCTACATTTCTTCAGGTTGACATACAATTTCTCCTTCCTAAGCACGTCTAACACTAATTTCAGGTGTAACAAATGGTCTTCTTCATTTTTACTATAAATCAAAATATCATCAAAATACACAACCACAAACTTACCATTATATACTCGTAGTACTCTATTTATCAATCACAAAAATGTACTGGATGCATTAGACAACCCAAATGGCATCACCATCCACTCGTACAATCCATATTTTATCTTAAAAGTTGTCTTCCATTCATCCCCTTTGTTGGCAATTTTGGGTACCTTGGGTACATTGCCTTTGCTCAAGTGTAGAAGTTGTCATTGATGTCAAGAAGCTCTTGAAGGAATTTGATTTAATGTCAAATAATTTGCAGACATGGACAGTGAATTTCCAAGAAGTTTATTCAGAGCATGGACAGTGAGTTTCCAAGAAGATCAGAGTAGCCCATTTGCAAAAGATCAAAGAAAAAGACAAGTAAGAAAAAGTATGCAGCAGGCAAGAAAAACAGTCGCGATTTCGCGACATGTTAGAGGAGAGAGAAAGTGCTGGCAAAATTGTCACGATTTCACGACATGTTAGAAGAGAGAGAAAGAGTTGGCAAAACTATCATGATTTCGTGACATGTTGGAAGAGAGAGAAGCAGGAAAAACTGTCACGATTTCGTGACATGTTGACAGAGAAAAGGCAAGTGGAAAAACTGTCACGATTTCATGACATGTTGGCAGAGAAGGAGAGCAAGATGGAAAGTGTCACGATTTCGTGACATGTCGCATTTTCGTGACTCGAAAAGTGCAGGAAGGCAAAGAAGGAAAAGTGTCACGATTTCGTGACATAATGCAAGGAAGGTTGTACGGACGAAAAAGTGTCACGATTTCGTGACATGATGCAGAAGGGAGAGTCCATAGTGTGAACTATCATGATTTCATGACAAGTTCGAAGAGAGAGAAAGTATCTCAAAAAGTGTCACGATTTCGCGACATGCTGTAGAGTTCGAAGTGAGAACTGTCATGATTTCGTGACATGCTACAAAAGACGAAGTGAGGACTGTCACGATTTTGTGACATGCTGAAAAGCTCGAAGTGAGAACTGTCACGATTTCGTGACATGCAGCAAAGGGAAGAGTTTGAAATGAGAAGCATCACGATTTCGTGACGGGTTGCAAAGAAAGCTTTTGAAAGCTGAAAGCGTCACGATTTCGTGATAGGATGAAAGAAAAGCGTACGGATGCAAAAAGTGTCACGATTTCACGATAGGCAGAAGTGAAGAAGCCAACGGATGAAGATGTCACGATTTCGTGACATGTCATGGTTTCGCAACCAAAAGGCAAGTGAAGACACCAGAGGAAGATGTCGTGATTTCATGACATGTCATAGTTTCATGACCAAAAGGCAAGTGAAGATGCTAGCGGAGGAAGATGTCACGATTTTGTGACATGTCACAGTTTCATGACCAGAAGGCAAGTGAAGGTGCCAGGAGGAAGATGTCACGATTTCATGACATGTCACAGTTTTGTGACTCAAAGAGGAGAGAGAATGTATGGCGTCAAAAATGTCACGATATCGTGACAAAAACAAAAAGGAAGTCTAAAGAAGCAAAAGTGTCGCGATATCGTGACAACAGGCAAAAGAAAGTGTACGGCTGCAAAGGTGTCGCGATATCACGACATGTTGTAGTTTCACGGGAAAAGCTACAGAACTATAGATGGTTGAAAGAGTTAACTTTGAGCCGACGAAGTTAGGGTTGTGCAATCGACGAAGTTTAGGGTTACAGTCGACTATAGTTTAAGTTTTGATCTTGAAATTTATGTTATAAAAGGAGGGTTGTTTCGAGATTGAAGGTATAAGTATCGAACTTGTGCAAGTTAAGTCCACGGTGCATAGAGACCGAGTCAAGTCAAATCGAGCTAAGTGCGAAGCAAGAGCGCACAGAGAGCAGAAAAGCGCAAAGGAGCAGAAGTTGTTGGTGTTGCGACATTCGTAGACAGAGCGCATAGTAAGAAGTTCGATCGTCGAGAGCTGAGTGCTACTGTGTTTGCGTAGACAGTGCAAAAATTGGTTTCGACCAAGTGCGGCTGTGACAGAGCAGAGAGAACTATTGGATAGATTTGAGCAAGCTTTTGTTGAGCTTGTGGAGCAGTTTGGGCAGGTTCTCTTGAGAACTTGCAAAGCAGATCTGAGACAAGTCTTGGTGAAGACTTGAGTGAAGATCAAGCCAGCATTAGTGCAAGCTGGTGAACCACTTTTGTAAACCAGATTTGAGGACCAGTTGAGGACAGAGATTGGTGCAGATTTGAGGATAGACTTGTGCCAGACCGAAGGACTGTGTTTGGTGCAGATCAGAGAAAGAGAAAGAGGACATTTGTGCTAGACCGAAGGACTATGTTTAGTGCAAATTCGAGGACCAGCTTTGAGGTGATAGAGTTGAGGACAGAGGTCTCCAGCCAGAGCAGGGAAGACAGGTGTCTTCTGTGGATAGAGTTCCATTTGCTAAGGGCGATGGAGGCAGAGGTCTTCTAGAGGATCACCAGCCAGAGCAGAGCTAGGGGAAGGTATCTCCTTTGGGCTGAGGCTCATAAACATTGTAATTGGGAAAGGTTTCCAAAGAACTTTGATATAAAATTTAGAGAAAAGTTTTGTGGACGTAGCCCAGACTTTCTGGGTGAACCACGGTAAAGTTGTGTCTCTATTGTGGATGGTGTTTTGTGCATTGCTTTGATTATTGCTATTGATACTGCTATCTATACACTGCATAATATTGAATTGAAAGTTGAATTGAAGGAAAAAGTAAAAAGTGGTCTTATACTGTTCACCCCCCCTCTCAGTATAAGCTTGTGTTCTTCAATTGGTATCAGAGCGGGTGCCTTCGGAAAGTTTAACAGCTTGAAGGAAAAGCTAGCAAAGAACACAATGGATTATTCAAGTGGCAATGCAACACCTATTCTTGATGGATCAGATTTTGGTCTGTGGAGTGCAAGAATGAAGGTTTATCTAATGGCACTTGGTAATGAGGTATGGGAAGTGATTGAAGATGAGTACACTATTCCTGAACATGGTCCTTATACTAAAGAAGACAGGCTCCTACATCACAACAATTCAAAAGCAATGAATGCAATCCTGAAAGGCTTACAGAAAGCAGATCTCACCAAAGTTATTCACTGCAAGACAACTAGTGAAATGTGGAAACAGTTGAAGGTGGTTCATACAGGTGATGCAAATGTCCGAAAGGCCAAGTTGAGACACTTTAAAGGTATGTTTGAACAACTCCAGATGAATGATGATGAAAATATTAGTGACTACATGCTTCGTATGGATGAGGTTGTTAACTCCATGAAAGACTTAGGTCTTGAGCTTGCTGAAAATGATGTGTGTGATAAGATTTTAAGATCTCTTCCTAATAGATTTAGTGAAAATATTTCTGCTATTGAGGAAGCTAAAGATTTAGATAAGTTGAAAAAGGATGAGCTCCATAGTATACTTGCAACATTTGAGTTGAGAACTCAAGTGAAGGTTGATGTCAAGAAAGAGGCGACTTTCAAGGCTACCAAGAAATCAAAGGGCAAACAGCTTCAAGAGAGTGATGAGTCTTCTAGTGATGAAGAGGCATATTACAAGAAGAAAGGCAAGTTCTCTAGAAAGCACAAAAGCATGAAAAATATAAGATGTTTCAACTGTGGAAAGTTTGGTCATTATGCTACTGTCTATCTTGTTTCCAAGAATGAAAGTGATGAAGATATACAAGATTCTAAGAGCAAGGATTCTGAAAAGCACAAGCATCACAGGAAGAACAAAGATGAGCACAACAATCACGGAAAGAGGTATTCTCACAAGCACAAGAAGAGTTTCTACCTAGACAAAGCAAGTAAGTGTTCTAGTAGTGATAGTGAAAGTTCTTCAAGTGATGTTGAAAATGAGATGCTGTTCATTTCAGAAAAAGAGGAAGAACCGAAACATAGATTCATTATCATGAAATGTCTTAGATGTGGAAATTTTGGTCACCTTGAGGATGATTGCACAAATAATGAATTGGTTACTAGTATGTATGAGGATGCTTCAGAAAACTATAAGGAAGATGCATGTATGGTTTTTGAAAAGGGTAGCACCTCTAGTGATAAGAAATCTGAAAAAGACTTTGATGATTCAGAAAGTAAACAAATAAAGGATCTTGAAAGTGAACTTACTAATGCTCTTAGTGCTTTGAAAAAGGAAAGAAAGAAGAATGCTAGACTCAAGGATAAGTTAGATGAATGTTGTATGGAGAGAGATGATCTCTTAGAAAGTCTTGACTTCTCTATGGCTAAGACACAAGAACTCAAGGATGAGTTGGAGTCTAAGGTTCTTGAGTATAGTGAGTTAGAACAGAAAATGGATTCTTTGAAAGAGGAAACTAAAGAGTACAAGGATAGGCTTTACAGATTTCAAGATAGCTCCAAGAAGGTTAAGTCACTCATCAAAGGTCAAAGAAAGACAACAGATAAAACAGGCCTTGGTTTTGTTAAACCACACAAGGAACAGGTTGGGGAATCTAGTAAGAGATTTCAAAAGGAAGAGAGTTCTGATGAAGAGAGTATTTCAGAGAAAGAGTCCATGAGTGATAGATGCGCAGAAATAGAAAACAAAATTCTGAATGCGAAGAAGAAGTTTTCGGGACCCAAGAGGTCAAATAAAAGAAAATTTCACGACAGATGTTTTGCGTGTCACAGGTTCGGTCACATGGCTTCGCATTGCATGACTCAAGTAAGGAAGGTAAATGACAGTTTCAGAGGTGGCAATTTCTTTCAAGGGTATTGCTACTCTTGTAATCAGTTTGGGCATAAGGCAATTTTTTGCAAGGCTAATAACAGGAAGAGGGTTAGTCAGAACTGGTGGATTCAAAGAATTGGCATGCCTAAAAGAAATAACATTGTTACTTGTTATAAGTGCAACAATGAAGGTCACACAGCTAGACAGTGTAGAGCTGATCTTCCAAGGTACAGGAATAGAAACAGGAACAAAAGGTATGAACAGGTCCAAGGATCAAGGCATGGATAAGAACAGGAATGATAACAGGAACAAGAACAGTGACAAGAATAGGAATATTGACAAAGAGTTCAAGAGAAGGCCCGAAAAGGAAGTTTTAGACGCTGATGATGATCAGTGCCTAATGGGAGTTTTACTCCCACCCCTATTTTAATCACCTCATCAGGAGGTGGGGGAGGGACTAAGCTAAGAGGCTCATTCTTAGTCCCGAGCCCCAAAGGTGACCCTTTGCCATTGATGACAAAGGGGGAGAGATATGAGTAAGGGGGAGAGCTTCAAGTGAAGAGGAGAGCTTCAAGTTCGGGGGAGCAAAACTTCAAAGGCAGATTCTCAGTTGTTGGCATAGTTGGTTTCAGTTTTGGCTCTTGAGATGTGTTTCCGTAAAGGTTTGCCATCAATGACAAAGGGGGAGATTGTTGGCAATTTTGGGTACCTTGGGTACATTGCCTTTGCTCAAGTGTAGAAGTTGTCATTGATGTCAAGAAGCTCTTGAAGGAATTTGATTTAATGTCAAATAATTTGCAGACATGGACAGTGAGTTTCCAAGAAGTTTATTCAGAGCATGGACAGTGAGTTTCCAAGAAGATCATAGTAGCCCATTTGCAAAAGATCAAAGAAAAAGACAAGTAAGAAAAAGTATGCAGCAGGCAAGAAAAACAGTCATGATTTCGTGACATGTTAGAGGAGAGAGAAAGTGTTGGCAAAACTGTCACGATTTCGTGACATGTTAGAGGAGAGAGAAAGTGTTGGCAAAACTGTCATGATTTCGTGACATGTTAGAAGAGAGAGAAAGAGTTGGAAAAACTGTCACGATTTCGCGACATGTTGGAAGAGAGAGAAGAAGCAGGAAAAACTGTCACGATTTCGTGACATGTTGGCAGAGAAAAAGGCAAGTGGAAAAACTATCGTGATTTCGCGACATGTTGGCAGAGAAGGAGAGCAAGGTGGAAAGTGTCACGATTTCGTGACATGTCGCATTTTCGCGACTCGAAAAGTGCAGGAAGGCAAAGAAGGAAAAGTGTCACGATTTTGCGACATATTGCAAGGA
The DNA here is from genome assembly GCA_028583015.1 of Wollemia nobilis. Lineage (NCBI taxonomy): Eukaryota > Viridiplantae > Streptophyta > Pinopsida > Araucariales > Araucariaceae > Wollemia > Wollemia nobilis. The sequence goes on along the minus strand of JAQPPZ010002555.1, from coordinate 605,055 downwards.
AGGTTGTACGGATGAAAAAGTGTCATGATTTCGTGACATGATGCTGAAGGGAGAGTCCGTAGTGTGAACTGTCACGATTTCATGACAAGTTCGAAGAGAGAGAAAGTATCTCAAAAAGTGTCACGATTTTGTGACATGTTACAGAGTTTGAAGTGAGAACTATCATGATTTCGTGACATGCTACAAAAGATGAAGTGAGGACTGTCACGATTTCGTGACATGCTAAAAAGCTCGAAGTGAGAACTATCATGATTTCGTGACATGCAGCAAAGGGAAGAGTTTGAAATGAGAAGCATCATGATTTCGTGATGGGTTGCAAAGAAAGCTTTCAGAAGTAGAAAGCATCACGATTTCATGACAGGATGAAAGAAAAGCGTACGGATGCAAAAAGTGTCATGATTTCATGACAGGCAGAAGTGAAGAAGCCAGTGGATGAAGATGTCATGATTTTGTGACATGTCATAGTTTTGCGACCAGAAGGCAAGTGAAGATGCCAACGGAGGAAGATGTCATGATTTCGTGACATGTCGCAGTTTCGACCAAAAGGCAAGTGAAGATGCCAACGGAGGAAGATGTCACGATTTCGTGACATGTCATAGTTTCACGACCAGAAGGCAAGTGAAGGTGCCAGCAGAGGAAGATGTCATGATATCGTGACATGTCGTAGTTTCGTGACTCAAAGAGGAGAGAGAATGTATGGCGTCAAAAATGTCATGATATCATGACAAAAACAAAAAGGAAGTCTAAAGAAGCAAAAGTGTCATGATATCGTGACAACAGGCAAAAGAAAGTGTACGACTGCAAAGGTGTCATGATATCATGACATGTTGTAGTTTCATGGGAAAAGCTATAGAACCAGAGGCGGTTGAAGTCGACAGAGTTAACTTTGAGCCGACGAAGTTTAGGGTTGTGCAGCCGACGGAGTTTAGGGTAACATCCGACTATAGTTTAAGTTTTGATCTTGAAATTTATGCTATAAAAGGAGGGCTATTTCGAGATTTGAAGGTATCGAATGTATCGAATGTGCAAGTTAAGTCCACGATGCGTAGAGACCGAGTCGAGTCAAATCGAGCTAAGTGCGAAGCAAGAGCGCACAGAGAGCAAAAAAGTGCAAAGGAGCAGAAGTTGTTGGTGTTGCGACATTCACAGACAGAGCGCATAGTAAGAAGTTCGATCGTCGAGTGCTGAGTGCTGCTGTGTTTGTGCAGATAGTGCAAAAATTGGTTTCGACCAAGTGCGGCTGTGACTGAGCAGAGAGAACTGTTGGACAGATTTGAGCAAGCTTTTGTTGAGCTTGTGGAGCAGTTTGGGCAGGTTCTCTTGAGAACTTGCAAAGCAGATCTGAGACAAGTCTTGGTGAAGACTTGGGTGAAGATCAAGCCAGCATTAGTGCAAGCTGGTGAACCACTTTTGTAAACCAGATTTGAGGACCAGTTGAGGACAGAGATTGGTGCAGATTTGAGGACAAACTTGTGCTAGACCGAAGGACTGTGTTTGGTGCAGATCAGAGAAAGAGAAAGAGGACATTTGTGCTAGACCGAAGGACTGTGTTTAGTGCAAATTCGAGGACCAGCTTTGAGGTGATAGAGTTGAGGACAGAGGTCTCCAACCAGAGCAGGGAAGACAGGTGTCTTCTATGGATAGAGTTCCATTTGCTAAGGGCAGCGGAGGCAGAGGTCTTCTAGAGGATCACCAGCTAGAGCAGAGTTAGGGGAAGGTATCTCCTTTGAGTAGGGGCTCATAAACATTGTAATTGGGAAGGTATTCCCAGAAGTTGGATTGATAAAATTTAGTGAAATATTTTGTCATGGACGTAGCCCAGACTTTGGGTGAACCACGGTAAAGTTGTGTCTCTATTGTGGATGGTGTTTTGTGCATTGCTTTGATTACTGCTATTGATACTGCTATCTATACATTGCATAATATTGAATTGAAAGTTGAATTGAAGGAAAAAGTAAAAAGTGGTCTTATACTGTTCACCCCCCCTCTCAGTATAAGCTTGTGTTCTTCACCCTTCTCTAATTTTGATCTGGTAGTAGGCACTCCACAGATCAATTTTACTGAAGTATTAAGTTCCAACCAATCCATCCATCATGTCATCCACTCTTGGTATAGGATACCGATACTTTATTATAATTTTATTTATGGCTCTATTGTCTATATACATTTGCCAATCACCATATTTCTTTAGGGTCAGCAATGCTGGAGTTGCACATGGACTCATACTCTCCCTAACTAATCCCTTATTTATCAAGTCTGTCACTTGCTTACTCAACTCTGCATTATGTGTCGGGTTCAACTGATATGCTGCCTGATTTGGCAGCGTTGATCCTGGAATAAAATCCATGGATGTTGGATATCCCTTTTTGGTGGTAGCCCATATGGTAACTCCTCTGGTGTGATATCTTTATATTCACTTAGCAACTTAGCTATTTCTATAGGCATAACCACTTCCTCTATTTCTAGCTTCCTAGCTATTAAGGCATAATAAAAGCTAGCATCCCTGATCTCTACAAGAAACTCCTTCATCATCAACAAGCTCTCACTCAGCCCATCCTCCTTCAGAGGTACAAGAACTACCTTTACACCATCCTTCTAGAATGTGTAAGTATTATTTCTCCCATTATGGTTAGTATCCCTATCGTACTGCCAAGGTCTTCCCAATAGAATGTGACATGCATCCATAAATATCACAACACACCACACTTCATCCTTGTAAGTTATCCCAATTGAAAATTTAATTAAACACCTCTGATCTACTGTTACCTCATTCCCCTTATTAACCCATGAGATGTGATATGGATAAGGATTTTTTTCACATTTTAGGTGTATTTTATCAACCATGACATTTGACACCATATTCTCATAGCTACCACCATCAATGACAATGTTACATACCTTCCCTCCTGATGTACACCTTGTTTGAAATATATTCGTTTGTAGCCAAGAATCTTCACCATCTATGGTTTTCCCCTTTTATTTGTTTTGCACCATATCTTTCTTAGGATAAATCAATGTCCTACTTATCATAAGTACGTCCACCATGTCAGCAACAACTTCATCCTCATCCTGCTATTACATCTCAACCAGATTGACACTTCCTTGTTCTCCTTGACCCCTTTCTTGGACATCACATTGGGGACACTCAAATGCTCTATACCCCTCATCACCACATCCATAACAGGTATACGACCTCCTTGGATCATTCCCATTTTGTCCACCACTATAACCTCTACCTCCTTGGTATCCTCTTCCTCTCAGATTCTGGCCATCTTCTTCTTGTTTAGCAGGTATTGAGGATTCTCCCTTGATAAAATTAGATCCACTTCGACCCCAACCTAAAGAGGGTGTGAATCCCTTCTTACCTCTTCTATTAATCCTTTTCAATTTATCCTCCTCCTTGAGGGCCATTTGATACCAATCCTCCATTATAAGAGTGTGATGCATGCTCATCTCATCTTGAACAACAAAACTTAGGCCATTTACATACCTAGAAACTTTTTGGTCCTCCATCTCATTGTGCTCCACTTGAATGGATAGCTTGTAGAATTCATTAGTATAGTCCTCAATGCTTTGATCTTTCTATCGAAGATTATGAAATCTACAAAATAGGGTTTGGGAGTAGTCTATAGGTATAAATTTTTCCTGTAACTTCTTCTTCATCTTTGTCCAATCCTTGATCTTTTCCTTTCCATTCCTCTATTGTGTAGTTTGTAAATGATCCCACCAAATCAATGCATGTCCCTTAAAATTTGTGCATGTGAGCTTAACCTTCTTATCTTCAGTAAGGTTACTCCATTCAAAATATTTTTCTAGGCTATTGATCCAATAGATCAACTCCTCTGGTTTCAACCCACCAACATACTTGTGAACCTCAATCTTGATCCCATATTGATTACCCTTAAGCCCCTCTAGAGCTCGTATCAGTTGATTTTAAAAACTATGCCCTTCTTCCTTTGTTCCCTTTGGTTCTACTTCTGTGTGGACCTTAGATCCATGTTCATCAGGTATGTTTTCATCATCAGATCCTTTATCTACATGTGCCCTGGGACGTCTCTCTCCCATGAGATCAATCACACCAGTCAGCCATGCTATTTCTGCATTTAGATCCTCGATCTGCCTATTAATCTGGGCATATCTTCTAGGTGTAATATTCCCTTCACTAGCGAGATCACACCCGCTCTGATACCAAATGGTGTAAACTCATGTACAAGAGACCAAAAAAATGGACTCCAATCACATAACACAAACACAATAATGGAAGAAAACTATCAATTGATATTCTTCTCATTCCTGAATTCACACCCCTTCTACAAAATATTACAATCCATCATATAGCAATCAAAAACCAAAGAAACCCTAAAGAAACCCTAAACATGTCTTTTTTCTAAAACTGCTAAAAATAGATCTTTTTCCTAAAAACTACTAAAAATAGAAATGAGTCGGATTAAGCCCAAATTTTGTGCACACATCACTCTTACAATAATGAACCTTAATTTAAAATACTAGGTCTCAACTTAAGGTATAACAAAATATAATAAACTTCTAACAACCAAAAAAACCCAAAAAACCCAAGAACCTATTCTAAAAGCTAATTTTGGGGCACTAGATGTCGGAGTTAGGTCCCGAAAACATGATTTTTGGAAGGTCAAGAGGAACCACCTGTTAAATTTCAAGGCAAACGGGCATACGGTTCACAAGTTATGGCTCCAACAAGGTGCATCAATCTCTAACAATTCTCTTTATGATTCTATGAGATTGATTTGAGTTGAGATTGAGATTTGAGTATAGAACATATTGAGTCTCTAACAATTCTCTTTATGCTTCTATGAGATTTATTTGATTTGAGATTGAGATTTGAGTATAGAACATATTGAGTCTCTAACAATTATCTTTATGATTCTATGAGATTGGACAAGTTCTATGTGGACTTGTTAAGCAGATTTGAGACAAGTGTTTGAGAAGGCTTATGAACTGATTTTGTGTAAGCTTTTGTGGAAGCTTGCAATGTAGATTTGAGCAAGTCCTAGAGAGGACTTATTGAGAATATTTAGACAAGTTTTGAGTGAGCTTGTTGAGCAGATTTGAATAGGTTCTGTGTGGACCTATTGAGAAGATTTGAATAGGTTTTGTGTGGACCTGTTGAGCAAATTTGGATAGGTTATGTGTGGACATATTGAGCAAATTTGGACAGGTTCTATGTGGACTTGTTGAGAAGATTTGAGCAGGTTCTGTGTGGACCTGTTGAGTAGATTTGAGTAGGTTTTGAGTGGACCTATTGAGCATATTTGAGTAGGTTGTAAGTGGACCTATTAAGTAGATTTGAGAAGGTTCTGAGTGAACCTATTGACAGAGCTTTGGAGGTGACAGAGTATAGAATACAAAGTCTTAGTGGATAGAGATCCAGTAGCCAGGACAATTGAAGACATATCTTCTGAGTGATTCTTCAAGTAGAGAGAGATCCACCAGTTAGTGCAACAGAGATACAGAGTCTTCTAGAAGATCACTAGCCAGAGCTGAAGGGGAAATATTTATCCTATGGAATAGATTCAAGAAACTTGAGATTAGGGGATCATCATCTCCTTTGGACAGAGGTCCATAAACATTGTAATTGGGAAGGATTACCAAGATATTATTTGAGAAATATTTTCTCTATGGATGTAGCCCACATTGGGTGAACCACATTAAAATCTGTTTCTCTATTGTGTATGGTGTTTTGTGCATTGCTTTGATTACTCTTATTGATACTTCTATATATACACTGCATACTATTGATTTGAAAAAAAAAAATTAAAAAGTGGTCTTATATAGTTCACCCCCCCTCTCATTATAAGCTTGTGTTCTTCAATTTAAAGGTGCCATAATAGACACAATATGTATAGGGAAAAATCCAACCAAAGGAAGGGCCAAATAATCGAGCGTTCTCCAAAAATGAAAGGGCATTCTCTCCAAGAATGGATTTGCAATATAAAGCAAGCTTTTATGTAAATGATAGAAAACCTGCCAAGGTTATTTATGTAATCCAAAGGAAATATATCACAAACATTTACATAAACCATAACAAGGATTAGAAGTTATTTACATAAAAAAATGGATAGAGCACATCTAGCTTTTAGACGCATCAAGCTTCACATCTATCAATATGAACAAGGAGCATAATGAAGGTCTAAGCACAAATAAGAAGAGTAGATGCCAAATTGGGAATAATATCAATAGAGGGTGTAGAAAGAGCTACCTCATCCTCATTCGAATCTCCAAGGTGGGTCACAAATTACTTGCAAAAGAAAATACATTGCTTGTTGCTTAAGAAATAAAAGTAATATAAGGAGGAAGATAATAGAAAGAGCTATAATCTCCTTCTTGGAGGTGTTACATCAAAAATACCATGCAAGAGGTTTGAGTGCCACTTGGCATAATATTCCCTAATGGCTATCATATCTCTAATGCTCAAGAGACAAACATTGAGGAGTTTAAAGCACTCAAAGAAAGGTTAATATATTACAAAGGAGTAACGGTCAGTGTAGCAGTGTTACAAGAATAAGTGGTAGCACTCTCAAAAAATGTAAGTGCAACTTATCCATATTTAACTAATTTTTAAATGTAGTGTAGAGTGAGAAGAGAGATAGAATATACATCCAACATCCATAGTGTGAAGTGGAGAGCAAAGTGCAGTCAAAGGATAGGAGTAATAGTGCATTCAATCTATTTCTAAGTGTAGACATCATATTATAGCCACTAATCCTCCATCCTAACCATCCCACCACCCACTTTTCCACCATACACCTTTCCTGCCTTCAAAAGTCCCAATTTAACCCTTTTCTACCATTTCCTAACCCAATTGGGCTTATTTTAATATTATTTTATATTTAATATAATATTTTATATTATATTATAATATATTTATTATAAAATATGTATTTATAAACCCAATTAACCACAATCATCCGATCCAATCTAATCTCCACCGTTCATCTTCATTCATCCATGTCACATCCAAAAATTAATCTCAACCTTAGGATCTGATTTGATCTTAGCTACATGATTAAAAGTGTAAGGCTAAAACCCTAGAAAACTCTAGGTTGGATTATAAGTAAGGAATTTACAAATGCCCAAACCCTGGAACCCTGAGATTGGAATGTGCATCTTGCAGAAGTCATTGGAAAAACCCTAGCTAGCCATAGGACTTCAATTGTTCTAGTCATCCCCACATCCATTCCCTAGCCATTTTTTGTCACCCCCATCATACCCCATCTACCGCATCCTTCCCATACTCATGATATACTTTTGTAGATTTTACCCTCACCCATAGGCGCTCTCTTGAGCTTCCCAAGCTTACTGCAGAGCTTGCCAGACGCACCGTAGAGCTTGCTATATCACAAGATCATTCTAGATCCTATGAAGATTGTGCTAGAGCCTACTAAGTGTGTGTCTGAGCCTACCATAACTGCCAAGTGCACACCCAAGCCTGATGTAATCATCTAAGCGTAAATCAGATTATGTTGCATCACACAATCTATTATCAGATCTGCAAAAACGGAGTAAAGTATCACCACGAGCAAGGTAAATCTACATTTTTGTTATACATTAGTGTTATCGTATTTTACAGATACAGTCTACATAAGATCTAGGATTTTTAATTTTCATTTCTAATGGTTCACACTATGGAACCCTCCTTTTGTCTACTAACTACTTTTTTGTTTGTTGTGTGTGTAGGCTTGGATAATATCAATCAATAGAGCATTAGAAGACTATTGCAGTTAGAGTGGCCCGAACACATGGATACCTGAAGCCCACTCACCTTGTTGGAAGCATGACACACCATTTGAAGAAACTTCATTATTGTAGCTAGGTTTTCAGATAACCCTAGCATCTTGTACATCTTTGTATCAAATACTCACTGAGTACCAATTGTATCCAAAGGATTTTATTAGCTCCACCTGTCTTTTAAATAAAATTATATTTTTGTACAATATTGTGTTTCTTTGGGTTATTTGCTTTCTTTATTGTTTAAGTGTCGTGTTCTTGTCTTCACACTAAGTACAACATGGAATAAGGAGATCATAGGAGCATTTAAGGCTCCATTGAATAAGGTTAGCACATACTCTCCAAGTGTTGAAGAGCAAGCTCGACATCCATACCACACTTGGTCATTCAGATTCGTCAAGTCAAGCACCTCAAAAAGGGTACGCAAAGGACTATTATATTTTAGTCAAAACCAGTGCCATTCAAATATGAAGTCAAGGGGATAAGATAAGAGAACTATATCATTAATATTACTTTCATACATAGGAGATATAAGGTTATAATTTCAAGGATAAAATTAAAGGTTAAGAAAGCAAAATACATAGGAGATAACTTACCAAAAATCAAAATACTATTTACAAACTAACCTAGGAGATATAAGGCCTTCTACTTAGGTTGAACAATTTAATACTTTGCAAATATTATTATCTTTTCTATTTTTCCAAATTTGGGAGTCATAAGGTCTACTACTACAAACTGATTTATTGGAAATTAGAAAAATTAAAATCAATTCTCAAAGAGCCATTATAAGAGGTTTATCAAAAACATATAAAGGTTGGAAATTATAATATTTACTTGTCTCAAATATTATCAAATCAATATAAAATACCGAACATTAAAACCTCTTGAAATCTATAAAAAGTGATTAGTTCAATATGAGCAATAAGGACAATAGAAGTTGATTTTAGCATTTACAAAACTTTACAAAGTCAACCAAGATTGAACTATAACTTAAAAAAGCACTTTATATCTTATCCAGAACATACTAGGGAGTCATAAGGTATTCTAAAAAACTTGGTAATATTAGAATCTATTTTTTATCAAGTTGCAACTCCATTAGCAATATATAAGCTATCTACAAAATCTAAAAATCCTTAAGAGTACTCATTCTCATTACAAGGGAGACATAAGGAAGCATACAAGAATCAAGGATTAATATAGGTTTTATCAAATCAAGCTTACATACTTCTATCAGAGACATATATCATAATAGGGATTCATAAGAAAATCCTATATCATTTATTCAAGAATTTCATATAATGAATGTGGAATTTGCTCCAGTAGAAACCTGTCTATAAAACTTGAAAATATGTGGTACATTGACTCAGGAGCTAGTCATCATATGACAATAAATTTACAATGGTTTGACTGTGTTGAAGATACCAATGGCTATAGACTAAGAATTATGGATAGATAAAATTATTCTATACATGGATATGGATGTGTAACACCTAGCAGATCATTTCCAACTCTTCTATTGCAAAAAGTAGTGTATGTTTCTGGATTAACATTCAATCTCATTTTAGTAAGCAAGTTGGTATAAGACAATTATATGATCAAATTTGGATATATGAATGGAATCAATACATGTCTCATCATGAATCAAGGTGAAATTAAAGCAATTGGTTCAATCCATGGAATACATACATCTAGGATTCAATGGAAATCTCACAAGATACTATGATATTTCAAAATGATACTAACATATCTCCAAAGGAACAGGTTGATAAAAATGAAGAACCAGTACAACATAGTGCCAAGCATAGAATAATCAAAATCAAGAAGATGATAGGACAAGTGCACCATGCTATACTTAGCCATAAATACTCAAAACCAAACAAAGATATGTGCAAGGAGACAAATGAAGGTGGATGGATAGAAGACAACAATGATGAATCTAGAGAAGCTAAAGATCATTTTGAAGAAGAAGATCCAATTCAAAGCCATTAGATGGAAGAAGATCCACATTGAATACTAAAGTCTTCAATACCCAAATATTGTAATATAGGGGGGTGTTAGAAATAGATTATATTACATTATTTGGGTCATGTAAATATACCTTTCTTGGTACATACTTAGGACATTAGGTTACTTTAGGAGAAATTTATCTAGTTACTTCATGCAATGTAATAAATGCATAAGTGTCAATGTGCAACCTGTAATGTGCAAGGTGTCCACTAGTACAACTAGGTAGGATGTTGGCCAAGGAACTTATCTTCCTATATAATAAAAATATATGTAGAAGATAGATATTGAAGTCTTTGTATCACAGTCAATGTGTGGTAGATAGACAGTAGGGTAGTGTATGTTTGAGATATAAGTTCAGAGCTCATTCATGGAGTAGTAGCTTATATAATGGAGTGTCTATTTCCTCCATAGCTACTATTGTAATAATTTTCATCATTTCTATTTATAACATATTTCAGTCATCTTGTAGATTTACTTTATTTCTTTATGCATCTTGTGAGTGTTATCTCCCATTGTATGTGGCATCAAAATCTAACTTGAGCTAGATGTCCTTTCCAATCCTTTGTTATTTGATATCAAATGTCTTTAATAAACTAGTGATCTCATGATTTTACATGTCTAAAGTGGATCTAAATTGACCCATTTTCTATCCTTTAGATTTTTGTATGACCTATTTCTTTTACCTTCATAAGTATCAAACTTGAGCTCATTGTCAATAGATGCTTCTGGAGTAAGATTTTGAAAGCAAAAATCTATTTTGTGTAGTAATATTTCTTCATGACTTTTATAGTACTTGTATTTATAGTAGTATAAGAAATATGAATGATTTTTCCCTTCACAATATTTGCATGGATGGAAATTCCAACAATTGATTTTTTCATGACCATATTGATTGCAATAGGTGCACACTAGAGATGTTTTGACTACCTTGTAATCTTAGAGATATCATGTTTATCTATATCCTTGAATAGATCCTTAAACCATATATGCACAATTGAGGCTATTTCATTTTTACTCCTTTGTATGATGTTTGATCTAATTTTTCCTCTCCCTTTTGAATGTGATCTTTTGTGTTTTCATAGTTGTCATCAGTTTCATTAGAAGAATCTACTTATCCGTAGCTATTTGCTTCAGAACTTATTTCCCATATTATTGAGTCTTCTTTATCTTTAGCATTTTCCTTGTTGTTATCCATTGTATTATCCATCATGCTTTTAATCCATACTGGTATTTTTCTCATTCTAATTATAACTGTATTGATAAATGTGTTGGTAGTCATATTTATAGTTCCTTGGATTAGAGTATAAGGTGATTTTTGATAGAGCTTAGGTTTTGTAGACACCTTATGAATCCCAAATGGATTAAGTACTTAATATTATTTGATGAATAATAACATCCCCATTATTTTTATTATTATTGTACTTGAAGAATATGATATTGTTGGAAGTGATGTGATTGCAGGTACAAATTTCTTCTCCATATCAAACGAGCTGGTACCCACCTTGTCGGAGGTAGTGGTTGAAAGTATCAGGTAAGGTGGGATATGATGTTGTGCTTAAAAGCACCATGGCCCGTGGGTACATGGAAGCCCACTATAGGAATTTCATCATGTCTGCTGCTACATCTTGTGCATAAGTTTGATTGTGAAATATCCTTTATTGCTTTTTGGATGAAAATTGATTTTATGTGGTACTTCTTTTTATTTAAAAAAAAAAAGATAAAAAAAAAGTATTACTTAAATGATAAAGTAAAATATAAAACTTATATGCATATATGTTTAAAATACAAAATAAAATAAATAAAATATAAAATATATATATAAATAAATGTCTTAATATATATATATATATATATAAATAAAAATAATAATAAAAAAATATAATAATGATAATAATATTTAAGTATATAGAAGTTTCCATATACCAAATGGATGAGCACGACACCACCATATGACAATTGGTTGTGCAAACTTTTGTGCATGAACAATGCGAAGGTGTCATCATAAAAATTGATTGAATACTCTATTAATAAGGGGAGGAAATGGAAATTCAATTATGAGTTTTTCTTCGAGAAACCGTGGTGTCACTTTGAGAGGTCATCGCTAGTTTGGAGATGTGGAGGTGTTGGCTTCAACTCTGCAACTATCATCTAACGTTATAAGGTTGGCCTCTTCCTAGATTATATTGTTTATGTTAAAAATATTGAATCAAACTTAGTCTTAATTTGTTGTTCTATGTTTGATGACTTTGGTTCTTTTGCTTCTATAAGTTGTGACTGGTGAATATTTTTTATAGACTTTTAAAAAAAAAAATTTGAGTGCAAAAGCATAGTTTACTCCTAGAAGGAATAAATATATTGATAAACTATGGATGTAATAGTTATAAAAAGATATATATATATATATATATATATATATATATATATATATATAAATTGTATGTTATCGATAATACAAAATAAGGTATAAAGAATTGTGGACAAATCATTATTTTATTTTGTTGTGATTGAATTGAATAGATTGTATGATGATATATATTTGTGAAATGGTTGTTGCATATCTTATTTTTCATAGTTGCATTCATAAATTCAAGACCACGCTGACCCAATAAGGCATTTCAATCACTCATCGCCCTACATGTTTGAAGTATAATATTTAGAGCCATTGAATTTTGAGCTTTGTGATGCTATGGAACATCTTCTCCAAGCATGATTCTATATTTTAGATGATATTAGGCTTACTAAAACCATTTTATTTCCAAAATACAAGTATATATTGCAAGAACAATTAGGTCCTGTTGGATACAATGTAGCTATGAAATAAGAATGTGTAAACTCCATTTGAACTGAATTGAATGATAGAAAAAATCATATTGAGAAATGGTATATTTTATATAATTATGATGTTGTTTTATCCATTGGTAATAGTGTTGTACATTTTGGAATAGCTTGGAAATAATAATAAAATATACGAATATAAGGTTATATTTTTACAAATAGTCAAATCTTAAATTGACGTTGCAACTGGAAAAAAAAGAATAAGTAAAAGTTACTGTGAATAGAATTTTTGTTTTACGGGTTTCCATATTTCGATTAGACAAGTTATAGGAGAGCAATGAAAAATTAAAGCAAGACAGATAGTTCATTATTTAAAAAAAAAAGAATAGTTACCTCATATTTTTTTAAATAATATTTAGTGAAGTCTAGCATATGCCAGGTTAATGACATTGTGGATTGCTCTGAATGTTTTGGATTTCTAAAACATATAACCTTTTGTTTCTAAAAATGCCAAGTTAGTATTTGTAAGAAACATAGTGTATGTAATATAGTTATATAATATAATTATTTAACAATCTGCGTTGTTATCCAAATATGACTCAAATGTGAAGTGCAATTCTTTGAACGACACGCCTAGTAAAACCAAACCATTACCAAAACTAAATGGGTGGATTCGCCATGCTCATGATGGCTATTAAATTTATGTTGAATGGAATTGCTTCAGTTAAAAAATTTATAACCTTAGGCTAGCCCTCGATAATGATGATATGTAAGTCTTGTTGTGACACGAAGTATTCTAAGTAAATCTAGAAAGAAGTGAAATTCATTTTCCAACCATCCATCATTGGGAGTTGCTTGACTAACACTGATAGTAGATATGGATTTAAAGTCTTCACTATCAATTTTAGAGTTGTGTGAATTATTGAAACAAGATAAACTATTCAAATTGATGTTGGAATTTTCTTGGTTTCATTAAAGGACCCAAAGACACTAGGAAAATAACTATAATGATCATTTTTATATATAGTATAAGATAATAAAACTATGCTTTGGTAGGGTCACCTAACTATACAAAGTCTTGGTGAATTATAAATCGGAAGTAAAAACTCTTTTCATTCATTATTAGTATAAAACGTAGAGCTCTTGACCACCTTTAGAATATTTAGATTGTTGAGATAATTCATAGTTTGTAAATGTGATTGTATTTAATTGCACATGATTACATACTTATTTATTGACGTATGCATTGGTACTATGCACACTACTTACATGGTTGTAAATAACATAAACATATTAGCTTACTAAGGCATAGCATGTGGTATTGTATAAGTAGCATTTATTCGTATTTGAAGGTTAACTAATACCCCATTTCAAACAAATAAATAAAGGTCTAAGATAACCATTACTTGATTGTGTATTATAGTGAATTTAAGGTATTTAGTAATCATTTTTAAATTATTTTATAAAATAGAGATGTTTCGATGAATTGAAGTGTAAGTAATCACTCTTAGTTTTATTTTAAGAGGAATAAAATTGTTACTGTTGCTATTAATTTTTAGAACAATGCACCAATCTTGAGCTCTTGAATTTAAAATATAAAGAGGTAATTTATGAAAACACTACTGTAAAAATTGAACCTAATTTTCAACCGATGGATGGTATACAAGATTTTATTAAAGATAAAGAAGGATGATTGCTAGTGATATTGATGTCATTAAGAAGGATGTGCATCCACCCAACACCAGTAGTTTACAAAGGTGTCTGTTGGAAATCCAGGCAACTATTCTCTAGCATTAATTGAAGGATCAGGGGATCCCATGCGATCGTGAGTAACAAGAGATGGTATGGGACATCGTTCCAGGTTGTCGATCGATATAGTACATGAAGGATTCTTGTGAATCAAAACCTAGTTTTAGAATTGCCAACTGAACTCAAGGCTAAAGTGCTAGTCCATGGGGTTGAAAGATCTAGTGGTAGACAGTATGGGCAACATTATCGTCAACTGATTCAAGATATGAGACACCTGTTCTAGAGACTAGAGTAGTGGTGGATCTTTATAAATACCTTAGAATAAGGTCAATTATCAAGCACTAACATAGCTATGCTAACTCTAAAATTGTTAAAAATTAAAGGTAAATTGGGTCAATGGACCATTAAGGCATAATACCTCCATGCTATGAGACAGAGAAAATAGAGCATCCACCCTTCCAGGTGATATGGGCCGTAGAAGGACAACCCCATTCCAAGACACCTACATCGAGAAGGAGAAAATGGGTCTCTTTTAAGGTAAACCACACTAGGAAATTGGCCGGTCTCGGGCACTTGAGTATCCATTTGCAACTGTTTGAGAACTTGAAGTGTGTATCTCTATGCCAAGTACTAATACATATTGGGTGTGTTCACATTGATATAATACATTTGTTTTTAGATTAAATAAAAAATTTTAAATTGTGTGTTTGGACAACTAGGAGAGTTAGACTTGGGTTGTTACAATTGGTATTAGAGCCTAGGTTGTGAAAACCTAGGTTATAAAAATGACCTATTGAATTGACATAGCTCTTTTGTCACCAGGTATGATGGGGACCTCGAGAAGAGCAAATGTTAATTTGCAAGAGGATATTGCAAAAGTATCGAGAAAGGGACTAAGATGACTCGTGAGGGATTCAGAGAGAGTAAAAATAGTTGAAGCACCTCGACATGTTATAAGAAAAGAGTAGGATTCAGTAGCTGCAAGAGCTACAGAAAATGATGAGAATATGAAAAAAATGATTCAGTTAATGCAGGAACAACTGAATCAACAACGAGAACAAATGGAAATCCAAAGGGCTCAAATGAGTGAGCACATGTATCAAAAAAAAGTATAAATGGATCAGAAATAGGAGATCATTATCTAGCAATAGAAGGTTATTGAAAATATAACAAAAAGTAAGGAAATAGAAAGAGTATGTGAGTTTCCAGAAGGATCTTCAAGAAGGAAGGTTGGTGTTGAGTTGCAAAAATAAATTAAGAAGTTAGATATTTCCAAATTTAATGGAAAAGGTGATGGTGAGGAAGCCATTAACTAGTTGAGTGAAGCTGAAGGGTATTTCTCAATTCAGCCCCTTTGTGCAAAATCCAAAATAACTTGGGCAGTGGTGCATTTAGTAGGTCTGACTAGATATTGGTGGACCACCTACAATAAAACCACTCAAAAGGAGGTTGTAGACATCCCTTGGGAGGAATTTTAAAGGGAATTTAAGGATAATTTCCTTACGCCACAATTCTATATTGATAAATATAACGAATTCACTGATTTGCACCAAGAGAACATGACTGTGATCAAATACTATCAAAAATTTACCCAACTTTTGAAATACGCTCTAGAATATGATAAGCATGAGGAATTAAAAGCTTAAAAATTTGTAATGAGACTACATCCCAAACTTGGAACACCTGTTTGGAGAGGAGTACCTAAAAAATTGATAGTTACTTATGATGTTGCCCGATATGAGAAGATAAGTAAAAAAAATGCAAAGATTTACTACCAAAAAATTGAAAAGGAGGATCCTAAGAAAAGAAAATATCTAGAGATGGTTAAGAGTAAATATAAGTATAAGAATTATAGATATGGTGGCTATTTTAGAGGAGATAACATAAATAAAGGAAAATTTCAGGGGAATAAAGGACAGGCAGACAGAAGGAATTTTCAAGAAAAAAGAAATAATTTCTAGGACAAGGGAAATAATGTCAACCAAAATAGAGAAGGAGATAAGCAAACGAATAAAGGACCAAATGTATTCTTTGTGTATGTAGCCCTATATCATTATGTGAATCAATGCCCATAGAGAGTCGACAAGAGGAATCCAATAGAAGAGACCCTACATAGGATCTATGTTGCCATAGGTAAAATTAACCTTTTAGGGAAAGCCACTCTATTTCTCATTAAAGGAAAACTAGGCAAGAAAGATGTATATATTTTGATAGATAGTGATGCAACTAAAAGTTTTATATCATATAGTATTTTGAGGGATATACCGGTTAAACCTAGGATCATGGCAAATGGGTGGCAAGTCAAGTATGGTTTAAGATAGACTTATATGGTCAAAAAACATTTTTTTGAACCTCAAATAGATTTAACCCAGGGAAATATTAATTGGCATCTTTATGTGGCACCCTTACATGCCTTTGATATTGTCCTAGGAGTAGATTGGCTAGAAGCCCACAAAGCCTTGCTAAATTTTGAATAGAGGTGGTTGGACTTCATAGATGGTTCTAATAAGCAAATATGTGTCCATTGTAATAGAACATCTTTTAAACCCCCACATGATGACTATAATGTAGGTCAAAAGAGCTTTAAGGAAAGGGTGTAAACTTTATGTAGTCAAATTGAATAAGAAGAAAGAAACTAAGTCTAACGCCCCTCTGTTTCAATAGTATGCTATACTAAATGAGTTTAGGGATGTTTTTCCTGAAGACCTACCTAGACTTCCCCAAAAAAGAGAAATTGAATTTTCTATTGAGATTTTACCGAGAGCATCTCCTGTAGTCATAACTCCTTACCGAATGACACCCCTTGAATTGCAAGAACTCAAGACCCAACTGCAATATTTGTTAGAAAATGGTACATTAAGCCTAGTGTCTCACCATGGGGAGCACTAGTTCTGTTTGTGAAAAATAAGGACAAATCTCTGAGACTTTGTATAGACTATAGGATGATCAATAAAATGATAGTAAAGAATGAGTATTATTTACCTAGGATTGATGATTTGTTTGATCAATTAAGGGGAGTGACTATCTTTTCAAAAATCGGTCTTAGGTCAGGATATCATCAACTGAGAATCAGGGAGGATACCTTCAAAACTACTTTTAGAACTCGATATGGGTATTATGAGTTCACAGTGATGTCGTCTGGGTTAAAAAATGTACCAGCTACTTTTATGAACCTAGTGAATAGTGTTTTTAAAGAACAGTCAGATTATTCTATATTGATAATTTTGGATGATATTCTGATCTACTCTCGAATTAAAGAAGAGTATGACCAACATATAAGAATAGTTCTAGAAATCCTCAAGAAAAATCAGTTGTATGGAAAATTGTCTAAGTGTGAGTTTTATACTCCACAAGTTTAGTGTTTGGGATATATTGTCTTAGCTGAAGGGGTAGTGGTTGACCCCAAGAAGATTGAAGACATAGTAGACTGAAAAACTCCCACCAATGTTACTGAAGTAAGAATTTTTATCGGAATGGTCGGATATTATTGGTAATTTGTAAAAGGATTCTCAAATATTGCCTTCCCTATCACCAAATTTTTATTGGAATGGTCGGATATTATCGGTAATTTGTAAAAGGATTCTTAAATATTTCCTTCCCTATCACCAATCTACAAATAAAGAGAAAAATATTCAAATGGACTTCTCAATGTGAAGAAGCATTAACGGTCCTTAAAGATAAATTGACCACTATACCCATCCTTTAAATACCAGACCCCGATAAAGCATTCACAGTTTGTACCAATTTCTTTCTAGAATGTCTAGGAGGTGTCTTGTTGTAATATGAGGTTGTTATTGCATATGAGTCCAGGAAGCTTAAGAAACATGAGGTTAATTATGCTACTTATGATATTTAATTAGCTATTGTAGTCCATGCTCTTAATATGGTGATGCTATATGTTGGAAAAATCTTTTGAGTTAAAAATTGATCATCAAACTTTACAATATATTTCCACTCAACCTCTGTTAAATGCTAGATAGTGGAGATGGATGGAATTCCTTGCTGAATATAATTTTGAAATTGAATATATTAAAGGAAAGGAAAATAAATTAGCATATGCTCTCAGCCTTAGAAGACACATATTTTCTCTAACACGATGCTAGCATGGACTAAAGGAGAAAATTAAGGAAATGAATATTAATGATGAATTTTTTAACCAATACCACAATAAGGTCAAGCAAGGACCAAAACGACATATGGATTTAAAAATAAAATAATATCTGGTATACTTCAGGAATCGAATAATAATACCCAATAATGAAGGGAAAAAAATTAACAATTTTACAAGAAGCACATTGCACTCCATATTCTGCTCACCTAGGAGTGGTAAAAATGAGGGAATTTGAAAAAGGACTTTTGTTGGCCTAGCATGAAGAAATATGTAGTTCAATTTGTTGTAAAATGTCTGGAATGTAAAAAATTCAAATTCAAGCATCAACATCCTGGGGGACAACTTCACCTATTTGATATACTAGAGTAGAAATGACAAGTAATTTCCATGGATTTTATAGTTGGTCTTCCCAAGACTCGATTCCAGCATGATGCAATTTTTGTTGTAGTTGATAAGTTAACCAAAGTAGCACATTTTATTTGGAGAAATATTCGTGATGATACCCCTACTATAGCATAAATTTTTTCTCGATAAATCATGAGGTTGCATGGTTTCCTTAAAATAATCATCTTGGAAAAATATTCATGATATACTTTTGAGTTATGGCAAGCTTTGCATCGAGTATGGGGCACAAAACTTAATATCAGCACAACCTATCATCTTGAAATGAATGGATAAATTGAGAGGGTCAATCAAGTGTTGGAGGACATGCTACGAATGTACTGTATGGACCACATAAATAAAAATATTACTTCTTCCTGATGGATTTTTATTACAATAATAGTTATCATACCACATTGGGCATGGCCCCTTTTGAGGCCCTATATGGGCATAGGTGTAGAACATCATTAACATGGGATAATTTGGACAATCTAGAAATGATCGGTTCTAATGTTGTTAAAAAAATGGAGGTCTAATTAAAAGAAATCTGCCGACTTTGAGAAGTCGTGAACCGTCAGAAGAGCTATGCTGAACTTAAACGAACCCCTCAAGAATTTTCAATTGGTGATAAAGTCTTTCTCAGATTCAAACCACCCAAAATTTATATCAAGTCTACCAAACTTAGCCTTAGATTTTTTGGTCCATTTGAAATCATTTCCAAAATTAGTCCTATTGCGTATAAACTTGCTCTGCCACCTAATATTTCCAAGATCCATAGTGTTTTCCATGTGTCTCTCCTCCAAAAATATGTCACTAACCCATATCATATGTTGGATGTTTCACATTTGTAGACATCGGACCCACAACTCATTAAGGTTCGACCTTTCAAAATTCTGGGATTCAAAACTAAGAAATGAAGAAAAATACTAGTTGATCAGTGTAGGGTCCAATGGGACCTCTACTTAGAAAGGAATGCCACTTGGGAGGATGTGGCAAAGATGAAAAGACAATTTCCTTTTTTGTTTGAAAATTGACATTCAAATGAACAATTTGGATATTTGATATAATAATACTTGTATATTTTGGTATTGTGATACAAATTTGAAATATTAATGTTGTAATGTTGTACTGAATGTGACTTTTGAGATATTGCATAATATATGGTTGACTGCTTATAATTATATGTTCTATTATTTTGGCTAACATAGAACCTGTGTTAAATTTTGGTGGGGGATAATGTAACATCCCCATTATTTTGATTATTATTTTACTTGAAGAATGTGATACTTTTGGAAGTGTTGTGATTGCAAGTACAAATTTCTTCTCCATATCAAGCGAGCTGGTACCCACCCTGGTGGAGGCAGTGGTTGAAAATGTCAGGTAAGGTGGGATATGATGTCGTGCTTAAAAGCACCATGGCTTGTGGGTACTTGGAAGCCCACTGTAGGAATTTCATCATGCCTGATGTTGCATTTTGTGCATAAGTTTGATTGTGAAATATCCTTTATTGCTTGTTGGATGAAAATTGATTTTATGTGGTACTTATTTTTGTTTAAAAAAAAGAGAAAACTATTATTGAAATGATAAAGTAAAATATAAAAACTATATGCGTATATGTTTAAAATACAAAATAAAATAAATAAAATATATAAAATTTATAAATAAATGTTTTAAAATATATATATATATATATATAATAATAAAAAATAATAATAAAATAATATAATTATGATAATAATATTCAAGTATATAAATGTTTCCGTATACCAAATGTATGAGCACGACACCACCATCTGCAAATTGGTTGTGCAAACTTTTGTGCATGAACAATGCGAAGGTACCATCATAAAAATTGATTCAATATTCTATTAAAAAGTGGAGGAAATGGAAATTCAATTATGATTTTTTCTTCGATAAACCATGGTGTAACTTTGAGAGTTCATCGCTAGTTTGGAGTTGTGGAGGTGTTGGCTTCAACTTTGCAACTATAATCTAATGTTAGCAGGTTGGCCTCTTCTTGGATTTTGTTGTTTATGTTAAAATATTGAAGTAAACTTAGTCTTCATTTGTTGTTCTATGCTTGATGACTTGGATTATTTTGCTTCTATAAGTTGTGACTGGTGAATATTTGTTATAGATTTTAAAAAAAACTTTGAGTGTAAAAGCATAGTTTACTTTTGGAAGGAACAAATATATTGATAAGTTGTGGATGTAACAATTATAAAAAGATATATATAAATTATATGTTATCAGTAATACAAAATAGGGTATAGTTGTGAGTGGATGATTATTTTATTTTGTTGTGACTAAATTGAATAGACTATATGATGATCTATCTTTGTGAAATGCTTATTGAATGTCTTATTTTTCATAGTTGCATTCATAAAATTAAGGCCACACTGACCCAATAATGCATTTTCAATCTCTCTCTGCCCCCCCTGTTTGAAGTATAATGTTCAGAGCCACTAATTTTTGATCTTCATGATGCTATGGAACATCTTCTACAAGTGTGATTCTACGTTTTGGATGATATTAGGCTTGCTACAACCATTTTGTTTTCAAAATACAAGTATATATTGCAAGAACAATTAGGTCCTACTAGATACAACATAGCTGTGAAATAAGAATGTGTAAAATCTATTTGAATTGAATTGAATGATAGAAAAAATCATCTTGATAAATGGTATATTTTATATAATTATGATGTTTTTTTATCTGGTGGTAACAATGTTGCACGTTTTGGAATAGCTTGGAAATAATAATAAAATATACAAATATAAGGTTATAGTTTTACAAATAGTCAAATATTAAATTGAATTTTTGTTTTATGGATTTTCATATTTCAATTAGGCAAGTGATAGGAGAGCAATGAAAAATTGAAGCAAGACAGTTAGTTCATTATTTAAAAAAAAAAGAATAGTCAGCTCATACTTTATTAAACAATCTTTAGTGAAGTCTAGCATATGCAGGTTAATGACATTCTAGATTAATCTATTTTGGATTTCTAAAACATATAACCTCTAATTTCTAAAAACACCAAGTGAGTAGTTGTAAGCAACATAGTGTATGTAATATAACTATATAATACAATTATTTAACAATCTGCATTATTGTCCAAATATGACTCAAAAGTGAAGTGCAATTCTTTGAATGATGTGCCTGGTAAAACCAAACCATTCCCAAAACTAAATGGGTGGATTCACCATGTTCATGATGGCTATTAAATTTATGTTGAAGGGGAATTTCTTTAGTTCAAAATTTTATAACCTTAGGATAGCCCTCGATAACAATGATATGTAAGCCCTGTTGTGACACAAAGTATTCCAAGTAAATCTAGAAAGAAGTGAAATTTGTTTTCCAACCGTCCGTTGTTGGGAGTTGCTTGGCTGTCACTAATAGTAGATATGGATTTAAAGTCTTTACTGTCAATTTTAGAGTTGTCTGAATTCTTGAAACAAGATAAATTGTTCAAATTGATGTCGGAATTTGCTTGGTTTCATTAAAGGACTCAAAGATACCAAAAAAAACAACTATAATGATCATTTTTATATAGTCTAAGATAATAAAACTATGCTTTGGTAGGATAACCTAACTATACGAAGTCTTGGTGAATCATAATTCAGAAGTAAAACTCTTTCCATTCATTGTTATTATAAAATGTAGAGCCCTTGACCACCTTTAGAATATTTAGATTGCTGAGGTAATTCATAGTTTATAAATGTGATGGTCTTTAATTGCACATGATTACATATTTATTTACGTATGCATTGGTACTATGCACACTACGTACATGGTTGTAAATAACATAAACATATTATATTACTAAGGCATAGCATGTGTTATTATAGAAGTAGCACTTATTTGCATTTGAAGGATAACTAATACCCCATATCGAACAAAAGAAATTAAGGTGTAAGATAACCATTAGTTGATTATGTATTATAGTGAATTTAAGGTATTTAGTAACCATTTTTAAATTCTTTTATAAAATAGAGGTGTTTTGATGCATTGAAGTGTAAATAATCACTCTTAGTTTTCTTTTAAGAGGAATAACATTGTTACTTTTACTATTAATTTTTAGAACAATGCACGAATATTGAGCTCTTGAATTTAAAATATAAAGAGGTAATTTATGAAAATACTGCTTTAAAAACTAAACCCGATTTTCAACCGATGGATGGTATAAAAGATTTTTTTGAACATAGAGAGGGATGATTTCCAATGATATTTATGCAATCAAGAAGGATGTGCATCCACCCAACACCAGTAGTTCACAGGGGTACCTACTGGGAATCGAGGCAACTGTTCTCTAGCATTAGTTGAAGGATCAAGGGATCCCATGTGATCGAGAGTAATGAGTGATGGTATGGAATATCATTCCAGGTTGCTGATCAATATAGTACGTGAAGAACTCCTGTGAATCAAAACCTAGTTGTGGAATTGTCAAATGAACTCAAGGCTAGAGTGCTAGTCCATGGGGTTGGAAGGTACAACGGTAGATGGTACGAGCAACATTACCATCAAATGAGTCAAGATCCGGGAAACTTGTTCTAGAGGCCAAAGTAGTGGTGGACCTTGATAAATACCTTAGAAGAAGGTCAATTATTAGGCATCGACATAGCTATGCTAACTATAGCATGGTTAAAAATTTAATTGTAAATTGGATCAGTGGACCATTAAGGAATAAGTCCTCCATGCTATCAGATGGGGAAAATAGAGCATCCACCCTTCCAGGTGATATGGGCCCTAGAAGGACAACCGCATGCCAATACACTTACTTTGAGAAGGAGAAAATGGGTCTCTTGGAAGGTAAACCACAACGGGAAATTTATCGATCATGAGCACTTGAGTATCTGTTTGCAGCAATTTGAGAACTCGAAGTGTGTATATGTCAAGTAGTAATACATGTTGGGTGTGTTCACATCGATATAATACCTTTATTTTTGGATTAATAATTTTTTTGAAATTATGTGTTTGGACAACCAAGAGAGTTAGACCTTGGCTGTTACATGAATGCTATTACTATCAAGTTTTTTAGAATGCCTTATAACTCCCTAGTGATTTTGGATATGCTTTATGATTGATAAAGTGCTTTTTGAGAATAGTAGTTCAATTTTGAGTTGATTTTGTAATGTTTTGTAAGTAGGAAAAATCAAATTCTATTACACCTTATTACTCCTATTGAAATTAAGCACTTTTTAATTTGATGAGGTTTTATTGGTTGGATTTCTTTTGTCCCTTTAATATGGTTTGAGACAAGTATGCCAATTTATTTCCAACTCTTGATTTTCCTTAATAGACCTCCTTTATAGCCTTTGATATTTAATGTTTCTAATTTCCAATAATTTATTTGGTGTAGTATTCCTTATGACTCCCTAATTTGGAATATTAGAAAACAATATAATATTTGCAATAATAGGGTTTTTAATTTCCAAGTTGAAATATTTATTCCTCCTACTTTATTATTTGCAAATATAAGTATTTTGAAATATGTTTGCTTAATATATTACTAATTTTAAGTGAATGAATTGCAATAGTAAATATAATGTGCCCTTATAACTCCAATATATCCTTAGTTTATAGCAAGCAATAAATAGTATATGATTTACCTTCCCATTCATTTTCCTTGATGATATGAGGTGGTATATTTGAATCCTTTGAAATAGTAGTCAATGACTTATTTGATTGGTATTTAATTCTCCCTTACGTAGCACTTCTTTTCTCTGTAATCAGCCCTGATATTTATTTAAAGAATGTCTGGTCTTATCCTCTACGAATTGAACATTGGTATGGCTGGTTTTATGATGTATTCCTTCTATGAATGAGATGCTGGATTGTTGATCGAATGAGGTACTATATTTTCTATTCTTATGACAATTTCTTAAATGTTAGCTTTATCCTTCGAATGGCGCACAGGCTTGAATTAGCCTTCTTCATCTGAATATGCTTCACACCATTCAATGCTAGTATTGTCTTTGACCTTCGATGCTTTTCCTTCTTTAATATGGATGCTTTAAATAGGACTATTTCCTTGTGACTTTCGGATAAGTGTCACTTGAGCGTTACTTAGTAGGCATTAATATTCCAATGTATGCAACGATAATTTTGGTGGTAACCTCCCAACGACTTGTAACTCCTCCTGGGTGAGAGTTGGCTTATATACAAGTGTTGGATTCTTAGATATCTTGTGCCAAGTGGTACTCACATCTTGTGCATGTAAAAATTTCTTCTAATGCTCCAAGTATGGGTATTTATGCTATATATTTACCTATATCTTTGAAATATGCATTGGATTGCTATGTTTCTTGAAATGCAAGCATTCTCTGTTCTCTGTTTGCACGCTATATTGATGAGGATAATGGATGGCACCAACTGTATTGCTTATTGGTTCTATGGCACTCTCAATGGTAGTCCTATGGTAGCTTCTTATGCTCTTCAATGGTGGTCATTCTCTCCAAGTAGAAACCATGGGTATAGCACTTCTTCCTTTGTATGTCTATGCCTATAATATGTTGTTTGTATGAATTTTATAATAATTTATTGCTAGCATTTTTGCTTGGCTTTGATAGCACTTCTTCTATGTAGATGATCTCCCTCTGTATGCTGCCATTTTATCTATGTAGACTTAGATGGTAATGGATTATTATAATATCTCCATTGTTGCAGGTGACACACTTGATCCTAAGGTTGGATTGGATGTGGAGAAATGGTGTTTTTAAACACCTTGATTCTTATACGTGTGAGCTCTTCGGTGGCATCTTCCTCTTGCTCGAACTCTAACCTTCAACCTACAAAATATGACGTCTATGATGCTTCCTATAAATATGATTACTTTTGTCCTTTCAAGGAACAAAAGAGGTGCTTTGTAATAGTTATATTTGCACCAATACGAAGGACCTTTTTATGAAATTATTCTTGTCTCTTTTAATATACTTCCTTGGATCTTTTAATGATAGTTAATCCAAGCTAATGAGATTTTTTTTAAGTAAGGATTTTTTACTCTGCACTTAAATGAAATCCTTATATTCTCCTTGAAAATTGAGACTCACCAAGTCTCGATTTGAGGCTTCCTTAAAGTATATTAATGGTTGCTTCCTTCTCCACATTTTTTCTTGTATTGGTGGCTTCCTTTGGCCATGCAGTGCTACAAATTATTGTGCTAGTTTTGTGCCTTTAATAGCACAAACTAATTTCTTGAAAGTAACTAGTTAAATATCAGCTAGTATAGTGCTTAATGGATTAATAATACACTTTTAATGATAAGAAACTCCCAAAATGAATTCTAATGCACTCAATAATCTTTTGCAATTCTTAATAGTAATCTAAAAAATAACCCTTAATGAACATTTTGTAATTTTCACTACAGTAAATATTGTAGGATGTAGTCTTATTGCTTTCTAGATAGATAATAGGTAGATGATAATTTTTTTTCTTTCAAAATATCCAACTCCTATTAATGTGAAAATATATATTAGTATGAATTATCTTTTTTGCACTTTCTGGAAGACTATAATATGATCTCTTCTTGCAACTTTAATCCAAATATGGTGCTTAATGGAATTTGGTAATGAACCCTAATTTAAGTTCAACTAATTGCACCCTAGTTGCTTACCTTTAATGGATTTTGTAGATGATGTAGATCTTGGTGTTTTGTTTCACCAAGTTGATGCCTTGTGGTGGATGAATTCACAACTTCCTGCTTCCCCAAATTATGGTCTTGAAATTTATATCTTGAGCCTTATGTTTGATGGCTTGATCCTTCCAGTGATATTCTACCTTCTACTATAGATTTAGAGAAATCCTTTCTCTAAACTTGTGCCTTCTTTTTGTGAGAGGAAATATCCAAATCTCTTGGATTTGGTAGGCTTATTCTATTTAAATCTTCCTTCAATCTTGTTGAATTCTGATCTCAAATAGGATATTCTTCTCAAGATTCTAAATATCTTGAGGTCTTCATTGGATTCTTCTTATATATTTGGCACTCCTTGCCAAATTCTTCTTCACTTAGGTTTGTTGTCAAATGGCAAAAATTGTCCCAAGTCCTTCACTATTAGGAATTTTCTCCTCAGTAGTGGATTTCTCCAACGAGGTCTTCATTGGATTCTTCTTATATATTTTAATGATGATTTTAAGAGCTTTGCAATAAGGCTCTCCAAGCCTTCTTCTTTTTTTCTTCAGACTTCTCCTAGGTATTCTATATTGTAGCTTCTTTGGTCTTCTAACTAAGATCTTTTTTCAACCTTCTACTTTTGGAAGTGTTGGTGATGAGATCTTCTTCTTAGATCTTTGATTCTGGTACTTCTGAATTCTAGAATAGGATTTCACTAGTCCTTTCTCTTTATTTTACAAATTTTAGGCTTTTATGGAGATCACCAATCACCTATTTCTTGAACTCTTCTCTGGAGTATTCTTCATAAACTCTTTTTTAGAGTCTTCTTCTAAATCAGGAACTTTATCTTCTAAATTATGAATTATTTTCTAAAATTTTCTTCAAAATCAAGGCTTCTATGGTATTATTTTCTAGATCAAGGCTTCTTTGACCTTTTCTTCTTCAAGGCTTCTCCAACATTTTCTTCTTCTAGGATTCTCTAGTATATTATTCTTATAGGATTCTCTGGAATTTTCTTCTTCTACACTCTGTAGGTATTGATCTTGAATGGAGATCACCAATCTCCTATCTCCTTCTCAACTCATCTTTTGGAGTCTCTTCTTCCTTGAGTCTTCTATAAGGCTATTGTGGCATTTTATTGACTTTTACACTTTGTAGGATTGTAGCTCTTGTAATGGGACCTTTCTCAAGGTATTTGAAATCTTTAGTCTTCTCCTTGTTGTTGAAATTGTTGGAATGATTCTAAGAAGATATTCTTCCTAAATCTCTTGTAGGAAGATTCCCAACATTTTTACTAAATATCCTTTTCTTATAATTTTTTTTTAGAAACTAGAACGAAAAAACTTATAAATCTGGAGATAATAATCTTCACTAGTTGATTTATCAATCTAGTGGTATGAATGTTGAGTCCTAGTCTTCACGAGTTTTTCTACAACTCTGTGGAAAGACTCTAACCAGATGTAATTTGAAAATTTTTGTAATAGAGTTTTTATTTTAGTCTTCACTTGTGATTCTCTCTCTATTCATATTGACCTTCTAGACTTCTCTTATGATGACTTTTGCAAGTGGTGGTTCACACTAGCAAGTCCAATTTACAAAATTTCAAAGAAGAACTATGATGGATGTAGGCCCTCCTATTCATATATTGATTCACCATGGATCTGATACCATTGTTAGTTTTTGAGGATATATGTAGTGAGAGAGATCTAACATAGGTCCTGATAAGATGAAAGAAAGTGAGTCTGCAATATGACTAAAATATACTATAAATAGAAAGTGGTAAAAATACAATGTAGTATGGAGGATATGGTCACTCCATTAATATAAGCTAAAGAACTATATTGTGCTCCATACAGGAGCTCTACTACTCTCTACTACAATGCTCTTGATATATATATGCTATGTCTTATGATCTATCACTATAAGGCCCATTATATAGGAAAATAGATTACTTGGCCAACACTCTACCTAGTTGTACAAGTGGACACCTTGCACATTACAACATGCAAATTGATACTTGTGCAATTATTACATTGCTTGAAGTAAGTAGCTAACTTCCCCCTAAAGTAATCTCTACTCTAACTATGTACCAAAGGTGTTACATTTACATGACCCATATGATGTAATATATTCTAACTCTAACATTGATTAATACTATTCTAAAAAACCTAGATTAGCTTCTCCCTATTTCCATGACTTTGGGGGCTATCCCAAATTGGGACTAAGAGCACTACAAACATTAGTGTGATGTTAAACCAGAGGCTAATCAACATAATTATCTACCCTAGTCCAACCCACTTCATTGCCTAAATTATTGTTGGCTAGTAATAGAACTTCTTGGTTCACCTCCATCCAATCTATAGTATCCCTATTCTGATAAGGTTTCAACAAGTATCCAACCAAATTATCACTTTCCTTTTTAGCCAAAAATTCAATCACTGCATTTTTTCTATAAACAACGATTTGATGAGTCTTGTTGTTTAAGCCTCTAATATTTCCATGATTATACTATCATTGGAAACATAGAGCCTAGTAAATATCAATTTGCTTTACCTTTCCCTAATTTACTAGTTGGTCACCCTCCATTGCCAACTGGTCATGGTTTGATTTTTGTCCCACACTCTTGGCTTAGGTGTTTTTTAATATTTTATCTACTTTTTGAATTCTAATAGTATGCTTACCTTTATATTTCTTTGAGACATCTCTACCAACCAAGACCATAGCAAGGTTGAGGTTCTCTAAAATTGCTATGGCAATATGATTTGGGATTTTTTGGGTATTGGTCTCTAACGTTGGTTGAGTTATCCTCTACTAAAATACTTCTACATTTTCAGAGGGTTGATTTTCCCCTTGTGGTTCCCCCATTACAACTATCTCATTCTCCAATTTCATTAGAGTATTAAGAAATTTATACCTGTTTAGGTTACTCTCTTCTGTTTGGTTTGATCACATTGGCTTTTTCATTTGCTACTTTTTCCTCTAAGGTGCTTCAAAACCCTCTTCTAATATATTTAGGCTCGAGTTTATCGGTTGAGATTTTGTCTTCTTCTCAAGTTTCTTATTGTCATTGTCATCAACCTCTAATGGGATGGACTCCTTCTAGAAAGTCTTAAGGTTAAAAATATAAGATGTCCATGCTTATGATAAATCCTACACCAAAAAGGGATCGCTTCATAGTCTATTTGTTAGAACCAAGTTAAATACCTCATATTTATTTATATCTTAGTTGGTAGTAGGTGATTAAGATTCATCTCAACACATATCTGAGCATAAATAGTTGAAGTTCCCATCATCGTCTCTTTGGCTAATCCCAGATTGCGTCCTAAGAAATTTTCCAATCTCTCAAAAACTGGTTTACACCAATATTTCATTGGTAGAGCATATAATTGAAACCAAAAAACCACTACAGTGGGTTCAATTCATGGATCAAACCCCATATTCTAGGGCTGCACAAAAAGACTTGTCGCTCCATAGATTCTCTTCCCCGATTCAAAAGCTTTGTCCCTATCTACTCTTGAAGAGAAACTCACTATATAGTATCCATTACTATTGAGGAATATTGAAATATCCCCTAAAGGCTCCTAATTATTTCAAATCCAGGAGGTCATAAACCCAAGAGATAGTGTCATGCCAATAAATTTATAGATTAGATCATGGTTACTCTTATATAGAATATTTAGCCACCAGAATTTGTTCAATAATAATCTTGGGATGATGGGAAGTTTGGGGAAGACAACCATTAAATCTGGATCAAAAATATTTATCCATTGGCTTCTTGGTGGTAGTAGTAGAAAATATGGATTAAAATTTTCCATTGTTCAAATATTCATCCTCAACTTATTATCTCTCCCTCATTATTTGCAAAGGACTGCTTGGAATAAGGGAGTAGAGGGAGGATCCTAGAACGACCCTCACATGCAACCATGGCAGATAGAGATTAGTTTTAATCTATGATGTTTATGTGACAAGATACAAAAAAATAAAATTATCTATAGTTTTTGGAATAGTGTTTTATTCAAAGAAAGTCAAATCTAAGCCTTGTATTCCACATCCATTGCACCTTACTGAGGCTTCTACATGTAATAACAGCGACATTGTGTATAAACGCTAGCAAAAATTCGTTATTCTTCCCTCTTTTTCTAAATTTTTTAAAGTAAAAAACATGTTTTTGAAAAAGAATGCTTACACATATTTTTAATTGATTGTCACTTTTTATATAAAAAAAAAAACAAAATATATATTTTTTAATTTCTCCAATTACTTACATTTTTTATTATATTGTTAAAATTTTAAACATAAATATTAAATCAACTTATTTTTAAATTTAAAATGTATTTTAAAAATAAAACCTTTATTAATATTATTTTATACTTAATATATAATTAAAAAAATAAGCAAACAATAAAATAAAACGGAAACAAAGTTATATAAAATCAATATTAATTTTAATTTATATATTCTAAACAAAACTAGGATACTATTAAACTAAAAATACAATTAAATTTTAATCAATTTTAGGTCTTTGTTTAAATCTACAATATTTCATATCATTTCAAGTGAGTGTTTGTGTATATCTTTAATATCATATTAAATTTGTTTCATTAAAGGTTGCAGGTGGTACAATTAAGACTACATTTTTTGAAGGCATAGTGAGGTTTCCTTTTCTATGATTTGAGTTTGGGTAGCTTGATACCTTTAGAATATCTCAAGAGATATTATATCAAATTTTAAATTTGATTACCTAAAAAGGAATAGGTCAATCAATAACAGCCAAGTACTTGTTGATGGGTTGCCCTTAGTCAAGTACTTGTTGATGGGTTGTCCTTAGTGATTCCATTGAAGGTTTGGATCCATTTACTTCCACTTTACCTAACAAGCTAAATATAACATATAAACAAGTATAAAGGTTTCTTCTTCCTAATAATCAGTTTTATTCTTTACTAATAAAATATTATTCCCCTTTTTTTAATCACATTATTATTTTTTATATATACATAGAAGAGTTGGTTACATCTACACTATTTTTTTGTAATTGTTTAGTGTTTGTCGGGCACTCGAAGGATTCAAATGACACTACTATCTTTACAATAGACATGCCTAAACGTAGGTCTTTTCTTGATAGACAATTACCAATCAGGGTTATGCATTAGGGGTTGGACTCAAAATGTACTTGTAAAAAAATGACAAATCCTAATCAAAATCAAGGTGAATCATGTCGAATCCTAAGCAAATCAAATCGAACATCTTCATACCAAAATTTGAGGTATTTGAAACCCTAAAATGTAAAGTCATATTTAGGGCCACTTTTGACCTATTAAATCATCTTATAACTTCATAAAAACACCACCATTATATTAGGCTTGAAAAGAGCTTTCCAACTAGTACAAATATGCTTATGTTTGAATATATTGCGACGAATTGACCTTAAAAAAATTGGTCCTAAAAAATTTAGACGAATGGGTTAACGTCAAGGGTCCTCGTATTCACCAATTTTCAATTTTGAAAATCCTAGTATTCACTCAATTTACGAATATTCGGTACTGTGCATAACCCTGTTACCAATCCACCTGGACCTTAAAAACAACCACATTCTTTAATACAACCAAAAGAAACATAAAAAGCAATATTATACGAAAATGTCCTTGTTATACACTTTACAGATATATTAATAAATTATTATTAAATGTCAGTGAAACAGGGTACCCGCTCCGGTACCTGGGTGCAGGATCAGGTGTGGAATCCGTGACCAGTTCTAGCTACACCCAGGGCCAAAAAAAAAAATGTTTTTTTTTTTTTTTAATTTAGGTGGGTCCAACCACACCCAACTCATACGAACCAAACAAAAAAAACGTTTAATAAAACTACGGATCAAACAAAAAAAAGTTTTAAAAAAATAAAACTACAGGCTGTGGGGCCTTGGCGTTTGACCAGTTGCACCCAGTCCAGCTGCTTGAGTGAAGAGGAACGACATCAGCTGCCTGAAGTTTTAGAAATGCTCGAGTATGTTCCATCATCATGTTCAGGAACATACTCCCTCGACCAGCTGCATCCAGTTTAGTTACCTGAGTGAAGAGGGATAGCGGCATCAACTGCCTGAAGTTTTTGAAATGCTTGAATATGTTCCATCACCATGTTCAAGAACATACTCCCTCTACGAAAGAACAGAGCCCGTGAACAACCATAACCGGTGATTGTGATTGCAGAGAAAGGTGCACATGAGCCGTCTTGAGCTTTTGGAATATGGCAATCATTGCAAAGTGCATTGAAGGCTAGGGATTCTTCAACCTTTTCACCAGCCATGTCCACGACCCATCCACCATTTCTGTGATTGGATACCCGCAACAGACAAACGTTCAACGTCAATTGTCTTTCACGACATGTTGGCTTTGCCTTTATTTTCGCAATGTTGTGACACGTGCATTCAGGTGGAAATACCTGCTGCTCGGTCCTTCTACTGTATGTTTTACTCTTAAAGACAAAATGTGCTATCATCTCAGTTATGTTTAAAATTATGAACATTCTACTTTGCCTGAGGAATATTTCTCAGTCTTTCCGATTTCTTTTCATGAAAAAAGACCCCTGAATCTTAAGTTTAAAATGGTACAAGTCACATCCAGGAAAGATAAAGGACTGTGGCCATCTGTCCTAGCAGCACGAAGGTAAAAGATAAGTTTATTACTTGAAATTAAGTTTATTATTTTTTTAGTCCTAATTATTATTGTTCTTTATTTAACCATTGTCGATAAAAAACAAGAATATTATATGTATTATTTAATTATTAAAAAAATTATTTACTTAATTGTTATTTTTTTTATTTAACGATTGTCCCCACAAAAACAACAACATTATTGATTATATGTTATTTAATTATTAACAAAATTATTTAAAAAGATAAATATTTGAAAAGATATAAAAAGACGAGAATAATTTATTTAAATAAAAATTTATACGTTATTATAAAATTAATTGAATTAGTTAAATTTTTTTTGATATGCATTATTTATTTAATTTATAATTTATTTTAATTTTAATTTTTTTATTATATATATTTATTAAAAAATAGTTGCATCCGCATCCGTCGAATCCTGTTTTTAAACCGCGACTCACGCTAGGGATTCCTGCCGCACCCGCGTACCCGTAACCTTGTTAAAATTATTTAAATTTAGATTAAAAAATAAAAAGCTATATCATACTTCCATTATATCTTGAAAACACTTTAAAAATCTTACAACAATACTTTTCATTCTACAGTGAAACGTCATATACAAATACAAACATCCCTACAAAATTGGGGTCAAAGAAGAAAACAATTACCTTCACATCATCTAATATTGTTTAATGTTATTTAAAATATTTAAGTATAGTAGTCACATCTGTTATACCAGTAAATTTCTATTTTGTGTTTTAAAATATGATTTTATAGAGCGCATTTGGAAATTGGAAATTAAAATTGATAAGAGGGCCACATGTGAGGATGAAAACAAAAAGCTGTTTTTCCCTACTTGCAGGTCAGATTAAACTATTCAATTATTTTGGTGGAGGGTGGTTTTATGTGGAAGTTAGAGCATGATTGAGCTTAAATTAAGTCGTCGGAACGTGCACATCACTCACGCGTGGACTCAGGCGATAAAAAGAGAAAAGCTAATCCTCTTGGAAACATTGCCAGATATTCTTCTTGGTTTTTTAATCTTAGGCACCTATAAGACCACCATGAACCTTCAATCTCTTCACAGGAACCTTTATAAACTCCAGTTTGATTTCACAAAAAAAATTGAGATAATTTATTGATATTAATAAACAAGTAAATCAATTCTGGATTTTTAACAATCAACAACTTTCTTAAAAAAATTGTTACTATGTTTTATGTTTTAAGCCAATTGCATTTAATAATAAATTTTCACATTGATAAGCAGATATTAATGCAATAAGGCTCGGCAATGGTGAAGGAAGTTGAGATCTTATTCGACACTTTTGCGGTCCTTACTGGTGGCCCTGCTTCCTGGTCTGTCAGCGGGATGTTTGCTGCTTTCACAGTTTACATACGTACTTTTTTAACATTATCAATGGGAACATGGATTTTTAACTTGGTCTATCTGTCCCCTCATAATATAGAAGTGCATGATGATGAGGGACTTGAAGATGATCAAACCTTATGACAATTTGGTGTACTTTAAGATAAATTATATCAAGAGGTTGATTATGAAGATACCAAGCTTGGGAATTATCTTATTATAAAAGAATCATCTAATCTTGTGATTCTAACAAGTCCAGGTGCTAACAAGACCTAGATGATGCATTTCAATAGTGTTAGGACTAGGAATAGTATCAATGTTGGAAACTTATTGTTATGTACCCCATAATTGTAACTCATAGTAGTATATGTTGTTGTATGTAAAGTGGACCACATATTAAGTTAGAAGTAGGTCACATGTTGAGTTGGATATAAGTAGGAGTGTGTGTCATAGAATCATTTATGTAACTTCTTTGGAATTATGAATGTAATTGTCATGGAATATGTAGTGAAGAATATTGTCATAGCAGGTTGTTATAGAATATTGTCATAGAATGTGAGGAATTATGCTTGCAAATATTCTAAAAGAGGAAGGATGTGACCCTCACAAGACTAGTGAAGAATTTGTATATTTTGTAAGGAGGTTGCCCCCTCAAAGAGGCCAGTGATAGTAATATTACTTGTCCCTAATTCTTGCAATAACTATTATTTCGAATTTCCATGTTTTTTTTTTTAAGCGAAAAACCCCTTGCGGGGCCGCCTTGGTCTGAGAGACCACGAACAGGGGGTTCTACACCGTCAAAGTCACCCGGGAGTCGCACCCGACCTTGCTCGCACCAACATTATCAATTGGATTTTGGATACCCAATTCAGCTTTTTGGTAGGGTGGAGATTTGAACCTGGGACCTCCCTTGGAGGATTGCCCTCTCCTCTCCAACTCACCTACAACACCTGGGTAAAACTAATTTATAGTGGAAAACACCCCTTTTGAGGTGCCACTTTCAACAAAGTTGGGCATAGGAGGAATGGAGCCTTGTCGGCCTCTACCAAGACATAGGACATTCCTAACTATACCATATATCTGCAGGATGGAGACAAGGGGAATGTAACCTAGGTCGGCCTCTACCAGCACCTAGGGCATTTACCACTGCACCACAACAAGCAGATAGAATTTCCATGTTTCCTTTTATGAATGCTTTTGTTATTTAATATACAATATTAATGATGTTTTTGCCAATACTCTTTGCAATCATAGTTAGAATTATCTTTGGCATTAAATTTCTTATCTCAGTATAACTCAAAACCAAGAACTTCTAGATGAAATATTTGCATGAGAAGAAGAGGTTCATTGCATGTGGTATGAGAGTCTTTTTCAAGACATAGTAAGCTTGTGTTTTGAGCAGATTCTATTTTCTAATAACCCTAGGTCCATAGGTTAGAAACAATATTCTAGTTGTTTTAAAATAATATAGAGTTTGTTATTATTGGCTAAGCTAGATTGCCCATAAAGCATCTAGTGAAGTGAGGAGTAATTAGGCTCTAATACCCAAGTCTTAGACAACACTCGTACATATTTGAGCTCCTATGTACCTTGCATATATTGGGGCACCTCTTTTAGAGAACTTGAGCTAAACCTTCATATATATAAAGCCATTCAATCATATAATATCCATAGTGAATCAAGCACAACAATATTACCCTCTTGTATTGATCGGAGAGGCAGGTAGTGCACCTAAGGATATTGACTATATCCTCCTTGGGTAGTGGCTTGAAATATTTGGTCCGAGCATTATTAATCATTGCTATAGTATATTAGAGGGCTATGGATATTACACACACCTTAACCTAGAATACCTCTATTTCCTATTTGCCTTCTAAGGAGCAGTGCTCCTAGGACATAAAACTAGAGTACAAAGGACTTTATAGCTTAGTTATAGAGTATGGAGGGCGAAACAACTATTTGTAAAAAAATGTCATCATTTTGGTTTAAACCCATTTCAATCATATTTTCAAGCTAATCATTTTGGTATATAATACTCACTTTTTTTTTAAACCCAGAAATTATCATTTTGTGGTATCAACCCATTTTGATCATATTTTCAAGCTGATAATTTTGGTCTATGTGTGTTTGTTAACTTAACCTTTACTTGTTTTTATTGAGAGTTTGTCAGATTAATGTTGTGGAGGAAAAATTATAGTGATATTTTTTCAAATACCTTTACTGGTTTTTGTTGAGAGTTTGTCAACTTAATGTTGTGGAGCAAAAATTATAGTGATAATTTTTCAAATTCAAGAAATGCTCGTAAAGATAATATGACAAATATTGTATAACAAAAATAAGTTTGAAATTCTTACAGGTAAACTTGGTGGTACATTATCCTCATCTACAGATCCGAGAGACAATTCGTTCAAATATTTGATTAATCAATGACATTCCTAACTTAAAATGCACCATGACAAGATCAGATCCACGTCACCCATAAAATTGCCTATCCACAATAAATGCATTTATGCGCTTAAAATTACCTTTTTTCAATACCCTTACTAAAAATAGTAATTGCTAAAAATAACAATTATATTATTAGTAAATGCCACCAAAGACCCGGTATCAAGCAATGGAGGTCAAATTGTAGAGGATGGAGGAACAAATTATAAAAATGGATGCCTTAATTAAACTTTTAAGTCAAATATCTACTCTATCCACCATGATACTAGACTATCAACAAAGATACAATGGATCAGGACATTGAAGTGCTTAAGATGGATGGTTTAACTTAAAATAGCCTAAAAGATCAAAATAAGGCTATTAACTAGACATATTACTTGAAGATATTTATTGAGGAAAATAGTCAATGGCCAGTGAACAACAAAAGACATACTTCCTAGGCTTCCTAAAATAGATTTTTCAAGATTTGATGGGACAAAGCCATAGAGTTGGTTTATTAAGGCTGAGCAATGGTATGAACTACATGAAACTCTCTTTGACCAACAAATCTGTATAGCCACTTTCCATTTTGACCTTGAAGAACTACATTGGTACCAATGGTTGTAGAAACAAGTCTTAAACCTTGGGCGGACACAATTCAAGAGGGAACACCCTTTTTCAATTTTAACTCTCAAGTTTTAAAGATTTTACTCTGCCCTCATTAAGCTTTGACAAACAAATACTATACTTGAGTATATTACTACTTTTGAGAAGATCACTAACAAAACTAAAACTTTCTCTAATGAATTCTTCAAGAGTTGCTCTATTAGTGGCCTTAAGAGAGAGATAAGAGTGAATGTCAAAATACTCAAGTTGGAAACCTACATGACTACCACAAGGCTAGCTAAAATTACAAAGAGCAAATGAAATACCCAATGGAAGGCTTTTAGACCCTTGATATTCTAGAATATAAATTTTACATACATAATCAATAATGCTCCAAAGGTTGCCTTAGTCAAGAGGCTAACACCCTTGGAGATGGCCAACCATAAAGCCCAAGGAATCTGTTATAACTATGATAAAAAATAGGTCATGGCTCATAAGTGCAAAACATGCTTCTACCTTATAGATATGAGTAGTACTTTATATTATTCTATAGACAAAATGGATATATTTATGGATTCAGTAGAAGAGTAATTAGAATCAATGGATGTAGAACCTCTAACCAATAGTCCCATAGAAGAAAATCTCACCCTTTCTTTGAATGCTATTATAGGGATATTGATACCCTAGTGCATGAAAATCCAAATATTTCTCAAAGGGAACAAGGTTTTTATACTATTGGACTCGGGTAGCACATACAACTTGATTGGCCCTAGTGTAGCCAAAAATGTAAGTTGTTTCATCTATGGTCATTGATCAAGTCAAGGTTAAAACTACTAATGAGGATATCATAACTTGTAATAAGAGGTGTCAGAATGCATACTTGTCCATAGGCGACTATCAATGTCAGAATAATATCTATGCAATCCCATTGGAAGGAGCGGACATGGTGTTGGACTACCCCTAGCTAAGAACTTTATAACTAGTGTTGTGGAACTTCTCAAAACTTTGAATGAAATTCACTATTAAGAATAAAAAACATTATTCAAGGAGTAAAATAAGAAAAACCCAAAGTAATAACATCCCATTAAGTGCAAATACATATTAAGAAGTGTCAAGAATTTTCCAATTGCAATTGTGTGCTATACATGATGAAGATATACCTTCAGACTTGTTAGTTTTTCTAACTAGGAATCAAAGGGTCTTCAATGAGCCTAAACAATTACCTCCTAGTCAACCAAAATATAGTAGAATCAACTTGGTACCTAGGATTCAGCCTCCAAACATTAGGCTATATACGTACCCCTATCACTAGAAGAATAAGATAAGAAAATAGCGTAGGAATTTTTGGAAGCAGACCTAATCCATCCAAACTCGAGCTCTTTTTGGTCCCAATATTATTGATAAGAAAGAAGGATGGATCATGGAGAATGTGTGTGGAATTTTATGAACTCAATAATATCACCATCAAGGATGACTTCCCCATCCCTATGATTGATGACTTGTTATATGAACTGCATGGTGCTCAATACTTTACCAAATTGGATCTCAGGTTAGGGTTCCATTATATTTGTTTTTATAAGGAGGACATAGCCAAAACAACTTTTAAAACTCATTAGGGGCATTGCAAGTTCTTTGTTAAGCCCTTTAGTCTCACCAGTGCATTATCCACTTTCAAATCATTGATGGACATGGTTTTTAAACCATATCTAAAAAATTTTGTGTTGGTATTTTTTTAAAACATACTAGTATACAAAAAAATATGAGAGAAGCACCTACAACATATGGAGCAAGTGTTGGACCTTCTATAGCAAAACTAATTGCATATAAAATAATATAAGTGCACCTTTGGCATAATTGATATGGAGTATTTAGGACACATTGTGGCTAGAGATGGTGTACACATCGACCCAACAAATATTGAAGCCATGGAGTGACCCAAACCCAAAACATTAAAGAGCCTTTGAGGATTCCTCAACCTTGCAGGGTACTTCCAAACGTTTATCAAGGATTATGGAGAAATTGTGACACCTTTGAAATCTATGCTTTTTAAGGATGTGTTTGCATGGAACAATGCCACTAGGATGTCTTATTTACTTTGAATAATACTGTGTCATACACCAATCTTAAAAATTCTTGATTTTTATAAAACCTTTGTAATAGAAAGTGATGCTTTAGGAGTGAGATCGGAGGTTGTACTAATGCATGAAGGTTGATCCCTTGCATTCATAAGTAAGGCCCTATCAGGAAAAATATTTCAAAATGAACATATGATAAGGATATAATGGTGATTATCTTTGTAGTCCTCCATTGGTGACCATACTTGTTAGGTCAATATTTCATCATCAATATATATTATTGTATCCTTAATTATCTATTGGATTAGAGGATTTCATCCCCTGAGTAGTAGAAATGGGTGATATTATCTATCATAAGGAAAAAGAAAACATGGTAGATGATGCCCTTTCTAGACTACCAAAAATATGAGATCCTCTATGTAGTATCTATCCAAATTATTCATGAAAGTAACTGGGTTACATTATAAGCATCGATTTATCATTTTTTCACTTCATAACTCAAATCCTAGGTTTTAACATAAATCTACTCTTCTCTAATAGGGTGACACATGAGCTTCTTATGAACCTATGAATGGGTAAAATATATCTTTTATTGGCCTAGGCTAAAGTATGATGTAAGATAGTTTGTGGATGCCTATGATACCTACCAATGCTAAAATGGGGAAAAAATTGGTATACCAGGGGTGTTTCAACCTTTACAAATTTTAGAATCACCATGGATGGATATTTCCATGGACTTCATTGAATGAATTCCTCTATCTAGTGGAAAATCCATTGTCATGGTGATCATGGATAAATTGACCAAGTATGCCCAATTTTACTCCCTAGATCATTCATATACTATATGAAAAATGGCAAAACTTTTCATGAATTAGATCTTTCAACTCCATAGGATCCCACATTCCATAGTAAATAATCATGATAAGGTGTTCACTAATAAATTTTATGAGGAGCTACATCACATCCAAGGAACATAGTTTAAATGTAGCACATCCTATCACCCACATATTGATGGTCAAATAGAGGTGGTAAATAAATTCCTTAAAATATATCTATGATATTTTGCTTATCATAAAAAATCCAAGTGATGTCAATGGATCCCCTCAGTAGAATGGTGGCACAACACCATTTTTCACATAACCACAAGGATGACATTGTATGAGGCAATATATGGTCAATTTCCTCCAACACTTACTTCTTACCTACCAAGAAACTCAAAGGTTGAATTAGTTTACACAATCCTCAATTGTAGATAGGAAGTCTTAGCTACCCTAAAACAAATTTTGGAAATCACCTATAATTGCATGAAACAATAGGAAGATAAAAACAATACTGAGAGGATATTTGTAGAAGGTGACTTGGTCTTTATTTATCTTCAACCCTACAAGTAGATGTTATTCAAATAGAAGGGTCACACAAGTTGAAACCTAAATTATATGGACCCTATAAGGTACTTCAACAGATAGGGGACATTGCTCACAAATTGAAGTTGTTGACTACATCCATGATTCACCCAATTTTTCATGTATCTTGGCTAAAGAAGGTCGTGGGAATGCATACACAAGAAAAAACTATCCTACCTAATTTAGAGGAAGAAGAATTCATTCTTTTGAAACTTGCAACCATTATGAATTACAGGAGTTGATATCTTCACTCGTTGGATATGACCAAAGAGCTTGTGTAGTGGCAGGGGTTGCAACCAGATGATGCCACATGGAATTTTTTGTAGGAGTTTCAACAATAGTTTCCAACCTTTTAGCTTTGCAGACAAAGTTTCTCTAAGAGCGGTGGCATGTTACATGCCCCATAATTGTAACTCATAGTGGCATATAATATTGTATGTAAAGTGGACCACATATTAAGTTAGAAGTTGTCCATGTGTTGAGTTAGATATAGGTAGGATTGTGTGTCATAGAATCACGTATATAACCGTTTTGGAATTATGAATGTAACTGTAATGAATATGTAGTCAAAAATATTATCATAGAATACAATCATAGTAGGTTATCACAAAATATTGTGATAGAATATCTAGAATTATGCTTGTAAATATTATAAAAGAGGAAGGATGTAACCCTCACAGGACTAGTGAAGAATTTGTATATTTTGTAAGGAGGTTACCACCTCAAAGAGGCCAAAATTAGTAATATTATTTGTCTTGAATTCCTCTAAAAACTGTTATTTTGTATATTCATATTTCCTTTAATGAATGCTTCTATTATTTGACATACGATATTAGTGTTGCTTTTGTCAATACTCTTTGCAATCATAGTTAGAATTATCGTTTGCATTGAATTTCTTATCTTAGTATAGCTTAGAACTAAGAACTTCAAGGTGAAATATTCACATTAGAAGAGGTTCGTTGCACTTTTTCATTGACCCTCAAGGTACACAAATCCATTTGACATGTAAAGTGTTTTTTAATTAAACTAATAATACTACAAAGTATGAAGCTCTTTGTATCTCCTTGAGGAAAGTTGAAAAGATAGGAATAAAGAACTTCATGAGGATATATGGCAAATCTAAATTGATAGTAAACCAGGTCAATTCTTAATGCAACACAAAGAATAAAAGCCTAAAATCATACAAGCACTAGGTCTAAGACTTGCTAGAATTTTTTAACATATGAGATCAAGGTGATTCCTAGAGAATTGAATATCAAAGCAAACAAATTGCTAGAAATGGTAGTTAGATTCAACCCCACCACATATATGTAGGCTTAACAAAAGGAATTGGAAGTAGTCTTCATAGTAGCCATCCATAATAAGTCTAATCACCAACATGTCTTCATCAATGATGAATATATCATAGAATTATTTATTAGGGAGGCACAATATGCCAAATAAAATAATGATTATAGGATGATATCAAGGATGGGATCATATAATTAAAGAAAAAATCAACTACATATGGGGTTGATTACTTTAGAAAGTCTATTCAATCCAAATTATAGTGCAATAAAATCAAGCCTCGAAGTGAAGACCTCTTCCTACCAGCCAATCAAGGTCATCAAAGGCAAACACTTATTGCTCTATATAGAATGATCCCAAGAAGATATCAATATTTATGAATAACTATGTGGCAAGTATGGGGATATCATTGTATAGTACTATAATAATCTCAATGTTTATGATCAAAAATATACTATCGAATTGGAAGAAGGTTCTAAGCCCTTTTATTAAAAACATTGGCTAGTGAACTCCAAAAGTGGAGTAGTGATGAAGAAAAAACTCTTGAATCAGACCCAGATAATATTTTTGATAACACGCTTCACCTAGGTAACCAATTTGGCTCTTGTATGAATGAAGAATGATGATATAATGTTAAGAATTAATTTCAAGAACCTATATAGAGATTCATTAAAGGATCACAATCCTCTTCCCAAATATATTAGATTTTGTAAAAGGTGGTAGGGTTGTAAATGTTATCTCTTAGGGTTTAATTAGATCTAGGTTAAATATGACAACCAACATACAACAACATTCACCACTAAATGGGAAAATTTTGCACATCAATGAATGTCATTTGGCTTATCATCCATACGGGCAACCTTCCAAAGGGCCATGAATATAGAATTTTCTAGACTTGCCAATGAGATAATCCTCATATACCTTGATGTTATAATTTTTTATTCCACATATATGAGTTAACACATTAAACATCTTGAGTTAGTATTCCATAGGTGTATAGAGTTTGACATTTCACTAAATCCCCAAAAGTCCATTTTTATGGTCTAAGAAGGCAAGCTACTTGGTCAAATATCCCATGGTATAAAATCCATCCAAAATCTCTCATTACCCCCTCTATCAAAGGAATAAGGTATTTCCTAGGTCAAATCTAATTCACACCAAATTCATAACAAATTTTGCCCAAATAG
Organism: Wollemia nobilis; assembly: GCA_028583015.1. Classification (NCBI taxonomy): domain Eukaryota; kingdom Viridiplantae; phylum Streptophyta; class Pinopsida; order Araucariales; family Araucariaceae; genus Wollemia; species Wollemia nobilis. The sequence goes on along the minus strand of JAQPPZ010002555.1, from coordinate 561,665 downwards.
TCAAATCGATCACCAAAATGCTAAAGAAGGATTTTGTAGTAATGTGGATTGATGAAGGTAGAAAGGTTTTTTAAGACATTAAATATGGAATTACCCTAGCCCTACTCTTTATCAACCTATACCTTTCCAAATATTCTAGTCTATATGTGTTTGGTACAGATTAAAGCATTGTCTTCATCCTGGCCCAAAATAATGATAAGGACAAAGAACATTCAATCTTATTTATGATCAAAATACTCCACAACTATGAAGAGAGATACACCTTAATTGAAAAATAGGTGTTTTTTAATCATGAAATCTCTTAAAAAATTTGGGTTCTACCTATCATAGAGCAAAACCATAGTCTTCATAGTATACTTTGATGTCCAATCCATTATGATTTGTGGTGAATTAGGAGAAAATAGGGCTAGATTAACTAATAAAATCCAAGTATTTGATATTCAAATAAAAAATACCAAGCTCATTAGAGGAAGGGCCTTACACAAAAACATGATAATGTCAATTCTTAAGGATTATATCACCTTAGTGGAGGAAATAGAAGTGGACGATGAAATGTGCTGGACAAATGACATTTGTAAATGTATGGCCACTAGAAAAGTCCCAAAAGGATTGAAAACCAATGAAATAACCTGATTCAAGCAAAGAGAAATGTAGTATTACTAGCTTCATGGTGTCTTGTTCAAAAAAGGATTTGTGTGTATCTTGTTATGCTAAATTAAATAAGATAAGATGGATTTTCTATTCAAATAATATCATGATGAGGGAGGCATTAATTTGTTCCAAATACAACCCATAAGATGTTAAGGCCTAGATACTACTTGACCACCATCTTCTTTAATAGTCATTAGTGGTTCAATAATTACAAATCATGTTGCATGTTTAGAGGAAAAGGAATAAAAGTGCCAATGCCCTTAAATCCCACATCGTGACTAAATTATTCTAACAATGGGGCCTAGAATTCATAGGAAAATATAGTCTACTATCAAGTGCAAGGTGTGGATGGATCCTCATTGCCACTTATTACATAATAAAATGGATTAAATTATTCTAGGAAAAATCATCAAATTAGGAGATAGTGGTCCAACTAATGGAAGATATTGTCACAAGAATTGGAACTCCTGTGCCATAGTCATTGATAATGCCATGTATTTTAATGGGACCAAGGTGATGGAGTTTACCTTGGAATACAGGTTCTTGCTTAAGACATCCTCTAATTACTACCCCAAGGTAATGGATTGGTTGAATCAACCAAAAATAATATCACTACGATACTAAAAAAAACCACTTTAGGATCACTTTAGAACTCCCTTCTCTCTAAATGTCATAGTAGTTAGAAATTGAAGACACTGATATTGAGCCAATATAAATGAGGTCAAATGGATTACTAGCCCTAGAAGAAGAAATGGAAAATGCTTTCAAAATGATAGTGCAACATAAAATTTGGTCAAGATATGGTTCAATAAATAGGCCACATATATGGATTACAAAAAGTGAGACTTGGTTTTCATATGGGATGATGATCACCCAAAATAGGAAAGCATCATAATTTTGATTCTTTGTGGAGTAAACCTTACCAAATCTTGAATATTTCAAGTCCAAACACATACAAACTTGCCACCATGAATGGAATAACATTGTCAATTTTATATAAGGGAAGCACCGCCAACCAATCTAGTAGTAGCTCCATTCAAAAAAATATGTATATATATATATATATATATATATATATATATATATTAGTGGATATTATTCTAGTAATTAGTTCCCCTTATTCAAAATCCTACTTTAATCATTCTATTTCTAAAAGTTTCTCATCACTTTATCTTCTTATCCTTCCTCTCTTTTACCCTTATTATAGATTCAATCCATCATTGTAGCTTAATGCACTTGTTCAAAAATTTGTAATTCATAACTATAGTAAATAATTTTATTATTTTTGTAAGCAAAGTGCTTGTTATAAGGAGTGAAATACCTTTTAGGGACATATGCTATGATCTAATCACTGGTGTGGGCCAAACAACCTTGTGTGGCTATTACCACTACTTGATAGGGCCCATGTTGAGCATGGGTAGGTGCAAAGGGCTATGTAATCCCCTTGCATGTAGCCCCTATTTTTTAGTTACTTTGCCTCCTACTTTCTCATTCTCTTACTATTTTCTTGTCTCCAAACATGTTGCATGCCTTAACTAATTGATTCAAGAATTTGATGTGTACATGTATCAGTTGAGTTGAGCTTAAATTAGTCTTCTCTAATTAAACTAGCCTTTGAACAAAACAATATCCATTGGTTTACCCAACTTGAGAAAACTACTAAAAGGAAGAAATTAAATGGGCAATGTGATTCAAACTAAATCAGTTTTCTAAGAAAAAAATAGACTAATAATTTTAAAGAGCAAATCATTAGCAATATCATGTGAATAATTTGAGTTTTAGGTCATTGGCCCTAGCAACCCAAAAAAAAATCCAAGTCCTCACAAGAATCAAATCACTCCATTACCAAAAAAAAATTTACTAAGAAAATCACCCCATCCTCCAAGATGAGTTTTGTATTCTCAAATTCAAAATTTTAAACTTTTCTACATAACATTATCATGGACACCTCTTCTACTTTTAGCATCACCTCTTTACCCAAAGCCAACCCCACCTTGATTATCTGCTATTATTACCCCACCCATATCTACTCCATATTCACCCATTCCAATCCTACTTGAGGAGGCAAAACCATTCAAGGGAAATGGTAATAAGAATAGGGGCAAAATAAAGAGGTAAGCCTCCCCTCCCCAAAGAGACTAGAAGAGCTTCTCAATGACATCTAGAGAAGGATTGAAGAAGTGGTATATCTACATCCATTTGGGAAGATAAATAATGATGCATTAAGGTGGTTCAACTTAGGACCTCAGATCAATTAATAGAGCATTAGTTAGATATAGATGATAGGACTTATGATGAAATTGATGTCATAAATATGGAGCTACCTTGAGCTTGTGGAAGCATATCTAGAAAGTTATGACCCCTTTGGATGTAGCTTTATCCCTCCTTGATTTAGTGAAGAATATTTGTATATTAGAGGGAGATATAAGGAATATTTTGAAAGTAGTTGATGATAATGCATGTGGATGTCTTGCAAATGATTTTTATTACTAGTACACAAGAACTTATTGGTAGAATTTCCTTCATTAGTACCTAAATAATCAAAGCCTACCAACTAACTTCAACATTATGCTAGAGTTGGAGTTGTTCAAAGAAGATGTGCATATGGCGTTATTAGGTATAGCCATAGTTTTGGGGGAGGAGAACAACTTAAAAATTTATGAACACAACACCTTGCTTTATGTCGTGTAGACCTACCCTAGACATTCATAGATGTTTGATTATGTTTGATAATTTTTTTATCAAATAGAAAATTAGTTGATATCTTTCAAGGTTGAAAGGAAGTATACCTACACCTTCTACTTGGATTGGTTTATTATATACCAAAATAAATATTGGTTTTAAACCCTTCAACCAGACCAAATAAGAGCATACAATGAACCACTTTCAATGGTGATTATATTGGCATACCCTTTTGAGAAGTAAAGAATACCTCATACCACTTGCATAATGGATGTAAGGTAATCATGGAAAACTTTGAGGTTAAGGTATCGAGGCTATCAGATGAGGTATGGCAGTTGATGAATTTGGAGTGGATAAATGAAGACTTATACCTAGGGAGGACTTGGTCCTTCATTTTCCTATATGAGTTCCAAGTCATGCATTTTGAGTTACCTGTATATGTGCTTGACTGCATGTTAAACCTTGAATGTGTGATAGTTTGACTACATAGCCCTAAAGTACTTCAAGGTTTGGAATAAACCCACCTTCTACCTACTCAAGCAACCCACAATGAAGATAACGATAATATTGTGGGGGTTCCACCAAGTTATAGAAGCAAATTTGAGGGACATAGGAATGGAGCAATTAATATAGTAATAATATTATAACCTAATCGGAGTCTTTAAGGATACCTTGAGGAACAAGAAATTAAACACCTTTGTACATTAAAAAAGCTACAATATTTAAGAGGTAAATCCCAATTAGGAATTGACCCATATCACTCTAGAAAATAGTCATAGGTACAAATAGGAGATCCAAAAATGGTATAATCACCAACCATAGTGGCATGTGATGAGTCACAGAATTGATCATTTTTTGTATTCGTTTCCCCATAATGTGCAACATATATTCTTGTAGATATAAATATTTTATGGAAATTATATAAATAATTAACAGTTTATTTTGCACGTTTTCTAATATTTGTCTTTAAGTGTAATTTATGTTGATTTAGTGGAAATTGTTACATTTTTGGTATGTTTTCGTCGAGGTCTCACTTAGGCTTGGCACATGCAAATTAATGAAGGAATTTTTTTTGCAAAATATCGGTAAAGAGGTACAAAGTCAGGTGCCCAAAATCCTTTGAAGTGCCTGACTTCCATTCGAAACTTAACTATTAGACGCTTGTGTCCTGATAGGCATCTACTTCCCGATAGGCGCTTGTTTTCCATTAGGCACCTACTTCCTATTATACGGTGGAAGGCACCTACTTCCTATTGTATGGCAAAATATGTCTACTTTCCATTATATGACAGAAGGCACCTGCTTTTCGACTTCTTCAAATACGATGCCTTATTTCCATGAATGCCAAAATTTAGCACGACTCTATGGTTGGCAAAATAGAGCAAAACATCAGTAACCAGTGTGAAGGGATTTCCAGAACTACAATCGAACATGGGAAAATATCAAATGTGACTCATCACCCACATTTTAGTAGATACGTAAATAATTTCTATAAGTCGGGTAAATAAAATATCAACATATTTTGGAAACAGAATACGCTGAAATATCATGATATTTTGCCTGATTCCTCTAATCATGAAAATAGTTGTACTAGTGAATAATTCGCCAATTCAACTTGAAAATTGAAACAAGGTTGGCTGCATACCTTATAAATATGCAAGCCACCCCTAAAGAAGACCCTCATATTTTTTTGTAATTTTCTTCTGCTGCAACTGTTAATAAAATCTCTGCACATTTTCTTGTAAAAACATCTTCTAAAGGAATTCGATGATTGTTTTATTGTGATCAGACCACTCACAACATATTTATTCCCTATTTATCTTGTTTTCTGTATTTACTTTAATAAATTAATTTATTTCCATTTATTTCCCCTATTTTTTGTAATTTCCAGCAAGGTAGTCATTTAGATTTTAAATTTTTTTAGTCTTATTTTCTTAGACTTAGCATGATATTATTGGTTTAAACATAAAATCCAATGAATACCAAACATTACCTAAACCATAATCTAAGGGAATCATCTCCGAAGGAGAAATTACAAGCATAGATTTTGCACGGCTGCTCACAAGACTTTGAGCTACCCCGTGTTGATAATTAAATAGAGGCAATTAATTAAACCATAGAAAAACTAACCAAAGTTTTGCCCAACATTTTGGCACCGTTGTCAGGGAGTATCCATTGTAATTTCTTGTTTTGGAGTAGGCATAATTATAGTAGTTTAGAGTATTTTCTTCAAAAATCTTCATCTGAAACTTTGTATGAGTCCACCTAAGAACATGGTACCAAACGATCATTTTGTCAAAAACAAATAAATTATTTCTCATAATCCTTTTTCTTTAGTAGAACCTAAACCTGAGACTAAAATCTTACCATTATACTCTCCACCTGTGCATTTGTGAGAACATCCACTATTTGCACAACATCCTTCTAAAACAATTCAGCAGAATCTTAGAACAAGATTAGAGATAAGTAGAGGTCAATATGAGGAGGATCTACTGAATGCTGAATGTTGGCAAGAAGTATTAGACATAACCATTTCAAACACTAACTTATCTCTCCTTCTGAAGGATACAAGAAATGAATTAGAAGCATTGATAGTTGCTTTAAAAGTAGAAGGGGTAGAAACTCCATTAGTGGATAGAATGGCAGAAACTATAAAAGAAACATCCAGTAGTTTTAGTTTTCCAATAGGAGAGGCAAGGGGAGATCACAAGATGAAAAACATCTCTCTTTACCACCTTCCAACCTTTAGAGGACTACCAATAGAATATCCATACCCATTCCTATATAAATTTGATGTTTTTTACAGATCTATGGATTATACCATAGATTCTTAAAAACTAAAATTATTTCCTTCCACCCTTGATGATTCAACTTTGCACTGGTTCATCAACTTGGGGGATAAACAAATAACTACTTGGGAATAGTTGAAAAAACTTTTCTTGGATCAGTATTAGGATTTTGGTAGGACAAGAGATGCGACAGAGGAAGTCCTAGAATATGACACAAAAGGAAGGGAAATATGTGGAAGAATATTAGGATAGATTTAGCTTCAATTTGCAAAGGTCACCCCATTCAAAGCTAAGAGATAGGTTCCTAAGTAGCATTTTTCTAAAAGTATTGACAAATGAATTCTTAGAAGATTTAAACATGATCTTTGGGGGAGACATTTACCAACACCAAATGGATGATATTTGGTAGTTGTGCCAAAATTTCTCAAGAAGAAAAGGTAAGTTAACCCCTAGAAATGTTAAGTAGTCAGCCACTGTCACTAAAACAAAAATATACAACATGCTAGAAGACCTTAAGGGTGAGATGTTATCATATTTGGCTCTTCAAATGGATACCCTACTCCTTTAGAATAAGAAGAAGTAAAATGAGGCAACATTAGCCTAATTTTTTCCTAAATGCAGTGGCAAACACCCTACAAATGAGTGCTTAGAAAACAAGGTTTGTGTATGTGTTGTTTGTAAAAAGGATCATAAAACGAAGCTATGTCCATAATTAATAAAATCTAAAGAGGAGCCTGAATGAGCAGAGTCATACTTCATGGGTAATAGGAGGAACTAGAAATAGTCTCATATGGGTAACAATATGCAATCAGGAATGTCATATTATGGGAGCAGTAATTACCAAAACCAAGGTCAACCCCAACCACCCAACATGGGTTGGTATGGTCAACAACCTTGGAATCAATTTTCCCAAGGAACTAATTCTTACAACCCTTACCCTTGGAATAAATACCAGTAACTTGGGCAGCACTGGAGAAATCAGAATGCTTGGAATCATTATCCATAGCATGTTGCTCCAGTTCCACCACAACCAAGCCTACCTACTCTTCCTTCTCTAAGGACTCCTTAGTTACTAGCACAACCAACAACAAACCCAAACAATAAGCAGTAGCCAGCCTATCATATATAAAATGAGATGTACCTTATGTATAATATTAAGGTAGATTGTGATCCTATCCAGCTAAGGTCAGGAAAGCAATTAGGTGTAGAAGTCACTCCTCTTGTAGAAGAAGATGAACTAGTAGAGATAGAGAATGGGGAATCACCCCTTATAGAGGAGATCAAAGAAGAATCAACACTTGTATATAACAAATATGAGGTTTCACCTTTTCCACAAAGGTTGTAGGAGCCCAAGAAACCAATATAAATAGAGTTTGATATCCTCTCTAGTTTAAAAACTTAACAATAACATTCCCTATCTTTTAGGCCATTAGGGACATATATCTATGGAAAGGCCATAAAAGAGTTGTGCCTCAAGAAACCATGGAGGAAACTAGCTAAAACAATCAGTTTGGTAGGTCAGTTAGCTGACCTCATGTTAGTAAATACCTATAGTTAGAAGTACACAGATCTAGGAAGCCCTATGCTTACTATAAAAATAAAAGGCCATGTTTTACCCAATGCACTGGTAGATTTTGGGGCTGCCATCAATGTCATGCCTTAGGAAACCATGCAAAAATTGAAATCAACTAAGCTGAAGCCCACTAAAACTATGTTGTAGTTGGTAGATAGATCTACAATGCTCCCTAAAGGAATATTGGAAGATATCACTGTCACAGTAGATGCATGGTAATATCCAATAGATTTCCTAGTGCTACAATATAAATTTGGACTAGGTGGATACCCATTGATCTTAGGTAGACCTTGGTCTAGAATATAAAGAAGCTGATCATACATCCACCTGCATAGTCTATAATTTTTTTGGGAGAACTTGAGGATGAGAGTCAAAATATTGATGATCTATCAATGATCCAACCTATCATGACACTTGAGGAGTTGGAATTTTAAAGTGATGAGGATAAGGTGACATCTCACCTTTTTTCATGGAGAATCCTCCTATTTTCCTTCTGAGTTACCATTAATAAAAGACCACCGTATTAAGCGAAAAGTTTCACCTGGTATAATACTAAACATAGATGACCAATTGACAATTGAACAACAAACCAAACTGAAACAAACATTATAAAAACATCAATATGACTTTTTTTGGGAGTATTATGATATGATAGGAATAGCTTCTAAGACCTGTGCTCATAGGATATATCTGGAAGACCATGTTAGACCAGTAAGACAACCATAGAGGAGAATGAACCCGACTATGAAAGAAATTGTTAAGGTAGAATTACAAAAACTTCTCATAGTTGGATTCATCTACCCCATTTCATATAGTGAGTGGGTATCACCATTGGTGGTGGTGCCCAAGAAGAATGGAAAGTGGAGAATTAGTGTTGATTATAGGTTGTTGAATAAAGCAACTAAGAATGACCACTTCCCCTTACATTTCATAGATCAGGTATTTGACATCTTAGCAGGCAAGAAATACTTTTCTTTACTAGATGGGTTTAGTGGATACAATCAGATCCAAATAGGGGAGGAAGATCAAGAATAAAATTACCTTCACTTGTCCATGGGGGACATTTTCTTACAAATTTTTACCATTTGGTCTATGCAATACAACTGTCACCTTTTAGAGGGTAGTTCTTAGCATTTTTTCAGATATGATTGGAGATACTATTGAGGTATATATGGATTATTTCATTGCATATGGTGAAAATTTTGAAATTGCCACAAAAAAATATAGAAAATATACTTAAACGTTGTGAGGAAACTAACTTATCCTTAAGCAATGAGAAATGCTATATGTTGATGCAGGAAGGGATAGTTTTAGGACATCACCTTTCTACAAATGGGACTAAAGTAGATAGGAAGAAAATTGAAGTTATCTAAACCCTGCCTAATCCCAAAACACAAAAGGATATCCATAGTTTCCTAGGATCAATAGGATATTATAGGAGGTTTATATCAATCTTTAGAAAAATTGCTAAACCTCTTACCACATTTTTAACTAAAGATGCAAAGTTTGTATAGACTGAAGAATGTGAACAGGTATTCAACACTTTAAAGGAAAAACTAATGTCTGCTCTAGTGTTGAGAGGTCCAAATTGGACCATACCTTTTCACATATATGCTAATGCATCCAACAATGCAATAGGCTCAGTACTGGGACATAAATATGGTGATAATTTTTATGCCATCTAATATGTTAGTAAAAACCTTATAAGTTCTGAAATCAATTATACTATCATTGGAAAGGAGTTTCTTGCAGTGATACATACTCTTAAATTTTTTTATCATTATATTATAGGTTATCAGGTATTTGTACACACTGACCACTCAACAATCAAATACTTGAAAAACAAACCTGGTATTAGTGGTAAAATTATCAGATGGCTATTGCTTTTGTAAGAATTTGATGTGACAATAGTGGACAAGCCAGGAAAGGATAATGTGGTAGTTGATTTCTTGTCCAGGTTGATACCTCTAGACTATGCAGCTATAGAAGACCAATTTCTAGATGAGCATTTGTTTACTCTAAATGATCATATACCTTGGTACGCAGATATGGCAAAGATCACTATTGTTCAAGGTTTATAAAAACCAAGTTGAGAATCAAAAAGGAAAAAATATTAAATATTTAAGGTCATATAGAGGAGGAGAGTTCATTTCAAAGGATATCATAGAATATTGTGAAAAATATGGCATTAGGAGATAATTTCAGCAACCATGACACCTCAGCAGAATCATCTGGTAGAAAGAAAGAACAGGACAGTGTAGGAAATGGCACGGACTATGTTGATTGAGAGAAAAGTAGCAATTTTTTTTTGGAAAGAGGCAGTCCATACTACGGTATACATCCAAAATAGGTGCATGTTGAGGACACATGAAAGCAAAACTCCTTATGAGTTGTGGTTCGATAAAAAGGCAACAAAAAGATACTTTAAAGTTTTTGGCAACAAGTGTTACATCAAAAGAACTGAAGAAAACCTTGGTAAGTTTGAAGATAGAGCGGATGAAGGTATTTTTATTGGCTATTCATCAAAAATCAAAGCTTACAAATGCTACAAAAAGAGGCTAAGAAAAATTGTGGATAGTGTCGATGTTAAAGTTGATGAAGGAAGGGAACGAGTAATTAGCTATGAAGATAACTACCCAATTTATGAAGAGGTCATTGAAGGAGATGAGGAAAAGGAAATGGAAAAGAAACCAAAAATTGACTCAGAGGATTTAAACAGTGATTCAAAAGTGGAAGAAAACAAGAAATTCAAATCAGGTAGCTAGCAGAAAGATCATCCTAGAGAGCAAATAATTGGAGACCCCATAGTTGGTGTTCAGACAAGAAGAAGATTAGTAAGTAACTACTCTTTATTATCCAACATTAAGCCCAAAAATATTGCTGACACAAGCACAGATGAAAGTTGGGTAAAGGCAATAAATGAAGAATTAGATTAGATCGAGAAAAACAAGACTTGGGAGTTAGTACCAAGATCCACAAATAAAAATGTAATCGGTACTAAATGGGTCTTTAAAAAAAAATTGAATGAAGACGAACAGGTAGTCAGGAACAAAGCAAGATTGGTATGCAAATGCTATGCACAAGTTGAAGGTATTGACTTTGAGGAAACCTTTGCACCTATGGCCAGACTAGAGGCAATTAGAATGTTTATGGCTTTAGCAGTTTACAAAAATTTCAAAGTCTATCAAATGGATGTGAAATCAGCATTTTTGAATGGGAAACTTGAAGAAGAGGTTTATATTGAGCAGCCAGATGGTTTCCAGCTTGGTGATGATCGCAACTTGGTTTGCAAGTTGAATAAAGTATTATATGGCTTAAAACACGCACCCCGAGCATGGTATGCAAGGCTAGAAAATTATCTTACTCAGCAAGGATTCAAGAAAGGTATGGTGGATAGTAATTTGTATGTCAAAATAGAAAATGGTCATCATATTGTTCTTGTTGTATACGTAGATGATATCATATTTGGCAACAACAAATATGAGTTGTGTAAAGATTTAGCAAATAAGATGTAGAAAGAATTTGAAATGTCAATGATTGGTGAACTTTCATATTTCCTTGGATTGCAAGTTAATCAAAAGGATAAGGGCATATTTATTTCTCAAATTAAATATGTGAAAGAGATGCTGAAAATGTTCACAATGGAGGATTGTAAGCCAGTTAGCACTCCCATGACGATAGGTTGCAAGTTGAGCAAGGATGACAAATCTTCGCATGTTGATCAAACTATGTAGAGATCTATGATTGGGATCTTACTATAATTGACAACTACCAGACCAGATATTTTGCAGGCAGTATGCATGGTAGCATGATTTCAGGCTAGTCCCAAGAAGACTCGTGACAGCAATGAAGAGGATTCTTCGATACCTCAAGGGTACTATGGAGTATGGGTTATGGTATCCGAAAGGTAAGGACTTCACTCTTATTGTGTATTTAGATGTAGATTGGGAAGGATGTGTAGATGAGAGGAAGAGTACCAGTGGAGGTGCATTCTATCTTGGAGACAGGTTGGTCACGTGGCACAGTAAGAAATAGGAGTCAGTATCCTTATCCACAGTAGAGGCAGAATACATTGCAGCAACAACGTGTTGTACATAGGTGTTATGGATGAAATAAACTTTGAAGAATCTTGGCATTAATTTTAGTGAGCCAATTTTAGTTAAGTGTGATAACACCAGTGCCATTAACATCTCAAATAATTTGGTTATGCATTCTCGCACAAAACATATTGTTATCTGGTATCATTTTTTGAAGGAGAAAGTTGTAGAAGGTGAGGTTAAGTTGGATTTTGTTCCAAAAACAAAGCAAGTAGTGAATATCTTCACCAAACCATTGCCCAAGGAAGTATTTGAGTACCTTTGAAAGAAATTGGGAGTGGTCACACTTCCCAAGAATTGACTAGCTATTGGGGCCACATTCTCAGGGGGAGCATTTGTGTATTTGTTTATCCTTTTTCTCATGTTTGTGATTTTGGCTAAGTGTAATATTTTTTTCCTGAGAATGTTGTGCATGGACTGAGGGGGAGTTTGCAATAGCCCTTTGGTCTTTTTTTTTGGTAAATAAAAGTCTTCATTAATTACCGAGTTTTGTAGGTTAACCCAAAACCTATTACAATATCTAGCCTTCTACTGAGATTGTAGATCCTAGTCATCCTTGAAACTTTCTTACCAAAAATTGTGTTGAATCCCCTACAACACCTTACTAACAAAGCACACCCATACCTAAACATAATTATAAATATTACTTACATTGAAAGGAATTAAAGTTTGGAACTTTGCACTTGTGAAACCTGTTGCTTGCCCATTTCCTATTCTCTGTCGAAATCTTCCAAGGCTTACACCCTGTTACCTTCATTTCCAATTTGGTATGATTTAGAGGGAAACCCCATAGTTATTACCAGACCCATTAGGGAAAGAACACCCATTCGTCTTTCTCCTTAATGGGTAGGTTTATTTTCATGACTAATAATGTTTTCCACTTCATGTGGCATAGCTTGTGTCCATGTCACCAAACTACCAACATCAACACCTATGTTGGCTAATTTGTTAGCTGACCTGTTGGTCTCAAGGTACACATGACGAGCCCTCCTGTTCTGTCTTACCGCAAAAATGATCCTTACTTCATAGATGAATCCCTCAATTATCCATGGAGGTTTTTTGCCATTGGTTAATAGGTTGATGATGTTCATAGAATCACCTTCAATAATCAAGTTACATTGAGTTGCTTGGGCTACTTGCAACCCTCTCCAAAGGGCTCTAGCTTCTGCTTCGTTATTAGTTCTAATTCCCAATGGTTCAGCGAAGGCCTTGACCAGATTTCCTTGATGATCCCTGATTATTCCTCCAGCTCCAGCTCTTCCTGGGTTCTCCTTGGATGCAATAGCCCTTTGGTCTTATTTTAAAAGGGGGAGAAAAGTTGCAGGAAATTATGCATGTGCTTCCAACAATTCCAAAGGGGGAGATTGTAGAGCAAGGTGCGATGACAGTATTGTCATTGTTCTCAACACACTCAAATGGATGGGTTGATGTAGTGGATAGTTTTTTAGAGGTTTTTCAAAGTATGTATAGTGATTTTCAATGCTTATGAGGATAATTTTGATGTTCGGGTGAAGTTGTTACAGGTTGTTCGTGCAAATTTACAAAAGTTGAAAAAATCATCAAGAAGTTGTCCACTACATCAACCTGTCCATCTGAGTGTAGTTGGACAGGATGAATCAGTTTGGAACATGCCAACATGTCAAGAAATAGTCCATAATAGTTTTGGAGATGTTAGCACAGTGTTTGTATTGATCGGTGACGTTTTCGGTATCTTGGCGGATGATTTGGCAAGTGGTTGTACAAGCCAAAAAGGGCAGTTTTGTCAGAAGCACTGTGAGAAAACCAAGAAGAATTTGATAGTAAAACTCAAACTGGAGGTGGTCATTATATTCAAGAACATGTTTTCCCAATTTCCACCAAATCAAAGAAACGAGGCGAATGTTACAAGCATTTCAAGACTGTCATAAAAACGCTCTTTTTGGAAAAAGTGTGTTAGCAGAAGTTTTTGTGGAGGTGGTACAGGTAAACCGTAAGGAGTTATATAGCAAGATTTAGACTGGATGTATTAAGCATTGTAGAGATTCTACGTTTCAAATTTTAGAGAAAACAAAGTTACGAGGTGAGAGTAATGATTGTTGCAAAAACAGTACAGGTCACTTTTATGTCAATTTGTTCCACTTGTGCAAAATACTTTAGTTGGCCGTTTCGACCTTGCAGAGTCGCTAGAGTTTTGGTTTCAGTGTTGTTACACCTTCAAGGAATAAAAAAAAGGAAGTTATATTGTTTTAAGAAGCTTCATTAAAGAAAATATTTTTAAAATTTGAAAAGGGAAAAATAATGCAAGTGTGTGCTTTTTAAGTGACAAGGGATTTTATTGAAAAGTGGGGACTTTATTTTGTGAAGAGAAAGTGTGTGTGGAGAAAAATAAAGAGTGAAAATCCATGATTTTTGGAGAGTGGTGAAAAATGTCACTTCAGTATTTTGGGCATAAATTTCTCATATGATATCCATTTTGGCTTAAAATTTGAGAGGAGTTTGCAGAAAAAGTTTTGCACAATACCCAGAAAGAGTTTAGCAATTGGTAGAACGAGATAAGAGAACAATCAGTTTTTTTTGTGAGAAGAGAAGATTCAAATTCTGAGTAATGCAGTGAAAGGGATGTTATACTGGGTAAAATAGAAAGTTTTATATTTTGAGCTTACATACCATGGGGGGTTATGGTTTCAGTGAAGACATTCATATATGTCATTTTATTATCAATATCAAAATCAAGTGGGTGCTTGGTAGAGGGGTTGGTGCTCCTTTCTATTGGTGTAGATAAATCAGGGGTTGGTGCTCCTTTCTGTTGGTGCAGATAAATTAGGGGTTGGTGCTCCTTCCAGTGGATGCTAATAAATTGATTGTAAAGTTGGTGCTTTGCAAAGGATGGATTTGGATGGGAGTCTAAACAATCATTTTTGAAGATGTAGCCAAATCGGTGAACCTCGATACATCTTGTGTTGTGTGATGTTCTCTTGTTATAATTAATTTATTTGGTTTTATGTTTTTATTGTTTTGGCTTTGAGTGTTGAGTATTTAAGTTTTAAAGAGCTACACTGATTCACCCCCCCTCTCAGTGTCATTGTGAGACTAACAAATCAAAGGGTTAAAATAGATTAAGAAGCTAAACTAATCTAAGGCATGATAAAAAAATATTTTGACAACTATGTACGCATACCCAAGATGGTTAAATCTCCAAACATGTCAAAGATAATAGCACTACACATGTACAAGTGAAAAATTAATAGCCAAACATAAAAAGTTGATCTTATCCTATCAAGGATAGTTAAGTGCTAGGAAGATCATATTATCATGTACTATATTGAACAATTTGAAATCTATTGATGGTTATGGAGGGATGGCTAAAACTAAGTAATCCTAGCTAGACAATCTAGGGAGACCAAAGAGAATGAATTTGATTTATTGTGTTACCAACCATGGCTGGTGACCTTGTCAATTTAAGATAAGAAGTTGGTAATGTGTGTCTCTATAGATTGTATATCCTATGAGTGAAGAGAAAAATCACATCATATTTTTGGTTATCTAAAAAATGTAATATGCTACACTAATATTATCTATCATTTGAGTTAAACAAGCAAAAATAAATTCTTCCAATATAATGGTGAATTAAATTTTTACAAATAAAATAGAGTAATCATTTATATTTGCTTTATATTTATTACCATATAGATATAATGGAAGTACATTTGATATGTTCCAGATTAAAATCATATTCCATATAGCATGCGAATGCATGACAATAGATAATATAATGAATCTTATCTACAAATAATATAGTGATGACTTATGGTACTTATGAGTGCTCCCAATATTTGTGTCTATTTTCCTTTCTTTTATCCTTTTATATTTTTTGTATAAGATTTGAGTGGATGGATTGCTTATATTCATTTTGGAAAAATTATGTATTCTAATATGCTATAGAGCAAGTACAAAGCAACATTGCTTGTCCATGCATAAATTGTATTCAAAGCCTTCGATTCTTCTTTAAAAAATAAGGGCTAAATTATTTTCAAAACTTCATAAGCCCTTTTTGCATAAGTTATAGAGAAGATTTTTTTCTCCATAGATCACCATTTTTTCCTTTAGATATACTAGAGAATATGTACCTTATCTAATTTTCGATTCATTATCATAGATGTATGCTCATAAAATTTAATGATTTTTTACATGCTATGGTTCTAGGTATGTTACAACATCAACATTAAAATGAAATAGGGTAGGACTAGTTTAAATTTAATTCATATCTCTTTTCCATGTGTGTTATTTGCAACATGAAGCTACTAGGATGAGACTTTCCTCTTCAAGGAGAGGACACCATCCAAAATATGTCTACTAAAGATTGAAATTTGTCTAGAATGAGAAACTTGTCTACTGAAAATACCATCCCTGGCTAGCCCAAATTGAAGAGAATTTGGGCAAAGACATTGTTCCCCATAGCCTACGAATGGGAAAACCATATCTTCAACTTCTAGATGAAGATATAACTAAATAATTTTTTAATAAGTCAGAAACACTCACAAAGAAATTTTGCTTGGAAATGGTTAAATTGTACATCTATAATTTCAAAAAATACACAGATAAATTAGCTACTCAGGCCAATGATTATATTTCCAATATTTTATTACCTACAATTAAGGAAATTCTTGCATATTTTGTAAATAAACATAAGATAATTTCTCAAGAAATTGCTTTGGAATGGGAATCCCATATTAAAGAGCTTTTTTAGGGAAAGCTTCAAGCCTAGAGAGTTGAAATGCAAATCCAAAATATACACAAGATAAATACAAAGCTAATCAAGAGAATGCTGCTTCAAAAGTCCCAAAAGTTAATATGTCAGAAGCTATAGAAAGTGTAGTTGACTTGGTTGAAAGAGAAATCAAGTAGCAAATTGATCATTTAGAAAAACTAATCATAGGTGCATAAAATAAATTTCCTACACAACACATCAAGAATGAAAGTCACAATAGAGGGCCAAACCAAAGAGTCTATACTACACATAAAAGGTAATCATAGCAACATCCATAGCATAGAAACAAACAACAACAATGGTAGCCACAACAAAGGAATCAACAAGAAAAAAAATAACAACAACAAAGACAACAAAAACAGGGGCATAATTTAAAATTTTAGGGCCCTTCTCCAAGAAGATGAAATAAGGGGAAAAACTTCCAAAACCACACTTCCTCTGTGCCGCATCAATTGCAACAGACAATGGAAAAAAATTCTGCAACTCTAGTTTTGAGAATCCAAGAAATGGTTTTGCCCCATCTATTCAAAAGTAGTAAGGGCAAGTGTTATTTCATTACCAAAATGGTGGCAAAAACCAAAAATAACACTTTTGTCCACAATTTTCAACTCACAAGATTTTGGTCATTGGTATTTTTATAGGAGTCCTATTTGGGCTATGGATGGCAAAATCACAAATCTTGTTGTCCATAATTTTTCCTCTAGAAAACTTACCTAGAATGAAATTGAGACCCTTAGCCTAGGTTTAAAGTTCCTCCTTATTCCTTATCCCATGGCCAAAGAGGTTATAAAACATGAGTTTTTAGCTTTTTTTAGATGTCTTCAGCTCGAATGGCTCTTTGGACCGATAGGTGGCCCTCCAAAACTGCTTCAACCCCTTGATCCTTTCCATGTTTCCAACCCAAGTTTTTATCCCTCACAATTTTATAGGCATTTGAAAAAATTTATTAGCATGGGTGAAACATTCCTCAATAATAAATTATCTACTACCAATACCACCCACCAATGTGCCTTTCCACCCCATATCTGGTCTGCCATTTTTTCCCTTGCCAATGACAAATCTATTGTCATTAGGCTCACAGATATAAACTTGGGTGTTTGTGTTTTTTCCATGAGCTAGTACAATTTAGAAGGCTTTTATAGCTTTCAAATCAAAATGTTTACTTTGAAGTGAACAAATTCCCTTAGCAGTATATTTTTTATTAGCTCTAAGACTTGCTTGACTATGATTTTAGGAGGAATCTGATTTTAGAAAACCACAAGAAATTTATACTCTAGGTAATGCCATCCTCTACCAGAGTGTGTGTTTTTTACCTACTCCCAAAAATCCACAAGCCCAAGATTTTCGATTGACCCATCTATTTCTACTATGATTTCGTGCTCAAACCTACCTCCAAATAGCTTCATCATCTACTTTTGCAAATTTTGTTGAAGCAAAAAAATCATCTCTTGGATTCCATATCTCTAATTAAATATCTGCATGGTCATACTTTGTATCAAGATATCATTATTTTCTCTTTTTATTTTAAGAGCCTCTATCCCAACATCCCCACTTCTCAAGGATTGGCAACCCTTCATAATTTTTTGAGGAATAAATTTGATCCGACCAAGATAAATTTTATCGAAAGGCTTGTAGAGATAGTGTTAAAACAACACTACTTGGAATTCAAAGGGAAAATATATAGTAAAATAATAGGAACAACCATGGGAGGTAATTTTGTTGTGGTTTATGCTTGTTTATTTCTTTGTCATCTAGAGGAACAAGTATTTAATAATGTTTCTATGGATAATATTTTATTTTATAAAAGATACATTGATGATGCCATTGGAGTTTGGCATGACCCTAAGGAGAATCTTAATGGTTTTCTTGTTGCCTACGGTTCCTTCTATGATAGTATTAAAATTACTTCTCTTTTTATTCTGAAGTAACACTTCTAGATATTATGTTTTTTAAGGGCCTGAGTTTGCTCAAACTAGAATTCTTTGCACCAAATTGTTTTAGAAGCCAATGAATGTGTATCAATACATACCTGCTTCCTCTCATCATCTAGTTCATAAAAAAAAGCCTTTATCATGAGTGAAATCAACAAATTTATGGTTAGAGAAAGCTCTAGGGATGGATTTATTTTTGTTAAAAATATATTTTTTACCAAACTCAAAGCTAGGGGATATCAAATTAATTTTGTCCTACCTTTATTTGAGAGTTATATTTGATGGTAGGCCTTCACTTTTGGCCAGATTTTTGGAGTAAGCAACATGCATACATGGAACCAAAATAAAAACAATTCCTCTTATTTTGAAGTTGGACAATCACAATTTTGTCAGAGATATCTTAATCAACACAAATATTATTTCTCCAATATTTGAAAAATGGAGAAAATATAGAGAGCTCAAGCACATTGCTCAAGGCATCATTTTTTGGAGGAACCAAAAACCTCTTCAATCTTATCATTATAAAAATAAAATTGTTTGAGGGACTATTTCCCACCTTGTATTTTTGCATTTTTAATGCATTTCTTCTCTTTTTTGGGTGGGTGTTTTTTTGGGGGGTTGAGCTTGGGACTTCTCTTCTTTTCATCATATTGGTCTATAAACTTGTAGTTTGTAATAATTTTTAGGTGTTTTTATCCCACATGCATTACTCTTTAGCTCCCCCCTAGATTTAGTTCTTTATAAAAAGAGGTTGTACCTCTTCTAAGCTCACTTCACTAATGAGACCTATACATCGAAACACATTCAAATTTTTGAGATGTATCACTTCTTTTTTTTAGGATAAAAATTCAATCAATTTTTTTTGTTCCTTTCCTAACTCATATCTTTCTTTAAGTTTATAATCCCTTATTTTTCTTCCTTTTGTTTTCTAATATGTTTTTGTTGCTGATATTATGCTCTTCACTTGTAAATAATGTGATTTGGTGAACCAAAAAGCTTGTAGTACTAGGATTATGCCCTTCACTTGCACATTTATGATCTAGGGAATCAGAAACTAGTTACGTTTTTAATGTACTGCTTTACCATGTTTCTTTTTTCATTAATGATTCAAAAGACTACTACCAACTAAGATGCCTTACAAAATCCAAAATAACTAAGAAGCTAAACTAATCTAAGGCATGATAACAAAATATTTGTACAACTATGTAGGTATACCCAAGATGGTTAAATATTCAAACATGTCAAAGATAATAGCACTACACATGTACAAGTGAATAGTTAATAGCCAAACATAAAAATTTGACCTGATCCTATCAAGGATAGCTAAGTGCTAGGAAGATCATATTATCATGTACTATCTTGAACAATTTGTAATCTATTTATGGTTATGGAGGGATGGCTAAGACTAAGTAATCCTAGCTAGAAAATCTAGGGAGACCAAGGAGAATGACTTTGATTTATTGTGTTACCAACCATGGCTGATGACCTTGCCAATATGAGATAGGAAGTTGGCAATGTGTGTCTCTATAGATTTTCTATCCTGTGAGTGAAGAGAAAAATCACATCATATTTTTTGTTATCTAAAAAATGTAAGGTACTACACTAATATTCTCTATCATTTGATTTACACTAATCTTCTCTATATTTTGAGTTAAACAAACAAAAATTAAATTCCTCCAATATAATGGTGAATTAGAAGTTTACAAATAAAATAGAGTACTCATTTATATTTGCTTTATATGTATTACCATATGGACATACTGGAAGTACATTTGAGATGTTCCATATTAAAATATTAGTGCATATAGCATGAGAATGCATGAAAATAGATAATATAATGAATAAAATCTACAATTAATATAGTGATGATTTATGGTACTTATAAGTGCTCCCAATCTTTGTGTCTCTTTTCCTTTCTTTTATCCTTTTATGCTTTTTGTATAATATTTGAGTGGATGGATTGCTTATATTCATTTTAATAATATTATGTATTCTAATATGCTATTAGATCAAGTACAAAGCAACATTGCTTATTCATGCATAAATTGTATTCAAAGCCTTTGCTGTTTCTTTAAAAAATAAGGGCTAAATTATTTTCAAAACTTCATAAGTCCTTTTTCCATAAGTTATAGAGAAGATTTTTTCTCCATAGATCATTTTTTCCTTCAGATATACTAAATAATATGTACCTTCTCTAATTTTGGATTCATTAACACAAAGGTATGATCATAAAATTTAATTTCTGTTTTTCCATTCTATGGTTCTAGGGATGTTACAACATCAATATTAAAATGAAATACGGTAGGATTAATTTGAATTTAAATTATATCTCTCTTCCATGCATGTCCTCTACAACATGATGCTAATAGGATAAGAATTTCATCTTCAAGGAGAGGACACCACCCAAAACATGTCTACCAAAGGTTGAAAGTTGTCTAGAATAAGATAGTGTTCGACATTTTTTATCCCACTTAATATGGTTCAAATATGCATGATCTCTTGGCTGCTTAGATTAAGGTTACAAAGAATAAAAGATAAACTTATCACCTTTTTAATCATAGTATTGAATGTTAGTGAACTAGCTAGATGAATGGGTGATAGGGTATTATATGTAGATGAGATAGTGATTGAATCCTATCGTTATTTTTTTTCTTTTCCTATAATTACCTAATGTGTTATGATCCATGGACATGGCATCAAAACTACATTAAGGGGCTTAGGCTAGTTGGTTATATAAAATTAGTTAAGGTATTTTTGGATAGAATAATTCATGTTTGAATCACTTTGAAAATATATTTGGTGTCTGAGGTCTCCTTTTGGCTTAGAAGTGACAACATCCATGTTTTTGGAAAATAAATCACCTATGAGTCCTATGCTATGCTAAACCATACTAGATAGCATGCTACTTTTTATCAATGGAGACCAAGGATCAAATCTCTTTTCTATAGTAAGTGTTGAAGATATATTATTTTGTAGTATTGTAAATATTAGATTAACTACTACAATTTATCTTTATCTAATGTATGTGTCAATGTGCAAGGAGTGTCCAAGGGTTATGTAATAAAGTGTGCAAGTATCAAAGTGTGTAAAATGTGATATGTGAGTTGTGACAATACAAACTGATAAGTGTGTAGTGAAGAGTCATAGATGTTAGGTGTATAATATGCCAGTGAAGAGTCGCATGAGATGTGGAAACATGTAAAGTGAAGAGTCATGATATTTTTATCATATGTAAGAAATTTGAAAGGATGCATCCACCAAATGTTTGAGGAGAGCAATAGTTGAGTATTGAATAGTCATCTTGTAAGATTATATAACGGAGACAAATATCCATGCAAAGTATTGAATTTGGTTGTAATATTTGATGATTTATGAATAATATCGTAAGTTTCTATATTGTGAATTTTTTTTTGTGAGTTATGAATAAGTTTCTATGATTAAAATTTGATTCTTGATATTGGACCTATGATAAAATTTTGTATAATTCCCATTAGTGGTATCAGAGCTACACTCTAGCCATTTGAGATTGTTGTAAGGAAGTTTGAAAATTTTAAGGTTGAATATTAATTAATAAGAGAATAAATGAGGTCATCCAAATTGTGATTGGAACATTTGTGGAGGAAGTTTGATAAATTTAGAGACATTTGAAGTATAGGGTTGAGGTCACCCAAATTGGAGACAATTGATATTCAATGAGGATGAGTATTAAGGTGTTGAGAATATTGGAGACACTTGATATTCAATGAGGATTAGTATTAAGGTGTTGATAAGATTGGAGTCACTTGATATATAGTTAATATGAGTTGGAAGATTAAGATAACAAACTTTGACTCCATGATAGAAGTCAAAGAACGTAAAGAGTGCAAACTATGAGATTTCTATTCATGAGGAGATATAGAATTCTTAAAGTGAAGAGTGTTGACTATGAGACAAGATTCTAAAGTAAAGATATTTTGGAAGAGAATATTCCAATCCAAAGGAGTCTTTGAAAAGTTGAGAAGAATTGCTACTTGTTGGAGAAATAAGGATAAAGCTTACTAAAAGGATATAGTGCAACCTATTCAAAAGCAGGAGGAAGCTTGTGGACTGAGTTGAAGCAAACATAAAAAGAGTAAATTGAAGAAAATGATTGAATTAAATTGGAGCACCTAAAGAATCTTGAAGTGTATACTAAAGAATCTAGCTAGAGCTACGTGTGAATTTGTGGAAAGAAACTTAAGCGATCTAGTGTGGACTACGAAGATGAAGGAATATGAATTTGAGAAGATGGTTGTAACACTTCATAATCACATTAATAGTTTTAATGGAACACATTATTTAATTTACTAACATTTTGGATTAATCCTTATATTTGAAAATAAATACAATGTGTGGACAACATAGACAAAGCACAAATAAAGCATAAATTGGTGCAAAGCGAGGAATTGATGAGAGGTAATTCACTAATGCTTCCTTAAATTTTTATGATTATTGTAGGAGTTATAAATAATTTGAAATATTGAAATTGCGAGATTAATATATTTAAAAAATATTAAAGTTTGGAGG
This sequence comes from Wollemia nobilis, assembly GCA_028583015.1. Classification (NCBI taxonomy): domain Eukaryota; kingdom Viridiplantae; phylum Streptophyta; class Pinopsida; order Araucariales; family Araucariaceae; genus Wollemia; species Wollemia nobilis. Next base: position 538,650 of record JAQPPZ010002555.1, on the reverse strand, counting down.
TAAAAGGAATTAAATTGAAAGGGGATGATCTAGATGCATGGGAGATGTAAGGAAACAAATTATTTAAATTTTGCATTGAAATTTGATTTGAAGTTGGAATTAATTGGAGTAAGGGTGAAATTAATATTTGGAGTAATTGAAGAAATAAATTGAATTGGGAGATATAAAAATACAAATTTAAAATAGATTAATGAATGAATATTGAATGATTGTTATTGTTATTGTTATTGAAGGAATTTGTGAATTTATGAAGTTTGAAATTTGGAAGATATAAGTGGAGATTAAAAATTGAATTTGTGAAATTTGATAATCTGGAAGGTAAAATAAGAATTGAAATTTGATATTTAAAAATTTTTGGAGTTTGATGAAATTTGAAGAGTGAATGATTTGAAGATTGATAAAAAAATTAAAATTTGAAAATTTGTGTGATGAAGGAATTTGAAATCAATTTTGGGAGTTATGAGAAGGAAAATGATAAATTGAAATTAAATCTTAAATCATAGGTTTGAAATTGATATTGTTTGAAGAAATTATTTAATTAAATTTGGGATACATAAGGCATTTTACATCAAAGGAATTAAATTTGTTCAAAATGAATACATCACAAAGATCATACAAATTTAAAGGATCAAATTCTATGAGAAGAAATTTTTAGAATCAAAGATATTGTCAAAGGCATGTGACAAGATCACATGAAATTCATCAAAACATGATAAATGAAGAAGATACATGGTACATATTTTCAAGTTCTAGTCACCATATGACTAAAAAATTACATTGGTTTGATTCATTACAAGTAAAACCAAATAATCTAATGAAAATAACAAATGATAAAATTTACCATGTACAATGAGCCAAAAATATTATACCTAGTTTGTCATATTAATAATTCATTCTAGAAGATGTATTGTGTGTTCTAAGTTTAAAAAATAACCTTATTTTAGTATCTCAATTGGTTGATAAAGCAATAGTTGTGGAATTCAAATACATTTATGGAAACAAAAATGTGCCATTGAAAAATAAAATAAAGTTGAAGCTCTGGGTACCATAAAGAATAAAATAATTGCTCTAGATACAATGGGATTATCATAAGAACCTTTGGATCAAATTGTACCACCAAAACAATACAATATTGAATTATTTGACTTCTCTAAAATATAGGAAACAATGTTTTGGACTAGATAAATACAAGATATCAAGCAAAGTCAACAAGCAAAATCCATGTATAGACACAAGGTAAAAACATAAGATGAATATTGAAGACTAAAAGTCTTCACACCAAATAATGTGATACGAGAGGGTGTTTGAGATACTACATTATTGTAAATATTATATTAGGGAGTGGGATTTATATTTTCCTAATGTATGTGTCAATGTGTAAGGAGTGTCCAAGTTTTAAGTAATAAAGTGTGTCGGTGACAAAGTGTGCAAAGTGTGAGGTATTAGTAATGGTAGTGCAAAGTGTCAAGCGAGTGAGGAGTCACATGATATGTGGTAAGATGTAAAGTGAAGAGTCATGAGAGTTTTATCATATGTAAGGAATGTGAAAGGATGAATCTACCAGATGTTTGGGGAAAGCAATAGCTGAGTATTGAAGAGTCATCTTGTAAGGTTATGTAATAAAGATAAAAATCAATGTAATATATCAAATTCAGTTATAATATATGATGATTTATGAATAATATTGTGAGTTTCTAAATTGTAAAATATTGTTGTGATTTTAATGAATTATCCTGTGATTAATATTTGATCCTTGATATTGGACCTATGAGATAATCTGGAAGAATTCCCAATAGTAAGTTGAAGGACAATGGACTTTGGCCAGTGTGGCAGTAAATATGCCATCTCTTTGCACCACCTAAATAAAAATTTCCCTATATAGCCTAGTCAAACAATAAAAGGATAATAAATATCATTGATCTAGAAAAGTAGAGGTGTTGAAGTGGTAAAATAGGATTGGATAACAATATCAACTTAAAATTTTCCAAGTGGCAGGATAGGATTGTTTTTCACATAGTTAAGGTTTGGGTTTTTTATTTTTATTTTTTTGAGATCCACTAGGGCAAAACTTCTAGAGGCCATAACATTTTCATACATACACATTTTGATCCTAATTGTTTTGAAATTGTATGATTTTTTGAGCTTTATGTATTGGTGGCATTAATTCAAGGACTTGTAGTATTAGGGGTTGGATTATGTAAGATGGAACATCAAGCTCTAGTTACTCATATTAATGGGAAAAACTACAATACTTTGTCAACATAAATGATTGGCCTATTATTAAGTAATAATCTATGGTGCATATTTTAATAAGATAGCAACAACCCTTGATAAAGAAATTCATCACCAAAGAGAAGAAGAAGCTCTTAGAATATTTTCATTATTGATTGAACCAAATTTGTTTTTCCACATCAAAGAGAAAAGTGAACATTTTAAGGTATGATCAAAATTACATAAGTTATTTGGAAAATTTAACACTAAGTCACTTGGAATTAGATATTTCCTCTCTCAAATTAGTTGAGTTTGATAACATTGAGGATTGTATTGCTAGATTTAAGTCATTGAAATTAAATATTGCATCTTTTGGAAAAAATAAAGATCATGCAACATGCATGAAGATTATCCTTGCTAATATCTCTCCTATTTAAATGTTGAACCTCATGGTTTATATGATTTCTATGTTCTTGGAATCTCAAACAATGCTTACTCTATATCAACTTTTTTCTCTCCTAATTCATTTTCAAGTGGTAATGAAGAATTGTGTTGGCACTTCACAAATATAGGCTTATGCAAAGGAATTTAAAACTAAGGAGGCTAATACCCAGGGGCCCGAGGGTAAAGCTAATTCTTCAAAGAAGTCAAATATAATTTATGGATACTATAAGATGGAAGGTCATCCAATGAATATTTTGAAGAACATAAGCTTATACTGATAAGGGGGGTGAACAGTATAAGATAAAAAACTTTACTTTTCAACCCAAATGATAACATCAACAATATCAAACTAGTAAAAATTGCACACATAAACAAACACATGAGAGACATGATTTAACATGGTTCGCCCAATGTGGGCTACTCCATGGAGAAACTATTTCTTATAAATTTTCTCAATAAATCCTTTTTGGAATCAATTCCCTATTACAATGTTTATGGACCTATGTCCAAAGGAGACACCAATCCCCTATAATATAATTTGTGGATCTCTCTCCACAAGAGAAATCTTTCCCATTTTCTCTGGTTTGTGGAACTTGATCCAGGAGAATTCTATCTCCTCAACTGGTTCAATGATCTCTCTTCATAGAAGAACTCTATCTCCTCAGCTGGTTCATGGATATCACTCCATAGTAGACCTCTATCCCCATTGCTCTAGTTTATGGATATATATCCATAGGAGAACTGTATCCCCTCTACTCTACTCAATAGTGATCAATGCTACTCACAAATCTACTCACAAAAACCTACTCAAAATATACCTCTAACCTACCTCAAAAACTGCTCAAAATCTATTTCAAAACCTACTCAAAATTTGTTTCAAAACCTGCTCAAAATTTATCTCTAACTTGTTCCCAAGTCTACCTCAAAACCTGCTCAAAAATCTGCTCTCAAGTCTTCTCAAAACTTACTCATTCACAAAAACAGACAAACCAATACTCAAAATCTTCACATAATTATTCAATCAATGAAGCAGACAAAACTCACTTAAATATTTCCAACAATGCTTACCAAACAATCATTTTCACTCCACCTTATGTTTCACAACATTCATTCCAACAAACACTTCAAACAAAGGATGATGTTCCTATACCTCTTAAATTCTCTTTTGGATATATGTCTTCAAAACCTATCTCACAAATAACCAATCCTTCTTGTGCCACTTCAAGGGTTATATAGCAACAGTCTATTTTAAAACCTCCACATGAATATTCCACCTCAACAAATATTTTACCATACAAAAATCCAATAAAATGCAAAACTACTTTTACACCTTATTACTCCTAGACAAGGAGGAAGATAATAGGAACAAGTGAGCATGCACATTTTTCTTTATTATCTAAAATTTAGACCAAGGATTTCAATGAGGAAAGAGAAGATAAGTTTTGGGTCAAGGAAATGGATGAGGAACTGGATCAAATAGAAAAAAGTGAGACTTGGAAATTGGTCCCATGACAAAAATATAAGAATGTAGTTGGCACTAAATGGGTTTTTAGAAACAAGTTAAATGAAGATAGTCAAGTAATAAAAAATGAAGTAAGATTAGTTTGCAAAGGTTATACACAGGTTGAAGGGATTTATTTTGATGAGACATTTGCTTTGATTGCATAACTTGAGGCCATAAGGATATTCTTAGCTTTCTCAAGATTCAAAAACTTCAAAGTATATCAAATGGATGTTAAATAAGCTTTTCTCAATGGTGTTTTGGAAGAAGAAATTTATTGAGCAACCTGAGGGATTCAACCTAACTAATAAGTTAGATTATGTATGAGATTAAAAATAAGGCACTTTATGGCCTAAAAAAAGCTCCTAGATCATGGTATTCAAGATTGGATAAGTATCTTCAGGAACAGGGTTTTAAGAAAGGAATAGTGGATAATAACTTATACATCAAAACTGAATAAAATGACTTACTAATTGTGGTTATTTATGTGGATGCTATCATTTTTGGAGGTAACAATGATAAGATGTGTCTGAAATTTGCAAATAGAATGCAAAATGAATTTGAAATGTCAATGCTTGGTGAGTTGTTCTTATTTCTTGGACTACAGATTTCACAATTAGAGAAGGGTATATTTATCTCACAAACCAAGTATATAAAAGAGATGTTGAAGAAATTCAAGTTAGAAGATTGCAAACCAGTAAGTATTCCCATGATTATAGGATGCAAGCTGAGTAAAGAAGATGAATCTCCTAAGGTAAATCAAACATTGTATAAATATATGATTGACAACTTACTACATGTCATAGCTACAAGACCAGATATAATGCAGGTAGTGGGATTGATGGCACAATTTCAAGCAACACCAAAGAAAACACATGTAATGGTAGTAAAAAGGATTCTCAGGTATTTAAAAGGGACTATGGATTTTGGACTCTAGTATCCCAAAAGCGATAATTTTCACTCTCATAGAATATACAGATGCATATTGGCCATGCAATATTGATGACAAAAAAAGCAAAAATGGAGGAGCATTCTTCCTTGAATATTTTTTAGTCTCTTGGCTAAACAAGAAATATGCATCAATATCCTTATCCATAACAAAGATAAAATATATTGCAGTGGTTGCTTATTATACATAGGTGTTATGGATGAAGTAAACTTTAAAAGACTTCAAGATAGAGCATGATCATTTTATTTTCATACTATGTGATAATACATGTGCTATAAACATTTTAAAGAATCTAATGATGCACTCTAATACGAAGAATATTTTGATAAAATATCATTTTCTAAGACAACATGTGATGGATAAACAAGTTAGATTGGAATATGTTACTACAAAGGAGCAGATTGCAAATATTTTTGAGTATCTTAGAGGAAAATTGGGAGTATTTTAAATCCCACCCCAAAATTAATCACCTCAAGGATAGGAGGTGGGGAGGGGGCTGAGCTAAGAGTCTTATATTTAGCCCCAAAGGAGTCCCTTTGCCATTGATGTCAAAGAGGGAGAGATTTGAGTTGGGGGGAGAGCATTCAGTTAGGGGGAACAGTTTCTCATGGGGAGCAGAATTGGAAAAAGGAAAAAAAAAGGTTAAAAAAAAGGGTTGCCATCAATGACAAAGGGAGATATTATTGCAAATTTGAGCATGTTTTTTTGTCATTGTTGTCAAAATATTTAATTTCCTATGGAAATATTTGTGAGAATATTCCTCATGGTGGCACATGAGGTATAAAGTAGCAAGAAGAAAGGAATTCCTTTTCATGATGTTTGAGAAGGAATTTATAAGTTTATTTAATTTACCTTGGTGGTTATTTTGCAAAGGTCAAAATATTCCTCATGGTGGCAAGGTTATCCTTAAAGAAAAGGCCCAAAAAGGTTCTTAATATTTAATTTATAATATTTAAATTATTTATATTAAATTATTATAATTAAATATAATAATTAAATTCAAAGTGCAAAACTTTGAATTGCAAAGAGAGCCGACGTCCAAGACATAATAGGGCATGTGAATTTATAGGCTAAGGTTTAGCCTAAGAAAAATGTGTATTTGATTTAATAGTCCTCGAATAATTGCCTTAATCATTAGACGCGGTGGAGGAAACATATAGGAGGTTACGAGATTTTCAAAGTGGTAAGTTTGGTCAAAGGTTGGAAGGGGTGTGTCCCCACTTGAAGTGAGGTTGCTGTCGAGCTGGCAAGCTAGGCTTGCATAGCACATAGAGGGCAGAAGGTGGAGGGTTCAATTCGCACAAAGGCCCTTTTAGCTTGCATGGTCAATTTTTTTTAGCATCGATGATAAAGGAAAAAAATAAGATTGTGCTCCTTTGGTTTTGTGCAGGTTATCTAGCCCACGCTAGCCATGGATACAGAGTGATGCCAACAAGCAGTGCGGGTTTGACTCCCTACGGTAGATGGTAGTAAAGGAATTATTTTTTGTTAGAATTACTTTATGCCCTAAAGTCTAAAGTTGCCAAGGTATGTGCTATGCTAGGGAGATATAAGGAGTTTTGCATTAATTTTATTTTTGCAATAAAAGGGTTATGAAATGATTTCTTTTTATGATTATGGATTGTTGTAGACATTTATATTTTTGTAGACTAGCCCAAACTGCCGAACTCGTTTCAACCATATCTCACTCATCCGGACTCGGATTGAGATAAAATTTTGAGAGTAGATGCCTGAAAAACCCTAGAATATCTCCACCAATTTTAATATCATTTCGAGCAACACAAATCCTATAATATCCCTATGTGTGAACATGATATTTGGAAAGCGTCTATGCAAGGATTTCAAATGGGTTGAATGCAAGCAGCTCCAGAGGTTGGTTTTTATGGCCTTTGAGCCCTAGCGACCAATATTTTTGTGGTTTATGTTCAATATTTTAGCAATAAATATTGTAGGGGATCCAAGTGGGTTAGAAATTTATCTTTTAAAAAATCATACTATGAACTTGAGTGACAACGGCTTCCAATTTGCTACACAAAAGAAAAGTGAAAACCATACATTTCCACGATGTCTAGGGCAAGGATTAAAGAGATCACGAAACAAGTTTCAAGCAGTTGATCAAAAAATGGCTCATATCTCAAGTGAATCTGGTTCTAAGGTGCACCCACAAAATAATTCTACTGTGAAAACCCCTGTCAAGGGTAAGAATTTCAAAGACTCAATCCCAAAAATGAATTTTAGGGATGCCCTTCATGGTGGACAACCTCAGCCCAATGCTAATATCAATCTTAGGGCTTCCCATAAACCTCTAAGAATACCTAAGATTGATCCAAAGAAAATAGATTTAGGATGTCTTAAAGCAGCTAATGTAAATCCTATTGTTAAGCTTGATATGGGTAACCTTCAGACTGGCATTGAAGATTTGGAAAAAGAGGACTAATTTGTCGGTTCATGGGTTTTCGTCTGATTCTATCTGTTTTCAAATTTTGGGCTACAAAAAGCTAGAAAACTAAAGGTGAGTTACAAATCTCTATTTACCCAAATGGTTATTTTCTTGTATTATTTTCTAATAATGAAGATAGAGAGAAAATTTTTCAAGGGGGTCCTTGGTTTTTGGAAGGGCAGGGCTTTTCATGAAGCCCTGGCATACTAAATTTAAAGCCGAAGAAGATATGCCTTCTATAGATCCCGTGTGGGTTAGACTCTTTGGCATCCCTATTGAATTTTGGAAACTCTTTAGGAACTTTTATGATGACTGATGATTGTACTCAAAATTTTGAACATATTATTTATGATCGAATTTGTGTTTTAATGGATTTTGACAAACCCCTACCTAAAAAGATCACATTACAATTTTGGGAAGACGCTTGGGAGCAAGTAGTGGACTATGAGAACATTCCTTTTCATTGTATAATTTACCATGAATATGGTCATTTGGTCAGTGCTTGCCCAAATAAAATTCTTGATCAAAAGAAAGAATATATAAACTCAACAGGTTTCCAAATACCTAAGAAGAAGAACACTAAAAAAAAACTAGTTATGAAGGATCAATCAAAGTCATCTACTAATATGTTTGAAATCCTTTCCACAAATGATGTCCCAAGTGAGGAAGAGGAAATAATGGAAACTGAAATCTTAGAAACACAATTTAAATATGAAGGGAATAACTTAGAGACAAACCAACAAATCAAAGGTTTTCAACAAAAAAAAAAAGAGAAAATTTACACAAGAAAAACAATCTTTCAAATGTCAAAAATTCAAATAATGCAGGTCCCAATATAGACTCTATTGAACCATCTAGTAAAATTTTTTCTATGTACGAGCATTATTCAAGGTTAGAAGCCATCTTAGATTCAATTGGAATAAGTCAAGAAATAGAGAAAAAAAATTGAAGATGGATTCTAATCAAAAAGCAGGTCGCAAGACCAATCAATATCATATGGTAAAAGAAGGTGAAAATCTTGTAGAGGAAGGTAATATTAATGCCCTTCCCAATTTTTTTAGCCTTGGTATTAATGAATATCATCACTTGTAATATTAGAGGACTCAAAGGGAGTGTTTCAAAACAAAATGAAATTAGAAGAATGATTCATATAAATCATACACATCTTGTTTTCCTTCAAGAAACAAAGATGTCAATGGAGGATATGGACTCAATTGCCAGTAAAATTTGGCCAGTTGGAAAAGTGGTTTCCCTCAGTTCCCAAGGGACTTCGGGTGGCATTGCTTGTCTTTGGGACCCAAAAGAGGTAGTTATTCACCATATGGTTGGAAGTTGGGGTTTTTTGGGTATAGCTATTCAAGTAGACATTCCAACCAGATTATGCTCTGCATTACTGTTTATGCTCTGAATTCTTTGGAGGAAAAAAGAAGATAGTGGAAGGATATTACTCATATTATCTCTCATTTTCCTAAATCTTGGATCTTGATCGGAGGAGATTTCAATACCATCTTCTCTCTGGATGATAAAAGGGGGGTAAATATAGATTTGGACAAAAACATTGACCTCATGAGCAAATATATTGCAAACCCCCATCTTGTGGATATCCAACTAGATAATGGCCTTATGACTTGGTCTAACAGAAGGTAAGGCTTAGCTTGTATAATGGAGAGATTGGATAGGTTTTTGATCTCTAAAAATTTCTTAATCCATGGTCACATTCCTAAAGTGAAGACTCTTAATAATGCTAGTTTGGATCATTGGCCAGTCATGGTGGAAATGTGGAAAACCAATGTGAGTTTCTCTCCTTTTTGTTTTTAATTAATGTGGCTTAGAGACATTTCATTCAGACCTCATGTGTAACAATGGTGGAAGGAAGGTAAACCTAGGCATGGGACTAAGATATTATGTTTTGCCAAAAGACTACAATACATTAAATCCAAAATTAATATTTGGAACTGAAAAGAGTTTCGGGTTCATAAAAAAAAAACATGAAGTTATTTCTCATCTTGAAAATTTGAATAAGAAAATCTGTTTATATGGCCTCACAGAGAAGAAATTAAACTCACAACTCAGTTAGAGGAATGGGAAAAAGGAGAAGAAATCTTATGGAAGCAAAAATATATAATTCAATGGCTCAAAGAATGAGATTGAAACACAAATTTCTTCCACAAATATTTTCTAGCTCAAAGATATCACAACTTTATTTCTTCCTTAAAATCATAGTTTGGAGATGTTGTTTATACTTGGGATGGCATGAAATCTATTGTTGTTGATTACTTTTCCAATATTTTTGTTGCTACTCCTCTTGACTCAGCTTAAAAACAAAATTTTATTCAAGCAATCCCTTCTCTTATCACTTCTGAGGACAACTCTATTTTTACTGCTCTTGTTACTATCAATGAGCTTCAACAAGTAGTTTTTAAAATGCAAAAGGGGAAAACCCCAGGTCCTAATGATTTTCCCATTGAGTTCTACCAAGAGTTCTGGGATATCCTTCATGTTGATTTATTAGAGGTGGTGGAAGAAGCCAGGAAAGCCAAAGAAATTTTGAAGGTTATCAATAAAAATTATATTAATCTTGTTCCAAAATCTCAAGAGGTTGATCATATCTCAGCTTTTAGACCTATTGCTTTATGTAATGTTCTTCTCAAAATCATTACTAAAATCATGGCAGAAAGGTTGAAGCCTCTTTTGCATAACATTATTTCCCCATAGCAAGTGGGTTATGTGGAAGGACGTCAAATAGTAGATGAGATAGTTCTTGCTCAGGAAGCCATCCATTCCATTGATATGCAAAATTCTCCTTCCATTTTCATTCGGTTAGACTTATCCAAAGCTTATGATAGAGTGGATTGGCACTTATCAAATTTTTGAGGCAATTTGGTTTCTCTAAGGATTGGATGGATTGGATTATGGGATGTATCTCTTCAGTTTCCTACTTAGTTCTTATCAATGGCATGACTTCTCAATCATTCCCATATTCTAGAGGTATTAGGCAAGGTGACCTACTATCCCCTTATTTATTCATAATTCTTACTGAATGTGCGGGTATGACTATAACAAAAAAGAGGGAAAACAAAACCCTTGAGGGAGTTACCATTGCTCATGGAGCTAGACCTATCTCTCATCTTCAATTTGTGGATGACTCTACTCTTTTAGGTAAAGCTACAATTAAGGAAGCTTCTAATATTAAGAAAATCATTAGCTATTTTTCTAAGGCTATCGGGCAGTTGATCAATGAAGACAAATCTAAAGTTATTTTCTTTCACTGCTCTGCTAGATAGGAATCCATGGTCTTGGATAAATTAAGATATAAGAAGACTTCTCTTCTAATCACTTATTTAGGTATTCCCATAAATATTCAAAGGCATAAAAATAAAGATTGGAATTGGTTGTTGGACAAAGTCAAGAAGAAAATTGGAAAGTGGACCAACAAGTGGCTTTCTTCTGGGGGTAGAGTCACCTTGGTAAAATCAGTCCTTCAAGCTATTCCTATTTATGTTTCTTCCATTTTGAATATCCCAAAGGTTGTTCTTCAAGAATTGGATCAAATAAGTCATCATTTCCTTTGGAGTGGTACTAAGGAGAAAAGAAAATGGGCCTTGGTGAAATGGCATACTTTATGTCTTCCTAAGAGTGAAGGGGGGTTAGGATTCCGGTCTTCTATTAATAACAACAAAGATTTAGCTGATAAATTATATTGGAGGATATTGCATAACCCCAATGCTCTTTGGGCCAATAATCTCCATGCTAAATATGTTGAGAACAAAAGTCCTAAAGACCTTGTTCGCTATCAACTTCCTACAAAAGGTTCTCCCATTTTAGCAGTTCTTAAGACTGGTGAGGATTTGATAAAGAAAAAATCATTTTGGATCATTCATAATTGTCAATAGGTAAATTTTTGGATAGATTCTTAGGATGGTCACAAACCTTTGATAACTTAGATTCTTGATTGGAGGCCTTGAATGGAGGAGCTTCACCGAGATAATTGGATAAATGTGGCTAATTACTGTCGGTACCATACTGGTAATTCAAAGGTTGGTAGATATTGGATCCCTATTGAGGACTGGCCTATTCAAATCCTAGAAAGGCAAAGACAAGATATCCAAGGCATCCTTCATATGATATCCCTCTCTTGGTCCCATGAAAAAGATTGTTTTGGATGGAACAACACTACTAAGGTTATGTCTTTGTAGTGTTCTGTTGTTTTTGTCTTGTTTTTGTTTTGTTATGTGGTTCTTGTGTTTTTCTATGTGGTTTGTTTTGTGGTTTCTTTTATCTTATTGTGCGTGTTTGGTTGTGCTTTTGTTTTTGACACACTCAAGGAGCATGTTTTTTATTTTATTTTATTATTTTTGTTGTTATTTACTTATTTTTAAATTTGTTTTGTGTGTTTGTTTGCTCCTTGAGTATCTCAAAGGTGGTAGGCCAGGTACGAGTCCTGGGTGTTTTTGGTGGAATGGATACCCCTACCTCCTTGGGTCATACCCGAAAGTGGCATCCCTTTTGGGATGTTTTCCACAATTAAAAAAAAAAAAATGATTTCTTTTTCTTAAGCAAAAATTAAGGTGGTTTATTTGCTAATGCATTGAGGTAAAATTGAAGGGGTTATTTATGTACCTTTTGGAAATGCATTAATGACAAGTAGGAGATATAAGGTGTAAATGAAATATTTTGCTTATGTAATTGGTAAACTTTGTTAATGAAATTTTTCTTGCAAAGTTAGGAGTAATAAGGTGTAAAAGTGGTTTTGCATTTTATTGGATTTTTATATGGTAAAATATTTGTTGAGGTGGAATATTCATGTGGAGGTTTTGAAATAGATTGTTGCTATCTAACCCTTGAAGTGGCACAAGAAGAATTAGTTATCTGTGAGATAGGTTTTGAAGACATATATCCAAAAGGACATTTAAGAGGTATGGGCACATCATCCTTTGTTTGAAGTGTTGGAATGAATGTTGTGAAACATAAGGTGGAATTAAAGGGATTGTTTTATAAGCATTGTTGCAAATATTTAAGTGATTTTTGTGTGCTTTATTGATTGAATAATTATGTGAATATTTTGAGTATTGGTTTGAGTGTGTTTGTGAATGAGCAAGTTTTGAGAAGACTTGAAAGCATATTTTTTAGCAGATTTTGAGGCAGACTTGGGAACAGGTTAGAGATAGATTTTGAGTAGGTTTTGAGATAGATTTTGATCAGGTTTTGAGATAGATTTTGAGCAGGTTTTGAGGTAGGTTATAGGTAGATTTTGAGCAAGTTTTTGTGAGCAGTGTTGATTAGTGTTGAGAAGAGCAGATGGGATAGAGTTATCCTATGGAGAGAGATTCACAAACTAGAGAAGTGGGGATAGAGGTCTCTTATGGAGTGAGATCCACAAACCAACTGGAGAGAGATTTATCTTGTGGAGAGAAATCTATGAACCAGTGAAGAGATAGAATTCTCCTAGATCAAGTTACACAAACCAAAGAAAATGGAAAAGAGTTTTCCTGTGAATAGAGATACACAAATCATATTATAGGGGATTGGTGTCTTCATTGCACAGAGGTCCATAAACAGTGTAATAGGGAATTGATTCCCAAAATGATTTATTGAGAAAATTTATAAGGAATATTTTCTTTGTGGAGTAGCCCATATTGGGTGAACCACGTTAAATCATGTCTCTCATGTGTGTATTGATGTGTGCAATGTTTACTTCTTTGATATTGTTGATGTTATCATTTGGATTAAAAAGTACAAAGTTTTATCTTATATTTTTCAACCCCCTCTTAGTATAAGCTTATGTTCTTCAATTGGTATCAGAGCGGATTCCTTCATGAAAAGCCTAAAAACATGAAGGAAGATCCCACAAGAACATACATGACCTCATAAAATGGAGAAGAGGTCATGATTGACATAAAAGAGGAATTCTACTGCTCTTAGAAACTTGGAAAAGGTTAGAAAGAAGAACTTAAGTTTTAAGGATCAAATTAAAGAGGATGAGGAACCAAAGATGGAACTTCTACAAAATCTCATAGAACTCAAGGTAAAAGTTGAAGAGGGAAAGAAAATTGAATAGGATATGACATACCCTATTAAAGGAAAGAGGTAGAATGTGAAATATTGGAATAAGAAATTATCTCTCAAAGGAAGGAAGTTGAAAATACTAAGGGTAAATTACAACAAGACATAAAGTTAGGAAAACAAAAAGAGGGGTCAAGCTCTCAAGTAACAAAGACATCAAATGAAGAAGATTCTATCACTTATGCTAATGCAATAAAAGGAAAAGGTATCAGGAAAGAATAGGACAAAGAAGATCCATGGATAAAATCCAATTACAGGAACAATAAAAAAAGAAGCACACGACCATATTATTCAAGGTACTTCAATAGGTTACAAACTCTCTTCCATGGATATTGTTTTCATGTAAAAAAATATGGTCATAGAGCTATACATTGCACTTTTTATGTAAAAGATAATGTTGATAGAGATTTCAATTGTTTTGCACCTCTTATGAATGAAAATATCATATGTTACAAATGCAATAATTTTGGGTACAAGGCCAAATGGTGTAAAATGGTATTTCTAGAATTGAGCAAAAAGAATACAACTTATAGTGGTTGTTCTAGTCAATGTTAGTACAAACAACTCTTCATGTACAAGATAAGGGAAAACAATGGTTCCTTGATAGTGGTTGTTCTAGTCATATGACAGGAGACAAGAGTAAATTTATTTTATTAAAATAAATCAATGGAGGATTAGTAAAATTTGGTGACAATGGTTTAACAAAAATATGTAGATTAGTAAAGTTAAATGAATATGGTCAAGTAGTCAAAAATAAAGAAATATTAGTATGCAAAGGTTATGCACAGGTTGAAGGGATTGATTTTTATGAGACATTTGCTTTGATTTCATAACTAGAGGCCATAAGGATATTTTTAGTTTTCTCAAGATTCAAAAAATTCAAAGTATATCAAATGGATGTTAAATCAGTTTTTTCTCAATGGTGTCTTGGAAGAAGAGATTTACATTGAGCAACCTGAGGGATTTAACCTAACTAATAAGTTAGATTATGTATGTAGATTAAATAAGGCAATTTATGGACTAAAGAAAGCTCCTAAAGCTTGGTATTCAAGATTGGATAAGTATCTTCAGGAATAGGGTTTCAAGAAAGGAATAGTGGACGATAACTTATACATCAAAACTGAATAAAATGACTTACTAATTGTGGTTGTTTATGTGGATGATATCATTTTTGGAGGAAAAAATGATAAGATGTGTCAAAAATTTTCAAAGAGCATGTAGAATGAATTTGAAATATCAATGCTTGGTGAGTTGTCCTTATTTATTGGACTACAAATTTCACAATTAGAGAAAGGTGTATTTCTCTCACAAACCAAGTATATAAAAGATATGCTAAATAAATTCAAGTTAGAAGATTGAAAACCAGTAAGTACTCCCATGATTATAGGATGCAAGCTGAGTAAAGAAGATGAATCTCCTGAGGAAAATTAGGCATTATATAAATCTATGATTGGCAGTTTACTATATATCACAACTATGAGACCAGATATAATGCAAGCAGTGGGACTGGTGGCACAATTTCAAGCAGCACCAAAGGAAACACATGTAATGGTAATAAAGAGGATTCTCAGGTATTTAAAAGGGACTATGGATTTAAACTATGGTATCCTAAAAGCAATAATTTCACTCTCATAGCATATACATATACATATTAGGCAGGCAATATTGATGACAGAAAAAGCAAAAATGGAGGAGCATTATTCCTTGGATATTTTTTAGTCTCTTAGCTAAGCAAGAAATAGACATCAATATCCTTATCCACATAAAAGGCATAATATATTGTAGTGGTTGCATATTATACACGTGTTATAAATGAAGCAAACTTTAAAAGACTTCAAGATAGAGCATGATCATCCTATTTCCATACTATGTGATAATACAAGTGCTATAAATATTTTTAAGAATCTAGTGATGCACTCTAGGACCAAGCACATTCTGATCAAATATCATTTTCTAAGAGAACATGTGATGTATAAGCAAGTCAAATTGGAATATGTTACTACAAAGGAGCAAATTGCAGATATTTTTACTAAGCCACTTCCAAAAGAGACTTTTGAGTATCTTAGAGGAAAATTGGGAGTAGTTTTACTCCCACCCCAAAATTAATCACCTGATAGGAGGTGGGGAGGGGGTTGAGTTGAGAGTCTTATATTTATCCCCAAAGGATTCCTTTGCCATTGATGTCAAAGGGGGAGAGATTTGAGTTAGGGGGAGAACATTCATGTAAGGGAAATAGTTTCTCAAGAGGAGCAAAATTTGAAAAATAAAAAATAATGGTTAAAAAGGGTTGCCATCAATGACAAAGGGGAAGATTGTTGGAAATTTGAGCATGTTTTGTTGTCATTGATGTCAAAAGGTTTAATGTCCTATGGAAATATTTGTGAAAATATTCCTTATGGTGGCACATGAGGTATAAAGCAACAAGAAGAAAGGAATTCCTTTTCATGATGTTTTGGATGGAATTTATAAGTTTATTTAATTTACCTTGTAATTTTGTAAAGGTCAAAATATTCCTTATGGTGGTAATGTTATCCTTAAATAATTTACCTTGGTGGCAATTTTACAAAGGATAAAATATTCATTAATTGTGGTAAGGTTATCCTTAAAGAAAAGTTCCAAAAATGTTCTTAATATTTAAATTATAATATTTAAATCCTTTGAATTTAAATTATTGTAATTAAATATAATAATTAAATTCGAAGCACCAAAATTTGAATTGCAAAGAGAACCAACGCCCAATGCATAAGAGGGTTTGCACATTTATAGGCTAAGGTTTAGCCTAAGAAAAATGTGTATTTGATTTAATAGTCCTTGAATTAATTGCCTTGCTCGTTCAATGTGGTGGAGGAAACAAATAGGAGATTGTACAATTTTCAAAGCAGTATGTTTGGTCAAAGGTTGGAAGGGGTCTATCCCCAATTGAAGTGAGGTGGCAGACGAGCTAGTAAGCTAGGCTTGCACAGCACATAGAGGGTAGAAGGTGTAGGGTTCAATTCACACAAAGGCCCTTTTATCTTACACGGTAAATTTGTTTTAGAATCGATGATAAAGGATAAAAAGGAGATCATGCTCCTTTAGTTTCATGCAGGTTGTTTGGCCCACGCGATGGCCTAGTCGTGGATACAGAGTGGGGCCAACAAGCAGTGCAAGTTCGACTTCCTATGTTAGGTGGTAGAAAAGGAATTAATTTTTGTTAAAATTAATTTATGCCCTAAGGTCTAAAGTTGCTAAGGTATGTGCTAAGCTAAGGAGATATAAGGATTTTTGCATTAAATTTATTTTTGCAATAAAAGGGTTATGAAATGATTTCATTTTTTTAAGCAAAAATTAAGGTGGTTTATTTTCTAATGCATTGAGGTAAAATTGAAGGGGTGATTTATGTACCTTTTGGAAATGCATTAATGACGAGTGGGAGATATAAGGTGTAAATGAAATATTTTTCTTATGTAATTGGTAAACTTTGTTAATGAAATTTTGCTTTCAAAGTTAGGAGTAATAAGGTGTAAAAGTGGTTTTATATTTTATTATATTTTTTTATGGTAACATATTTGTTGAGGTGGAATATTCATGTGGAGGTTTTGAAATAGACTATTGCTATCTAACCCTTGAAGTGGCACAATAAGGATTGGTTATTTGTGAGACATGTTTTGAAGACATATATCCAAAAGGGAACTTAAGAGGTATGGACACATCATCCTTTGTTTGAAGTGTTTGTTGGAATGAATGTTATGAAACATAAGATGGAGTGAAAAGGATTATTTGATAAGCATTGTTGCAAATATTTAAGTGATTTTTGTGTGCTTCATTGATTGAATAATTATGTGAAGATTTTGAGTATTGGTTTGAGTGTGTTTGCGAATGAGAATTTTTTAGAACACTTGAGAGTAAATTTTTGAGCAAGTTTTCAGGAAAACTTGGGAATAGGTTAGAGATAGATTTTGAGCAGGTTTTGATATAGATTTTGAGCAGGTGTTGATGCAGGTTAGAGGTAAATTTAAAACTAATTTCTGTGAGTAAATTTGTGAGGAGTGTTGATAAGTGTTGAGCAGAGTAGAGGTAATAGAGTTCTCCTATGGAAAAATATCCACAAACCAAAGTAGTGGGGATAGAGGTCTCTTGTGGAGTGAGATCCACAAACCAGCTAGGGAGATAGAGTTCTTCTATGGGGAGAGATCCACAAACCAGTTGAGGAGATATTTGGATCAACTTCCACAAACCAAAGTAAAGGGGAAAGAGTTCTCCTATGGAGAGAGATCCATAAATCAAAGTATAGGAGTTGGGTTTCTCCTTTGGACAAAGATCCATAAACACTGTTATAGGGAATTGATTCCCAAAATTATTTATTGAGAAAAATTATAAGGAATATTTTATCTGTGGAGTATCCCACATTGGGTGAACCACATTAAATCATGTCTCTCATGTGTGTTGAT
Source organism: Wollemia nobilis (assembly GCA_028583015.1). Classification (NCBI taxonomy): domain Eukaryota; kingdom Viridiplantae; phylum Streptophyta; class Pinopsida; order Araucariales; family Araucariaceae; genus Wollemia; species Wollemia nobilis. Next base: position 520,612 of record JAQPPZ010002555.1, on the reverse strand, counting down.
ATGTGCAATATTTAATACTTTTATATTGTTGATGTTATCATTTGGATTGAAAAGTAAAAAGTTTTATCTTATATTATTCATCCCCCATCTCAATATAAGCTTATGTTCTTCAATTTGTATCAGAGTGGGTTCCTTCATGAAAAGCATAACAGCTTGGAGGACGATCCCACAAGAACATACATGACCTCAAAAAATCGATAAGAGGCCATGATTGACATAAAAGAGAAATTATTTCCTACTCTTAGAAACTTGGAAAAGGTTAGAAATAAGAATTCAATTTTGAATGATCAAATTCAAGAGGATGAGGAAGCAAATATGGAACTTTTATACAATCTCATGGAACTCAAGGTAAAAGTTTAAGAGGGAAAGGAAATTGAATAGGATATGATAGAAATGTTAAATATAAGAGAGGTAGAATGTGAAATATTGGAATAAAAAATTGTCTCTCTAAGGAAGTTCAAAAGACTAAGGGTAAATTACAACAATACATAAATTTAGGGAAATAGAAAGAGGATTCAAGATCTCAAGTAACAAATACATGAAACGAAGAAGATTCTATGGCTTATGCTAATGCACTAAAAGGAAAAGGCATCAGGAAAGAAGGGGGTAAAGAATGTCCATGGATAAAATTCAATTACAGGAACAAAAAAAGAAGCACATGACCTTATTATTCAAGGTACTCCAACTAGTTACAAAATATTTTCCATGGATATTGTTTTTCATGTAACAAATATGGTCATAGAGTTGTACATTGCACTAGTTATGTGAGAGATAATGTTGATAGAAATTTCAATTCTTTTGCACCTCTTATGAATGACAATATTATATGTTACAAATGCAATAATTTTGGGCACAAGGCCAAATGGTGTAAAACAATATTTCCTAAATTGAGAAAAAACAATACAATTTCAACAATTAGGATAGAGAGAAAAGTGATGAGTCCCAAAATTGCCTATATTTTTGTATGAGTCTTAGTAGATATTATGCGATGATATATTAGGAATTGTATGTTTTTATCAATGATTATGTATTTATTTAATGATATTATGCCTATTATATGATTTGTGTGTTTTAGTGTGTTTCTATGGAGCTATTGTTGATTTTGTCAAATTTAATCAGTCGAGGTCTTTTTCATGGACCTGGCACTTTGTTTACTATGGAACTGATGCATAATGGATAGGCACCTTCTTCTACCAGGAAGGCACCAGAAGAAGGAAGGTGCCTTCCCCTTCCAGGAAGGTGCCAATTGAAGATAGGCACCTTCCTCTTCCAGGAAGGCGCTAATAGAAGGTAGGCATCTTCCACAAAGGAAGGCACCTCTATTTTTACACATTGACCACATCAAACATGATGCGGACAATAATAAATGGTGCAATTACAACTCCATGCCACATAAGATATTTGCGAGAGTTGTGCCACCCATGCCAAGTGAATCTTGAGCCAATTATAGAACACGCCAATATTAGGAATAAAGCTAGTTTTTGGTAGACGATGGCTGAAGCTTACCAGATTGCCATCGTTGAGCCTGAAATAGACCGATGGTTGTAATCGAGTTATAAAAAAATACCTATGAGTGTGCTATATAAACACACACAGACCTCTCTGAAGGGATAGAATATAGAATATAGAATATGGAACATATAGCAATTGTATAGAAGATATAGAATACATATTGTAATCCTTTGATTGCATAATAAAGTCTATAAGTTCCTAAAGCGTGTTCATGTTGGGAGGGATCTGCTGGAGCTTGGGCCCACTCCAAGACAGTATTCTTCCCCTTATTTTCTATGCTTTGTAGATTTTATTCTTTCATAGTTTCATTTCTTGTATTTATGTTTTATTATTGTAGTAGGTCTGATTATTTCTTAGATGCACGTATGAATGCTTTCTTTCTAAAGATTTAATTGTTCATACACATTTTATTGAGGAGTGCATGAGATATTGACAACCTTTTGAACACCCCCCAATAGTAGAGTTAGGACTCATCTCAAGGTGGTATTGTGAATGATCCTGTAAGAGATCCTTCGAAAGTTTATGAATCCCTAGTTGATAATTAATGATCGGGCAAGTGACAAAATAGATAGAAAGTTAACCTTGTTTGGCCCACAAAATTTTGGTGCCATTGTTAGGGAAGCATCTTTTAGATCCATTCCAATACCCAAAACCTTCTACCTAAATTTGTATGAGTTCTTCGAGAAGAAGAGGACCTGACGATCGATTCATAAAACAAAGCTCTTTAGAACTAGAGTCGCCTGACTCACAACCAACAATCCATTGGAGCGAGGATCAACACTTTGAATGAAGTGCTTTCTCATGCCATCTACTTGGGGAAGAATGAACAGTTATGAACTCATTATTTAAAATAACACCCCTAGAAGAAGCCTTGTAGAAATTTGTGCAAGATTAGACAATAACTCCAGATAATATTAGCGCTTTGACTCTAAATGTTTTAAGCGACCATAATGCCATAAGTGTTGCATTTAAGACCACATTTCCTAAAAAAATGGCTGACACAGAAGAACATCTAGATTTAACTTCCCTATTGACGAAGGAGTAGGAGACACCAAGATGAAAAACATATCCCCTGCTCATCTCCCTACCTTCATAGGATACCGGACCGAAGAACTTGACCTATTCTTATTCAAGTTTGATATTTTGTGCCAATCTGTGGATTATAAATTAGATACGTAGAAGTTGAAACTCTTCCATTCTAAACTAGACGATGCAGCTCTACAATGGTTCATCGGTCTGGGAGAAAAGCACATAGTGACATGGGATCAAATGAAGAAGCTCTTTCAAGAGCAATACCAAGATTTTGGGAGAGCAAGAGATTCCAAAGAAGTCCTGAGCATGATGCAAAAATAGGCTGAGTCTCTCGAGGAGTACTGGGAGAGATTTAATTTTAATCTTCAATGATCTCCCCATGCAAAGCTGTCCTATAAGTCCCTCAAAAGCATCATCTTGAGGGGACTTAATAATGAATCATTAGAGGCTCTTAATATTATTTTTGGAGGCAATGTCTACCAGCATGATATGGAAGATATCCAACAACTCTACCAAAATTACTCAAGAAGAAGAGGCAAGACCACTTCCAGAAGCATCAAAGTGACTACTTCGGTGACAAAGACAGAACTTGGCAATATGCTAGAAGATATGAAAAGTGAGATGCTCTCTTCTCTAGCATTGCATATGGACACATTGTTGTTAGAGAAGAAGAAACAAGAGAATGAGGTAGCATTAACCTATTTTTTCCCAAAATTCAGAGGAAATCATGCAAAGAATGCATACCCGAAGAACAATATTAGAGTATGCATAGTATGCAAACTGAATTATAAGATTTGATTGTGCCCAAAGTTGCCTAGTAACCAGGAGGAGGCTGAGACGTCGAAAGCCTATTTCATAGGTAACCTAAAGAGTTGGCCACAACCCCTTGTGGGGAGTATGCCAGCTGGAATGTCACAATACGGAGGAATGCCATACATGCCATAAGGTCCACCTCAACCGTCCAACATGGGATGGTGGGGGCCATCACCTTGGTCCAACACACCCCCAAGAGCAGCATTCATAAATTTGCAACCCTAGATGCAGTACCAATATACGAGAAAATAATTGAGAGGCCACACACCATGGAATATGGCCCCATAGAATGTAGCGCTAGCTCAACCTCATCAAAACTTGTCAGCTCTACCAGCAGTGAGACCTGCGTAGCTACCAGCACAACCGATGGCTAATCCAAACAACAAAGTAAATCAGTCGACATACAATGTCAAATATAAGATGTATCCTATGTATAATATTTAGCTTAGGTCAGGTAGGCAGTTAGGAGTAGAAACACCTCCACTGGTAGAAGAGGAGGAAGAATAAGAAGAAACACCTCTTGTGGAAGAGGTGATAGAGGAAATAACTAAGAGAGCAAAGGATCCATTCCCTTATCGGTTGCAAGAAAAGAAGAAACAAAAATATCTAGAGTTTGATATCCTATCGAGTCTGAAGAACCTCACAGTGACGATACCACTATTTCAATCCATTCGAGATGTTCCAATATACAACAAGGCAATAAGAGAAATGTGCTTGAGGAAGCCAGGGTAGAAATCAACCCAGACTATCAATGTCATGGGTAAATTAGCAGACTTGATGATGGGCAAGATATGTCATCCCAAGTATGCGAATCCAGATAGTCCAGTATTGACTATAAAAATCAAAGGGCATTCCTTGTTTAATACGTTGGTTGATCTTGGAGCAGCCATCAATGTAATGCCTCAAGAAACCATACAGAGGTTATAACTCACGAACCTAAGACTCACCATGACAGTGCTGCAATTAGTGACCAATCGATAGTAGCACCAGAGGGAATGCTAGAGGATGTAACGGTGATAGTTAGCACATGGGAATACCCAGTCAATTTCCTGGTCTTACAGTCCAAGACTAGGTTGGGTGGCTATCCACTCATTTTGGGGAGACCATGGTTGGCAATAGTCGATGCCTACATCAGCTATCGGGATGGGCTGATGACCATATTCGATGGAAAAAATGTCAAGAGATTGACCATTTCGCCCCTATGTAATCTGTCAACCCATTGGGAGAAGCTACGTTACCCAGGCATAATTATCAAGAGCTATCCATAATCCATCCAGTAATGGCGTTAGATGAGTTAGCAGAGGAATAATATGAGGACAGGGCTATTGTAGAATTCCTCCATGGAGAGTCCTCTACCAGCATACTTGGATCACCATTGGCTAGTGCTCATGATCATCACGTCTAGCAGATAACTATTGGGCCAAGAAGGATTTTGAATATCAGCAGTGGGTTAACTCCTGCATAACTGGAAAAAGTAGAACTCCTGGTAAGACACCAGCAGACATTTGCATGGGACTACTCGGACATGAAGGGTATTCACCCAAAAATCTACACTCATAGAATATACCTTGATGACCAAGCGACTCTTAGCAGGAAACCACAAAGGAGAATGAACTCGGTAATGAAGGACATTGTCAAAATAGATTTACAAAAACTCTTGGCTATCGGATTCATCTATCCAATATCTGACAGTGAGTGGGTGTCACCACTTGTGGTAGTCCCTAAGAAAAATGGGAAATCATGAATCTACATGGACTATAGAGCGCTAAATAAAGCAACTAAGAAAGACCACTTCCCACTCCCATTCGTTGATCAAGTCTTGGACACACTTTCAAGATAAAAGTACTTCTCCTTCCTGGATGGGTTCAGTGGATACAATCAGATCTATATAGGAGGAGAGGATTAGGATAAAAAAGCATTCACCTACCCATGGGGAATGTTTGCTTACCAGGTATTACCATTTAGGTTATGCAACACACCAGCCACCTTTCAAAGGGTGGTTCTTAGCATATTTTTGGACATGATAGGAGAAGCGGTCGAAGTATACATGGATGACTTCACCATTTATGGAGAGACCTTTGAAGAAGCAATGCTAAACCTAGAGAAAGTTCTTGAAAGAAGCGAGGAGAAAAATCTATCCCTGAGCAATGAAAAATGCTTCATGATGATGCAAGAAGGCATCGTGCTAGGACACCATATCTCTGTAGTAGGGCTAAAAGTTGATAGAAGGAATATTGAGGTCATCAAAGACCTACCTAGTCCCAGGATGTAGAAATAAGTGAGGAGCTTCCTCAAATATACCAAGTACTACCGACGATTTGTCGTCGATTTTAGCAAGATTGCAAAAGCACTGCACACTCTATTGTCTAAGGACGTAGAGTTCAACTGGACTAAAGACTGCAAAGAAGCTTTTCAATTGCTTAAGGATAAGTTTATAACTACACCAGTTTTAAGAGGACCATATTGGGCCATACCCTTCCACATTTATTGTGATGCATCCAATAATGCGATTGGATCGATCTTGGGACAAAAATATGGCAAAGATTTCTATGCCATCTATTACATCAATAAAAACTTGGTAGGAGCTAAGCTCAATTATATGGTAATGGAAAAGGAGTTTCTTGTAGTGGTGCATGCCATAAACAAATTCCACCATTACATCATCGAATATAAGGTTTTTTTCCATATGGACCATGCAGCCATCAGATACCTGATGAGTAAGCCAAATATTGGTGGGAGAGTGGTTAGGTGGATCCTACTATTGCAAGAATTTGATATCACCATAGTTGACAAACCGGGCAAGGACAACATGGTAGCAAACTTCCTATCTAGGTTGACACCAATAGACTATACGACAGTGGAAGACCAATTTTTGGATGAACACTTATTTACCATCGGTGAGAAAATCTTGTGGTATGTAGACACAGCCAATTACTTGGCCACTAGTAGAACCTCACATGCTCTCTCATACCGAAAAAAGTAGGGGCTGATAGAGAAGATTTCACCCTACCTATGTATCGATGGCATTCTATTCAAAATAGGATGTGACCAAATCATAAGGAGGTGCATGGCAGAACATGAATTCTCAGAGATACTCAAAGCCTGTCATGATAAACCTTGTAGAGGAAACTTTGTAGGGAAACATACTACATATAAAGTTCTGTAGGGTGGGTATTTTTGGCCTAACCTATTCAAATATGTAGCTGCGTATGTCAGCAAGTGCGATGAGTGCCAAAGGATGGATAGACCAACCCATCATGATGAAATAACCCTCCAGCCTCAAGTACACTTGGAACCCTTTGATAAGTGGGGTATGGATTTTGTGGGGCCAATTAACCCACCTTCAATAGGGAAGAGGTTTATCTTAGTCTGCACAGACTATGTCACCAAGTGGGTTGAAGTCCAGGCACTGAAAGATTCAAAAGAAAGAATAGTTTTTGATTTTTTGTTTGCTCACATTTTTACATGGTTCGGGGTCCCCAAGGAAATAACAACGGACCAGGGACCTTAGTTCACTTCAAAGTTGATTGAGGAGCTAATGGAGCAATACAAAATTTGGCACAATAAGACTACACCCTACCATCCGTAGGAAAACGGGCAAGTGGAAGTAACAAATAGGGATATTGAGAATATCGTGATGAATACCGTACAACATAGAAAGGATTGGGCTACATAGCTACCAGAGGCATTATGGGCATACAACACTACATCGAAGTCTACCATAGGTTTCACACCCTTCCTACTGGTCTACGAGAAGAATGTAATGATGCCCATTGAGTTTGAGATTAAGACGTTAAGAAAAACTTTAGAATTGAATTTGAGCCTGGATGACGCTGAAAAAGAAAGGATCCGATAGCTAGATCAGCTAGACAAAATTTGAATGGATGCTTTGCAAAAGACAAAAATCACACAGAAGCAAAGGAAATAGTGGCATGACCGCCACATCAAACTAAAGCAGTTCAAAGAAGGAGAATGGGTACTGTTGTATGATTCCTGGTTCCAGGAAAGGAAGGGAAAGCTTATGCAGAGATGGATGGGACCGTATGAGGTGGTATAACTCATTAAGAATGAAGTTGTGCATGTTAGAACTATCGACGACAACAATTTTCTATTGACTATCAATGGCCATTGACTACGTCCCTATAGCACATCCAAAAATGTACTAGTGGGATCCAAAATAGGCATGGGGGAGACCTCATCCCCGTGAATTTGGATCCAAAGTCTCAAAAAAACAGAACGGTGGGCATGAAAATGCTCACCAAAAAAAAAAATAGTAGATAGGTGTAAATAATTTTCTTATAGCATGTTTTATTTTGTAGGGACAACACCCGCATGCAAGCTATAGGCATCCTAGCCACAGGGCCTAATAGGCATGGAATGCGTCTAACTGCCCGCATTTTTCTTTTTTTTCATTTGCTTTTTGCAGGTGGAGGAACTGATAGTTCAATGGATAGGCATCTAGGACACCAGGCCTGGTTCGGCTCAACACCCCGATGCCGACACTAATAGAATAAAAGCAGGCATGAAGTCAGCTCGAGGAGGCCTAATCATCTTTCTTAGTAAAATACGACATGGTTGTTGATAAAATAAGGTGCCTTCCTCTTCCAAGAAGGTGCCCTGTGTAAATAAGGTGCCTTCCCCCGCCAGAAGGCACCCCTCAATAAGGCGTCTTCAGCCACCAAGAAGGCACCCACCGAAATAAGGCGCCTTCCTCTCCCAGGAAGGCACCCCATGTGAATAAGGTGCCTTCCACTGCAAGAAGATGCCCCATCGAAATAAGAATGTGCTAAAAAAAAAAAAAAAAGTAGGGGAGTGCCTTCCTCATCAGGAAGGCACATCCTAAAAAAAAAGAGTAGGGGAGCGCCTTCCTCATCAGGAAGGTGCATCCTACAACAAAAAAAAATCAAATCGGAGCACCCTCCTTTTTGGGTGCATGAGCCTCAAGGGCACCTTCCTTACCTAGGAAGGCACATGCATTTCAAAGTGCCTTCCATACCAGGAAGGTGCATCCATCCATCAGGTGCCTTCCACACCAGGAAGGTGCATTTATATAGAAGGGCACCTTCCTCTCCCATTAAGGCACATATGTCCTTAAGGGCACCTTCCTCTTCCAGGAAGGTGCATTCATTAAAGGTGCCTTCCCTCATAGGAAGGTGCATCTATGACTATATCGGGAAGGTAGCCCATCAAGCGCCTTCCGCATCGGGAAGGCACCACAGCAGGCACCTTTCGCATCGGGAAGGTATCGAAGTAGGTGCCTTTTGTATGTAGACAATGATCAAGTTTCACATGTGCCTCAATCATCACGCGACACATGGCATAAATTTATCTCTAGGAGCATGTAAGTAGAATCCACCCCAATAAAAGAAAATCTCAGAGAATTATGGGATGAAATCGGTGCATGTTCCAACAACGATCAGTTTTTTCAGTTTGTCTTCAACAACTGTCATCAAAGCAACTCAACAACATAATCTGCACAAACAAGGTATCCATCCCCCAAAAAAAATTGATGATCCCCACAACACATGAGGTATCCAATAAAGTATGTGCATACTCTACTTAGATTTATATGTAATCATTGTTAAAATATGCAAGTACCAAAATATCACCGCCATAAAACAAAAAAAATCATACACCCCCCATGGTCGATCATGCCAACATGTACCTCGAAAGGCATGCCTGGTAAGGATTGGGAGTTAGCTATTCGGCACCCTCCTTATAAGGAAGGCACCTCCCTGAGAAATCAAAGAAGATAAATAGTATCTTGTAGGAAGGTGCCATGGGAGGTCAATCAAATAATCATTCAATAAAAATAACAAGCCGAGTAGCAGAGATGGGATCAAGGGGGCGGTGAGAGCCCACTTTCAAGCAGAGGGATGGCTTAGATACTATGACCTGGTTAGCTAAAACTAGGATGCAAATGTAGCAAGGGAGTTTGCTACCTCCTTAAGGGGAGATTCTGCTCAGGTGCAGGGGATGGCAATTCCAGTCACCCCAGAATACATCTCAAAGGTGACTGGCTTACCCCTGACAGGTGAATGTGTGTACAAGACCAAGACATTGAAATCTTGTGTCGAACAGTTGCTGCCTGGAGAGAATCCATAGATAGATAGAGATGGTCTAATCAAAAGCACCCTCCTTATAAATTTACAAGAGATATTTAGGTAGGTTGCCCGATTCTTCACTTGCACCAAGAAATACACCCACCTGCATGTCCACCATGTGGATTTTTTGAACCACCTGGTGCATGGGAGAAGAATTAACATGCCCTTCTACTTGGCACAAACCCTTAAGGAATAAGTGACACAATATAAAAATGGAGAACCTATAGCTTTCACCCACCATGGGATCATATCAACACTGGCCCACCACATAGAGGCGTAGAGGCAGGACCCTGATGCAGGAGAAGATGGAGGCCAGGCAATGGAAGTTTTTGAGGTAGGGCAAGTAGTAGAAATCCCTACAATTCAAGTGGTAGGGAGCCCTGCAATGCAAGAAAAATAAATCCCTATAAGGAAAGTAGGGGATATTGGGCCGCCAGCGCTGCCCGAATGTATAGAAGAGAGAGGACACTCCCCTATGCCCGAACATGAAGATACATGGGCACAACTCACCAGCAGTGCGATCGAGTTGTAGCAGCCAGAATTGGACCCCAGGATAAAGTGTTTGTGGTGAATTCTCCTCTCCTCATAGGAAGAGGAAGAAGACTCAGAGGTCGGGGCTACAGCATAGGCCTTGGCGAGAATTGACGGGCCAGGACCCACGAGAAATAGAAACCCCTAGGGGCAATAGTGATATTGGTGTGGCCCTGGAGGAAGCATTAGACTAGTAAACCAACTGTTGGATGGCCCAAAATATGTTGGAGGATTGCCAAAGTAGTCAGAGAGGTGATCTAGAAGAGAAGGTAAAGAAAATTTCCCACCTCGAGTAGCTGATTCAACAGTTGGAAAAAGAAAATCAAGAATTGAAGGCAGGGCAAGCAGAAATGAAGGATGCATCGACCCATACTGACTAGGCAATGGAGGTTCTAATGATCCAAGAGTGCAAGAGCCTTGTAGAGTGCCCTATTATTTACCTAACCGAATTAGATCAACCCTTGCAGATAGAGCTGGAACTCAGGGAAGAACCTGTTGAACCTATAGGATAAGAAGCTATAACATTAGTAGTAGTGGGGATAGTACAGCAGGTCCCCAACAATGAAAGAATGGCTTCCATAGAGCCCTCTAATTGAGCTACTGTAGTTCCTGCATAGGCCACAGCCAAAAGGCCTAGGACTACTCGAAAGAAGGCCTAGGAGGCTGTCACAGAGCCGAAAGATGATGACTGGGATATGCATCCATTTGTCGATAGGAATTTTTTTTTTTAACGGTTGTACAGAGAGGTGAGGGCAGCTAAGCAGGGGATAAAATCCTCTTCGAGGGTTTGAGGAACCTCTGGAATAAGTATTGATCCGACACATAAGAGTAAATTTTGGAAAATTTATGGCTCAGCCCTAGGGCGACCCTCAAAAATAAGGAAATGGTTAGAGAGATGGGGGATATTCAGCCCAGATTCGGAGGCTGCAGCTAAGGTCGAGGAAGATCCAAGGCCTGATCCTAAGGAGGCCAAAACATATAAGGCCCAGGTGGTTCGTCAAAGGGGAAGTGATTCAGATATCCCCCTTGCGGTTCCCAGGACTAAAGAAACCGACCTATGGTAGGCTACAAAAGTAGCATTTTAGGCAAGGACACCCACAGTAGTCATGCCGACCCCAATAGCAGCCAGAACAAGGAGAGCAGATCGGAAAAAATCAACAGCAGCAGGAACATCCAGATACAGGCGATGACTAGAGTGCCTACGATTTTGATGCCATGAGGGTGTGGCATATGTTAGGCATGGGGGGATGATGAGTCCTAGAATTACCTATATTTTTGTATGAGTCTTAGTAGATATTATGCGATGATATATTAGGAATTGTATGTTTTTATCAATGATTATGTATTTTTTTAATGAGATTATGCGTATTATCTGATTTGTGTGTTTTAGTGTGTTTCTATGAAGATATTGTTGATTTTGTCAGATTTAATCAGTTGAGGTCTTTTTCATGGACCTGGCACTTTTTTTACTATGAAACTGATGCATAATGGACAGGCACCTTCCTCTTCCAGGAAGGCACCAGAAGAAGCTAGGTGCCTTCCCCTTCTAGGAAGGCACCAATTGAAGATAGGCGCCTTCCTATTCCAGGAAGGTGCCAATAGAAGGTAAGCGCCTTTCACAAAGATATTTGCGGGAGTTGTGCCACCCATGCCAAGTGAAGAATGAGCCAATTACGAAACATGCCAATATTAGGAACAAAGCTTGTTTTTGGTAGATGACGACCAAAGCTTACCAGATTGCCATCGTCGAGTCTGGAATAGACTGATGGTTGTAATCGAGTTGTAACAGAAGACCTGTGTGTGTGCTATATAAACACACATAGACCTCTCTGAATGGATAGAATATAGAATATGGAACATATAACAATTGTATAGAAGATATAGAATACACATTGTAATCCTTTGATTGCATAATAATGTCTACAAGTTCCTAAAGAGTGTTCACATTGGGAAGGATCTACTGGAGCTTGGGACCACTTCAAGATAGTATTCTTCCCCTTATTTTCTATGCTTTGTAGATTTAATGTTTTCATAGTTTCATTTCCTGTATTTGTGTTTTATTATTGTAGTAGGTTTGATTATTTCTTAGATGCATGTATGAATGCTTTCTTTCTGAAGATTTAATTGTTCATACACATTTTATTTAGGAGTGCATGAGAGATTGACAACCTTTTGAACACCCTAAAATAGTAGAGTTAGAAGGACTCATCTCAAGGTGGTATAGTGAATGATCTTGTAAGAGATCCTTCGAAAGTTTACGAATCCCTAGTTGATAATTAATGATCGTGTAAGTGACAAAATAGATAGAAAGTTAACCTTGTTTGGCCCACAACAAAAATAGCAAGAGAAATTTAAGTCAATGTTAGTACAAACAACTCTTCATGTACAAGATAAGGGAGAACAATGGTTCCTTGATAGTGGTTGTTCTAGTCATATGACAAGAGACAAGAGTAAATTTTTTGTATTTAAAGAAATTAATGGAGGATAAGTAAACTTTGGTGACAAGGGTTCAACAAAAATATGTGGGAAAGGAACATTGATTTTAGATAATGAAAAAACAAAAATAGAGAATGTATTGTATGTCAATGGATGGAGGTACAATTTACTAAGTGTAAGCCAAATTTATGATCAGGGGCACACAGTTACCTTTCATACAAATAGATGTTGTAGACACCTAAAATGTGTTATGTTTAGGAGACTACTTATATAGGCACATTCGCAGACCATATGAGTGATCTTAGGCCTCTCCAAGAGCAATCAGTGGTCCTAAACACTTAAAAATGGTAGTCCTAGCCCCTCCAGGCTTAGCTGCTCTCAAGTAGAGCAACTGCAACTCCTATTCACTAAAGCTAACAATGACCACACAGCTATTAAACTGAGTAGTGGCTAGTACCATTCATAGTCTAGCCTTGAATACGAGCCTAGATCATGCAGTCTGACTGCACCTTGCAATGATTGTGGGTGAATTTTTGGTCTAGGACTCCTAGATTTCCTCCTAACTGCCCCTTCAATGCTAATATATGATTGATGCTTGTCCCTCGAGACAATTAGTTGCATGTAATTGGGATTGAAGCTTCTTTAAGAAGCCAAGATACAGATCTAAATGGATAAGGCTACATAGGGCTTCTCCAAAACAAAACAGAGACACTCCATAATTTTTAGAGTCTATGCAGTGAAGCCCTATCATGTTGGAGAGCACACTTGCATACCCTTGAGGAGCAACAAAGTGATATCTAATTGAGAAGAGACTATGTACCTGCCATTCACATTCGTTATTAATCACTACCAACTAGTGTACCAAGGCATAACCAATGACACTTGAACATCAATTGGAATGAGGAACTTAGTATTACAACCCTTAGATCGAGAGGAGAAAGGCTTTTTTCATTGTTGCTATCTTGGATAGTGGCCCATAGGCATACTTAGGGTATTAGATACCATTTTCCTTTGTTTTAGATTAGATCCATTTACTACTTTGTTTCATTAATTATGATAGCTTAGATTTGATTTCTTAAGTGCTTTTACAACATATTTCCAAGTTCTCTATGCATTATTTGATCAATTTATACTTGCATTTCAATATTATCATGATCAGGTATTTTATTTATCTGATTTTCCAATGAGAGCCTCTTTCAAAGAGGTGGCTTGTACTACTGATTGTGCTTTGTTATTTCATTTCCATAGATAAGGGTTCATAGGATCCATTCCAAGTATATAGAGCACGAGATCCCTCCAAGATGAGATCATGAGAAGGAGGCATCTATAAGCCCTCAGACAATTTGGTATGCAATATTGGGAGGCCTGCGAAGGTGCATCATCCCCTTGCAGGGAATACATTCACCGTCACCCCACTTGTAATAGATTATATCAAAAGAATATCCCTCAAAGGGATGTACATGTAACTGAGATCTGGAAGCATTAATAAAAGAATATTTCTTAATTGTTTTATTTTTGAGTTATATGTGCTTGTATTTATTTTTGCATTTGATAATAATAATAAAATTTCAAGTAGGGTTAGTTGTGGTGCATGCTTCTTGAGGTCACATAGATGGCGATCACAGTGGGACCCCCACCAAGTTTTTATTTTCTTTTGATTTACTAATAAATTTGTGGGTTTTCTGTCTATAGGCCTGGCCACTCTAGTCAATAGCGGCCAACAAAGCTTAGCTGCTCTTACAGTCAGTATCCAGAATAAATAATTCTGGTCAATGATGGCTGATAGAAAAAGTATAGTAGAGGACATCCAACTCATCATAAGACTTGGATTTGAGGTTGGTAGCATTATTTATTTCTCGGTGTTTTTCTATTTGCAACTATTTTCCAGAAAACAACTTAAATGGCATTTGCTTTCATTCGATAAAATATAAGGAAATGAAAAATTGAAAAAGAAAATGTATTTAATACTTCTTAGGATTCTCCTTGGTTTTCTCTAGGTATTGCTAGGAATAGCAAACCTTTTCTTGTAAGGTCTACCCTAGTCTCTAGTGTGCTAGTCTCCTTTGTGTTTAAGTTTTCCTGCATGTGGCCCAACTAGTGGTTGTTTCATCATAAAGTAAGAATTGCATCAAAATTATTTAGATTAATTAGAGATGCACTTTTTGAATTAAAAAACATGGTTTTTAGGTATGTAGAGGAATGATCATGAATGATCTCTAATGTATAGCTCTTAATTAAAATATAAAAAGAATCTCACACACCACATACCATATTAATGCCAGTGAGTTGGAGGTCATGACCGACCACTGGTAGAGATACAACGAGGTGGATTTCATCTCCATTCGTTGCTTCAAATCCCACATACCCTTTATTTTTATCTAGTATCAGATATAAGAACCATCATAACTCATGGAAAATATGCATGTATCTCTCTTCGAAGAAATATATCACTGATTATGGGAAAAATGGGTGAGGATCAAGAGGACCTGTGCTCCTTGACCATGTGTGGAAGTCATTACCACACATTATAGGTTGGATTACGTGGCCTGGATTTCATCACCAGGTTGTCAAGCTAAGAATATATATGTGAAAACCACTTGAACATAAGAATATCATCCAAAAAAATGCAAAACATGTGGCAAAAGGTCTTCTTCGTATTCAACGCATCGAAAAACATAAAATAGTTTCGAGAATGCACATAAATCATTAAATGAGATAAACATCTACTTACTTTGTTTGTGTGGTTTGGAATTCACTTAATAAGATAGCTCATAATCCATCATGGTCTACACATGGATCAACCACCCTTGATCCAATATTGAGGAGGAAACTAATACCCCGCACACTCACAGTCACACTGGCATTGAGCTGCCCACCCACAGTGTCGCCAAACAAGGTTTGACAAGTATTAGGGGAAAAAAATCAACCCTTGGAGGGACTCCTCGAGAAATTCTAGTGAGAGATCCACATCCTGGTCTCTCATCACACAAACATGAAGAGGCATCAAGGCCTCCCTCATCGCATAGACATCAGGAAACCTCATGGCCTCTTTCATCACTCAAGCACACAGAAGCATCAAAACCTCCCTCATCACATAGATATGAGGAGGACTCAAGTCCCTCCTCATCACATAGACATGCAGAGGCATCATGATGTCCCACTTCACATAGAAATGAGGAGGCCTCAAGGTCGTCCTAATCACACAGATATGCAGAGGCATCACAACCTCCCTCACCCCATAAACATGCGGAGACATCAAGACCTCCATCATCATAGAGGCATGCAAGAACTGTAAGGTCTCAAACTTCATGTGATACAATTCAGATATATTAGCCCATTGAGGGGCAAGACATTAGGGCTAATCCCATTCATAGACCTAGAACACCATATAGCCTTTTTGTAGATGGGAGGGTAACCCTATATTATGATCTCATTGGTGCCAATGGGACTCTAGAGGATCAACCATTGAGGACCAGACAACTTGATAAGTTAGATCGAGTTCCCTTGAGACCAGCTCCAAGAAGCATAGCTACCATACATTCTACTTTAGGAAGTTCATGTAGCATAACTACTAGATACCTGCAAAGTGGCCCTAAAGTATGTATACTTCCTCTAATTGTGGGGGTGCACAACACATATCACAATGCATAGACCATGTTGCCTTGGTAAGCAAGGGCAAAGACATAGCAAGGCCCTCTTTGAGAGGCCTAACTATTAAGAATCCTCGCATAAAATTAGAAAGGCATGAAACTTTAGTAGTAGGTTATTATGTTTACCTACATATGTTGGAAAAGTTTTGTGCATTGAGCAAGAGCATGTAAACACTCTCGAACAAGAAGAACAAAAACAAAGGCACCTGTGCCTACATGAGAAATGCTTGAGAGAAGAAAACGTTAAGCACGAAGAGCAAGCCGATAGACTGGCTCGATCCAACATCCATATAGATGGTGAGGGATATCAAAATTATAGACATATCGATTATCAAATAGAAATATGCACAATGCAAAGAGATGAGTACACTCACCATGGCTCACAACATCAAAAATACCTAAATCTTGAACAAAAACAATTAAATGAGGAACAGGCAAGTATGAAAGATCAGGAACAGATGTATCTTGAGTCTCCTCCTATGGTCGTAAGGGATGAGTATAGATGACCAAGTCAAGAAAACGTAGGATTACCTCATTTACCACCACAAATAGACCTTCAAGAGCATGATATTATACCAAATACTCACTGAGAGAGTCAAATCTCTTGAAAAGTAGGACATGATAGGGCAGAAAATGACTCTGAGTAAGATATAAAACCAACCTCACCTCATCAATCCCAAGACTTGTGTAACCATAGGTATTTTGAGATGTCTCGGTTATATAAGTTTAAGGAAGAGGGGGATGCACAAGAACACATCATGAATTTCATAAATGCATGCTTCCACCTTAAGAAGAATGATTTCCTAATTCTTAGAACATTCATCATTATGTTCTTGGGTGCAGTAACACAGTGGTTCAACCAGTTGCCCAAGCATAGCATCACCAATTTTGAGTAACTAGTTAATGCAATTTTTGGAATGTTTCTCCTTCGATACCAAGAAGAAGGTGAACCTATCCGATCTAGCTAATTTGACACAATATGACGATGAGCCAGTTATAGACTATAGGGATAGATGGAATAAAGTCATGGTGAAGATATCATTCTCTATTCCCACTGAGGAGTTCGTTCAAATATTCACAAAGAGATACACAAAACATATCTTATTGTTACTACAATTGTAACAATATGAATCATTCGAAGAAACCTTGTCTCAAGCCAAGCTCGTAGATGATATAAAGGTCAATGAAGGAGACCTCAAGTTCCAAAATAAGCAGTGGAGCAAGAACAATTAGAATGACAAAAATAAATAGAATCAAACCAAGCCTGCTCAAGTTAATCAGGTTGTATTGGCCACACCAAGGGAGGAGAATGGACAACAACCCCAAAATTATCAATCTCAGCCCTACTAGACAATTACAATCCTCAGAACAACCAGGGTTGGAACAAAGAGCATAATCCACCTTGATATTTTATGCCTCTATCTAAATTGATGTAATCAATCTTTAATTAGTTGAACAAGGCATAGAGAATTAGATTTTTTGATGTACAACTCCATGACCCTTATATTCCCAAGCCCAGGAGATACAGGGAAGACCAAAACTACCCATACCACAGAATGCATGGGCATGACATCAAAAACTGTATAGGATTCAAGAATATCATGCAAAACATGATTGAAATGGGTGAGCTAAAAGTTGACAACCTGCTAGCACCCAATAATAGATATATGGATATATATTCAGGAACCCATTGCCAAATCTTGAGGCCTTAGAGATCAGGGTGCCCAAGTCAACCAAGTTTGAGTTGAGCCACCCACTCAAGGATGCATAAAAATGATTGAGATAGTTAATGTGGCAACCAAGAGTCAAATATATGGGCAACTGCAGCCTCCAATGACTCCCATCAATATCCAAGCTACATCTCAACAAAGATAGGTGTAAAATAATCCTCCAGGTCCACCAATGAGACCTGTAGTAACTATTCATAGTAAACTAGAACAAAAACTACAAATAACTTTAGCCAAGTTGTCCATTTATGAACTCATACAACAATATCCTAGGCATAGGGAGACTTTGATGGAGATTTTGAGATCAATCGACCTCAAGCCCCAAAATCCAGATGCATTCACACATTTTTTGGGTCAAGTGCAATGATACCAAGAGCTCATAATTCATTTTTATAATCATGAAATTAAGGTAGTTCCTACTACCTTAGTAGACCCACCTCTACATATTATTGCATCAATCAATGACATATCATTCAAGTGGGTTCCTATTGATATAGGCTCGTCGATCAACATAATCACTACGAAAGCTATAGGGCACCTGAATATCCCTAAGTCCAACATTGTCCTGACCTCTTATATGCTAAGGGCTTTCAATGATGTATTATGCTTCATAGCAGGTATAGTTGTTCTACTTATAAAGGTAGGATGTAAGACCATCCCCATGAAGTGTCATGTGTTTGAATGGGAAATGTAATACAATATCCTATTAGGGCATCCCTAGATAAGGGACATGCAGTGTGTTCCCTCCATATTGCACCAATGCATTAAAAATGTGTATGAGGTACAAGTACATGTGGTTCCATCCGATGAATATCCATTCAAGTACGTGCATAAAACCAACTTTATGGGGGACTTTGTCCTTTCGTCAATGCATTTATACATAATACCTTCATCCCCAACCACGCAGCCAATAATCAAAAGCATATTAGTGCAAGGTGACCCATCCACATTGGCACCACCTACCACATCCAAAGCTACTAGTGCTTTTGAAAAGCCTTTGACATTTAAGGCAAGATAAACTAAAGATAAAAAATCCCCTAGTGGAGGAAGGACCCAAGGAACTCCCAACCTTAATAGTTACAGGAATTTTGATTCCCATGGAGGAGGAATATCCCTAGGATATAGTCAAGGAGGTACCTCAACCTACCTTTCCTGCATCATTAACGACATCATCTGCACTACAGGTGATAGTTCACCTATCCAACATAGTTTTGGGTGAATATCTTGTGCAGAACATGACTTTCACACCAATTACTGAGTCCACACAAGACATGGGATGGCCAAGAGTCCCAAACCTACCAATAGGGATGGTGGTTCACTTAGGGGTTCCACCCAATAAAACCAACATTATATATGCTAGTTTATATTACGCCCATAGTTCTCCTGAATTTGAAAAGGATGAGAATGAACCATTCACTATGAATTTTCACTACTTATCAAATCTTGCATTTGCGCTAAGATACTTTGAGCACTGCCATTGGTATGGCTATGACTTAGAAATATATGAGAAAAGGAGGTGGCTTCCATTTTAGCCACACTATCAACTACCAACTGATAGGTTGAGATCTTGTATATGTCCTTCGATGTGATATTCATATCGTTAGTGGGGAGATGAAAGGTATTAGTCCTAGGGTCCCATCGATGGGCCAAGATAGTCAGATAGGTCTGATCTGACATAATTATTGATAGCCTAGTGACATACTAGAGGCCATGGATGTCAAACTAATCCTAGTCTATGACAACTAGGGTAGGCAAGAGATCCATAAGTAATTAAGGGTCTCGAGCCCATGCAAACAAGATCTAGAAGTGTAAAATAAATGCCTAAATCAAATGCACTAACAAAATAATAAATGCATAAAAAAAAAATGATGTAAGGTGATATAATATGGGTTTTAAGGTTATTGAAACAGCGATGGAGTGCACTTAAACATTCATAAAAATAAAAAACTACACTTCAAAATTTTAAAAAAATCAATTAAATTGCTTCAAAAATACAAAAATCAAAAAAATAAACCTAAGGCCACCTGGCCACCCATGCTAGGAGCAGCCGCAAAGCAACCACTAAATCTAGCAGCAACCAATTTCCAATGGTAAAAAAATTGATTGTTAGATTTTAAACTGGTCACTGATGGCGACAGCGGCCAGTCTCAGGCTAGGCTAGCCACTCTGGGTGGCAGTGACAGTGGACGACATGCCAACAACATTCTTCCTTGGGCCAAATAGCATGAAAAATTAAAAAATTCCTAAATCTAGCCTAGAACCACTAAAACTAAACCTAGCCTAGACCTACTGATAGGTTATGTTTGTTTTCAGTAAGTTTAGTGAGGTTTTACCGATTTCTTAATTGGGTTCATTTTATCGAATTAAATAAGTAATATCAGGGTTTGATAGAGTACCCGTGAAGCTCTAGCTCCTTCTCTCATAGATGCTTCCCCCTGCTTGGCCATTGTGTCTAGTAAAAAATGACCCATCAACACTCTGTGACACAATCACACTATCTCACCTCAGAGCTCTAAAACTACAATTGACAACTAGAAATAATGAAGGGTAAAACCCTAAAATTTACTTTTATATTTTCCACTCAAGCCTCAACCACTGCTGGCATTAGCAACCCATACTTCCTAGCTACAAGACCTGACAACGACCATGAAATAGCAATTGGGGGTCGTTGGAGTGACTACAACCTACAAATAATGAGAAATTTCCTCAATTCCTCACCATAAAGAACCTCAAAATAGGTCATTAAGCATATCTATTGGTCTAGAACCAATATGTGCACAAAAACCAAAAAAATTATATACATAAAAATCCAAAAACATCATAAAATATAGATTAATACAAATAAAACCAAATAACAACAAAACCTCAAGTGACCTTTGTATTCAATTATTTGCTCTATACATTTGGTGATTGCAGCAACTAGCACTCCATGGAATTTGGAAAGATGAGTAAATTACCATAAGGCCATTTAGGGAAAAATAATTAAGGTAGAATTGAGATGCTTCATTTCAAACCCAAAGAAGGCCATGACGACCATACTACCCCACGGGAGCAAGGATCCATATCATTTTTCCTATAACAAATAGTGATTCAACAAGCTACAATAGAATTGCTATCACCTTGATTCCCTAAGAAGGCCATTGAGGGCCGGACCGCCCCATGGGATAGGGATGTACAATTACTAAAAATATTTGAAATCACACATGAGAAGGGACCTATCCTATAACAATAAAGTGACCCTCTTCAAGGGCCCAAATCATTCATTTTGGTCAAGCGACTTGTCACTTCATTCATAGCCCTTTCCTCATCAACTCATCGCTTGAGGGGGTAGTCAAAATTTTCAAATAGTCATAATCAAAATTAACAAAATATCACTTGATCATGTCACAATTGCTTTCGTCTTACGAATCATTGCTAACAACTATCATAACCTTACCCTTTGCTAGGGCAAAAAGCAAATATGAAAATTAAGTTTGTAGCTCTCCTCCCTTCAGATCTATAGAGCACTGAAGTCTATAGTAGCACTAATGCTACCTACTTGTCTGATGGATGAGTACAATATTTTGCAAAATTTAAACCTTCCATTTTGTTGGAAGCAATGATTCTAGGATATGCGTCCTCCTGCATGATTGTGGCATCCAATGTTAATCAAATCAATGATCATCGTGCGACCTATAATATGGCCTTATGTGGTCTATTTTTTCTTTACATTATGCTTTCCCATAATGCATCCCAAAAAGGGGCATCTGTAGATACCTAAAATGTATTATGTTTAGGAGACTACTCATATGAGCATATTTGTAGACCATATGAAATATCTTGGGCCTCTCCAAGAGCAATCAGTGGTCCTAACCACTAATAAAGGGTAGTCCTAGCCCCTCCAGGCTTAGCCACTCTCAATCAGAGTGGTTGCCACTCCTGGCCATTGAAGATGACAATGGCCACACCTAGCTGCTCAACTAAGCAGTGACTAGCACCATGCACATTCTGGTTGTGAATACAAGCCCAGATCATGTAGTCTAACTACACCTTGCATTGCTTGTAGGCAAATTTTTGGTTTTCAACTCCTAGAGTTCCTCCTAACTGCCCCTTCAATACCAATATATGATTGATGCTTGTCCCCCAGGACGATCAGTTGCATGCAATTGGGACTAAAGCTTCTCTAGGAATCCAAGATCTAGATCTGAAATGAAGCAGGCTACATAGGGCTTCTCCAAAACAAAATAGAGACACCTTGCAATTTTTAGAGTCTATGCAGTGAAGCCCTGTCAGGTTTGAGAGCATACCTACATACCCTTGAGGAGCAACAAAGTGCTATTCAACTGAGAAGAGACTATGTACCCACCATTTAGATATGTTATTACTCATCATCAACCAATGTACCAAGGTACAACCGATGACCCTTGAACATCAATTGGAGTGAGGAACTTAGTACTACAGCCCTTGGATCGAGAGGAGAAAGGCTTATTTCATGGTCGCTATCTCAGATAGTGGTCTGCATGCATAATTAGGGCATTAGATACCATTTTCTTTGTTTTAGTTTAGATCTATTTACTACTTTGTTTCATTAATTAGGATAACTCATATATGATTTCTTAAGTGCTTTTACATTGTATTGCCAAGTTCTCTATGCATAATTTACTCAGTTTATACATGCATTTCAATATTATCATGATCATGTATTTTATTTACCTGATTTTCCAATGAGAACCTCTTTTGAAGAGGCAGCCCATACTACTCATTATGCTATATTGTTTCATGTCCACAAATACAAGTTCACAGGATCCCTTCCAAGTATACAAAGCATGATATCCCTTTGAGACGAGATTAGGAGAATGAGGCATTTGTAAGCCCTTAGAAAATTTGATGTGTGATATCAGGAGGCCTGCAAAGGCACATCATCCCCTTGCAGGGGATACATTCATCGTCATCCCACTTGTAATAGATTGTATCAAAAAAGTATCCCTCTAAGAGACGCACATGTAACTGAGATCTGGAAGCATTAATAAAAGAATATTTCTTTGCTCTTTTACTTTTGATTTATATGTACTTGTCTTTATTTTTGTATTTGAAAATAATAATAACATTGCAAGTAGGGTTATTTGTGGTGCATGCATCCTGGGATCACATAGATGTGAGATCAGAAAATCTAAAACTAGAAGGCTCATTGCATATGCAAATAGAACTACAAACAATATCTACATGCTAAATGAGATTAATGGAAAAAAGTGTTTTATATCACAAGAATATGAGAGTTGGTTTTGGCATAGAAGAATGGGTTATCTAAACTTTGACAACATAGTAAAAATAAGCAACAAACAGGCAGTCATAGATTTACCCAAGATAAAAAGGCCACAAAATACAATTTGTGCACAATGTCAGCATGGGAAGCAAACTAGAACAAATTTCAAGTTAAAATAATTTACGTCATTGGAACCATTGAAACTAGTTCACACTAACCTATGTGGTCCTACAAGGACAAAGAGTCTACTAGGTGAAAGTTACTTCATATTGTTTATAGATGAATACTCCATAGTGATTTGGGTAGCCTTCTTAAAAGAAAATTCAGAAGCCCTTGAGAAGTTCAAGGCATTTAAAGATTAGTAGAGAATAAAATAGGTAGAAGGATTAAGTTTTTAATATTAGATAGAGGAGAAAAATTTACTTCAAATTAATTCATAGACTTTTGTGAACAACATAGGATCAAAATAGAATATTCAGCAACAAGAACTCCTCAACAAAATGGAGTAGTTGAAAGGAAAAGTAGGACTATTGAAAATATGTCCAAGACTATGTTAAATGATTCTAAGGTTTCAGATGGTTTTTAGAGAGATGCAGTTTATACAACAGTGCATATCATCAATAGAGATCAAGTAACAGTAAATCATCACAAAACCCCATATGAGCTCTAAAAAGGGAGACCAACCAATATAAAATATTTCAAACTTTTTGGAAGCAAATGCTACATAATATGGGAAGAGAAAAATTTGGGTAAGTTTGACTCAAGATGTGATGAGAGTATTTTCCTTGGATATTCCACTAAGAGAAAATCCTATAGATGCTATAACAAGAGGACACATAGAAATATAGAAAGTATAAATATGACATTTGATGAGCAAACAAGACCAAAATAACTAGCTTGAGAAATTGTGCATCAAGAAGAAAGTTGCCAAGAAGAGTTAGGTGAAGAATTAGAAGAAGAATAAACAAAAAGACCACTATCTAAAACTCCATCCAGGTATGTGCAAAAAAATAATCCAAGAGATCTAATCATTGGAAATCCAGATGAGAGACAGACAAGGAGGAAGATAATAGGAACAAGTGAGCATGCAAATTTTTCTTTGTTATCTAAAATTGAGTCCAAGGATTTCAATGAGGCAAGATAAGATAAGTTTTTGGTCAAGGAAATGGATCAAATAGAAAAAGTGAAACTTGGGAACTTGTACCATGACCAAAAGATAAGAATATAATGGCACTAAATGGGTTTTCAAAAACAAGTTAAATGTCGCTGAACTGAACTCTTGTCCCTTTCCTTGTGCTTTCAGCGACGTAAAAGGTTTAAAATGATTGTGGCATGGTGGTTATAGGGGCGGACTACGTGAATATATGTGTGGCGGATTCTAGGGCGAACAACACAAAATACTATGGCGGCCATAAAAAGTCGGATAGCCTGCCCGGATTCGTGGCAGCTACCGATTCCACCATGTAAATTCAAAAAAAAAAAAAAACAAGTTAAATGAATATGGTCAGGTAGTTAGAAATAAAGCAAGATTAGCAGCAAATTTTATGCATAGGTTGAAGGGATTTATTTTGATGAGATATTTGCTTCGGTTGCATGACTTAAGTCCATAAATATTTTTTTAGCTTTCTCAAGATTCAAAAACTTCAAAGGATATCAAATGGATGTTAAATCAACTTTTCTCAATTGTATCTTGGAAGAAGAGATTTACATTGAGCAACCCGAGGGATTCAACCTAATTGATAAGTCAGATTATGTATTTAGATTAAAGAAGGCACTTTATGGACTAAAGCAAGATCCTAGAGCTTGGTATTCAAGATTGGATAGGAAAGGAATAGTGGATAGTAACTTATACATCAAAAATAAAGGAAATGATTTACTAATTGTGGTTGTTTATGTGGATGATATCATTTTTGGAGGCAATAATGATAATATGTATCAAAAATTTGTAAAGAGCATGTAGAATGAATTTGAAATATCAATTCTTGGTGAGTTGTCCTTATTTATTGGACTACAAATTTCACAATTAGAGAAGGGTGTATTTCTCTCACAAACCAAGTATATAAAAGAGATGCTAAAGAAATTCAAGTTAAAATACTACAAAATAGTAAGTACTCCCATGATTATAGGATGCAAACTGAGTAAATAAGATGAATCTCCTAAGGTAAATTTGACATTGTATAGATCTATGATTGACAGCTTACTATATGTCACAACTACAAGACTAGATATAATGCAGGCAGTGGGACTAGTGGCACAATTTCAAGTAGCACCAAAGGAAACATATGTAATGGTAGTAAAGAGGATTCTCAGGTATTTAAAAGGGACTATGGATTTTAGACTCTGGTATCCCAAAAGCGATAAATTCACTCTCATAGCATATACAGATGCATATTGGGTAGGCAATATTGATGACAGAAAAAGCAAAAATGGAGGAGCATTCTTCCTTGGAGATTTTTTAGTCTCTTGGCTAAGCAAGAAATAGGCATCAATATCCTTATTCACAATAGAGTCAAAATATATTTTAGTGATTGCATATTATACACAGGTGTTATGGATGAAGCAAACTTTAAAAGACTTCAAGATAGAGCATGATCATTCTATTTCCATACTATGTGATAATACTAGTGCTATAAACATTTCAAAGAGTCCAGTGATGTACTATAGGACCAAGAAAATTTTGATCAAATATCATTTTCTAAGAGAATAGGTGATGGATAAGCAAGTCAGATTAGAATATGTTACTATAAAGGAGCATATTGTAGACATTTTCACTAAGCCACTTTCAAAAGAGACTTTTGAGTATATTAGAGGAAAATTGGAAGTAGTTTTACTCCCATCCCAAAATTAATCACCTCAAGGATAGGAGATGGGGAGGGGGCTAAGCTAAGAGTCTTATATTTATCCCAAAAGGAGTCCCTTTGCAATTTATTTCAAAGGGAGAGAGATTTGAGTTAGGGGAGAGCATTCAGTCAGGGAGAACAATTTCTCAGGAGGAGTAGAATTGGAAAAAGGAAAAAGAATGGTAAAAAAAGGGTTAACATTAATGACAAAGGGGGAGATTGTTGGAAATTTGATCATGTTTTGTTGTCATTGATGTCAAAAGGTTTAATGTTCTATGGAAATATTTGTGAGAATATTCCTCATGGTGGCACATGAGGTATAAAGCAACAAGAAGAAAGGAATTCCTCTCCATGATGTTTGAGAAGGAATTTATAAGTTTATTTTATTTACCTTGGTGGTAATTTTGCAAAGGTTAAAATATTCCTCATGGTAGCAAGGTTATCCTTAAACAAAAGGCCCAAAATGTTTCTTAATATTTAAATTATAATATTTAAATATTTTGGATTTAAATTACTATAATTAAATATAATAATTAAATTTGAAGCGTCAAAATTTGAATTGCAAAGATAGTCGACGTCCAATGCATAAGAGGGCATGTGCATTTATAGGCTAAGGTTTAACCTAAGAAAATATGTATTTGATTTAATAGTCCTCAAATTAATTGCCTTACTCATTTGAAGCGATAGAGGAAACAAATAGGAGGTTGCATGATTTTTGGAGTAGTAATTTTGGTCAAAGGTTGGAAGGGGTGTGTCCCCACTTGAATTGAGGTGGCAACCGAGCTGGTAAGCTAGGCTTGCATAGTACATAGAGGGCAGAAGGTGCAGGGTTTGATTTGTACGAAGGCCCTTTTAGATTGCATGGTCAATTTATTTTTAGCATTGACGATAATGGGAAAAAAGGAGATTGTGCTCCTTTGGTTTCGTGTGAGTTGGCTAGCCCACACAGTGGCCTAGCCACGGTTAGGCCACGGGGCCAACAGGCAGTGTAGGTTCGACTCCCGATGGCAGACGACAACAAAGGAATTAATTTTTTAAAGATTAATTTATACCCTAAGGTCTAAAATTCCTAAGGTATGTGCTAAGCTAGGGAGATATAAGGAGTTTTGCATTAATTTTATTTTTGCAATAAAAGGGTTATGAAATGATTCATTTTTCTTAAGAAAAAAGTAAGGTGGTTTATTTGCTAATGCATTGAGGTAAAATTGAAGGGATGATTTATGTACCTTTTGGAAATGCATTAATGACAAGTAGGAGATATAAGGTGTAAATGAAATATTTTGCTTATGTAATTGGTAAACTTTGTTAATGAAATTTTGCTTGTAAAGTTATCTCTCATCTACATTTCCAACGATTAGATCTTTTGGATGATTTTTATACACATACCTAGATGGAGTTTTAGGTAGTGGTATTTGAGTTTTTTCTTCTTTTGATTCTTGAACTAACTCTTTTTGGCAACTTTCTTCTTCTTGATACACAATTTCTCAAGCTAGTTCTTTTGATCCTATCTACTCATCAATTGTCACATTTATGATTTCTACAATTGTACATGTCCTCTTGATATAGCATCTATAGGATTTGCTCGTAGTGGAATAGCCAAGGAAAATACCCTCATCACATCTTGATTCAAACTTACCCAAATGTTTCTCTTCCTATCTTATGTCACATTTTATTCCAAAAATTTTGAAATATTTTATAGTGGCTAGTCTCCCTTTCTAGATCTCATAGGGGTTTTGTTATGATTTAATTTTATTTGAGCTCTATTGATGATATACACTATTGTAAGACCTATATTTATCTAGAAATCATCTAAAACCTTAGACTCATTTAACATAGTCCTGGCCATATTTTTAACAGTCCTATTTTTCCTTTATATTACTCCATTTTGTTGAGTTCTTGCTGCTGAATATTCTCTTTTGATCCCATGTTGTTCACAAAATTCTATGAATTCATTTGAAGTCAATTATCCTCCTCTAAATGGTCTTAAACACTTAATCCTTCTACCTATTTTATTCTCTACTAATTCTTTAAATACCTTGAACTTCTCAAGGGCTTCTGACTTTTCTTTTAAGAAGGCTACCCAAATAATTCTAGAGTATCATCTATAAACTATATGAAGTAACTTTTACCTAGTAGAATCTTTGTTCTTGTAGGACCACATAGGTTAGTGTGAACTATTTTCAATGGTTTGAATGACGTAAATTCTTTTAACTTAAAACTTGGTCTAGTCTGCTTTCCATGCTGACATTGTGCATAAATTATGTTTTATGGCCTTTTTATCTTGGGTAAATCTCTGACTGCCTGTTTGTTGCTTATTTTCACTATGTTGTAAAATTTTAGATGACCCATTCTTCTATGCCACAACCAACACTCATCTTCTTGTGATAAAAAACACTTTTCTCCATTAATATCACTTAGTATGTAGATATTGTTTGTAGTTCTATTTGCATCTGCAATGAGATTTCCAGTTTTAGATTATTTGATCTCACATCTATTTGGATGAAAGGTAACTATGTGCCCCTGATCACAAATTTGGCTTGCACTTTGTAAATTGTACCTCAATCCCTTGGCATACAATACATTCTCTATCTTTGTTTTTTATTATCTAAACTCAAATTTCCTTTCCCACATATTTTTGGTGAACCATTGTCACCAAATTTTATTAATCCTCCATTGATTTCTTTAAATACAAGAAATTTACTCTTGTCTTCTGTCATATGACTAGAACAACCACTATAAAGGAGCCACTATTTTCTCTTATCTTGTACATGAATATTTTTTTGTACTAACATTGACTTAACTTTCTCTTGCTCTTTTCTCTCTCTCTCTCCTAATTTTTGAAGTTGTATTCTTTTTTCTCAATTCAGGAATACCATTTTACACCATTTGGCCTTGTGCCTAAAATTATTGTATTTCTAACATATGATATTATCATTCATAAGAGGTGCAAAAGAAGTGAAATTTCTATCAACATTATATTTCACATAACCAGTGCAATGTACAACTCTATGACCATATATGTTACATGAAAAACAATAGCCATGGAAGAGATTTTGTAACTTGTTGGAGTACCTTGGATAATATGGTCGTGTGCTTATTCTTTTGTTATTCTTGTAATTGAATTTTGTCCATGGATATTCTTTGTCCTCTTCTTTCTTGATGAATTTTCCTTTTAGTTCATTAGCATAAATCATAAAATCTTCTTTGTTTGATGTCTTTGTTCCTTTAGAGCTTGACTCCTCTTTCTGTTTCCCTAACTTTATGTCTTGTTGTAATTTACCCTTAGTATTTTCAACTTCCTTCCTTAGAGAGACAATTTATGATTCTAATCTTTCACATTATACCTCTCTTGCATTTAATAGTTCTATCATATCCTATTCAATTTTCTTTCCCTCTTCAAATTTTACCTTGAGTTTTGTGAAATTTTGTAGGAGTTCCATATTTTCTTCCTCACCCTCTTGAATTTTATCCTTCAAACTTGAGTTCTTCTTTATAATATTTTCCAATTTTATAAAAGTAGCAAAGTATTCTTCTTTTATGTCAATCATGGCTTCTTTTCCATTTTTTGAGTTCATGTATGTTCTTATGGGATCTTCCTTCAAGATGTTAGGCATTTCTCGAAGGAACCTGCTCTGATACCAATTGAATAACATAAACTTATACTAAGAGGGGTTAACAATATAAGATAAAAAAATTTACTTTTCAATCCAAATGATAACATCAACAATATCAAAGAAATATACATTGCACACATCAACACACACATGAGAGATATGATTTAATGTGGTTCACCCAATGTGGGCTACTCCATAGAGAAAATATTCCTTATAAATTTTCTCAATAAATTATTTTGGGAATAAATTCCCTATTACAATGTTTATGTACCTATATCCAAAGGATATATCAATCCCCTATACACTGATTTTAACGTCTCTCTCCATAGGAGAACTCTTTCCCCTTTTATTTGGTTCATGGAATTTGATCTAGGAGAATTTTATCTCCTCAACTAGTTCATGGATCTCTCTCCACAAAAGAACTCTATCTCCCAAGCCTTCACGGATCTCACTCCATAGGAGATCTTTCTTCCTACTGCTCTAGTTTGTGTATCTCTCTATAGGAGAACTCTATCAGCCCTGCTCTTCTCAACCCTACTCATTAATCTGCTCATAAATACCTGCTCAAAATCTGCCTCTAACCTACCTCAAAACCTACTCAAAATCTATCTCAAAACATGCTCAAAATCTATCTCTAACCTATTCCCAAATTTGCCTCAAAACCTGCTCAAAAATTTGCTCTTAAGTCTTCTCAAAACTTTCTCATTCACAAACACACTCAAACCAATACTCAAAATCTTCACATAATTATTCAATCAATGAAGTACACAAAAATAACTTAAATAGTTGCAACAATGCTTACAAAAAAATCCTTTTCACTCCACCTTATGTTTCACAACATTCATTCCAAAAAACACTTCAAACAAAGGATGATGTGCCCATACCTCTTAAATTCCCTTTTGGATATATGTCTTCAAAACATGTCTCACAAATAACCAATCCTTCTTGTGCCACTTCAAGATTTAGATAGCAATAGTATATTTCAAAACCTCCACATGAATATTCCACCTCAACAAATATTTTACCATACAAAAATCCAATAAAATGAAAAACCACTTTTACACCTTATTACTCCTAATTTTGCAAGTAAAATTTCATTAACAAAGTTTACCAATTACATAAGAAAAATATTTTATTTACACCTCTATCTCCTTGTCATTAATGCATTTCCAAAAGGTACATAAATCACCCCTTCAATTTTACTTCAATGCATTAGCAAATAAACCACCTTAATTTTTGCTTAATAAAAAAAAATCATTTCATAACCCTTTTATTGCAAAAATAAAATTAATGGAATACTCCTTATATCTCCCTAGCTGAGCACATACTTTAGCAACTTTAGACCTTAGATCATAAATTAATTTTAACAAAAATTAATTCTTTTGTTGTTGCATACCATCGGGATTCGAACTCGCACTACCTGTTGGTCCCATGTCCTAGTTGTGGTTTGGACACCGCGTGGGCTAGCCAACCCTCACAAAACCAAATGAGCATGATCTCCTTTTTGTCCTTTACTACCAACATTAAAAACACATCCCTTCCAACCTTTGACCAAACTTACTGCTCCACAAATTGAGCAACCTCCCGTCTATTTCCTTTGTTGTGTTGAATAAGCAAGGCAATTAATTCAAGGACTATTAATTCAAATACATAGTTTACTTAGGCTAAACCTTAGCCTATAAATGTGCATTCCCTCTTATGCATTTGATGTCGGCTCTATTTCAATTTGAATTTTGGGGCTTCAAATTTAATTATTATATTCAATTATAATAATTTAAATCCAAAGGATCTAAATATTATAATTTAAATATTAAGAACATTTTTGGGCCTTTTCTTTAACGATAACCTTGCCACCATTAATTAATATTTAAACCTTTGTAAAATTTCCACCAAGGTAAATTCTTTAAGGATAACATTGCCACAATGAGGAATATTTTAACCTTTGCAAAATTACCACCAAGGTAAATTAAATAAACTTATAAATTCCTTCTCAAACATCATGGAGAGGAATTCATTTCTTCTTGCTTCTTTATACCTCATGTGCCATTATGATGAATATTCTCACAAATATTTCCATAGGACATTAAACCTTTTAACATCAATGACAACAAAACATGCTCAAATTTCCAATAGATTTGCTTATTAAAATTATAAAGTATTGAAGCTAATTTATTGAATATAGGTGAACACCTTCCAGATGATGAGGAATTCTAAAGGATTTATCTAAATTATAGAGGCCCACCGAGTATCCATTATGGGGAGATATATTATTATCACAAATGTCTTCTCTCCTAGGTCCCTCAATTAAAATTATTAGGGGGTGTTTAAAGTGTAATATTATTCATGGCCAAGACTAACATTGTTTGATATAATAATGGATATGCCTAAGGGCATCCATTATTTAATGTATTAAATCTATTGCAATATTTTATTATGAAATATTTTTGGGATGCATTTAAACTTTTCATAGTTAAATCCACTTTATAAACTTGTAATTAACCTTAAAGCCTTTCTTGTTATGTTAGTTTAAGGTTAAGTTCATTTGTGTATTTTGGGATTTGATATTGGTGTAAATACCCCCCGTCACACCTTATTTCATTATCAAAGTTTAGTGAATATCATCTATGGATAATATAGTGATAATTTATGGTGCCTGTAGGTGCCCCCAATAACTATCTCTTTTTCTTTCTTTCATCATTTTACACTTTTTATTTAAAATTTGAATGGATGGATTGCTTTTGGTTATTTCTAAAAAATATTATGAATTCAAACAAGTACTTGAACATCTCATCAATTTCTAGTAAATTTGAATCAAATAAGTAAAAATTAATTATCTCAAACACAACCATAACTATCTCATATGTCTCTAAAAATTGTTGAATATAATAATGAGCAGATCAATATTCTTCTTCTTTTCCACAACCTTCTAAACTTCTAACATCTTTGAAATTCCTATAGCAATCCAGATATCATCATAAAATTTCTTTAAATGACAAATGTACTTATAAAATTGATCAAAATATTCCATAGTTAAAGTACCAATCTCAACCCCCAACCTACTCTTCAATGTAGAACCAATGATATCACAAAATTCCTAAAATCTACCAGGCAGTTCCTTAAGGTCTATGATGCTCCCAAAGTGAGTATCATAGATTTTATTAACATGAAGAGATAGCACATCAAGAGCCTTATCCTTCTTGTCCTTGTATATTTGATTTCTATCTTTAGGATAAGTAGCATGAGGTTCCTTATTCACATATTTGAGTAACCTCTTACTCTCAAGCAAAGCTTCAATCTTAATTTTTCAAGTAGCATAGTTTCGAATTTTTAGAAAGGAAACATGCCAAACCATAACTTTCCTATAAAATCTTACATGTAGTCATGACTAGAAACAATGCCACCAATGCAAAGATCTCAAAAATCATGTGATTTAATTAAAAAAGGCCTAAAACACTTTTGTATGTAAAATTTATGGCCCTTAGAAATTTGACCTCAAAATTCACTTTTGTTATATTTAACTTTTACAAAGCTTATAAACATGGGGTTCATTGATAATATTTTTATTTCCATACCTTATCTAAGGTTTGTGTCAATGGTAAAATCTTGGGGTCAATACAAATTTAAAGTTCCATTAGATAAGGATGCATGCTAGGATTCATATATTTATGTCAATTTGGTTAATGTAAATGTTTATCTACTGAAATCAACTTGTGTCAAATGATAGCGTAGAGGTATCAAGTTGAGATAGGCATTAAATTCTTAATATCTATTGGTTTATTTTTAAT
This sequence comes from Wollemia nobilis, assembly GCA_028583015.1. Classification (NCBI taxonomy): domain Eukaryota; kingdom Viridiplantae; phylum Streptophyta; class Pinopsida; order Araucariales; family Araucariaceae; genus Wollemia; species Wollemia nobilis. The sequence continues at coordinate 487,326 of JAQPPZ010002555.1, read as the reverse complement.
CTTTGGAATTACTTGTGAAAGGAACTATTTTGTATATTGGATTTTATTGAAGTTTTGAAAATAGTGATTTGTTAGAGGAGATCTATAAGAGTCTTTAAAAGAAAAAATAGCATGAATAGAGATATATTGAGCTGAGAAGTTACAAAATAAAAAAATTAAATGGGATCTCCTTATAAAAGGAGATGGCTAAAAATATATCTTAATGGGACAATATATCAACTAAATATGATGATTACTTCATACATGGATTTCTTGTATTTTTTAGGTTGATAAATTTGGTAGTGATTTATAGTAATGTTGATTAATTTTGATGCTCCGACATTTGCAAAAACCTAGATAATAAATAGAACAATCATGAAACACCCATATAGGACATGAAATATAAGTAAAATTTTTCATATTGAAGAAAAAATATCATATTTTAATGGTGGTGATGTTATTTCATGATACTTACTATAATTTCAATGGTGCTTAGACCAAAGATAGCCATATATGATCAATTTTATAAATCAATTATGTTTCATGTTGATCGCCACATCTATGCATGCTGCTTATTTTTTACTTTTGAGGCATTTCATTTTTACCCTATGGCTAATCTCTAAGTGAACAATAAGATATAATAGAGAGCTGCATATATAGACATGGTTGATCATTGTGTATTATCTAAATGCGATAAGGACATGAATTAAAGTCTTCAATTTAATTGAAATATAGACATCCTTTTATAAAGAAATATTACAATATATTTATTAGTATTAAGAACAAGTTTTAATATTTAAAAGTAGTAGTTGAGGCTAAAATGTTAGCATTAAAATTGATGTCTTGTTCATGTGGGACAATGCAATGGTTAGGGATTTGAGCTCTCTTTTGGAAGACCCTGATTCAAACCATAACAAGGTGTGTGTGTGTGTGTATGTATTTCAATGAGCTTGTGACTAAAAAAAAATATCGATGTCTTTGTTTTCTCATATGGATGAATTTCTAAAAGTTATATCTTTTTTTCCCACCTTGGAAAAAATATTTTTACTATATAAATCACCTTACATATGGATATCTAGAAGTTATGCATGCACAATAACATATGGAACATATAACCATTGCTAAAAAGTTAGTTACAACATATAATTAACTTCTAATGAATGTATTTCTAGTTATGTCCTAAAGAATCCAAATGCATAACTAAATTTTAATTACTAAAACTTATGTCTTTATCTTCTCACCTTGGCAAAAGTATTTTTACTATATAAATCACCTTACATATGGATATCTAGAAGTTATGCATGCATAATAACATATGGAACATATAACCATTACTAAAAATTTAGTTACAATATATAATTAACTTTTAATTGATGTAAATATAGTTATATCCTAAAGAATCCAAAGGCATAGCTAAATTTTAATTACCAAGTATTTTAGGTAATTAAATAATATATATATATATTTTAAAAGCGAAAAACCCCTTGTGGGGCCGCCTTGGTCTGAGAGACCACGAACAGGGGGTTCTACACTGTCAAAGTCACCCGGGAGTCGCACCCAGACCTGTTCGCACCAACATTATCAATTGGATTTTGGGTACCCAATTCAGATTTTTGGTAGGGTGGAGATTCGAACCTGGGACCTCCCTTGGAGGATTGCCCTCTCCTCTCCAACTCACCTACAACACCTGGGTATTAGATAATAATTTAAACATCATACATTAAAATACTATTTTTAAGAGATTTAAAGGATACATATCATTAAATTTGATTTGATATGCTTCTATATTTAAAATATCAAATAACATAAGAAGTTATTTACTAAATTAAAAAAGTATTAATACATTAAATTAGTTGCTTTTCTTATTAATAATTAGATTGAGAGTGAATTGAATGTAATGGAATTAATTAAACAAATTCATCTAAACATATTCCTTGTCCAAAAAAAAAAAAAGCTAAAAAACTCTATATGACTATAATAGATGTTTGAGATAGTTTCTGATAGACCCAAGTTCAAACCACAACGAGGAGGTGTGTGAGTAAGTATGCTAAAAAGTATATTAAGTTGTAAAAATTTGAGAAAAACTATGTCATATATGAGAATGGATCTGTAAAATTAATTTATAGGGTGGTTATAACACATCACATCAGGGAAAAGGGCTATAACACATCACATCAAGGCAAAAAGATGTATTATACTCTTTCCACCCAATATTAATTGGATGATGAATGTTGAAAAAAAAAAACTAAATTATATATTTAAAATTATATTATTTATTTGTCTTTTAAGTTTATATAAGATAATATTATTATTTTATTTTAAAACTAAATTAAATAATATAAAATTGTTGAGTTCAAGTGATTAAAAATATAGACTTTCAACGTGGATTTCATATATAGAAAGAGAGATATTACACAAATAATATCATAATGTAATATACATATATTTACACATTCATAATTGTAAGTTGTTAGTTGTAATATTATAACTAATATAATACAAATAAAATATTAGTTATGAGAAAAAAAAAAAATATATATATATATATATATATATATATATTTGAAAATTTTATACTATAACAAGATTATTTACAAGTTTAGAATAGGACTCCTCCTAGACTTAGCCAACAAGAGACATTGTTTCCTCTTTTCAATTTTCCAAAAAACTTACTCAAATCTAAAGCCTGAATCCTAAGAACTAACCACTTTTGGTTATAGCAGTAAAAAGAGATCTGCATTAGATCCAAATATTCTAAACCACATGTCTACATTGGCTATCCAAATTAGCCAAATGTTGGATTTTCTCACTAACTTGCCTAAGCCTCTTGTATTTCATAGCCATGCCACTATGCCATTGAGTTCCTATGTCCTTATCGATACCCATCTTAGCCACAAAGTCCGTTACTGTATACAAAGCTCTACCCACATAAATTGGGATCACATCATCCAATTTATTCCATAACTCCTTAATTTGAGTGACAAGAATCCTTAACCTCCATGTCTCCAAAATAAAGTTCCTCATACAATCTAGAGCTTATACCAATATTTGAGTCTAATTCTATGATTATCTTCTTATAACCTTGTCTTGCTGCCTATATAGAAGCAAATTTGATAGCTAATGCTTATACTTAATTATTCACGGCCTCACCCAAGCCCTATAGTTCCCAATAGAGAACTACCCCAACATGATTCTTGCATATCACTCCAATTCTAGCTCTACCCAAATTGCCTTTTATAGCTCCATCAGTATTAATTTTAATTCAACCTTCTATGGGTGTTTTCCAACTAGCTATGTCCTGATCCTCTTGCACTATAGCTTCTTTCTCCATTCTAGCTATATCAGCATGATTTTTCTCTTTAGCATACACTGCCATAGATTTCATGACTTCACTTAAAATGACTTGCAAGATATCATTCTAGGATGAAAAAATTTCTCTAAATATTTTGCCATTTCTCTTCAGCCACAATGACCACCAAATAAATTTTATTCCAATATTTTACTTGATATGAAGAACTTCAAACTTAAATCTACCCCTCTTCCATATTTCCCAAATATTAATTCAATTTAGATAATCATTAAATCATATTTTATAATCTAAAAAACACCTCTCCTAGATCTAGCACATGAACGAACACTCAAACATTAGGTGGTCAAATGTTTCCTCATTTTTATAACATAAAACACACCATGATGGGCCAATGATCCGCCTAAGTCTTATATTATCAAAGGTAATAATTTCATTGCGTATGATCTTCCAGGTAAATAAGTTTACCTTCTTCCAATCCTTAGATTACCAAATCATTGTCCAATCCTCAACTTGATAAGCATGAGGAGGTTTTAGAAGTATCTCTTCATATCCATCATTTACCATGTAGAATCAAAGTCTCCCATAGCCTCAGGCTAATTCATCCTTCTCATCCCTACTTGTGAGAAATATTTTTTCCAAGATTTTAGTCATGACATGTGCCAATTCCAGAGGGATTGAAATTGGCTGCTTGTCCAACTTATTAAACTATTTAAATGTATAATCCCCTAGTTGGATGGTATTTAAATAACTATAAATATTGATCCAATCCTTGCTTTCCATGGTTGTTTTTATTGGTTTCAGTTCTAGGAATTCAATAATGATAGGTGGATATTGATCCCATTAATCTATCCAAAATTGTGCCTTCTCCTCTCTCCCCACTTCCAAATTAATCCATATTTTACTACCTGAGATCCCATATTTAGTGCCTACCACACTAGGAATCCATTACCATCCAAAGCGAGACGAGTTACCTCATTTGGTTTCACCTATCCCAAATGTTTACTTGTTAAAAATTTGTTGATGAAAAATTTGATTGGGAGATCCACCTCTAGTGAAGCTTTTCATCCAAATCCTCCCTTTGCCTTGGGATTGCTTACTTTCTCCTAGCCTAATAAATCTCATTCTCTCTCCTTTTGATCCTCCCCATAAAAAAATTTGGTCATCTTGTCCAACTCATTCCATATGGCATGTGGGAAAACCATGATAGAAACTTTGTATATTGGATTGTAAACATTTAATCTACCCCCAAATGTTAATAATTTTTGAGACCAATGGTTAATTCTTTCCTTAATACAGTCCAAAATATTTATCTAGATAAATATCTTTAGTTTTTTAAAATGTGATACCCCCAAATAGACCATTGGAATAGAAGTCATCGTGAATCCCAAGATCTCTAGAATTTTGTCCTAAAACCTTTGGTCAAGATTAAAGAAGACCACTTTGGATTCCTTATAATTGATAATTTGTTTGTGGTCCTAATATAAAAATTAAGACTATATCTGATAATTCTTGCTTCCCTAAGGTTGGCCACTCCCATCTATCCTATGTCATCTATAAAATGTAGGTGAATCAACTCTTCCTTACCCCCATTGTTGCTTGTGAGCAAAAACTATTGTATTCTCCTCAAGATAAGTCTACCCAAGCCTTTAGCCAATGTGGAAAAAATATAAGGGGAACAAAGATACCCCTAACAAAGACCTCTAGTGGCTTCAAATAGTTGTGAGGGAAGACCATTGTTTAACACTGAGTATGTGATAGTAGAGACTCAACTCATGATCCACTCTATCCAATCCTAAGAGATGTAAATATTTGTCATCATCCTTGACAAGAAGCTCCACTCCATCCTATCATAAGCCTTTGACATATCCAATTTTATGAAGATTTCTCTATTGCTAGATTTTTGCATTGATTGGGTTGCCTCTTGAGCTAGAACCACACCATCTAATTTTTTTTGCCTTCTATAATACACCCTTGTTCTAAGGATATAATGTTATCTAGGAGAGGTTTTAGTTTCTTAGCCATAACCTTCATGATTATTTTTTATATGACATTGCATAAGGCGATAGCTCTATAATTTGAAATATGCACCCCCTCCTCTCCTTTCAAAATTTAAGATGATAAATTTATAATTTAATGCTTAAACCATTATTTTATTTCCCCTAGACTCCTCTATGACAACCATTATATCCTCCTTCAAGATGTCCCAAAAGGTATGAAAATATTGATTGAGAAGCCATTTGGGCTTGGTATTTTTTGTACTCATGCTAAAGACTACCTCCTTTAGCTCCTATTTATCAATGGATTTAAGAAAGGCTTGGTTGTGGTCTTCAAATAAGATAGAGGGAATGGTAGCAATAAATTATTTTTTATCTTCTTCTTCTTGCACTAGACCTTCCTTAAACAATTTAGAAAAATAATCCATTAAATAGGAGTAAATACTTGGGAGCATATCAAATAAGAGCCCGTTCTCATCCTAAATATCTTTCATCTTGTTCATATTTCTCCTAGCACAAGCATCTCGATGGAAAAAATTAATGTTTCTATCCCCTTCTAGTAACCAAGTAGTTCTTGCTCTTTGTTTCCAATACATTTCTTCTTGATCATCAATATCCTCTATTGCTTTATGCAACTCATCATCCTCTTATTTCAGCTACTCTATAATTGTTCCTTCCCTAAAGAGTTTATGCAGCTCATATCATTTGGTCACCAATGGAGCTCTTTGGGCTTAGAATTCCAACTTGTTAGATCACCTGCATTGTTTTAGTTGATCCTTAACATAGTGAAGATGCTTATTTATTTTTTTTAAGCAAAAAACTCCTTGTGGGGCTGCCTTGGTCTGAGAGACCATGAACAGGGGGTTCTACACCATTAAATTCACCCGGGAGTCACACCCAGCCTTGCCTACACCAACATTATCAATTGGATTTTTGGTACCCAATTCAGCTTTTTGGTAGGGTGGAGATTCGAACCTAGGACCTCCCTTGGAGGATTGCCCTCTCCTCTCCAACTCACCTACAACACCTAGGTCATATGCTTATGGAAGCTTAACATTATGTTGCATTATTTGGGATTTCCCTCTTTCCACCATTGCCAAATTTTCTTTTAAAATTCATCATTTTATAACAATATTTTTTAAGCTGAATAGGTTTGGGAGTTGCCCCATCCCGATCCCCTCATATAACGGAATGGAAAATTTATTTGAGACTAGATCATCCAAAATATTAAATTTTAGATTCCATTTCACAAATGCCTCCTCAAAAATCATATAATGATCTAAATTCACCTTCTTTCTATGTGGCTTCCTCCTCTTGTTAGTCCAAGTATAACTAGTTCCAGGGTACTTAATATCCACCAAGTGTTATGTATGGAATTGAGCAATCATGAGCTAATCCCTTTAGTCTAAAACTGGAGTTCCCCCTTCCTAATATCTAAATGATAGTTTAACATTAAAATACCCAACAACAATCCAATCTATCTCATCCCTCAAGACTCATATTATGCATTGTTTTCCATTGTTGAATTTTTCTATCTAGGTTGTGGACCCCATAGAAATTTATGATTAAAACCTACTTTGTTGTTGCATTGTTCCTAAAAATGAATGTAAAGACACCCCTTCAAGATATATGCTCTATATTCATCCATTCAAGAGATTTCCAAAAGGTAACTATCCCCCTTGATACCCCTTGGGAAACCACTTCTATATGACCAACACCCCTCCAAAGTCTATTTATTGTATTTTATATAAGATCCAATGATATTTTGGTCTTTTGGATAAGAAAAAAATATATTTTTGTTTTATCTAAGAGTCTTTATACAATAGATTTATGGGTTTTATTGTTTAAACCCCTAATATTCCATGATTTTATAATCATTGGTTACCTTGAGACTAGTAGGTGTTTATTGTCCTTGCATCTCCCTCAATGACCAATTTATCTCCTTGGGATGTTATTAATTCCTTGTTTGATTTTATACCCACTTCTTAAGAGTTGTTATTATGTGATCTATGTTGGGACCAATTGAAGTCACAATATATTGATGGAAATAAGTTACAATATATAGGCATCAAGCCTATAAGAGAACATGACAAGTGTCATAACCTTCACTCCAAGTGTCATGCATAAGACAAGTGTCATGCATAAGAAAAATGTCATGCATAAGATAAAAGAAGGTATAGTACACATTATAATATTCTAACATCCCCCCTTAATGTGCACTATCCTAACTATAGACAAATATAAGTCAACATTAATCACAATATATTGATGGAAATAAGTTACAATATATAGGCATCAATCCAATAAGAGAACATGACAAGTGTAATAACCTTCACTCCAAGTGTCATGCATAAGACAAGCATCATGTATAATATAAATGCCATGTATAAGACAAAAAAATGTATATTGCACATTATAATATTCTAACAGTCTCTTCTCCACCTGGCTAATCCCCAAATTTGGATTCTCTTTGTTATTTTCTACAACATCCATAATAACATAATTTACTATTGGTTTCTCTTGGTTATGCACTATCAATACCCCTACCATCTCTGGTTGTGGTAACTCAGTTACTATTGGTTGCTTTTAATTATGCACTATCAATACCCAAATCATCTCTGATAGTGGTAACTCACTATACTCTATTACTATTGAAGGAAGGGCCTGAACATGAGTTTTATTATTTTTACTATTTCCATCCACTCCTTGCATAAGTTATTCTTCTTCCTATTCCACCAATGGCTTAAAGATCTCATAACTATTTGAGAGCATGGATTGGGTTTGCTCATTGCCATATTTTTTATTTTGTGTCCTTATTTAAGGATATTCAAAACCATCTCCCTTTGCTCCACATTGAGAAGTATTGGTTGCTCCTTTAATGACTATAGACTTACTCTCATTAGGAGGATTTAGTGTTTCTAGAGAGGCCTCCATTTATATGATCATAATTTTTGAGTAGGATCGGGACAAATACCCATATTTATGGAAAACTCTGCACTTCAAGGGTAACTCTTCATAATCCAATTGTTGAATCCAACATAGTCTTACAATTTTGAGTTCCATCTCTACTGAAGGAGGTTGGTTGAGATCCATTTCAACACATTCTAGAATAAACAACTATTTTTCTTCTATCATATCTCTAGAGACACCCAAATACCTTCTAAAAGAGTTACATATGGTTTCTTACACTCACTCTCTCCAAAATTCCATTGGAAGTGCAAACAATCATATCCAAACTAGGACAATAGTGGGTTCAATTCAAGGATCAAATACCAATATCTAGGGTTGGACAAATAATCTTGTTAGGCCATGATTCCTCTTTTCTGATTTGAATTTCCTATCGGCTAGTGAGAAAAAGCTAACAACAAAATATCCATTACTAACAAACCATAAGGAAAATTGACCAAGAGGCTCTCAGTTATGTCAAACCCATGAATGCAAGAAGTTTAAGGTAGGATGAATACCCTTGAATTTGTAGATCATGTCATTATTGGATCTATATAGGATTATTTATTCTAATATAATCTACTCAATGACGATATTTGCTCTAGATTCAAGCTATGACAAACATCCATTTACCCTTTGAGGTGCCTCCTTACTCATTGATCTTTTTCAAATAGCCATAAAGATCATTTTTAGTGTTGTTTTCTATGCTTCTTCATTCTCTGTTTGAGGTTTCTCCTTCAGTAGATTTGTAAACAAACTCTACCTATCATAAATGGATCTAGAGATGCACCCATTGGTCCCTCGTAGGATAGCATTCTCATCTAGTGTTTTCTATTCAATATCAAGTACATCCTCAAAATTCCTACACTATTTTGAATAAAACCCACTTTGTACTCTGCTCTTGGTCTCTTCACCTAGATCTAATATGATTTGAGAGAAGATATATAATAAATATTTATTATTTACAATACCATTATATGATTTATAGAAGTTATTATAAATAAATATATTTTATAAGATATTACACCGATGTTGTCATGATATCATAAACAAATATTTATATATTTATAATTATTCATTGTGAGTTGTAATGTAAAAAACCAATGTAATACAATAAAATATGACTACCTAGAAAATTTGAACAAATATCTTAAGATGTCTATATGTACTTGAATTTATTCTAGAAGGATTTAAAATTTTAAAGGCAAATAAGAGATGATTAATATACTTTTGATTCCCTTGAACAATTATATAATCAATATATAATTTTAAGTTTATTTAGTAAAAGAATTTATTTCATATATTATAAGAATATAGGTAAATTTTTTATTTGTTTTATTAATATAAACATTTCAGAAAAAAATATTTCGTTAATTTGATACACATTTTTTTTAAAAAAAGGTGAAAATCTTATTAAGAAGACATATCCAAAGTTATAATCATTGGACTGCCACTTTTAGCTAGCCCTAAGATCCTAATAAAACTTACTTTAACATATCCTTGGACCACAAATTTCTTAGTGCAATCCAAAAAGCAGAAACTCTTATCCCGATTATGCTTTTGATTAATACTATTCTAGGGAGCCCAAATTAGCTTCTCCCTCTTTCCATGACTTTGGGAGCTATCCCAAATTGGGACTAAGAGTGCTACAAGAAATAGTGTGATGTCAAACCAAAGACTAATCATCATAATCATCTACCCTAGTCCAACACACTTCATTGCCTAAATCCATATTGGCTAGTAATAAAACTTGTTGGTTCACCTCCATCCAATCTATAGTATCCCTATTTTGATCATGTTTCAACAAGATGTTCACTTCTATTTTTAGCCAAAAATTTAGACTTTGAATTCTTCCCTGTGAACAAAAATTTTATGAGACAAAAATTTATAGTATCGCGACATGTTGGAAGAGAAAAAGATAAGTGAAAAAGCTGTCGCGATTTCGCGACATGTTGGAAGAGAAAGAAAAAGCAATAAAAAGTGTCGCGATTTCGCGACAAGTTCGAAGAAAGAGAACAAGTAATAAAAGTGTCACGATTTCGTGACATGTCACATTTTCACGACTAAAATAGGAGAGAGAAAGTAAGTTTGAAAAGTGTCGCGATATCGCGACATATCGCATTTTCACGACAAAAGAAATAGAGGAAGCGTACAAAAGAAGAACTATCATGATTTCACGACAAAAGCAGAAAGCAAGACTTCGAAAGCAGAAGTGTCACGATTTCACGAAAAAAGCAAATAAGTAAAGTACAAAAACAAAAGTGTCATGATTTTGCGATAAAAGTAGAGAAGAAGACTTCAAAGGCAGAAGTGTCACGATTTCATGAAAAAAGCAAAGAAGTAAAGTACGAAAGTAGAAGTGTCACGATTTCATGATAAAAGCATAGAAGAAGACTTCGAAGGTAGAAGTGTCGTGATTTCATGACAAAAGCAAAGAAGCTAAGTATGGAAGCAGAAGTGTCACGATTTCACAACAAAAGCTAAGTTGAAGACTATGGAGGCAAAAGTGTCACGATATCGCGACAAAAGCAAAGTCAAAGTCTATGGAAGCAAAAGTGTCATGACAAAAGCAAAGACGAAGTATACGGAGGCAAAAATGTCATGATATCGCAACAAAATAAAAGACAAAGTTTGCAGAGGCAAAAATGTCACGATATCATGACAAAATAATAGAGAAAGCGTACGGAGGTGAAAGTGTCACGATATCACGACATGTATTTTCACGACAATAAAAACAAAAGAAGCTACAAAAGCAGAAATGTCATGATTTCGCGACAGGTCATAAATGCGCAAGTTAAGAAGGAGAACCCAACTGAAATGAGAAGTATGACAGTGGACCGACATCACTACAACATTTACAAGGGCAGTTACAGAGTGATTTCATACTACTAAAATATGAAGAGTGATCAAAAGTCAGTATGGCGGTTACAGGGTCTGTCCATAATGAAATCATCAAGTGATGGATAAATCAAACATCTTATTGAGTTGAAGCCAATGAAGACTAATGACAGTCGACTAAAATTAGGGTTTATAGTTGTTATGAAAGCCGACTAAGATTAGGATTTATAGTCGACTAAGATTAGGGTTTTCATCATAAAAAATATTATTATAAAAGGAGGGCTATTTGGAGAATTGAGAAGATGGTGGAATGTGTGTGAAATACGGTCGTTGTGCATAGAGAGCAAGTCGTGTCAAATTGTGCTAAGTGCAAAATTTGCAAAGAGAGCAGAGTGTGCAAAAGGGAGAAGACGATCATGAAGTTCGACTGTAACGAAGCAGAGTGTGCGAAGTGATTGCGTAGAGAGCAGAGTGCGTAGAGAACGCAAAGATGAAGAAGACCAGTCAAGGTCTTGCAAAAGCAAATGTATCTTACTGTCAAACTTATAGATTCAAATTAAAGTCTAGGTTGCAGCTTGGCATCAGGGGTTGGTGCTCCTTTCTGTTGGTGTAGATAAATAAGGGGTTGGTGCTCCTTTCTGTTGGTGTAGATAAATAAGGGGTTGGTGCTCCTTTTTGGTGGTGCAAATAAATAAGGGGTTGGTGCTCTTTTTTGTTGGTGAAAATAAATAAGGGGTTGGTGCTCCTTACAGTGGATGCTGGTAAATTGATTGTAAATTTGGTGCTTTGAAAAGGCTGGATTTGGATGGTAGTCAAAGCAGTCAATTTTTGAGGAGTAGCCACATTGGTGAACCTCGTTAAATCTTGTGTTATGTGATGCTCATTTGTTATACTTGATGTATCTAGTAATAAGTTTTAATTTTTGTGGTATTAAGATCCATAAATTTAATTTTATAGAGCTACACTGATTCACCCCCCCTCTCAGTGTTATTGTAAGACTAATAATTGGTATCAGAGCTAAGTTCCTATACAAGCTTAACTGGCTAGGGTGATCTTGGAAGTAACACAATGGCAGGTGGTGAAGGCTTCTCATCAAACAAAGCACCATTGTTTGACGAATCTAATTACACATTCTGGAGAATCGGGATGCGGACATATCTCTGTGCTTTGGGATACGACATCTGGGATTCAGTAGTTAGTGGATACATAATACCCATCATTCCTCCAAAAGAGGCTGACGAAAATAAACTATTTGAAAATAACTCAAAAGCAAAGAATGCTATCATATGCAGATTATCATATAATGAACTAGTAAAGATCAAGAGCTGTAAAACGGCAAAAGAAATATGGGAAAAACTAAGGAGTATTCATGAAGGAGATGATAAGATCAAGGAGGCCAAGTTACAGACACATCGAGCTCAGTTCGAAGCATTAAAGATGAATGACGACAAAAACATTGAGACATATATGATGAGATTTAATGGAATCATTAATGTGATTAGAGGACTCAACGAGGATATCGAAGACTCTGTCAGCATGAAAAAGGTATTAAGATCTCTTTATCAAAGGTTTGATTCTAAAGTCTCAGTGATAGAAGAAGCTAAAAATATAAATTATTTTAGTATAGATGAGATGTATGGTTATTTGACTGCATATGAGATGAGGATAGGAAGATCTAAACCCACAGACAAAGAAGCGGCTTTTAAAGCCCTTAAAAATAAAAACGCAAAACAAGAGTTTGAGGAAGAAGAGACATCAAATGAAATGGAAGCAAACTTTGTTAGAAAACTAAAAATGGGAAAAGGAAAATACAGAGGAAAGCTACCGTTTAAATGTTTCAACTATGGAGGCATTGGGAATTTTGCAACTAAATGTCCACTTAATGAGAAGAACAAAAATGATGAAGGATCACACTAAGAAAGAAGTGACTGGAAGAAGAAAACGAATTTCAGAAAAGGCAACTTCAAGGAGAAAAGTTTCATCTCCAGGAATGCCAGTTCAACAAAAGATAACTCCGGTGAGGATTCTAAAGAGGAAACAGGTGAAGCTCTTTTCATGGCATTTGAAGAAGTAAAATCAGAAAAGGAAGGAGTGAACTCTAAAGTATGTGGTGAAAACCCTGAGGCTGAAGTAGATCTAGAAGCTGAGTTGGTATCTGCACTTGATGAGTGGAAAATAGAGAGGAAAAAGAATAAGAAAATTAAAAAAAAAAGCTTGAGGATGCAAACGAAATCATAACCAGTCTGAAAGTACAGACAAAAAAATACAAGAAAATATTTGAAGATCTCGAAGTACAAATTATCATGAAAATAGATTATTGCTGCAAACTAGAAGAAGAGAATGTTGGTTTACGGACATAGATAGAAGAGATGAATCACAAAATTAGTTGCTATCATAAATGCAAAGAAATTTCTATGAAGTTGGATAAGATTATAAATGACCAAAGGCCTATAGGCATCAAATTTGGTCTGGGTTTTGTCGAAGGAAAATCGTCAAATGGATCAAAGGCTAAAAATGTAGAATCCATAAAGAATGAAGATAAGAAATAGGTTGATCAAGAAAAAATGTCTCATGCAAAAGAAAGCAATAATGCCAGGCACGAAAGGAGAATTGACAATGATGGATTCACCAATGTCACACATCAAAGAAGAAGAAGACCTATGGCTCCTATGGCAACATGGCAAAGACCATCACTCAGGTTCAATTATCCCTTTTTTGGTTTCAATTTTAAATGCAATGGATATGGACATAAAATCTCAGACTGCAAATATAATGTAAGACCAAGGAATTTCACCAGTAGAAATACTTTTTCTCCTCTGATGAATTATACGATAGAATATTATAACTTTCATAATTTTGGGCACATTGCAAGAAACTGTAGAAGTACATTTGCATCAAATCAGTTTCAGGGAAGAAAATTTCAACCAAATAGGATGAGACAAAATAGAAAACTTCCTGAAAAACATGCACAAGCTATTGATAAGGGAAAGGCAAAACAAGAGCCCAAAACTACTATCAAAGCAGAGTGGAAAGAAAAAGAGAGACTTAAGGAAGAAAAGAAAACCTTAATCGTATAAACAACATTTAAAGCACAGAATAAATATGTACCATGGATACTTGATAGTGGATGCTCCAGTCATATGACAGGTGACAAAAAAAAATTTGAGAAGTTACAGAAATATGAAGGTGGTTCAGTAAAGTTTGGAAATAATGATGGAGCTAAGATAGTTGGAAAAGGTTCAGTTAAAATTAGTGATAAAAAAATTAAGTCGGAAGAAGTCTTGTTTGTGGATGGTTTGAAACATAACTTGTTGAGCGTAAGTCAGATTTGTGATAAAGGTCATGAAGTAGTTTTTAAGAAGCGGGGTTGTGAAGTCGGAAAAACAAACAGTGGAAAATTGATAGCAACTAGATCAAGGACATCTGGAAACCTGTACACACTCTCAGAGACTTCAGAAGGAGCTTGTTTTATTAGACAGGAAGAAGAAAATTGGTTGTGGCACAAGAGACTCGATCATATAAATTTTTATAATCTAGTAAAAATCAACTCAAAAAGGGCAGTGAGAGATAGTCCCACCATCAACAAACCTACAAATAGCATTTGTGCTTCATGCTAAAAGGAGAAGCAAACTAGAGTCACATTCAAAACAAAAGAGTACTACACAAGCAAACCTTTGGAACTAATACACACTGATTTATGTGGACCCATGAGAACACAAAGCATAAATGGTGACAAATATTTTATGTTGTGCATTTATGACTATTCCCGAATGACATGGATATTTTTCTTGAAGCATAAATCAAAAGCTTTTGAAATGTTCAAGACTTTCAAAAACCAAGTTGAGAATGAAACAGGAAAGATGATCAAATGTTTAAGATCAGATAGAGGAGGAGAATTCATTTCAGAGGATTTTACAGAGTACTGTGAAAAATATGGTATTAGGAGACAATTTTTAGCGACCGGGACACCTCGAGCAGAATGGAGTGGTAGAAAGAAAGAATAGGACGGTGCAGGAAATGGCATGGACTATGTTGGTTGAAAGCGAGTAGCGAACAGATTTTGGAAAGAAGCAGTCCATACTATAGTGTATATCCAAAATAGGTACATGCTGAGAACACATGAAAGCAAAACTCCTTATGAATTGTGGTTCGGTAAAATGGCAACAACAAAATACCTCAAAGTTTTTGGCAACAAGTGCTACATCAAAAGAACTAAAGATAATCTTGGTAAGTTTGAAGATAGAGCGGATGAAGGTATTTTTGTTGGTTATTCGTCAAAAACCAAAGCTTACAAATGCTACAACAAGAGGCTAAAGAAAATTGTGGACAGTGCCAATGTTAAATTTGATGAAGGTAGAGAATGAGTAATTAGCTATGAAAAGAACTACCCAATTTATGAAGAAGTTATTGAAGGAGATGAGTAAAACGAAATGGAAAAGATACAAAAAATTGACTCAGATGATTTAAGTTGTGATTCAGAAGTGGAAGAAAATAAGAAATTTAAAATAGGCAGCTGGTAGAAAAATCATCCTAGAGAGCAAATAATTGGAGACCCCAAAGTTGGTGTTTAGACAAGAAGAAGAGTAGTAAGTAACTACTCTCTATTATCTAGCATTGAGCCCAAAAATGTTGTTGATGCAAGCAAAGATGAAAGTTGGATGAAGGCAATAAATGAAGAATTAGATTAGATCGAGAAAAAAAAAACTTGGGAGTTAGTACCTAGACCTAAAAATAACAATATAATCGGGACTAAATGGATTTTTCAAAACAAATTGAATGAAGACAGACAAGTAGTCATAAATAAAGCAAGATTGGTATTTACGGGTTATGCACAAGTTGAAGGCATTGACTTTGAGGAAAATTTTGCACCAATAGCTAGACTAGAGGAAATTAGAATGTTTCTAGCTTTAGCAATCTATAAGAATTTCAAAGTTTATCAAATGGATGTGAAATCAACATTTTTGAATGGGAAACTTGAAGAAGAGGTTTATATTGAGCAACCAGATGGTTTCCAACTTGGTGATGATCCCAAATTGTTTTGCAAGTTGAAGAAAGCATTATATGGCTTAAAACAGGCACCCCAAGCATGGTATGCAAGGCTAGACAACTATCTCACTCAACAAGGGTTTAAGAAAGATATGGTGGATAGTAATTTGTATGTCAAAACAGAAAATGGGCATCTTATTGTTCTTGTTGTATATGTATATGATATCATATTTGGCAGTAGCAAAGATGAGTCATGTAAATATTTAGCAAATAAAATGCAGAAAGAATTTGAAATGTCAATGATTGGTGAACTTTCGTATTTCCTCGAGTTGCAAGTTAATCAAAATAAGAAGGGCATATTTATTTCTCAAGTTAAATATGTGAAAGAGATGTTAAAAAATTTCACAATGGAGGATTGTAAGCCGATTAGCACTCCCATGATGACGAGGTTGCAAGTTGAGCAAGGATGACAAATCTCCACCTATTGATCAAACCATGTATAGATCTATGATTGGAAGCTTACTTGCACTGCCGGCTACCGGACCGGATATTTTGTAGGCAGTATGCATGGTAGCACGATTTTAGGCTAATCCCAAGGAGACTCATGTGACAACGGTAGAAGAGGATTCTTCGGTACCTCAAGGGTACTATGGAGTATGGGTTATGGTATCCGAAAGGTAAAGACTTCACCCTTATTTTGTATTCAGATGTAGATTGGGCAAGAGGTGTCGATGATAGAAAGAGTACCAGTGGAGGTGCATTCTATCTTGGAGACAGATTGGTCACGTGGCACAGTAAGAAACAATAGTTGGTTTCTTTATCGACAATAGAGGCAGAATATATTGCAGTGACAACATGTTGTACATAGGTATTGTGGATGAAACAAACCCTAAAAGATCTTGGTATTAGCTTCAGTGAGCCAATATCAGTTAAGTGTGATAACACCAGTGCCATTAACATCTCCAAGAATTTGATTATGCATTCATGCACAAAACACATTGCTATCAGGTATCACTTTTTGAAGGAGAAAGTTGCGAAAGGTGAGGTTAAGTTGGATTTTGTTCCAACTATAGAGCAAGTAGCAGATATCTTCACAAAACCATTGCCCAAAGAAGTTTTTGAGTACCTTCGCAATAAATTGGGAGTGGTCACACTTCCCAAGAATTGACTAGCTACAGGGATCACATTCTCAGGAGGAGCATTTAAGTATTTGATTATATTTTTGCTCATGTTCATGATTTTTGCTAAGTGTAATAAATTTTGCCTAAGAATGTTGTGCATGGACTCAAGGGGAGTCTGCAGTAGCCCTTTGGTATTATTGTCAAAGGGGGAGAAGAGTTACAGGAAATTGCACATGTGTTGCCAAAAATTCCAAAGGGGGAGATTGTTGAGCAAGGTGCAGCAACAATATTGTCATTGTTGTCAACACAAGCAGATAGATCTATTGATGTAGTGGACAGAAAGTTCAAAAGCTATTCAGATGTAGAAGACAGGAGTTCAAAGGTTATTCAGAGTATGTACAGTGATTTTCCAAGAAGATCGAAGTGGCCCATATGTAAAAGATCAAAGAAAAAGACAAGTAAGAAAAGTGTCGCGATATCACGACATATACAGCAGGCAAGAAAAACTATCATGATTTCATGACATGTTGGAAGAGAAAAAGGCAAGTGGAAAAACTGTCACGATTTCACGACATGTTGGAAGAGAGAGAAAAAGTAGGAAAAACTGTCGCAATTTCGTGACATGTTGGAAGAGAAAAAGGCAAGTGGAAAAACTATCACGATTTCGTGACATGTTGGAAGAGAAAAAGGCAAGTGAAAAAACTGTCACGATTTCATGACATGTTGGAAGAGAAAGAGAAAGCAGGAAAAAGTGTCACGATTTTGCGACAAGTTCGAAGAAAGAGAACAAGTAAGAAAAGTGTCACGATTTCGCAACATGTCACATTTTCATGACTAAAACAAGAGAGAGAAAGTAAGTTTGAAAAGTGTCACGATATCGCGACATGTCGCATTTTCACGACAAAAGAAAGAGAGGAAGCGTATGGAACCAGAACTGTCACGATTTCATGACAAAAGCAGAAAGTAAGACTTCGAAAGCAGAAATGTCGCGATTTCGCTACAAAAGCAAAGAAGTAAAGTACGAAAGCAGAAGTGTTGGGATTTCATGACAAAAGCAAAGAAGAAGACTTTGAATGCAGAAGTGTCACGATTTCACGACAAAAGTAAAGAAGTAAAGTACGGAAGCAAAAGTGTCACGATTTCATGACAAAAGTAGAGAAGAAGACTTCGAAGGCATAAGTGTCGTGATTTCACGATAAAAGCAAAGAAGCTAAGTACGAAAGCAGAAGTGTCACGATTTTGCGACAAAAGTTAAGTTGAAGACTACGGAGGCAAAAGTGTCGTGATATCGCGAAAAAAGCAAAGTCAAAGTCTATGGAAGCAGAAGTGTCACGATATCGCGACAAAAGCAAAGACGAAGTATACAGAGGAAAAAATGTCGTGATATCACAACAAGAGGAAATTACAAAGTCTGCAGAGGCAAAAATATCATGATATCACAACAAAATAATAGAGAAAGCGTATAGAGGCGAAAGTGTCACGATATCGCTACATGTATTTTCGTGGCAACAACAAAAGAAGCTACAGAGGCAAAAATGTCATGATTTCATGATAGGTCATAAATGTGCAAGTCAAGAAGGAGAACCCATCTGAAATGAGAAGTATGACAGTGGACCGACATGACTACGACATTTATAGGGCCAGTTACAGAGTGATTTCATAATGCTGAAATACGAAGAGTGATCAAAAGTCAGTATGGCGGTTAGAGGGTCTGTCCAGAATGAAATCATCAAGCAATGGATAAATCGAACATCTTCTTAAGTTGAAGCCGACGAATACCAATGACAATCGACTAAAATTAGGGTTTACAGTTGTTATGAAATCCGACTAAGATTAGGATTTACAGCCGACTAAGATTAGGGTTTTCATCATAAAAAATATTGTTATAAAAGGAGGGCTATTTGGAGAATTTAGAAGATGGTGGAATGTGTGTGAAATATGGTCATTCTGTGCATAGAGCAAGTCGTGTCGAATTGTACTAAGTGCAAAATTCACAAAGAGAACAGAGTGCGCAAAAGGGAGAAGACGATCATGAAGTTTGACTGTAACGAAGTAGAGTGTGCGAAGTGATTGCGTAGAGAGAGCAGAGTGCATAGAGAACGCAAAGGTGAAGAAGACCAGTCAGGCTCTTGCAAAAGCAAAGGTATCTTACTGTCAAACTTATAGATTCAAATTGAAGTCCAGGTTGCAGCTTGGAATCAGGGGTTGGTGCTCCTTTCTGTTGGTGCAGATAAATAAGGGGTTGGTGCTCCTTTCTGTTGGTACAAATAAATAAGGGGTTGGTGCTCCTTTCTGGTGGTGCAGA
Source organism: Wollemia nobilis (assembly GCA_028583015.1). Lineage (NCBI taxonomy): Eukaryota > Viridiplantae > Streptophyta > Pinopsida > Araucariales > Araucariaceae > Wollemia > Wollemia nobilis. The sequence continues at coordinate 467,847 of JAQPPZ010002555.1, read as the reverse complement.
TAAATAAGGGGTTGGTGCTCCTTTCTATTGGTGTAGATAAATAAGAGGTTGGTGCTCCTTACAGTGGGTGCTGGTAAATTGATTGTAAATTTGGTGCTTTGCAAAGGCTGGATTTGGATGGTAGTCCAAGAAGTCAATTTTTGAGGAGTAGCCACATTGGTGAACCTCGTTAAATCTTGTGTTGTGTGATGCTCGTTTGTTATACTTGTTGTATCTAGTAATAAGTTTTAATTGTTGCGGTATTAAGAGCTGTAAATTTAAGTTTATAGAGCTATGCTGATTCACCCCCCACCCTATCAGTGTCATTGTAATACTAACAGGTTGAGGTTCTCTAAAGTTGTTATGGAAATATGATTTGGGATTGGTTGGATATTGATCTCCAAAATTGGTTGAGTTATCCTTTGTTGGATTACTTCTACATTTTTGAAGAGCAGGTTTTCCTTTTATGGTTTTCCCATTACAACTATCTCATTCTCCATGTTCATTATCGTATTAAGAATTATATACTTGTTTAGGTTACTTTATTTTGTCTAGTTTGATCACGTTGTCTTATTATTTTGTTGCTTCTTCCTCTAAGGTGCTTTGAAACCCTCTTATGGTATATTTAGGCTTGAGGTTGTGGGCTAAGCTTCTGCCTTATTCTCAAGCATCTTATCATCATTATCATTAGCCTCCGATGGGATGGGCTTCTTTTGGATAGTCCTAAGGCAAAATCATGTAAGATATTCATTCTTATGATAAATCCTACATCGAAAGGGGATAGCTTCATAGTCTATTTTATAGACCCATGTCAAATCCCCCATATTTATTTCTATTTTAGTTGGCAACGGGTGATTAAGATACATCTCAATGGAGATTCAAGTATAAATGGTTGAAGTTCCTATGATTGTCTTTATGGATACTCCCAAATTGCATCATAAGAAATTACCCAATCTCTCAAAAGTTGATTCACACCAATATTCCATTGCTAGAGCATATAATCGAACCCAAAAAACCATTGCAATTGGTTCCATTCTTGGAACAAATCCTAGCTTCTATGGATACAAAAAAAGACGTGTCGCTTCATAGCTTCTCTTCCTTGATTCAAAAGCTTTGTCCTTGTCTGCTATTGTAGAGAAACTCAATATATAGTATCCATTACTATTTAGGAATATTGAAATATCCCTTAAAGGCTTATGATTATTTAGAATCTAGTAGGTCATAAACCCTAGAGACAATCTCATGCCAATAAATTTGTAGATTAGACCATGGTTACTCTTATATAAAATATTTTCATCCACTAGACTTTGTTCAATAACAATCTTGGGACGGTGGGTAGCTTGTGGAAGAACACCATTAAATTTGGATCGAAAACATTTATCCATTAGCTTCTTGGTGGTAATAATAGAAAAGATAGATTAAAAGGCATCATTGTTCAAAGATTCATCCTCAGCTTCTTATTTCTCCCTCATTTCTTGCAAAGGATTGTTTAGGAAAAGGGGGGAAAATAAGGGCCCTCACATGTAGCCATGGGTAGATAGAGAGTAGTTTTAATCTATAATGTTTATGATACAAAAAGAATAAAAATTACCTACAATTTTTTGAATAGTGTTTGATTCAATGAAAGTCAAACCTATACCCTGTATTCCAAATCCATCCCACCTTACCTTACTAAGGCTTCTGCATACAATGACAATGAACCCTAATAGAGATTCATCATTCTTCCCTTTTTTTCCCAATTTTTTGGGTAAAACATGTGTTTTTAAAAAGGTCTCGATGCTTACACATATTTTTTAATTGATTGAAAAAAAATTCTCCAAATACTTACATTATTTATTATATTGTTAAAAAATAAAACATAAATGTTAAATCAACTTACTTTTAAATAAAATTTAAAGTGTATTTTAAAAATAAAATCTTTATTAATGTTATTTTAATAGTTATTTGATAATTTTAATAAAATCTCAACATTTTGGTTGCATGGATTTAGACAATTGAAAACGACGATGGCTGAGGCAAGGGGGAGGGGGAGGTTCCTGCTCCCCCTCCCTTGGTTCTTGCCCAGTCCCTGGTTCATCCTGGGTCCCGCTTTGGGAATGATTTTTAGCAGATGATCTCCCTGGGAGGAGATCTTTCTCCACTTTTTTCTCCTTTCCCAGTAGTTTTAGGGTTTTCCTACCTGAGCCCATGGTCTGGTGCATCCTAGGGGTATCCTAGGGTTTCCTGCATATTTTTGGGATCCCTTCCCCATTCTCCCTTAGGCCTCCCTCTAGGGTTTTTTGTAAGTTTTTTCTTGGATCAGGTTCCCAGGGCTTCCTTGATCAGTGGTGGTGGTAGGTTGTGTTTTCGACTACTTATTATTGCATCCTGTGAGGTCCTCTCTGCTTCAGGGTTGGTCTGGGGGGGCATTTTCCTCTTCTACTAGTGAGTCCTCTCTAGGATGCCTATGGTTGCTACTGGTCCCATCCTGTTGGGTAGGGCCTTTTCAATTTCTTATTCGGAGGCTTCTTCTTACTGGATCTATGTTTTGGTGGACACCCAGAGCATTGGTTGGATTTCAGGGTGGGCCTCTTCCTTTTCCTGGGTTGTTCCCAGTCCTGGTCCTAGTTTCTTAAAGCTATCCATGAGCAAGGATGGGGGGTTCTTGGTCCCTTCTTCTGGGGTTCCTAGGGTTTTTGTTGCATGTCTAGATCTTGGGGGGGACCCATGATCAGTGCATGCAAACCCTAGTTCCCCTAGGTTAGGATTTCAAGGATCCCATCTTTGTGTCTATTGTTGCTTCCCACCTAGGATCCTCAGGTTGTTCGTTTCATTTCCTGTTCAAGGGCTTTTGGACCCAATTTCTTGGATTTGTTCATGAGCAAGGATGGTGGTTCTTGGACCTTTTTTTTGGAGTGGTGGGGGTTTCCTTCTGTATTCTCTGATCTAGGTATGGATATCAGTGTGTTTGTACTCTTGGTCCCTCCTTCCTCCTTCAGTTTTTGCTTCTAGGATCCTGTCTTTGCACCTATTGTTGTTTTCCCTAGATCCTTCCGGCTTCCTCGTATTTCTCCTTACTGTGCACGGGGATATCTTGGCCTATAGATATCCCCAGTAGTGTTGTTCCACTTTTCAGGCACAAGTGAAGGCTTCCCATTTTTTTCTTTGAGGACCCTAATGCCATTTCCCAAGTTGTCTCATTGCTGATCCCTGACCTGTATCCCAGTGCTGCTGGCTGCCCCACTACACCCTAGGTTGCATCCCGAGCCATCCTTGGGTGAGGATCCTCTCTAGTTTTATAACAATTCCCTACTTCTGGTTTTTGGGTAGGATTTTTGGTTGCAACTTTTTCTTGGCCTTCCCACTCTCCCTACGCAGGTCTGGGCCGGTGCGTTGTATCCACCCCTGGGAGGATCCCAAACTACTGTATCCACCCCCGGATGTATCCTAGACTATTGTATCCACCCCTGGGAGGATCCCAGACTGCCAGCAATGGGAGGATGATATTTTGGCAAAGTGGGTTTCACTAGTTGGTATTAGAATTTGGTCTTTCTACTAGATCAAGGGTTGTTTCTGGCCCTTTCCCTTTCAATTTGTGTTTATTTTCATGTACTAAGGAATTGCTTTAAATCTCGATGCTACGACCCTTTTTGTTATAAGGTTTTGGGATCCTCTTAAAAAACCCAATTTGTATATAAAATTCTAGTTACTTATCAAAAAAAAAAATTAATAAAATAAAAATGAAGCAAACAATAAACGAAAATAGAAACAAAGTTATATAAAATCTTTATTAATTTTAATTCATATATTCTAAACAAAATTAACAAATGATACTATTAAATTAAAAATTCAATTAAATTTTAATAAACTTTAGGTCTTAGTTTAAGTCTACAACATTTCTTATTGTGAGTGTTTATATATAGTCTAATATCATATTAAATTTGTTTAGTTGAAATAACCCAAAATATATGAGGTGGTATAATTAAGACCACATTTTTGGAGGCATTAGGATGTGCCAACAGAGACATCATATCAAATTTTAAATTTGATTGCCCAAAAAGGAATGGGTCAGTTGATAACAGCTAAGTACTTGCTAATGGACTGCCCTTGGATTCCCTTGAAGGTTTGAATCCATTTATTTTCACTTTACGTAACAAACTAAAAATAAATGACTACAAATTATAAAGGTTTCCTTCTCTAATAATCAGTTTTATTTTTATTAATAAAATATTATTTCCCTTTTTCCAAGGCACCATTTTTATCAATGTTATTTTTTCACTTTACCTAACAAACTAAAGATAACATACTAAAATTATGAAGGTTTCCTCCTCTAATAATAATCAGTTTTATTCTTTACTAATATTTTTTTTTATATATATCAATGTTATTTTTTTACTTTACTTAACAAACTAAAGATCTTAACAATCTAAACATAACAGGCTATATATATAAATGTTATTTTTTCACTTTACCTAACAAACTAAAGATAACAGACTAAAAATTATAAAGGTACAGTTTTTCTTTCCTAATAAAATATTGTTTCCATTTTCTCAACCCACCATTTTTAAATATATATGTCAATGTTATTTTTATAAGATCAGACTATTATCTTTGCAAGAGTATGTCCCCAAGGTTTAAACTTAAATCTCTTTTTGATAAGTACTAATCCACTTAACCTTTGAAAGCAACCACTCTCTCTAATGCAACCAAAACAAACATAAAAAAACAATATTATACAAATATTTGGTACATTATTATTCAAATTACTTAAACTGGAATTACAAAATAAAAAGTTATATCATATTTCAATTTATCTTTTTAAAGTTCAATAAGAAAATTGATCACAACCACACTATTTTTAATATATTTCCATTTCAAAGACACCAAAAAAAATAAATCTTACCAATACATTTCATTCTACAGTGAAACGTCACATACAAATACATCTAGACAAAGTTGGGGTCAAAGAAAACACTTACCTTCATATTTATCTAATATTGTTTAATATTATTTAAAATATTTAAGTATAGTAGTCACATCTGTCATACCAGTAAATTTATATTTTGTGTTTTTTAAATCTGATGTGTCACCTGCAATTAAATTATATTTTTATCAATGAGCATTGGAAATTGAAATTGATAAGAGGGCCACATGTGAGGATGAAAACAAAAAGCTGTTTTTTCCTACTTGCAGGTCAGATTAGACTATTCAATTATTTTGGTGGAGGGTGGTTTTATGTGGAAGTTAGAGCATGATTGAGCTTAAATTAAGTCTCCGGAACGTGCACATCACTCACGCGTGGACTCAGGCGACCAAAAAGAGAAAAGCTAATCCTATTGGAATGATTGCCAGATATTCTTCTTGGTTTTTTTAATGTTAGGCAACTATAAGACCACCATGAACTTTTGACTTCAATCTCTTCAAAGTAAATTCCAAGGAACCTTTATAAATTTCAGTTTTTTAATTATCCATTAATATAAATGATTATTAAAATTATTAAACTGAAACAATTGGTCAATAAATTATGTGACATTAAAAATTAAACTGAAACAATTGGTCAATAAATTATGTGACTTTAAATCTGAAATAATTTACGAACTGAGATAACTCTTTAAATCTGAAATAATTTACGAACTGAGATAACTCAGCTCTATTATCAACTGACCTATTAATTACTTTTACAGCGAACATCTAAATATTGTTATTATGTTTTGAGCCGATTGCATTGAATAATAATTTTTCACATTGATAAGCAGATATTAATGCAATAAGGCCCGGCAATGGTGAAGGAAGTCGAGATCTTATTTGACACTTTGCCCGTCCTTACTGGTGGCCCTGCTTCCTGGTCTGTCAGCGGCATGTTTGCTGCTTTCAGACAGTTTACATACGTACTTTTTTAACTTTATCAATCCAAAGGGGGAACATGGATTTTTAACTCGGTCTCCGGGTAAGATGTCCCCTCATAATATAGAAGGGCATGATAGACGACTGGAGAAACTAAAGAAGACATGATAGACTCCATGAAATGAGAGTGCCTATAGAAAGACATCCAAAGTTGGTAGTGGTATAAAAAGTAATAGTATGTAGTTATCGAAAAAATGGAAACATAAATTGTTAAGAGACGGTTATTTGGCAATGGATTATACCCAAATGAATATTTTTAAGGATGACAAGGTGATTAGGATTAAAAATGAGTTGTCTTACAATTACTTGTTATATAAGATGGATGAAGATGGCACTATAAACTAGAATGTACTCTTAAAATTTGTGGAAGATGATGAGGGACTTGAAGATGATCAAATATTAGAAATTGATATGATAATTGGTATACTTTATTATAAAGTAGATCAAGAGGTTGACAATTAAGATACTAATCTTGGGAATTATCTTATCATAGAAGAATCATCAAATCTCGTGACTCTAATAAGTTGAGGTGCTAACAAGACCTAGATGATGCATTTCAATAGAGTTAGGACTAGGAATGGGATTAATGTTGAAAACTTCTTATTATTACCCCACAATTGTAACTCATAGCGGTATATGTTGTTGTATGTAAATTTAATGTTGAAAACTTCTTATTATTACCCCACAATTGTAACTCATAGTGGTATATGTTGTTGTATGTAAAGTGGACCACGTATTAAGTTATAAGTAGGAGTGTGTGTCATATAATCATATATATAACTTCTTTGGAATTGTGAATGTAATTGTCATGGAATATATAGTGAAGAATATTGCCATAGCAGGTTGTTATAGAATATTGTTATAGAATGCTAGGAATTATGCTTGCAAATATTCTAAAAGAGGAAGGATGTGACCCTCACAGGACTAGTGAAGAATTTGTAAGGGGGTTGCCCCCTTGAAGAGGCCAATGATAATAATATTACTTGTACCTAATTCTTGCAATTACTATTATTTTGTATTTCCATGTTTCCTGTAATGAATGCTTTTGTTATTGGATATACAATATTTATGATGTTTTAGCCAACACTCTTTGCAATCATAGTTAGAATTATCTTTGGCATTAAATTTCTTATCTCAGTATAACTAAAAAGCAAGAACTTCTAGGTGAAATATTTGCATGAGAAGAAGAGATTCATTGCATGTGGTATGTGAGTCCTTTCCAAGACATGGTAAGCTTGTGTTTTGAGCAAATTCTTTTTTCTATTAACCCTAGGTCTATAGATTTTTTTTTTGAAAATTTTGAAAAAACTTGTATTAAAACAAAGATCAATTACAATTTGGGAAGAGACTTTTCCCAGCAAAAGTCAAAGAGAACACATTCTTACAATAGAGAACACATGCTTACAATAGTAAAAGAATATTTGCAATGGAGCCAAATATCTTGAACCATTAACTAGCTAACAGGGGGATCAGTTTGGTCTGTTTATGCAACTTGTTGCGATATCGCGACACTCTTTCCTTCTTCTCCTTTGGCCACGAAAATGCAACATGTCGTGATATCGTGTCACTTTTCTCCTTTGGCCGCGAAAATGCAACATGTCGCGATATCGCGACACTTTTCTCCTTTGGCCGCGACCCTAGGTCTATAGATTAAAAACAATATTATGGTTGTTTTAAAATAACATAGAGTTTGTCATTACTGGCTAAGCTAGATTGCCCATAAATCATCTATGAAGTGAGGAGCAATCAAGCTCTGATACCCAGGTTTTAGACAATACTTGTACATAAATGTGAGCTCATATGTACCTTGCATATATTGGGGCACCTCTTTTTGAAAACTTGAGCTAAACCTTCATATATAGGAAGCCATTCAGTCATGTAATATCCATAGTGCATCGAGCACAATAATATTACCCTCTTGTATTGATCAAAGATGCAGGTAGTGCACTTAAGGATATTGGCTATATCCTTCTTGGGTAGTGGCGTGAAATATTGGTCCAAGCATTATTAATCATTGCTATAGTATATTAGAGGGTTATGGAGAGTACACACACCTTAACCTAGAATACCTCCATTTCCTATTTGTCTTTTTAGGAGCAGTTCTCCCAGGACATAAAACTAGAGTACAAAGAACTATAGAGCTTAGTTATAGAGTATGGAGGGCTAAACAACTATTTGTAAAAAAATATCATCATTTTGGTTTATAACCCATTTCAATCAAATTTCCAAGCTAATCGTTTTGGTATATAATACACAATTGTTTTTGGAACCCAAAAATTATCATTTTGTGGTATTAGTTCATTTTGATCATCTTTTCAAGCTGATCATTTTGGTCTATGAGTGTTTGTCAACTTAACCTTTACTGGTTTTTTTGAGAGTTTGTCAGATTAAGATTGTGGAGAAAAAATTATAGTGATAATTTTTCAAATACCATTACTTGTTTTTGTTGAGAGTTTGTCAACTTAATGTTGTGGAACAAATTTTATAGCGATGATTTTTCAAATTCGAGCAATGCTCGTAAATATAATATGACAAAGACTGTATAACAGAAATCCATATAGGTAAATTTGGTGGTACATTATCCTCATCTACGGATCCAGGAGATGATTCATTCAAATATTTGATTAATCAATGATATTCCTCACTTAAAATGTGCCACGACGAGATCAGATCCATGTCATGCGTAAAATTGACTATCCATAATAAATGCATTTATGCGCTTAAAATTACCTTTTTTTAGGACCCTTACTAAAAATAATAACTACTACAGATAACAATTATATTATTAGTAAACACCACAGACCTGGTATCAAGCAATGGAGGCCAAATTGTAGAGGATGGAGGAACAACTTATCAAAATGGATGCCTTAATTGAAATTCTAATTCAAATATCTCCTTATCCACCATGATACTAGACTTTCAGCATAGGTAAGATATAATGGATCAAAACATTGAAGTGCTTAAGATTAAAATATAAATTTTGATGGTTCAACTTAAAATAGCCCAAAATATCAAAAGAAGGCTATTAACTAGACATATTACTTGAAGGTATTTATTGAGGAAAATAGCCAATGGTTAGTGAACAACAAAAGACATACTTCCTAGGCTTCCTAAAATAAACTTTTCAAGATTTGATGGGACCAAGCCATAGAGTTGGTTGATTAAGGTTGAGCAATGGTCTGAACTACATGAAACTCTCTTTGACCAACAAATCTTTATAGCCACTTTCCATTTTGACCTTGAAGAACTACATTGGTACCAATGGTTTTAGAAACAAGTCTTAAACCTTGGGTGGACACAATTCAAGACGAAACTTCTTATTCAATTTAGACTATCAAGTTTAAAAGATTTTACTGTGCCCTCATTAAGCTTTGACAAACAAATACTATACTTGAGTATATTACTACTTTTGAGAATATCACTAACAAAACTAAAACTTTCTCTGATGAATTCTTCAAGAGTTGCTTCATAAACACTCAAGTTGGCAACCTACATGATTGCCACAAGGCTAGCTAAACTTACAAAGAGCAAATGGAATACCCAATGGAAGGCTTCTAGACCCTTGATATTCTAGAATATAACTTTTACATACATAAATAATAATGCTCCAAAGGTTGCCTTAGTCAAGAGGCTAACACCCTTGGATATGACCAACCATAAAGCCCAAGAAATTTGTTATAACTATGATAAAAAATAGGTCATGGGTCATAAATGTAAAATATGCCTCTACCTTCTAGATATGAGTAGCACTTTATCTTCTTCTATAGACATAAGGGATAAATTTGTGGATTCAATAGAAAAGTAATTAGAATCAGTGGATGTAGAACCTCTAACCAGTAGTCCCATAGAAGAAACTCTCACCCTTTATTTGAATGCTATTGTAGGGATATTGACACCCCAATGCATAAAAATCTAAAAATTTCTTAAATGGAACAAGGTTTTTATACTATTGGACTCGGGTAGCACATACAAATTTATTGACCCTAGTGTAGCCAAAAATGTAAGTTGTTTCATCTATGGCCATTGATCAAGTCAAGGTTAAAATTGCTAATGAGGATATTATAACTTGTAATGAGAGGTGTCAAAATGCATACCTGTCCATAGGTGACTATCAATGTCAGAATGATATCTATGCAATCCCATTGGAAGGAGTGGACATGGTGTTGGACTACCCCTAGCTAATAACTTTAGAACTGGTTTTGTGGGACTTCTCAAAACTTTGAATGAAATTCACTATTAACGATAAAACACACATCATTCAAGGAGTAAAATAGGAAAAATCCAAAGTAATAGCATCCCATTAAGTGCAAATATATATTAAGAAGTGTCATAATATTTTTCCAAATGCAATTGTGTGCTATACATGATGAAAATATGCCTTTAGACTTGTTAGTTGTTCTAACTAAGAATCAGAGGGTCTTCAATGAGCCTAAAAAATTACCTCCTAGTTAATAAAAATATAGTAGAATCAACTTGGTACCTAGGGGTCAGCATCCAAACATTAGGCTATATAGGTACCCTATCACTAGAAGAATAAGATTGATAAAATAGCGTAGGAATTGTTGGAAGCAGGCCTATCCATCCAAGCTCGAGCTCTTTTTTGTCCCAGTATTATTGATAAGAAATAAGGATGGATCAATTTGAATGTGTGTGGACTTTTGTGAACTCAATAATATCACCATCAAGGATGAATTTCCCATCCCTGTGATTGATGACTTGTTATATGAACTGCATGGTGTTCAATAATTTACCAAATTGGACCTCAAGTTAGGGTACCATTACATTTGTGTTTATAAGGAGGACATAGCCAAAATAACTTTCAAAACTCATTAGAGGAATTAAAAGTTATTGGTATGCCCTTTGGTCTCACCAGTGCATTGTCCACTTTCAAATGATTGATGGACATGGTTTTTAAACCATATCTAAAAAAGTTTGTGTTGGTATTTTTTAAAAACATACTAGTATATAACAAAATATGGGAGAAGCACCTACAACATATGGATCAAGTGTTGGACCTTCTATAGCAAAACGAATTGCATATCAAATAATCTAAGTGCACCTTTGGAATAATTGAGGTGGAGTATTTAGGACACATTGTGGCTAGATATATATATTTTTTTGTATACACATTGATCCAACAATTATTGAAGCCATGAAGGAGTGACCCAAACCCCAAACATTAAATAGACTTTAAGGATTCCTCAACCTCATAGGGTACTACCAAACGTTTGTCAAGGATTATGGAGAAATTATGATACCTTTGACATCTATGCTTTGTAAGGATGTGTTTGCATGGAACAATACCACTAGAAGGCATTCTTGACTTTGAAGAATACTATGCGCCATACACCAGTCTTAATAATTCTTAATTTTCATAAATATTTATAATAGAAAGTGATGCTTTAGGAGTGAGATCGGTGGTTGTGCTCATGCAGGAAGGTTGATCCCTTGCATTCATAAGTAAGGCCCTATCAGGAAAAATATTTTAAAATGAACATATGAGAAGGATATGATGGTGATCATATTTGTAGTTCTCTATTGGTGACCATACTTGTTATGTCAACATTTCATCATCAATATATATTATTGTATCCTTAATTATCTTTTGTATTAGAGGATTTCATCCCCTAAGTAGTATAAATGGGTGATATTGTCTATCATAATAAGAAAAAAAACATGGTTCATGATGCCCTTTCTAGACTACCAAAAATATGAGACCCTCTATGTAGTATCTATCCAAATTATTCATGAAAGTAATGGGGTTACATTATAAACATTGGGTTATTATTTTGTTCACTTCATAACTCAAATCCCAGGTTTTAACATAAATCCACTGTTCTCTAATAGGGCGAAACATGAACTTCTTATGAACCTATGAATGGGTAAAATATATATTTTAGTGGCCCAAGCTAAAGTATGATGTAAGATAGTTTGTGGATGCCTATGATACCTATCAATGCCAAAAGGAGGAAAAAATTGGTATACTAAGGTTGTTTCAACCTTTAGCAATTCTAGAGTCACCATGGATAGATATTTCCATGGACTTCATTGAATGAATTCTTCTATTTGGTGGAAAATCCATTGTCATGGTGATCATATATAGATTAACCAAGTATGCCCAATTTTGCTCCCTAGATCATTCATATATTGTATGAACAATGGTAAAACTTTTCATGAATCAGATATTTCAACTCCATAGGATCCGACATTCCATAGTCAATTATTATGATAATATGTTCACTAGCAAATTTTAGGAGGAGCTACATCACATCTAGGAAACACAGTTGAAATGTAGCACATCCTATCACCCATAGAATTATGGCCAAATAGATGTGGTAAATAAATGCCTTAAAATATATCTATGATGTTTTGCTTATCATAACCAATCCAAGTGGTGTTAATGGATTCCCTCGGTAGAATGGTGGTACAACACCATTTTTCACATAGCCACAAGGATAACATTGTATGAGGTAGTATATGGTCATTGTCCTTCAACATTTACTTCTTACCTACAAAGCAACTCAAAGGTTGAAGTAGTTGACACAATCCTCAATTGTAGATAGGAAGTCTTAGCTACCCTAAAATAAAATTTGAAAATCACCTAGAATTGCATTAAACAATAGGAAGATAAACACAAAACTAAGAGGACATTTGTAGAAGGTGGCATGGTATTTCTTTATCTTCAACCCTACAAATAGATGTTCTTCAAATATAAGGGTCACACAAGTTGGAACCTAAATTTTATGGACCCTATAAGGTACTTCAACAGATAGGGGAAATTGCTTACAAATTGAAGTTGTTGACTACATCCAAGATTCATCCAATTTTTCATGTATCTTGGCTCAAGAAGGTGGTGGGAATCCATACACAAGAAAAAACTATGCTACCTAAATTAGATGAAGAAGAATCCATTATTTTGCAACTTGTAACTATTCTTATTGCAAGAGTCGATATCTTCACTCAAAAGATATAACCAAAGTGCTTGTGTAGTGGTAGAGATTGCAACTAGAAGATACCACATGGAATCTGTTGTAGGAGTTTCAACAATAGTTTCCAACCTTTTAGCTTTGCAAACAAAGCTTCTCTAAGAGGGGTGGCATGTTACATGCCCCACAATTGTAACTCATAGTAGCATATAATATTGTATGTAAAGTGGACCACATATTAAGTCAGAAATGGTCCACATGTTGAGTGATATAGGTAGTATTGTGTGTCATAGAATCATGTATATAACTATTTTGGAATCATGAATGTAACTATCATGGAATATATAGTCAAAAATATTTTTATAGAATACTATTATAGTAGGTTGTCATAAAATATTGTGATAGAATATCTAGAATTATTCTTGTAAATATTATAAAAGAGGAAGAATGTAACCCTCATAGGACTAGTCAAGAATTTGTATATTTTGTAAGGAGGTTTCCACCTCAAAGAGAACAACATTAGTAATATTACTTGTCTTGAATTCCTCTAATTACTATTATTTTGTATATCCATGTTTCCTTTAATGAATTCTTCTATTATTGAACATACAATACTAGTGTTGCTTTTGTCAATACTCTTTGCAATCATAGTTAGAATTATCGTTTGCATTGAATTTCTTATCTTAGTAGAACTAATAACTTCAAGGTCAAATATTCACATTAGAAGAGGTTCATTGCACTTGTTCATTGACCCTCAAGGTACACAAACCCATTTGACATGTAAAGTGTTGTTTAATTGAACTAATAATACTGCAAAGGATGAAGCACTTTGTATCTCCTTGAGGAAAGTTGAAAAGATAAGAATAAAGAACTTCATGAGGATATATAGTAAATCTAAATTGATAGTAAACTAGGTCAATTCCTAATGCAACACAAATAATAAACACCTAAAATCATACAAGCACTAGGTCTAAGACTTGCTAGAATTTTTTAACATATGAGATCAAGGCGATCCCTAGAGAATTGAATATCAAAGAAAAAAAATTGCTAGAAATGGTAGTTAGATTCAACCCCACCACATATATGTGGGATTAACCAAAGGAATTGGAAGTAGTCTTCTTACTAGTCATCTCTAATAAGTCTAATCACCAACATGTCTTCATCAATGATGAATATAACACAAAATTATTTATTAGGGAGGCACACTATGCCAAATAAAATAATGAATATAGGATGATATCAAGGATGGGATAATATAATTAAATAAAAAATCAACTACCTATGGGGTTTATTAATTTAAAAATTCTATTCAATCCAAATGATAGTGCAAGAAAATCAAGCCTCAAAGTGAATACCTCTTCCTACCAGCCAATAAAGGTCATCAAAGGCAAAACCTTATTGCTCTGTAAAGAATGATCCCAAGAAGATGTCAATATTTATGAAGAACTATGTGGTAAGTATGGGGATATAATTTTCTATTACTATAAGGATATCAATGTTTATGATCAAAAAATTATCGAACATACTATCACATTGGAAGAAGGTGCTAAGTCCTTTTAGAAAAAACATTGGCTAGTAAACCCCAAAAGTGGAGTAGTGATGAAGAATAAACTCTTGAATTAGACCCAGATAATATTTTTTATAACATACTTCACCTAGGTAACTAATTTGGCTCCTGTGTGCATGAAGAATGATGATATAATGTTATGAATTGATTTCAAGAACCTATATAGAGATTCATTAAAGGATCACAATCCTCTTTTGAAATATATTAAATTTTGTAAAAGGTGGTAAGGTCATAAATGTTGTCTCTTAGGGTATAATTAGATCTAGGTCAAATATGACAACCAACATAAAGCAACATTCACCACTAAATGGGAAACTTTTACACATCAATGAATGCCATTTGGCTTATCATCCATAGGGGAAACCTTCCATAGGGCCATGAATATAACATTTGCTAGAATTTTCAATGAGATAATCCTCATATAGCTTGATTATATAAATTTTTATTCCACATATAGGATTTAACACATTAAACATCTTGAGTTAGTATTCCATAGGTGTATAGAGTTTGACATTTCACTCAATTCCAAAAAGTCTATTTTTATGGTCTAGGAAGGAAATCTACTTGGTCAAATCTCCCATGGGATAAAATCCATACAAAATATTACATTACCCCCTCTATCAAAGGAATAAGGTCTTTCCTAGGTCAAATCCAATTCACACCAAATTCATAATAATTTTTTCCCAAATAGTCAAATTGATCACCAAAATGCTAAAGAAGGATTTTGTAGTAATGTGGATTGACGAAGGTATAAACGTTTTTTAAGACATTAAATATGGAATTACCCTAACCCCACTATTTATCAACCTATAATTTTCCAAATATTTTAGGCTATATGTGTTTGGTACAGGTGAAAGCATTGTCTTCATCTTGACCCAAAAGAATGATAAGGACAAAGAACATTCAATATTATTTATGATCAAAATACTCCACAACTATGAAGAGAGATACACCTTCATTTACAAATAGATGTTTTCTATCATGAAATTAAAAAAAATAAATAGGTTCTACCTATCATAGAGAAAAACCATAGTCTTCATAGTACACTTTGATGTCCAATCCATTATGATTTGTGGTGAATTAGGAGAAAATAGGGCTATATTAACTAATAAAATCCAAGTATTTGATATTCAAATCAAACATAACAAGCTCATTACAGGAAGGACCATACACAAAAACATGATAATGTCAATTATTAAGGATTATATCACCTTAGTGGAGGAAATAGAAGTGGACAATGAAATGTGTTGGCAAAATGACATTTGTAAATGTATGGCCACTAGAAAAGTCCCAAAAGGATTGAAAACCAATGAAATAACCTAATTCAAGCAAAGAGCAATGTAGTATTACTAGCTTCATGGTGTCTTATTTAGAAAATGATTTGATGGTATCTTGTTCTACTAAATTAAAGAAGAGAAGATGGATTTCCTATTCAAATAATATCATGATGAGGGAGGCATTAATTTGTGCCAACTACAACCCATAATATGTTAAGGCCTAGATACTACTTGACCACCATCTTCTCTAATAGTCATTAGTGGTTCAATAATTATAAAGCATGTTTCATGTTTAGAGGAAAAGAAATAAAAGTGTGAATGCCCTTAAATCCCACATTGTGACTAAACAAATATAACAATGGGGCCTAGAATTCATAGTAAAATTTAGTCTACTATCAAGTGCAAGGTGTGGATGGATCCTCATTGCCACTGATTACATAATGAAATGGATTAAATTAGTCTAAAAAAATCATCAAATTAGGATATAGTGGTCCAACTAATGGAAGATATTGTTACAAGAATTTGAACTCCTAGTGCCATAGTCATTGATAATGCCATGTATTCTAAGGGAACCAAGGTGATGGAGTTTACCTTGGAATACAGGTTCTTGCTTAAGACATCCTCCAATTACTATCCCAAGGTAATGGATTGGTTGAATCAACCAACGAGAATGTCACTAGGATACTAAAAAGAACCACTTTAGGATAATTTAGAAATCCCTTCTCTCTAGATGTCATAGTAGTTAGAACTTGAAGACATTGATATTTAGCTAATCTAAATGAGGTCAAATGGATTACTAGCCCTAGAGGAAGAAATAATTTTTTTTTTAAAAAGGATAGTGCAACACAAATGTTGGTCAAGACATGGTTCAATAAATAGACCATAGAGATGGATTACAAAAAGGGAGACTTGGTGTTCATGTGGGATGAAGATCACCCAAAATATAAAATCATCATAATTTTGATTCCTTGTGAAGTAGACCTTACCAAATCTTGAATAATTCAAGGCTAAACATATACAAACTTGCCACCATGAGTGGAAGAACATTGCTAATTTTGTATAAGGGAAGCACCACCAACCAATCTAGTAGTAGCTCCATTCAAAAGAATATGTATATATATATATATATATATATATTTTTTTTTTTTCTTTTAGTCAATATTATTCTAGTAATTAGTTTCCCTTATTCAAAATCCTACTTTGATCATTGTATTTTTAAAATTTTCCCATCACTTGATCTTCTTCTTCTTCCTCTCTTTTCCCCTTATTATAGATTTGATCCATCATTGTAGCTTAATGCACTTGTTCAAACATTTGTAATTCATAACTATAGTAAGTAATTTTTTTATTTTTGCAAGCAAACCATTTGTTATAATGAGTAAAATACCTGTTAGGGACATATGCCATGATCCAATCACTCGTGTGGGCCAAAAAACCTTGTGTGGATATTACCACTACTTGAGAGGGCCCATGTTGAGCATG
Source organism: Wollemia nobilis (assembly GCA_028583015.1). Lineage (NCBI taxonomy): Eukaryota > Viridiplantae > Streptophyta > Pinopsida > Araucariales > Araucariaceae > Wollemia > Wollemia nobilis. The sequence goes on along the minus strand of JAQPPZ010002555.1, from coordinate 450,733 downwards.
GGTAGGTGCAAAGGGCTATACAATCCCTTTGTATATAGACCCTATTTTGCAGTCACTTTGCCTCCCACTTCTCATTCTCTTACTATTTGCTTGTCTCCAAACATGTTGCATGCATTAACTAATTGATTCAAGAACTTGATGTGTACCTGTATCAGTTGAGTTGATATTAGATTAGTCTTCTCTAATTAAACTAGCCTTCAAATAAAACAATATCCATTCGTTTACCCAACTTAAGAAAACTAATAAAAGGAAGGAATTATTGGGAAAAGTGATTCAAACTAAATCAATTTTCTAAGCACAAAATAGACTAATAATTTCAAAGAGCAAATCATTAGCAATATCATGCGAATCATTTGATTTTTAGGCCACTGACTCTAGCAACCCAAAAAATTTCCAAGTCCTCACAAGGAGCAAATCACTCCATTACCAAAATGTTTTTGATTTAGAAAATCACCCCATCCTCCAAGATGAGTTTTTTATTCTCAAATTCAAAATTTTAAACTTTTCTCCATAACATTGTCATGGCCATCTCTTCTACCTTTAACATCCCCTATTTACCTAAAGCCAAACCCACCTTGATTCTATCCACTATTTTTATCCCGACCATATCTACTCCATCTTCATCCATTCCAATCTTACCTAAGGAGACAAAACCATCCAAGGGAAATGGTAAGAATAAATGGGGCAAAAGAAAGAGGTAAGCCTCCTATCCCCAAAGATACTAGAAGAGCTCATCGATGACCCCTAGAGAAGAATTGAAGAAGTGGTATATCTGCATCCATTTAGGAAGGTAAAAATGATGCATTAAGGTGGTTCAACTTGGGACCTTAGATCAATTAATAGAGCATTAGTTAGATCTAGATGATAGGACTTGTGATGAATTGGATGTCATAAATATGGAGCTACCTTGAGCTTGTGGAAGCATATCTAAAAATTTATGATCCCTTTGGGTGTAAATTTAGTCCCCCTTGATGGAGTGAAGAATATTTTTATATTAGAGAGGAAGATATAAGGAATATGTTGAAAGTAGTTGATGATAATGCATGTGGATGTCTTGCAAAATTGATTTTTATTATTGGTACACAAGCACTTATTGGTAGGATTTCCTTCATTAGTACCTAAACAAGCCAAGCCTGCCAACTAAATTCAACATTCTGCTAGAGTTGGATTTATTCAAAGAATATGTGCATACGATGTTATCAGGTATAGCCATAGTTTTGGGGGAGAGGAATAGTTTCAAAATTTATGAACACAACACCTTGCCTTATGTCGTGTAGACCTACCCTAGAAACTCATAGATGTTTGATTATGTTGATACATTTTTTATCAAATATAAAATTAGTTGATATCTTTCAAGGAGGAAAATAAGTATACCCACACCTTCTACTTGTGTTGGTTTATTATATACCAAAATAAATACTGGTTTCAAACCCTCAACTAGACCAAATAAGAGCATACAATGAACCACTTTCAATGGTTGATTATATTGACATACCCTATTGAGAAGCAAGGAATACCTCATACCACTTGCATGGTGGGTGCAAGGTAATCATGGAAAAATGTAGGGTTAAGGTATGGAGGCTATCATATGAGGCATGGCAGTTGATGAAGTTGAAGGAGTGGTAAAATAGATACTTCTACCTAGGGAAGACTTGATCCTTCATTTGCCTTTGTGGGTTCCTAGTCATACATTTTGAGTTACACGTATATGTGTTTGGCTACATGTTAAACCTTGAAGGTGTGATAGTTTGACTACATGGCCCTAAAGTACTTCAAATGTTGGAATAAACCCACCTTCTACCTACTCAAGCAACCCATCATGAAGATAACGATAATATTGTAGGGGTTCCACCAAGTTGTATAAGTAAGGTTGAGGGACATAGGGGTGGAAAAATTAATATATTAATGATATTATAACCTAATTATATTATTCAAGGATACCTTTAGGAACAAGAAATTAAACACTTTTGTACATTAAAAAAGCTACAATATTTAGGAGGTAAATCCCAATGAGGAATTGACCCATATCACTCTAGAAAATAGTCATAGGTACAAATATGAGAGCCAAAAATGGTACAATAACCAACCATAGTGGTATGCATTCTATGCTAGATTCAAATATGACCTTCACATTGACATCAATAATAACCATCATAATTTGGAGGCCTTGACAAAGTTAGAATACAATGATACAAATTTTGGTATGGTAAAATATGAGGTACATGATGGACACATTGAAGGGACCTACCAAAGATGGTCTATCTAACAACCAATTATGTACTATGTGGGATAGAAAACAACCAAAGAGCACAAAGAGAGGTGATATAATTAATGAGATAGTGTCTAGACCTTCAATTCCCTAAAGACCAAAGTAGATGTTAGTACCAAAGGTAACCCTTTTAGCTACACCAATAACACTAGTAGTAGTCAACTTGATAGTGAGGCAGATAACATTAAGGTACAAAGGAGCTTCAAGAAATATGGTTCTATGCTTGGGAAATTCTTAGTGGTGTATGGATAACAATGAAAAAAAACCTAACTCAAGGAGTAAAAAAGTCGTCAAGGAGGCTCCTCTCCTAAGCCATGAATGACCAACACTATGGCCACTTTTACAACCATTTTACTTCTCTTCCATCATGCAACATTCCTTTATTTATACTTTCTTCTTCTATTCTTGCTTCTTTTTCTATCCTCACCAATTATTTTTTTGCACTTATCTTACCCTCTACTAGTGTAGCCCATGGTTCTCCTAGAGACACCTTATCTTCAATGGTCTTTGTCATGCTCATGACTACACCAATCAACTTATTCCCATAACCCACTATTCAAGTGTCCACCACACAATCATTGGTTCCTTATACCACTTCACCATCTTCAACTATCCATTTTTACACAATGTCACTATTAGTTGAACATTGGTATAACTAGTGTCATGTACCATTCCCTTTGTTTCCATATTATTTCCTCTCATCACCATGCAATTTTCTCTATTACTCTACCTTAAAATTCTACTTGTCTTCCTCATTCACCATATTAGATGATACAACTTTTATTATAGAAAATAATGCCTACCTACCCAACTCAAGAGGTTGAGTCTATAGGAGCAACCCCTCAAACCAACACAACTATGAGACCAAGTATGACCTTTACATAGAAAATAGTTTGTAGGTTAAAGGAAACTTATGTTATTATTTCTATGTAAAAAATGGAATAAGTATAATTGATATAAGGAAAAAACTTCTAAGGCATCAATCCTTATGCAATCATAGCTAACTAGGAATATGGGATAAGATATACATTGGAAAGGCAATAAAGTTTGATCTTTCCAAGGTGGAAACAACTCTTTCTAACTTGAACATCAAGTTGTTAGAGTTAGACCTAAATTGGATAGATCCATACCAAATGGTCGAACTTGCAAATCAACTCACACTTGGTATGAGCATGAAGTTTGATCATCTGGTGGTTAAGGATTAAGTAGTATAGAAAAGGAATAAGGAGATCAAAGTAGAATTGGAACAACGCAAGGAATAAAGTAAATAACTCTAGGAAGAGAATTAGGCTCTAAATAAGTATGCCTTAGAAAATAATTGGTTGAAGCAAGTCGAGGACCTCAATTCCTAGATTTCTAATACTAACAAGAACAAGTAGCAACTAGAAGATCTTTCAAAGCAATTCATGCAAAGGAAGAGCTAGATAGAATAACTTTAGGAAATTCTATAGAAGAAGGAACAAATTTTCATGAAGTTGATAACTTCAAAACATACAAATACAATCATATATCCCAATAAGGCATGTGACAACTAGTGGGTCAAGTGCCTTTGGGACAATATCAAAGCAAAGGTGAAAAATACCTATGAATACTTAGAGTCTTCAACTTTATAGAGTAGAGCTTGGAAAAATTAAAGGAGATAACTAAAAAAATAGAATAATAGTTGTCTATTAGGGGTGAATATTAGGAGTTTCTTAATTTTTTGTCCTCTATGTCAACATCATAGGAATAATAAATTAGGATGGATCAAACAGAATTAGTAAAAAAGTTAAAGAATATCTTGGAAGCATAGAGAGATATTTAAACTTGTAAAAGCAATCTAGCATCCTTGAAGGTTCCACTACAAAATATGATAAAATAAATTCAAGGGCTAGTTTTTATAGGAATGCCTATCATATTTGACCAATAAATGGAGATACTAGATGTTGACATTATTGATGCCATGTTTAACAAGGAAAAGGATTAGGCTAACAAGATAGATGCAATTGATATCTATAAAAAGCTACAGCCCATATATACCAAGATGCAAGAGCTAAATTGTAAGTAATGAGAACTATCAAAGAACCCATTTCAAGATTTTATGGTAAAATAGAGGACCTCATATAAATCTGACTACCAAGTGATGGAGATTGAAAAAAATTGCTAGGATTGTTTCCATAAAGAAATGGATTAAGAACATAATTGTAAATATTTGACCATAAGGATCCCAATTTTATAAACTTTGTGTCCCAACATAAAGGTAGGATTTGGGATCTCTCATTATCTAACTTGGAACCTTATGAAGTCATAAAGAATGTAGTACCTCAGTACTACCTCCTGATACATAATTTTGAAGGAGCATAAGACAATGATATCAATCAATAATTTCATCACAAAACCCTCCAAATTTTATCAAAGTATAGCACAAATGTTGATTGGATCAAGAAAAATTTATTTTAAAACAACCCTATTGGATTATAGGAGAAAATGACTTAGAGTCATCTAATGATTTACTAATAAATATGATTCATTCACTCATTAACTAGAGAAAATCAATCAACAACTAGTGGGGAGATTAAAATAAGGATGCAAATCCTAAGAAGAATCTTTTGAGGGTGATATTTTGGCATGTAGTGGCACACTAAGTCATTTTTAAAGTTTTTAATTCTATTATAGGTATGTAATATTTAGTAGTGCATCATTTTGTTAAAGATACCCCAAAATATTTACTTTTACTAGGAGTAATTATTTCTCACACTAGGTAACTTAGCGATAAATTACAACCATAAATAGGATCCTAGGGTTCCATTATATTCATATTTTGGATATAATATTGATGCATATATTGTGCTTTGATCTCATGAGATTGTTGAGAAACTGGTAAGTCTTTAGGCATTCCATCTGGGGCACCACCCTCTTAGTGATGGCTTTTGAAGCCTTAATATTAATGTAAAATAACAGAATAAATTTTAGAGGATCAAATATAAGATAGCCATAATGTAGTAAAATCAAGATAATGATGTAAGAAGAATAATATATATATCAAGAATTATAATATATCAACTAGCATTCATTAATAAGAAAAAATTATGAATGTAAATAGCCTAAATCATACATATACAAAGCATGTAACACAACTTACAATATTAGTTGCTCAAATGTATGCAAACTTTATTACTCCTCTTTCTCTTACAAATATAGCACTTCTCTTTACACTTGAAAAATAATTGATATTTATATTTATTCACTTTCTTTGCTTCACTATGGAGTACTATATAGTCATAGTATAATGACTCTTTGTATATATAATTATCCCTTTCCATATTTCAAGTCTCATGACTTTTAAGCTTATCTACTTGACACTTGCATACAAATGACTCTATCTTGTATGCACACCTAGACATGACTCTTCACTTAGCATATTATAATCTAAAGACACTTGTGCACACTTACATATAAAACACTTGTGCACATAGACTCACATAACACTTGCACACTTACTCACATGACACTTGTGCATTTCTTGCACATTATTACATTACATAAAATATTACTCACACTCTAATCTAAGACTCAATCTTAATATAATATTTACAATATGTGCCATGAAGGTACCATGGCAGTACATTATCATGAAATAAATAATATAAATATACCCCAACACTTAGTTCACTAATTGTGCAGTGATTAAGGCATTGCCTTTTTCCCATATTGTCATTCACTTATCAATTTTATACTTAATGAATGGGAGAACATTGATTTTATTCAAATTCTCATGAATTTATTTGCGATGCATACTTCCTTGCTATGTTTTAAACCCATATTAATTTGCATTACCATCATCCTTAGTATCTTATGAATATTTATATTTTGAACTTTACTTTTTATGCAATTAGTGTAGGTTAGAGTAGGAGTATTTTATAGGGATATTGGGGAGCCATCCTCAATTTATAGGTTGGAAGAAGCCATCGAAACTCCCTTCCAAAATTTTTGAAGTTAGAATTGGGATGCATCATTAAATTAGAAATTAGGACAAATCCTTTGTTTAACAATTAGTTATAGTAAGATAAGGAACTTGTAGACATCCTATGACAATGATTAATTTGTATAAATTAGTTATAATGTTATATTTATATCCATTATAAAATATATTATATATAACTAAACTAGGGATTAATATTACAAGGATATACTAACTTTTTTAATAAATGATATGTGGGTTTTGTTGAGAGTCACTCCATAAAATTATCAAAATACGACATATCTATTAGATCCCTTAGAACACATCTAGAAATATTTTTATGAATTATGTTTATTTATGCTTTCTATCAAAGATATTTTCATCTCTTTTGAATAATTAGTTTTTCTCTATCAATAAAATATAATTCCCTTGACATATTATCTTCTAAAATTTGACTATTGACAAGACAAATATTAACATAGTGATTGATTCAATTATCTACCACCTTATTTTCTTTATAAATTGTAGAGGGAGAAAACTACCCTATCACATACAATTATCCGTTGGATTTGTTGGGACCAAGGTGACCATGGGATATGTTATAACTCTACACTTTGGCAAGGGGAAGTGTTCACCAGGAATAGTTTTAGGACTCGGTCCAAGTCTAGGGTGGAATGTGTTTTGATGTCTCAATTAAGCATGCACCTCTATTTGGCCTTTCTAAAACTATACTACAAAAAGGAAAAGAACAATGCAACCACACAAGATGCAGGAAGACAACAACTAACCCTAAGATGGTTATTTGCTTGAATGATCACTAAGCCTAGGATTATAAAGTAAAGACTTTAAGAAATGGTCCAAGAGAAATGCTCAAACAAGGTTAAAAGCCTAAATGCACACCATATGCCTTTATTATTTCAAATGCCTAAAAAATTGATCAAATGTTTTTCCTTACTTGTGATATATGTTTTGAATAGAAATGAATAGAAAGCAATCAAAAAATAACCTAAATATCTACTAGGTTACTTAACTGATTCGATGGTTGTTCCAAGATTTATATTGCATCCAACAGTGTACCACGACTTTAATCCTATAAAATAACTTCACATAACCCTAAAAAATATGATTAGTGTTAGGGATATTAATTAGGCTGCTATATAACTATACTTGGAGATGCAACAGTCAATCCCCCTAAGTCCTTTTAGCTGACCTTTAGAATGAAAAAGTGAAAGTTGACCTTTTTAGAAAATGAACAAATAGAATATAATGCAATATAACAATATGATGAACAAAGTTAAATTTATGATGTTATCTTCTAAATATAACATGAAATATTGATCTAGGATTTGGGGGTGAAATTCTATCCCTAAGCTTGAAACAGACAAAATCATGCCTTGCATAGGGTAGTTGTGATTTTTCTACTGATAAAATTGTGCCTTGTAATTACAGGGCATGATTTTGCAATAGAAAGAGAATGCAATTAAACAATGCAAATAAGCCAAAAAAAGATGCTAAAATAATAGCGTTTGATTACAAATGGGTGAAAAAAACCTGGTGGTAGTGAAAAAGTAAATAAAAGGATGAAGACCTCTAAGATAGAAGACTCCTCCTTAGGGATCCAACACTTATCCACCAAGGGTAGCAACATATAATCAATTTTGTAGAAGAGAACTCCACAAAAATAAAATAGCTTCCATAAATCACTTGGCACTTGTCTTGGATAGCTTCTAGGTTGCTTCTTGATTATTCTTGAAGAGATTCTCATTTTTAGGTGAAAATAAGGCTTCAATACTCTTTATTTATGAGGGATTGAAACAAGGATGGGTAGGAAAACCAAGGGAAAACTGACATCAAAGAGGTCAATTTGAAAACTTAGGGTTTTTTAAGGGAAAACCCTAGCTAGGTGAAATAGCACCCTGTAAAGGTCGATCGTGATTTTTTAAAACTAGGAAAAAAGGGGGGAAAGGAAGGGGAAGAGAGGCCCAAACTTTCTTTAGGAAAGTTGGAGGGTCTCTCTAAGGATATAGGGAAAATGACTCACTCAAATGGATCAATTTTTTGTCTATATTTTACCCTCATTTTGATGCATTTATGGCTTAATAAATGCATCAAAGAAATATGTAGATATCTATGAGAGGAGGACAACAAACAACAAAAATAAGTGGCTAGTTCAGAAGAAAGGAGTGGTGCAAAAATGGTGCCATTCCAAACACTTTCTTTTTTTACATGCAAATCAAGGCATTATGGACATTAATGCCTATCAGGCTAGGGCACCCCTTCAAGGTGTAGAAGGAATGTAAAATTCTTGATGAAACTCAAAATGGTAGACACAGAATAAAAAAGAGTGAAAGGATTTAAAAATATGGGAGAGAGGAAAAGAAAAGTAGAGAACAAGAACAAGAGAGCAAGAAAGGAAAAAATATGAGTGTGTGCTCATGTGTGATTGTTATTATTATTATTTTATGTTTAATTAATGATGAATGATGAGTACAAACATATGGATGCAATGCATGATGGACTTAACTAAATGGAATGAATGAATGAATCTAACTAACAAAATACCTAAAATGTAAACTAAAATGAAAGTGAGAGTGGAATGCAAAAATGAAATGCAATGGATGAGAAGAATGATAAAACAGAAAGAGGTGAAGCAAACACAATGGAAAAGTAAGTGAAAACAAAGAAACAAAACTCCAAAGAGGTCAAATAAGAAGGCAAAGGGTAAAAACCCAATAAGGATGTATGCTCAAAAATGATCGTGATGGAGGCTACTCCTCACATGTGGCCATGAAGATATCTTGCAAGATTTGCAAATATGGACAAGGGTGGAGCTGTACTCGCTATGGGTGTAGTTCTTGCTAATATGGAAAAAAGAGAAAGAGATACCCACTAGGATGTATGCTCACAAATTACTGAGATGGAGGATGCCCCTCGCGTATGGCCATGAAGCTATCAAGTATGGGATATGATGTGTATGAGAGGTGAATTAGTGAGTATTGTCCAATAGAGGTATGATGTATGTAAAATATGTATGGATAAGGTAAATGGAGCAAAATGAGAACCATATCCCTTGACTTAGAGAGATATAAATAATGAAAACTTTCAATTTCAAGGAATAAGGAAAAGATGAAATGGGCAGATAAAATAATAGAAATGCATGAAGGAGGGTCCTAGGTTGGGGAGTCTCTAAGCATTAGAGCCCTAGTGAGAGTGTAATGCATGTGAGCTATGACTTAACTAGGTATAATCACTTACCATTGTCATAAATTATTAAATAATCTATACAAATAAGAAATCATGCAAAAATATGACATTCAACCATGAAATGATCAAGAAAACAAAATGTAATATGAAGTTATGTTAAATGCAATGGGTAATGTAGATGATGAATCGTGCATAATATCTTTTGAGATGTATTACGGTCATTGGTTCTTTAAGTTCTTCACCATCTAAAGAAGCTAAATGATAGGCACATGAGCCAAACTTAACCGTTATGACAAATAGCCTTAATCAATTGGCCTAGAACTTGCATTTAAAATCAAAATAAACATGGGATTCTTATGATTTTCCTTGAGGACAAGGTCCCCAAGATCAAAAGAAAGGTTGTAAAATTTCGTAGAGTAAGATCGCTTGAGATTGTTCTAATAGGATCACAAATGCTCTAAGGCATGAATGCACTTTTCATCCAACAACTCCAATTGGTGTAAATGATCTGAATGATACTTATCAATGATCGAGGTATCTTGCAACAAGATGCACAATGAGGGAACCTCAAGCTTGAAATAAAAGACCATCTCAAACCCATATACCAAGACATATGGTGAGGCACATATGGGAGTATGCATGCTAGTACAATAGACCCACAATGTAGAATAAAGTTGGATATACCAGTCATGATTGGTATTACAAACCAAATTATTTAAGATCTTGATCAAAGACTTATAGGATGCTTTGACTTACCCATTATCCTGAGGGTAGTATGGAGTTGACCATTCATGTTAAATCTTATACTTAGAATAATGTTTACAAATATCCTTGTTCTTGAAAGGGGTGTCATTAGAAAAAAAATCATTGAAGAAATACTAAACCTACAAAGAATTTGGTTGAATATAAACATGGAAACCTGAGTTCCAATCATTGTGGCCATGGGTATGGCTTTGACCCATTTAGTAAAGTACTCAGTCATTGTTATGATAAAATTATGATCATTAGATGACACATGATTAATATTCGCTATAATCTCCATTCCCCATAGAGAATGGCCAAGGGGAAGAAATAGCTTGAAGGTTTTGAGAAGAAGTATGGATAATATTATCATGGTGTTAACACTTGTTGTACCATCGAACATGGTCACATGCATATTTCTCCATGCAAGGCCAATAGTACCCCATCCAAAGCAATTTCTTGGAAATAGCATTACCACTAAAATGTCCTCCACATGAACCTTTGTGAGATTTACTAAGAGCTAGTTTGGCTTCATCGAAGTTGAGGCATCACAAGAGGATACATTAAAAATAATATTGCTATAATGTATTGCCAATTATAAAAAATGATACGCTCTTTTGCACAAAAGCTTATGCTAATTGTGATCTAAACCATCACACATCAAACCATCCTTAATAAAATTGAATATGTTGGTATACCATGGCTTAGATGGGGTAGCTTCGATGGTAAAAACATATAACAGGACAAGACAAGAACCAAGCAATGCAAGCTCTCAAAGTTTTCTAATAACAATCGATGCTTGATCATCTTCCAAATCCAAAATAAATAAGGTTGCAATAGTAGCCATGGCATCTACATAGTTTTTATATGATCTGGGGATAGACTCTATGGTTACTTGATCGAACAAGGATAATAGCTTGGTGATAATCTCCTTATAAGGCTTTAGTTTATCATCCTGAGTATGATAAACATCATTGATATGATTGACCATAAGTTGAGAGTCACCAAAGACTGAAAGGACTCTAACCTGCAAGGCTAAGGCTACTCTAAGGCCAAGGATAAAATTTTTATATTTTGTAGTATTTTTCGTGCAAGAGAAATGAAGCTTGAAATAAAGGGGGATGAGTTGTTTTTGTGGGGTAACCAAAATGACTCCAACACCAATGCCCTTCATGCATCGGGATCCATAAAAAAACAAAGTCCAAGACTTTGGCTATTCAACTTTGATACTTAAGCACTCATATAGAAACTCAACAAGCAAAGCATGGGCAACTTCTAAGGGAGTGGAGGCTAACTAATCAACAATAACCTGACCCTTGATAGCCTTCTAACCTATGAAGGTTAAGTCAAACTCACTAAGGACCAAAACCTACTTAGCAACTTTACCTAAAAAGTGAGGCTTAGACGTTAAGTAGCACAAAGAATAAAATTTTACCACTACCAATGTCTTATGGCTGATCATGTAGTGCTTTAACTTTTGGAAAGTGAACACTTTGTCAAGGCAAATCTTCTATAATGGGGTGTACTTGGTTTCATAGTTACCTAAAGCTCTACTAATATAGTATATAGCTTTCTCTTTATTTTGATCATCGTGTTGAGCCAAAAAGGATCCCAAAGTGTGAGCTATGACAACTATGTAAAGCATTAGATGCCTATTAGGTACATGAGAGACCAAAATAAGTGGGTAAGTGAGATACTGATTGAGATCATCAAAATATTTTTGGCACTTAGAATCCCACTAAAAGACAACATATTTCTTAAGAAACTTAAGAAAGGGTTGACACTTATTGGCTAACTAGGCTATGAACTGATGAATAGCCCAAATTTTACCTTGTAAGCTATGCAACTAGGTTAGTATGTGAGGAGGAGGCTTCTCATTAATAGTCACTATCTTAGTGGGATTGACTTTAATACCTAGAAATGATAAAACCTAACTTGCTATATGTGACTCTGAACACACACTTAGTAGGCTTAAGGTAAACCTTGAAATGCCAAAGCCTTTCAAAAATATACCTTAGATCATGTACATGATCCTATCAATATATGGAGCGACCTAAAAGATTGTCCACAAAGTCTTGGAGAATATCATGCATCATGTCATGAAAAAAATAAGTCACAACCCACTGATAGGTGGAACCAATATTTTTCAAGCCAAAAGGCATGACTTTCCAACAAAACATACCCCATGGAGTGATGAAATCTATCTTTTCATAGTCCTTAGGGGTAATCATAATCTGATTGTATCCTAAGAAACCACCCATGAGAGATAAAATCCCACATTTGGTAGTGAAATCTATGATCTGATCTGATCTATGTTGGGTAAGTGAAAATCATCCTTGGAACATTCTAATTTTATGTCTCTAAATTTGGTACATATTCTAATTTTTCCTTCCTTCTTAGCTACAGGAATGATGTTGAATATCCAATCAGAATAGACAATGGATTTTATAAAACCAATGTCAAGGAGTTGTTGGAGCCCCTCCTTAACCAAAAGAGTGATCTTATGATGCGTCTTCCTAATTTTTTTCTTAATAGAATTAATACTAGGCTTCACTACCAAATGATGCATAACAAGGGTAGGATCAAGCCCTAGCATATTAGCATATGATCAATCAAATATGTCATGAAATTATTTCAACAAATTTTTTGATTGCTCCTGTGCACCCATAGATAAGGCTTTACCTAGATTAAGGATTCTAGGGGTCTTCTTAGAACCTATGTTAACATCTATAGCCTCCTCATTGAGAATGGATGACTCATACTCAAGGCGAGGTAAGGCAGGGATCACTTCTAGTTGTTCAAGATCCTTGGGAGATATAGAACCAAAGTCCTCTTGAGAACTAGAAGACTCAACCTACGTAGTGCAAGGGACTAACCTATCAAAGGAGATGCCACCATAAAGGACATCCTCATGAACCATGTCATAAGAATGTTGCCTTCAACATACTCCTTTGGAGTTACAACTAACAGAGAGGGAGAGAGCAAGCCTTCATCCTCAACACTCCACTCCAAATATTGATGAGATATCCTCAAAAGAGGCTCTTAATGAGAAGGATTGACTTGATCCTATGATGCAATATTAATTAATGATTCTTCTCTCATGTTTATATTTTCAAATTGCTTACTTGTGTGAGAAGTGATATATGGTGGATGAAAATTAGATAGATCTTGTTCAACTAGTGAACAATATTCAAAAGGGTGAGGATCACCCAAAATGGTGATAAATTGATTCTTAAATTTAAACTTTAGACACTATTGAAAGGTAGAAGGGATAGACCTCATCACATGGATACAAGGATGTACAAGGAGCATATTAAAATATGGAGGGCAAGATACCACATAGAACAAGGTATCTAAGATCTTGGGTCTAACATTAAGGGGGAGGGATATAATACTGTAAGTTTTTTGGGACTCATTGTTGAATGTTTTGATGATATCATCAGATTTAGTTAAATATTCCTCTTTTAATACAAACTTTTGGAAAAATTGTTAAGTGCATAAATTGAGGGAAGAACCATTATCAATAAAAACCCTCTTGATAAAAGTTTTCCTACTAAATGTAGTAATGTAGAGGGAAGAATCCCCTTGTAATTTCGAGGAAGAAATACCCTCATCCAAGAATGTGATATAATGTATCCTAAGAGATATTACAACATTAACCATAGCACTAGGGGAAATATCTTGAGGGACAAATTGTTGTCTTAGAATTTTATGAATAGGATAAGTTTGCAAAAGTTCTAAGAGAGAAATATTGGCTGAAGAATTCATCTCCTATTGAGAACGTTGGGTCTGGTAATTTTGCTCTTGTTACCCTGTATTTGTTGCTATCATACTGATTATATTATCATAAGGAGGTGGCACATTTTGATATAACACTTGATTAGATACCTGTTACCTATGTTTAGTGAGGGATCTTGGAAGATCCCTATGTCTTGATTAGTTGTGGGTACTTGTTTATTAGGAGGTTGATTGTTTTGTGGGCAAGAATATTTTATAACAAGAAATATTGCATCAATTAGTTCTTGAAACTGTAGACACAAAAACAACACCAATCTGATTATGTGACTACAAGCACTGATCGAGTTGGCATACATAGCCCCTAGGGCAGCCCCTAGAGGTTAAACAATGGTCCTAACCACTCCCAAATCAGTTTTGGAAAGTCAGAGGTCAATTTAGCACCTTTTAAGAACTTTTATCCCTACTCGTCCCACCCTGGGATGATTAGAATCCTATTTTTCCCACCCTGGGATGATTAGCAGTAATCGTCCCAGGGTGGGACGAGTAGCAGGTTTGACTGGAAAAAAGTTAAACCTCGACAGGTCTGCCACTTAACTACACCTTTAGGGCATGCAATTGTGAGGAAAAAATTCAAATCAGAGAGGGGGACTTCATTCAAGCATGCCCTGATCATGGAGGCCTCATGCAAGGAGACTCTAAATCAGGGAGGAATCTTCTCGCCCAAAAAAGGCATGGCAAGCCAAGTGGCGCCCTCGCATGCGCATTCAAAGAGAGATACCCTAGGTCTATAAAAGGGTGAGCATACTCACCCCAAAAAAAAATAGATCTAGAGAATTTAGAGCAATGGAGTGCTGCCAAATTGTGCCCCCATTCCACCTTTGTGCTTCCTACATCCATAATTTCTCTTTTGGAAGAGAGGTCATCGGGTGAACACTAGGAATGCAATCCTAACCCAAAACCCAAGAAATCAGCCACAATCCCACACCAAATTTACTGAAACAACCCCCTAGGAGGTTTTGGACCTATCCCAAGTGGATTGGTGTCAAAACTAGACCCCAAATGACGGGCGTCCTGCCCCCAGGTGCCCCCCAAACTATTACAGTCCTAAACGTCCCACCCCAGAGTGATTAGAAATCCATGAAGAATTTGTCTACTATTTCTTTTGCATCATGTTATATGTGATTCACTTATGCTGCTATTCAATTTTCATTGCATTCTGACCTATTTTGACTGTGTTTTTATCATTTTACGTGTTTACTAACCTACAGGGAGTGCCTTCGGATACAGAACAATTTGGGTAAAATATTCCAAATTCGACCTTCTGGGTCATCTCAAAATGTCCCATTTTTCCTAACCCCATGTTTATAGGTATTTTGGAGGCCTCTAGATAGGATATTTGGGAGGTCTCTTTCACATGTTTTGTGACAGTCCTAATCGTCCCACCCTGGAGTGATTAGAAATACACGCGTGATTTCCTAACTGTTCTTCTTGCAATGTGTCCCTAATGATTTTTTTATGCTCCTGTTCAAGCTTCATATCATTCTGACACATTTTTATCTCTATTTTATTATTTCATGTATTCACTAGCCGGAGGTCTTGGGGATTGCATGTTTCCTTCCATCCGCATATACTATTAACCATTTTTTGTTTCTATGTACATAGGATTTCAACATAGGAGGGGCAGAAATGAATGAAGGATGCACTCATGCAAGCGGTGATGATGTTTGGCCCACCCATTTTGAATGTGGGCATGCGGAAGATCTCGAAGGGAAGTGTACCATCCGTTGGTGTAACAAAATTGTATCGAACGCTCCAAGCCCATGAAATGGGGGGAACATATTGTAAAAGGATCACAAGAAATATTAATAAAAGAGGCAACACTTCATTTTTTCTTTACATATTGTTCCATTGCGTCATTTTCCCTTTTCATGCACTGGTTCTTTGCAATTTTGTAGGACTTAGCGTTTCATTATACATCTTCTTTTGTTTGCATCACACCTGGTACGCCATGCTTCCGTAGACATTCTTTCAGTGGCGATCATGGTGGGATCCTGTCCCCTACTATTGGCATCAATTTTTTGATAAAAAATTTTGTGTTTTTCTTGTAGGTGTGTTAATCCTTAGGGTGCTGGACTGCTACTCATGCCACCTTGTGACGAATAGAGACTTGGAATTCGTGCCACCCCAGGATGAATACAAATTCATTTCACCTTGGGAAAAATATAGACCTACTATTTGTCCCACATCGGGATGATTAGCTCTCTGTACATTTTCTAAGCAAAAATTCAGAGGCATATGGCTTGGGCAGAGAAGAGGTAGGTTTTCTGAACATCCTCTATGTTTTTATGTTTTTGTATCTACAATTTTTCTATTTTCTTTGCTTGGATATGGAAGTTTGCTGCATTTTTTCTTTCTTTGTGCAAGTAAAAGGAACCACACACACCATGTAATAATATTAATATCAAGGAGTTGGTCGTAAAACTCCAACACTTGATCAAGACCAACGGTGGATTTCATCACCACCTTGGCTTGGATTTTGCATACATAACCCTGATCGTGATTGTTGCTAGATGTAAATCCTAACAAAAGTTGACCAAGTGTAGTGGGGGTGATTCCCAGTGCATGAGGATAAGTATTCTCTGGTAGGTGTCAAAAACAGAGTGATTCCCCTTTCATACCGCCTATGTTCCACATACTATTCTGCTCTCGCATACCAATAGTCTCCCTCACGTAAGGATGGGTATATTGAGAGGTTTGGTATAATGGCCTGGAAGTGGTATATTGAAGGGGTGACCATTTTGGATATATAAGAGCCCTCATCATGCATGAATAATGAAATTTTCTTTACACGGTTTGCACAACAAAAATCAAAACACACTGAACCAGATTTAGGACACACGTTTAATCTGTAAACGAGATAATCATTTCTTTGTTTGTGTGGTCCATTTTGTTTGGTGTAGCATAAAAAATCATAAAGGAGATAAAAACATGTATATCTTGTAGAGAACCACCACCACGGTGTATATCCATAGCCAAGACCAATCACAGGAAGAAGCTACGAAAATTGTACAAGGAGGCACAAGTCACCTCTGTTATAGCCTCAAGGACTTGTTCATACCACCTTGGCAGCCTGACCCACAAAATAGTACACACTATGCCACTATAGAAAAGGACTATATAGGCATCCCTTTAAGGGGCACTCCCATTCAACATAGATCCTCTCAAGAGGAGTACATACATGGGAAGGCTCCCTTAGACACTCATTATGAGTGGCCACTACCCGATGAAGCACTAGAGAAGCATAGGGTTCACAAGGAGGGACCACATGATTATATCATCCCTCATCTACCCCTCATTATTGTTAGAACTAATAGACCAAATCTAGAGTGCAAGGCTCTTTAGACATGGTGAGCCAACTTCGCCCATCCCTTTCACATGTATGAAATGGAGCACAAGGAAAACTAGTATATTCCTCAAGAGCAATACATTGTGTGGGAGCAATGCGCCTCCGCACCTGCTAATTATCAAGATCACCTATTGAGGCCAGAGCCTCAGGTGAATGTCGCTAACCTCAATAGGGGAAAGTGACCCACAGAGATCTCAGATCACCATGACCGAGATAGATATGTAGGGGAGGCATCTAGGCCTCCTAGATATAGGACGATGAAACAAATTGACTTGGAATTTGCCAAACATGTCGCCCACCAAACGCAAATCATGTAGCTTAGGCAAGATCAACAACAGTTAGATCAAATGTATCATCTTAAAAAAGAGCACATTCGATGTCAGATAGATGAGTTTCTCAAGAACACTACATATGAGAGGGTTCCAACCCCTCGCACACATAGGAAAAAAAATTATAATAGGTGCAACCCCTTAGTGTGAGACAGGTCTCCACGACCTTATCAAGTGTTGCCTCCAAGACCTCTGAGACCTGAGTGGGAGGCCACCCCTAGAACTAATTATGGGTGCCATCCTTAGGCACCCATCCATGCTTACAGGTCACTCC
Source organism: Wollemia nobilis (assembly GCA_028583015.1). NCBI lineage: Eukaryota > Viridiplantae > Streptophyta > Pinopsida > Araucariales > Araucariaceae > Wollemia > Wollemia nobilis. The sequence continues at coordinate 432,832 of JAQPPZ010002555.1, read as the reverse complement.
CAAAAACTCATCAAGAAGCCTATGAGGAATTTGAGCAAGAAGAAGAGCAGGCTAAAACACCCTACCAAGGTAGGGGTGCACTACCCAGCTACCCCTTCATAGGCCTCAAGTTCCTTGCAATGCACAATGGGAACAAACAAAAGAAGAGGAAATCAAATCCTCTAATGCATACAAAGCATTGTTAGAACGCTTAGAGTCTATGGAGACCAAGACTTCGGGGCCCCAAAAGCCTACCTTACGCCAGCTCCACAGTCACCCTATGCATCCTTTAGTTTTGACACCCCCATACCCCGACCAGTTCAATATGCCTCAATTGGTAATTTTTAGAGGGGATGAGGACGCCCAAGAGCATGTTACAAGGTTCTTGAGTCAATGCTTTGGCATCCAGGAAATTGATGCATTGCTTCTAAGAATGTTCATAACCACGTTCGTAGGCCCTACCTCGGATTGGTTTACCCAATTGCCAAAGCATAGCATCAAAAACCTAGACTAGCTAGTGGACGTGTTCCTTGAATGTTTTTCCTTCAACACCAAGAAGAAGGAATCCTTAAGTGACCTAGATGGCCTTAAGTAGTATGATGATGATACCATAGCCGCTTATGAGAATCGGTGGAGGACATTTCTTTCAAAGCTACCCTACCTCCCTCCTATGGTCGACATGACTCAGATGTTTTCAAAGAGTTGCATAAGGTTGATCTCCATGCTATTGTAGCTGCAGCAATATGCCACCCTAGAAGAAGCCCTGGTGCAATCCAGGATAATCGAGGAGATAAAAATTCAAAACGACAAGATTGCCAAGCCGTGCAAGAATGAGTGGACCAAAAATGCCAAAATTGGGCCCACGCAATCAAAACCCATCGCAGTCAATCAGGTTGCCATAACTGTGCCACCACCTGCACAAATGACACAACCCCCAAAGGCTAATTATCAGGTAGTTCCTCTTGCTAACTATGAAAAGAAAAACTACAAACAAGAGCAAAATTAGCAACGTCGCCCTAAGCGACAATTCACATAGTTCATGGAGTCTAGAGACTCCTTGTTTGACCGCTTTTTCATAGAAAACTTGATCCACTTGCTAGAAAGTCAAACCATAGACCCCAATGCACCAAAACCCAAGGGATATAGGGAAGATTTATACTATAGATTCCACCGGTAGAAAGGACATGACATCTTTAGTTGTTGGAAATTCAAAAACTTGGTACAAGACCTGATAGACAACAAAACACTTGTGATGGATAATCTCGTAGTGTTGAACAACCAATAGATGGACGTCTTCAAAGACCCCTTCCCTGCCCATGATGCGTAGGAAAATACTGTAAAAGTAAATGTGGTGACACAAAACTGCCCCATGCAAGGGTACGTGGGGATGATAAGCATTGTGACCCAAAATAGAAGATACCCAAACATGGCTATACTCGTCGTAGCTTCAGGAGATGTTCCATTAATGTCACAATCCCCACAACACCCTACACAACCTCTCCCACCTAGACTAGTGGCCACGATTTGGACTAAGCTTACTCATATTTTAAGGACAACGTTGGCTAGGATCTCCATCTATGAGCTCATCCAACAATCACCACCCCATCGGGAAGCTCTGATGGAGATACTTAAAGCCATTGAGCTATAGCCCCAAGAACCCAATTCTTTCAACAACTTTGTGGGACATGTGAGACAATGCATTATAACCTTCAGGGAAGATGAACTAAAATCGGTGACTAGTGATATGGTGGATCCACCCCTACACATCATCGTGCGGGTCAACGAGATTCTATTCAAGAGCGTGTTGGTGGACACTGGCTCATCCAACAACATAATCATGACAGCGACATTAAAACACCTTAATCTGCCAACATCCCACATTGTGGCATCCACTTACACTCTTCGAGCATTCAACGATGCATTATGCTCGACGGTTGGCACAATTGTCCTACCCATCCAAGTAGGACAAAAGACCATTTCTACGTTGTGTCACATCCTTGAGGGTGAGATGGCCTACAATATCTTGCTAGGCCGGCCTTGGATCAGGGACATGAAGTGTATCCCTTCGATAGCCCATAAATACCTCAAGTATACATATGAAGGGCAAGTACATGTAGTCCCAACAGACTTAGAGCCCTTTAAATTTTTTAATACGGTGCAACTGATGCCACAATCGACCCTCCCATCGACACATTTGGACTTTCAATTGAATCTGTCCACTCAGGGTCTGATTTTGCCTACATCCCCACTGTTGAGTCCCTCAAGTAATTGGCCTGGCCCATATTCATCATCTGTCCCTTCACCAATAATGCCACCTATGGTGGCCACATCGAAGGACAATGGGAAGAAGCCCCTAGAGGAGGTGCCGCCATCAGTCTCAACCATCTCCACCAAAGACGTGCCCAGTCAAATGGAAGTTGAGATACTTGGTTCACCCAACATGGAGTGGACTCAAGGAGAACTCCCATTCCCTCCCCCTCAACTACCGACAGTTACCATCGATATGGCCAATACGGTCCTGGGGGAGTACTTAGTGTGAAACATCATGGCAACACCCACACTCGATTCCATGCAAGATATGGGGAGACCCCGCCTCCCCATCAACACTATCTTACCTTTAGGTTACCCATAAAATTAGACAAATTTTGTATATGGGGGCATCAACAACGGCATCAAACCTTACCTACAAGAGGAAGAGGATGAAGAGCCATTTGCTAATAATGTCGACTATCTGTCCAACCTAGACTTTGCCTTGAAATACCTTAGCCAATGTAATTGGTATGGATATGGATTGGATAGATATGAATAAGGAATGTGCATTATTTTTCAACCAAGATACCAAATTCCATACGATAAATCAGGAGTAGGTTTCAACCACCCTTTGCCCCTTTACATCTTGGTAGACAACATGCAAGGCCTAGGGCTAGGCAACAAGGATGGGTTGGCACAAGATCGATATGCCAATCCCAACACAACATACACAATGGGGGACTATCTCCCATGGTTAACAACAAACCTTGTTGACCTCAACAACCCTTCCCCTTTGATCAAGAAAGATGAAAGTTCAAGGGATAACCTTCAAGAGGGTTATGAAAAATATCAAGGAGAGTCTTCTAAAGATGAGTCAGAGTATGAGGTAGCACCTTGGGACCCTTTCGAATCTAATAGCAATCACTCGCAAGTGATGCCTATTGACGACTATCAGGAGAACTTCGAGATAATGTTCCCCTTGAATGCTTTGATCGAGCAATCGCCACCTCAAGAGAATTCGGTCCTCTTGTAGAGAGATAAACAACCCAGATGGGACCAAATCAACTTTCTTGAATGAAATGAGCCTCCCATGTCAACCATAAGGCCAAGTGATCAAGAAATGCCTAGTGTACCAACAAGAATAGCACATATCTGTCAGAGCTAATGATGGCCTATGGATCTTCGATAGCGATTATGATGATGAGACTGATATGGCATATCTCAAACACATGAGGCAACAAGAGTACCCCATAGACATCAATGGTATATTCAAATAGTTGAATATGGGACCAAGGCATAGGTGGCATTTAAATCAAGAATAGTTAAACCAAGTGCTTCATCCACCACTTCAAGAATACAGAGAGCACTTCCCACCTAGAGAACATATAGGGCCACCAGTGCCAAGGGCAGACCCTATCCTTCTATCAATGCATAGGGCCAATCCTTTTTTTCCAGTACCCACAAAGACAGATCCAGGGCGTAAGGATCACCAAGGATGTTCGAGTCAACACCCACACGGTAATGGAGACCAAATACATTCCATCAACATGATATCCATTGATTTAACCGCCCCCATCCATAACCCAGCCAATCCAACATGACCATTTTACCTAGACCTAGATGCCATAGACTGGGATCGTGTTGACTCACCACCATCCCCATTAGAGTACTGTCCTTGCGGTGGGATGTTCCATTTCACCCCAAGACAGACTCAGGATATCTTCCATGCTGAAGAGGAACCCGAAGTTCCCAACATAAATCTAAATTCATTGAATGATATCCACCTAATCTCGAATCCACACGAGTTGGAGGATAGATCCCACATGTCAGTCGAAGAAACGATTGACGTAGACATCGATTCTAATTCAATGAATCCGCAAGTCATCAAGCTAGGGGTAAGTCTATCCCTCGAAGAGCAAGCCGATTACATTGCCATTCTCAAAGAGAAGAAGGATGTTTTTGCATGGACCTAAAAAGACATGCCAGGGCTAGACCCATAGCTAGTCATGCATAATTTAACGCTTGATACGACAGTCAAGCCGGTCAAGCAAAAGCTACGTAAGATGCACCCAACAGTGGCCTTAATGGTCAAATACGAGCTAAAAATTTTATTGGATGCACAGTTTGTCATCTACGTGGATTACCCACCATGGTTGTCCAACATGGTACCCATCAAGAAGCCGGATGGGAGGATTCACATATGCATTGATTTTTAGGATTTAAACAAAGTGAGTCCCATGGACGATTTCCCCTTGCCTAGCATTGATGCATTGGTAGATGCTACAACAAGCCATGAAATTCTTTCCCTCATGGATGGTTTCTTGGGATACAACCAGATTCATATCAATCTCAATGATCAAATCAAAATGGCATTCACAACACCTTGGGGGATATTTTGTTATAAGTTCATTCCCTTTGGCCTTAAAAATGCTGGCGCCACTTACCAACACGCTATGACATACATCTTCCATGATCACATGCATAAAAATTTGGAATATTATATGGATGATCTATTGGCAAAATCCTTTTTATGCCAAAATCATCTTGATGACCTACGCAAGATCCTTGATCGCCTCATCGAACACAAAGTTAGGCTAAACCCCAAGAAGTGCATATTTGGCATCACATCTGGAAAACTCTTGGGTTTCATAGTCTCAAAATGAGGCATTGAGGTAGATCCAAATAAATTCAAGGTAATCCTTGAGATGCTTCCCCCAACCACCATCAGGCAACTAAGAAGCTTGTAGGGTAAGGTCACGTTGATCAAGCGATTCATAGAGTAGTTATCTGACAAGTGTCGATCCATGAATAAATTATTACACAAGGGGGTAGCATTTCATTGGGATGACGAGTGCCAATCAGCCTTCGACGACATCAAACAATACTTGGCTTCGTCACCAATATTGGCACCACCTAGACCAGGAGTGTCATTCTACTTATACATCTCAACTACTGAGGTGGCACTGGGCACCATGCTAGCCTAGAAAAATGAATTACATAAATAATAAGCTAATTACTATCTTAGCTACACCCTGGTCAGTTATGAACTTAACTATGCATACGTTGAGAAGCTGTGCTTGGAAGTGATATTTGCCACCAAAAATCTATGCCATTACATGCTGAGCAATATAATGTATGTTATGTCTAAGGAGAATCCATTGCGATACATGATGAGTCATACTTATCATAGTAGTCGCACGACGAAATGGATCATGTTGTTGATGGAGTTTGACATCGAATTCATTGGAAAAAAGTCCATCAAATTTCAAGTCATCGTCGATCAACTAGCAGAGGCTCCTCTCAAAGACGATTAGCCTCTGACCGTAGAGCTGCCCGATGATGGGGTCTTCCATGTCTCAGAATCGCCAGATTCTAATGAGCCCGAGTCACCGGCTGACATAACCTTATTCTTTGATGGTTCTAAATGTGAGCAAGGAGGTGGCGCAAGAATCGTATTTTTCACACCGTAAGGGGCTCAAATGCCTTTATCATTTAAAATTGATTTCTCGTGCACCAATAACAATGCTGAATACGAAGCCTTGCTCATAGGTCTTCAGAAAGCCATCACCATGAACATCAAATGCTTGAATATCTTTGGTGATTCTATGTTAATTGTCAACCAAGTGAAAGGGGTATTCCAATGCAAATGCCCAGTTCTACAGGCCTACAAAGCCCTTGTGGACAAATTCTTGGTAAAGCTTGAATGGTATGACATCGAGGCACTCCCTCGATCATCGAATCATTTTTCGGACACTATGGCCTCCTTGGGGTCACTAATCTCGTAAGACCCTTCTAGTGAGATGACAACCATTCAAGTCAAAACATTATCACAATCCGTGATGGAGAATGTAAGATCTAAAATAATGCCAGGAATCCACCTAATCCATATTGAACCATCTCATAATAGGTTCTCTCAAATCCATGATAACCTGAATCATGCCAACTGGGGGTCATTTTTCTCCCTAACCCCTCTTAATAGCAACACAACACTATTTCTACAAGTTCTTTCCTGCTTAGATTTTTCTAGGGATGAACTTCAAGAGGGATCGACTATTCATACCATCAAGGTTTCTGATCAGTAGGATTGATACACACCCATAAGAGAGTATCTCAAGTTAGGTAGCCTCCCACTTGGATTGTCGCATACTGTGAAAAGATCACTCAAATAGAAAGCAGCAAAGCATGTCTTTTTAGGAGACATTTTGTACCATCAGAGCTACGAAGGGATCTTCCTCCATTGCTTAGACCAGCAAGAGTCCACTTGGATGATCACCCAAGCGCATGATGGTACATGCGGTGGCCACTTCAGTAGTATGGCCATCGCAAAGCGCATTCTTTGCATGGGCTATTATTGGCCATCTTTAGAGCGAGATTATTGTGCATATGTGTGGAAGTGTGTGAAGTGTCAACACCATGCTAACTTGACACACGTACCTTCTTAGGCCTTGCAGCCAATCTAATTGGCTTGGCCATTTTTGTAGTGGGGCCTAGATCTCATCAGAAAGATCTCCCCTGTGTCATCAGGTCATCAAACGTTTATCATAGCAGCCACAGAGTACTTCACCAAGTGGGTGGAAGCAATTCCGCTTACCTCTATGACGGGGCCTCGTATCATGGAGATCATTTTACATAACATCATATGTCGTTTTGGTATTCCATCCAAGATCATCTTGGATAATGGGACGTCATTTAATAACAAATATGTGCGTGCTTTGACAACAAAGTACAAAATTCAGCATAGTTTTTTGACACCCTATTATCCGTAGGCAAATGGGCAAGTAGAGGCGTCAAAAAAATGCTAGTTGCCATCCTTAAAAATACAGTTGCAAATAGTCATAAGTATTGGCACATCCAAATACCACTTGCCCTGTGGGCTTATCACACTAGCATTCGGACACCCACTACGACAACTCCATTTTTGCTAGTGTATGTCTCCGAGGCTGTCATGCCTCTCGAGTTGGAAATACTCTCCCTACGCATATCAATGCAAGAGTTCATTAATGATGACATTACATAGTAGGCCCGGTTAGACCAGCTTACGTTGCTTGATGAACGATGCATCAATGCTCTCGAGCATTTATGTATCTATCAAGAGAAAATTAAGAAAGCATATAACATGAAAGTTCACCTGAGAGACTTTCAGGTTGGTGACCTGGTCTTAAAAGAGAACCAACAAAATTCTAACTTGCTGCCCCATTTAAGGGACAAGTTTGTGGCAAATTGGTTAGGTCCATATGTAATCGACAGTAAAATACGACCTGGAACATATTGGCTTGCCTCTCTTGAAGGAATCAAGGAGCTAGAACCCTTGAACATCAGTCATTTGAGTCCATTCCACATTTAGAGAGCCATAGCCCACTCCAAAAGCTCCAAGGGTTCCCATAATCACTTGGTCAACCTAAAAAGCTCCAAAGGTATCTATAATCCCTTTGGTCAAACCAAAAGCCCCAAGGATTCCCATAATTTCTTGGTCAACCTAAAATTCCCCAAAGGTATCTATAATCCCTTTGGTCAAACCAAAAGCCCCAAGGATTCCTATAATCGCTTGGTCAACCTAAAATGCCCCAAAGGTATCCATAATCCCTTTGGTCAAACCAAATGCCCCAAGGATTCCCATAATCGCTTGGTCAACCCAAAATGCTCCAAAGGTATCTATCATCCCTTTGGTCAAACCAAAATCCCCAAGGATTCCCACAATCGCTTGGTCAACCTAAAATGCCCCAAAGGTATCTATAATCTCTTTGGTCAAACCAAAAGCTCCAAGGGTTCTCACCATCGCTTGGTCAACCCAAAATGCCCCAAAGATATCCATAATCCCTTTGGTCAAACCAAACACCCCAAGGATTCCCATAATCACTTGGTCAACCCAAAATGCCCCAAAGGTACCTATCATACCTTTGGTTAAACAAAAAGCCCCAAGGATTCTCGTAATCGCTTGGTCAACCTAAAATGCCCCAAAGGTATCTATAATCCCTTTGGTCAAACCAAAAGCTCCAAGGGTTCTCACCACCACTTGGTCACCCAAAAAGCTCCAAGGGTTCCCATAATCACTTGGTCAACCTAAAATACCCCAAAAGGTATCCATAAACCCTTTGGTCAACCCAAAAGCTCCAAGGGTTCCCACAATATCTTGGTCAAAAACAAATATTCAAAAAAAAAAAAAAAAAAAACAGATAATCCAAAATAACAAAAAAAATTGCATCTCACTTTCATACATATTCTTAAAAATAAAAAACACAAAAACAAAATGAACACTACATTAGGCATCACATACATACATTGCATATTTGCTGGTCACATATGTCAAAGCACCATAGACTGTAATTACTCGTCAATTCCATCATTTTTCCAAATTCAGTCCATTTTGTAAAAATATCCATAAAAAATAACACCCTTTGCATTTTTGCCATATCATAGTCAGTTGTCTGCTAATGTCTTTAGGGTTTTTCGTCATTCAACTGTCTTTAGATTTTTGGTCAAATGTTGTATGAAGTTAGACCGATTTTTACAAGGTAGAGTTTTACTTGGATCACGCCTTGTTACATAGCATCCCAACACAAGCTTAAAACACCTAAAAATTCCCAAGTTGTGTGAACGAAAGATGAAACCTACAAAGCAATCTAGGGTACCATAGGTGAAAGGTTATCCTACTCATCCCTCTATGTGAATGGTTCAAGAATGCTAAGAATTGACAAAAGGACAAGCTCTTCCCCATCCAATTCCCCATAATAAATAGTTGCTTTCACCACTATCAAAAATTCCAAACACCTTTGGTCCCCAAAGTCATAAGTATTAGTATTACATGCCCCTGACAAGGATGGGTAGTCATCGCCAAGGCCTAAAAGGATCAATGTCATTCGCAAGCAAAAAAACTCAAAATTCCACCATCAAAAATCCTGAAACATCTTTGATCCCCAAAGTCGTAAGGATTCGTACTACATGCCCTTGAGAAGGATGGGTAGTAATCCCCAAGGCCTAAAAGGATCAATGTCATTCCAAAGCACAATTCCCAAACACCTTTCAGCCCCAAAGTCATAAGGATTTGTACTACATGTTCCTAAAAAGGATGGGTAGTCATCCCTAAGGCCAAAATGATCAATTCCACTCACAAGCCAAAAACCCACGAGCTCAACTTGGAAATCAAAATGCCCAATCTAAATCCTCAAAAGGAAACAATAAAAATAATAACAGTGGTTATCACCACTACTCAAACCCTTTGCTCAAAAAAAAAAAAACAAAACAAAAGAGAAAAATAAACAGTGATTTTCATCACTATGTATGAGAGCAAGTATCCCAAAAAGTTGAGAAACCGAAAGATGCCAGAGCTTGAATACCTGGAATTCTCAGTATTTGAAAAACCATTTAGGTGATCCTCATTACGGGTTTGGTGGATAGCCTACCTAGCAATGGTAGTATCCTAAACGCATGACGACATGTCTATCACATTAGATTTGCATGTGAGTAGACCAATGTTTGCATGTGGATGAGCTAGCTTATGGTATTCTAGATTGCACCGTAGATTAAAATTAATAAATACAACAAAGGAGTTGGTGGAGCTAATTAGGTGATCCTCAGTACAGTTTTGGTGGACAGCCTACCTAGCACTGGTGGTTTCCTTACGAATACCACATAAACAAACTCAATCGCACACACAGGGATGTGAAATAACTTGGTCAAACTCAAGTCTAATTCATACCTTGTTCGAAAGTCTTTTAAGATAATGTACAGTCTTGATTAGTTAATTAAAGCAGCTAAGTCTCAGAAAAACCTTAACTAAATTTTAAAACAATTGTCGTACATTTCATTATCACCATCATAAATAACAAAAAAAAAAAGAAAAATTACACATGAAAAGTCATCCCACAAAGCAACCACATAGTATAGAAAGACAGTAAATCCTATATAGTCTATGGTGCCACCACCTGCATACCAACAAATCATTCCATCAATTCCATATACATACATCCATATCATATAGCTAACATCATCTGCAGTCATAATAACATATGCATACATCAACATAAATAAATGTGCATAAAAAAGCAATAAACCATAAAAAGTAAATAATCCAAAAAAAGAGTCATGTATATATTAAGTCAAAAATGCCCTCAGGCTACAATAAAACGGTCCTCTGACCTCACCAAAAAAATAAAAACTCAAAATACCCAAAGCCTAGGGAGTCAGCCACCATGATCACGCAGGATTGGTGCGACTGGAACTACCCCTAGTGGTGTGGGTCCTATGGGACCTCTCAGGGTGACTGCTACCAGCCCTCACATCATGCCCACTAATGCTATCCTCACCCACTTGCTTGTGACAAGAGGATGCAGACTGATCAGTCTCACTGCCTCTCGTATGGTGTGATGATCCACCTCCAGTGAGCTCAGGTAACTATCCCTTGATGCGGATAATCTTGGCCTCCAACTCCACCCGACACTAACCCCACTCCACATCCCATCGATAGTATGCAGCCAATGTGTCATCCTGCTACGCCAACTAAGCCCGTAGGGAATCCCTCTCGACCCTGTGCTCCTCATCTTGTCTTCATAGTAGATACTCCAATCGTGCTATCTCAGTATGAAACCCAACCTCCATATCCCTTGGGACTGCCTAAGGCATGGCCATATCTGAGATGGCATGCTACTCCGACACCCAATACTCTGGGATGTCCTATGTATCTGACTGCTTCAAAACCCCTAAATCATCCCCAGTCAATTTATCTACCTCCACCATATCTGCATCATCGATCGAAGCCCCCTAACCCTCCATTGGTGCCTTTGCACCCCCACCACCTGCTGCTACCGCATCTAGACCTCCTAGAGGCCCCTCACCCCGCCATCATCGCATCGTCCACCACTGGTCGTACTCTGTAGTCACCCCGACATTGTCCATGTTGGGGACATCAATGAGCACATCAGACTCCTTGTCCAACGGCTCAATAATCAGCTAGGCTAGAGTCCTCTCATCGCTCCGACGTCGATAGATCAAGGGCTCACTAGGAAATCCTTGGTGCACCCCAAACTATCGAGTCACCTAGATGTATGAGAAATACTCCTGCTCTATCCTATGTCACCCGATCAACCATCTCCCCCTGCACACCTACTAAAGCCACTCTCCAGCCTTAGGCTAGGATAGACAGTCCTGGTATGGCCACCATAACACCTCCCCTGGAGCAAGATGAGAGAAGGCATCAGTATAGTGCCCTACGACACCTACCCATCACCGAATTTGCCCCTGCTCCTCTGACCTCCACCATAGAGAAGCATACCCAATCTTCCTGTCCACCATCTCACCCTAAGTGGTCCAAGGCAACCCCTGCAGCCGCTCCATAGCTATGTGCTGCCACCCCCAACACTTCAAAATATAACTGTACCCAATCCCCTTTTGCATCTGACAACGGATCTCATACAGCTCATTGTAAAGCTATGCCAATAGTGTCTGACCCCACATCATAATAAGTGGCACTGCTATCGTTCTGTACTTTTATTTTTTAGCTGGATGTTTTTGTTTAAATTATGGTTGAAACCCTAATTTGTTTTTTTGTTGTTTTATTCATCTTAAGGTCGAAAACCTAGGGTGATGTTTTTGTTTATGTTTTGTTTTTTTTGTTCACCTTAAGGTCAAAACCCTAGGTTAATTTTGTTTGTTTTGTTTGATTTTTTTGTTCACACTTAAGGTAAAAAAACCCTAGTATGAGTTTTATGTTTTATTGGATTTTTTTTGTTCACACTTAAGGTTAAAAACCCTAGGATGAGTGTTATATTTTTATTGATTTTTTTTTGTTTATAGTTAAGGTTAAAAACCCTAGGATGAATTTTTATGTTATATTTTGTTTTTTTTTATTGTACAATTTATTTGATTGATATGTCCTTTTTCTTTATAGTTCTGTACTTTTGTTTTCATCTGGATGTTTTTATTTAAATTAAGGTTGAAACCCTAATTTATTTTTTTGTTGTATTGTGTTTGTGTTTTACATGTTGTTAGGAGTCGGCATCGCCAGCCGACTGTGTTCCCTGATGCCCGAGAGGCACTGACAGTTGTGGATTGGGAGTGGCTTAATGCCCTTGGGTTCAAGCAGATAACGTGGTTGGAGCCTATGGTGGGGGATCAGGCATATCTGACTACTTTGATCAATTTGTGGGATCCTGCACCAACACCTTTCATCTCCCAATAGGGGAGATGACGGTTACTTTGGAGGAGGTGTATCAAATTCTATGAATTTTGATAGATGGACTGCCCATTCAGATGACTCCTCGTGATCAGCGGACGGTGGTGCTTACACGGTGCTTTGGGCAGACAACATAGATGGGGGTGGATAGGACGGTGGAGAGGGCAGAGGCAGACTACCTAATTTGCAAGATTTTGGTGCGATGGTGGTTGGAGAAGGGCGTTTTGGGGGTGAGGCATGTGTTGCTCATGACCCTCATCTCGAACATACTGCTTCCTGACTCCTCAGGTGCGAGGTTCCCTTGGAACCTGCTTGGGATGGTGTTCAGACTGGTGGAGTGTAAAGCAAAATGAAATATCAATCAAATAAACTGTACAATAAAAATAAATAAAATATAACATAAAAATTCATCCTAGGGTTTTTAACCTTAAGTATGAACAAAAAAAAATCAATAAAAACATAACACTCATCCTAGGGTTTTTTAACCTCAAGTGTGAAAAGACAAAATCCAATAAAACATAAAACTCATACTAGGGTTTTTTTTTACCTTAAGTGTGAACAAAAAAATCAAACAAAACAAACAAAATCAACCTAGGGTTTCGACCTTAAGGTGAAAAATAAAATAAAACATAAACAAAAACATCACCCTAGGGTTTCGACCTTAAGGTGAATAAAAAAACAAAAAAATAATACAACACAAAAATTAATACTAGGGTTTTGATCTTAATATTAACACAAAATAAAAACAAAATAACACTAAATAAAAACAATTATATGCAAGTTTTTTTAAACTTCATATCAAGCAAAAACAAATAACAAGCAGAAGGAAGGAGTACCTACCGATCTTGCCTCGGCTCCGCAACTCGAATATCCAGTCCTTGCACTCATGGTGTCCATGAAATTTTGACAATGCTCCGCTACGCAAACTCACACTCCTCCCCACAGCTCCAAAACACCAAGAAAAAAATGTTGCAAATGAGCCCAAAATCAAGATTTGGTCTTTTTATAGGCTGTTGGGCCTGTAATCGTTCCACCCTAGGATGAGTGCTCTATTTAGTACTCATACCACCCTGGGATGATTACCAAATTTCTATTTTTCCCACCCTGGGATGATTATAGAGCAGAAAACAAAGCAACAGAAAAAGAATCCAAAAAATGCACCAAAAAAAGCAATAAAGCTGCCAAACAAAGGTACCCTTGCAGCTGATATTATTGGCATGAAATATCAATTTCGGGGTCACAATTATCACCATACTCCTCCCTAATAATGCTACCATAGCTGGACCACTCCACGGGAGGACAGATTTTTGAAAATTTTAGCTCCAAGGCATCACAAAAAAGGGTCAAAACCCACTCAAAAATAGAAAAACTGTCAGATAATGGTGCCTTTGTACATGATATTCTTGGCATTTATTACAATTCAAGGTCACAATTTATCACTATCCTACTCCCTAAGAAGGCTACCATAGCCGGACGGCTCCACGGGAGGACGAATTTTCAAAAAATTCAGCTCCAAGGCGTCACAAAAAAAGGTCAAAACCCACTCAAAAACAACAACTCTGCTGAATAAAGGTGCCTTTGCACCTGACATTCTTGGCATGAAAAAATGATGTCGGGACCACAAATTATCACTATCCTACTCCCTAATAATGCTACCATAGCTAGACCGCTCCATGGGAGGACATATTTTCGACAATTTCTACCCCAATAGGTGTCAACAAAAAGGGTCAAAACCCACAAAAAATAGGTTAGATTGCTCAGAAACTACACGTTCAATGGAAAACCACTAAAGGCACCCTTACAAACATCATCTTGTTTCAAGAGACTCATCGCTTTTCTCATTTTGGGTCATTCCCTCATCGATTCGTCACTTGAGGGGGAAGTCACACTTAGTCACCAAATCAACAAATACACACCCAATCAAGGAAATGGCATGCATTCAAATAATCATTGACAAAGACAAATCATGCTCCTGCTTGGGGTAGTAAACAAGCAATAATCACAAGCTGATCAAACACTTGGCATTCTGGAATCATGAACTCAAGGTTCCCATAGACAAAAGGTTGCGCCCTTTGCCTACTCATGATTGAACAATGTCCAATATCAAGTAACACCTCACGAAAAAATGTTAACACTTGAAGTAAGGTCCTTAGCTCATCAGAAGCAAAGATTCAAGAATGTATGCCCCTTTCCATACTTGGGGCATCAAAATTTGGTTAGGTTACTGAGAAACCCTAATCATTAAGTGCTTTGGTTATCTATTTTTCCTCAACACTGTGCCACGCACAACGCATCCCAAAAAGTGGCATCTGTAGACACTAAAACATCACCAATCTGATTATGCGACTACAAGCACTGATCAAGTTGGAATACATAGCCCCCAAAGGTTAAATAGTGGTCCTAACCACTCCCAAATCAGTTTTTTAAGGTTAGAGGTCAATTTGGCACCTTTTAAGCACTTTTCTCCCTACTCGTCCCACCCTGGGATGATTAGAATCATATTCGTCCCACCCTGGGATGATTAGCAGCAATCATCCTAGGGTGGGATGAGTAGCAGGTTTGACAGGCAAAGAGTCAAACCTCGATAGGTCTGCCACTTAACTGCACCTTCAAGGCATGTAATTGAGAGGAACGACTTCAAATCAGAGAGAGGGACTTTAGTCAAGCATGCCCTGATCATGGAGGCCTCATGCAAGGAGACTCTAAATCAAGGAGGAATCTTCTCTCCCAAAAAAAGGCATGGCAAGCCAAGTGGCACCCTCGCATGCGCATTCAAAGAGAGAGACCCTAGGTCTATAAAAGGGTGAGCATCCTCACCCCCCAAAAAAATAGATCTGGAGCATTTAGAGCAACAGAGTTATGCCAAATTGTGCCCCCATTCCACCTTTGTGCTTCCTCCATCCATAATTTCTCTTTTGGAAGAGAGGTCATTGGGTGAACACTAGGAATGCAATCCTGACACAAAACTCAAGCAATCGGCCATAATCTCACACCAAATTCATTGACACAACACCATAGGAGTTTTTGGACCTATCCCAAGTGGATTGGTGTCAAAACTAGGCCCTAAACGGTGGGCGTCCTACCCCTAGGCACCCCCCAAACTATTGCAGTCCTAATCGTCCCACCCCGGAGCGATTAGAAATCCATGAAGAATTTATCTATTGTTTCTTTTATATCATGTTATATGTGATTCACTTATGCTGTTGTTCAATTTTCATTGCATTCTAACATGTTTTGACCATGTTTTCATCATTTTACGCGTTTACTAACCTATAGGGAGCACCTTTGGATATAGGAAAATCTGGGTAGAATCTGCCAAATCCAACCTTCTGGGTCATCTCAAAATTCCCCATTTTTCCTAACCCCAAGTTTGCAGGTATTTTGGAGGCCTCTGGATTAGGACATTTGGGAGGTCATTTTTGCATGTTTTGTGATAGTCCTAATTGTCCCAACCCGGAGTGATTAGAAATCCATGCATGATTTTCCAACTGTTATTCTTGCAATGTGTCCCTAATGATTTTTTTATGCTCATATTAAATTTTCATCTCATTCTGACATGTTTTGATCTATGTTTTATTATTTCATGTATTCACTAGTCGGAGGTCTTGGGGATTGCATGTTTCCTTCCATTCGTATATGCTATTAACCATTTGATGTTTCTATGTACATAGGATTTCAACACTGGAGGGGAAAAAAGGAATGACAAATGCACTCATGTAAGCAGTGACGACATTTGGCCCACCCATTTTGAATGTGGGCACGCGAAAGATCTTGAAGGAAAACGTACCATCTGTTGGTGTAAAAAAAATGTATCAAATGCTCTAAGCCCCTAAAATTGGGGGAACGTAATGTAATAGGATCACAAGAAACATTAATAAAAGAGGCTACACTTCATTTTTTCTTTACATCTCGTTCCATTGCATCATTTTCCCTTTTCATGCACTGGTTCTTCGCATTTTCATACGACTTAGCATTTCATTATACATCTGCTTTTGTTTGCATCGTACCTGGTACGCCGTGCTTTCGTAGACATGCTTTTAGAACCACATGTTTCAACCTCCTACAAGAATTCATCTAGTACCCCTCCACTCTATGAAATTCACTGTGCTGACCAACCTTATAACAATTAGATGCGGTATCATGTTACCTTATGGGAGGTAACTCAATCATATTAGCTTCCAAAAACTGCTTTAGGACCATTACCGTAGGTATGTTGAGTCTTGTGAAATTCCTTTGTGGAGTTTTTAGAGGTTGGTTGAGCATCAAGGTTGTTAACAATACTATTAATAGGCCTACTATTTGTGACTCCATCACCTACCACATGCTTGTTCTTATATTGATTTTTAGTGGTCTTATCTTCTTCACTTTAAGTTATCCTCTTCTGATAAGAGTTTGCTCTACCTTTCTTGCTAGGTCAATTACTTGATCAAAATATGTGATAGTTGTAGTTTCCAATACATAATACAATTTCTCTTGCAAATTTCCAATAAATATTTCAAACATGTCTCAAGGAGGTAAGGTATATCTCAAGTTTCCAACTAGACTCCTCCACCGAGACAAAAATTCTGAAAAAAATTCATCTTTACCTTGTTTTAACATGTAAACATCTTTCATGGTCACATTATTTTCAACATAAGCACCAAATTGTTGAACAAATAATTCAACCATCTCTTAAAAATTTCTCAAATAACAATTGTGCAACTAATAATACCACCGTAATGCCATACCACCAAGACTCTTAGGAAATGGCTTTAGCAATAACATATCAACATATATGATATCATGGTAAGTTATTCTAAAAATTCTTAAATGCTCAATTGGATCTTTCGTTCCCTTATATATAGGTAAAATCGACATGGAAAAATTCTTAGGATAGGGCTTAGCAACAATGATAGGGTCTAAGGGTTGATTGCACATTTCTCTATAGTTGTGAAACTAGGGGGTTGAATCATATCCACTATTGAAACCAATTGTTTCACCATATTAGTTAAATTTTGTACCTCACGATTGTTGTTGTGCAATACCCCTATATTCCCTAAGGGATGGGTATAGGTAGGTTGTTGAAAGGATACTTGATCCATGTTGGAGGTATTGATACTGTTGTGATATATGGTATCTTGCTAGAGAGGATAACTAACAGTTGGTGGAACATAAGCAAAAATATTGAAATTAGCTGAATGAGGAGGAAATTGAACATAATCTTGAGATGCACTACTAGTTGGAGGAATTTGTAGAATCCTTCCAATGTTGGTGGTCATAGTAGTAGCATATGTTGGGTTATGAACAAGATTACCATGATGCAAATATTCAATCAAGGAGTTGTTATAAACATCTCGAGGGGAAATATTTTGATAATGATATGTTCTAACTTCCTTGAGTTAGGGTTCCTCTTCCAGTATCATTTTGATGCTTGTAGAAATTCCAAACATGTTCAAATTATTTAAAGATAAGGTTCCCATTGGGTCCCTTAGTAGGATCAAGGTCATTCTCAATCTCTTCATTTTACTCTTTTAGATTATTATTTTCTCTATCAATTTTATCATCTTCTTGGAGAATCTCATCAAAATATAAAAGCCTTCACCCACTCCTAAGGTTGGGAGCCATTATGAGAGAGATAAATTATAGATTAGAGAAGGAGGATAATTAAAAACTAGCAAAATCACACAAAATATTTTTGATATGTTTTAAATATTTTCTAATATAAACAAATAGAATTAGTGGTCTTGTTTAAATTTTTCAATAAGAGAAAAGGAAGGGGCTTCCTATTTTCACCACTAATAATTTTGTTCATGTCAAGTTCACCAAATATGTAGAGGGGGAAAACTACTCTACCATGTACAATTCTTGGTTGGATCCGCTAGGAGCTGTGGTGACTATGAGGGTATGTTATAACTCTACACTCGGTGGGCAAGGGGGAAGGATTCACCAGGAATGGTTTTAGAACTCACTCCAAGTCCAGGGTGGAATGTGTTTTTATGTGTCAATTAAGCATGCACCTATGTTTGGCCTTTCTAAAAATATACTATAAAAAGGAAAAGAACAAATCAAGACACATAAGATGCAGGAAGACAACAACTAACCCTAATATGATTTTTTTTCTTGAATGATCACTAAACATAGGATTAAAAAGCAAATCCTTTAATCAAGGGTCTAAGAGAAATTCTCAAACAAGGTTAAAACCTTAAATGCACACTATATACCTTTATTCTTTCAAATGCCTAAAAATTTGATCAAATGCTTTTCCTACTTGTGATATATGTTTCGAATATAAATGAATAGAAATCCATCAAAAAAAAACCTAAAGATCTACTATGGCACTTATCTAATTCGGTGGTTGTTCCAAGCTTTATCTTACATCCAACAATGTCCCACAACTTTAATCCTACAAAATAACTTCATAGAACCCTCAAAAAATATGATCAATGCTAGGGGGCCTGTTTAGACTACTATATAATTGTACTTTGAGGTGCAACAATCAATCCCCCTAGGTACTTTTAGTTGACCTTTAGAATTCAAAAGTGAAAGTTAAACTTTTTATAAAATGAACAAACAAAATATAATGCAACAAAACAGTATGATGAACAAAGTACAAATTATGCTTTTATGTTCTAAGTATAACATGAAATACAAATATAGAGTTTGGGGGTGAAATTATAACACCAATATTGACACAAAATAAACTGTTCCTTGCACGAGACAATCACAATTTTGCAATAGAAAGAGAATGAAATAGAAAAATGCAAATGAGCCAACTAAATATGCTAAAATAACAACATATGAATGCAAAGGGGTGAAAAAAACCTAGTGGTAGAAAAAAATAAAACAAGAGGATTAAGACCTCAAATATAGTAGACTCCTCCTTAGGGCTCCAAAACTTGTCCACCAAGGGTAACAATACACAATCGATGTTGTAGAAGAGAACTCCACAAAAATAAAATAACTTTCATAAATCACTTGGTACTTTTGCAATATGATCTAATTGGCACTTGTCTTAGATAGCTTCTAGCTTGCTTCTTTATTATTATTGAAGAGATTTTCATTTTGTTAGGCGAAAAGAAGGCTTCAAAACTCTTTATTTATAAGGAATTTGAAGCAAGGATGGGTAGGAAAACCAACGTCAAAGAGGTTGATTTGAAAAATTAGGGTTTTCTAAGAAAAAAACCCTATCTAGGTGAAATCGTGCCCCATCCAACCATGATTTCACCAAAACTCGAAAAAAGGGGGAAAGGAAGGGGGAGAGAGGCCCAAACTTGCTTTGGGCAAGTTTGAGGGTCTCTCTAAGGATCTAGGGAATATGACTCACTCAAGTGGGTAAATTTTCTATGTCTATACAACTATATTGATGTTTTTAAGATACTTCCTCCATTAATAGTTGATGAATATAAAATATAATGTTATTATTGATCTAATATCAACATATATTTTTCTTAATAAAATTAATAATAATTTGTAGATCCCCTTTAATTAAAATTTATCTAGGTAATCTTAATCCTTATAAGAAATAACCTAGCCTCTAGGTTTTTAACATAGTGATTTATTCAATTATCTACCACCTTATTTCCTTATCTACAAATACATTGATATTTCTAAGATAGTACCTCCATGAATAGTTGTTAAAAAAAATATTATTAATCTAATTTCAACATATAATTTTCTTAATAACATTAATAATAATTTGTAGGTCCCCTTTAACTAAAATATATCTGGGTAATATTGATCCTTTTGAAAAATAACCTAGCCTTTGCATAACTTCTTAATGAAGCTCCATATGGTAATGAAGTAATAAGGATAGTTTACCTTTATTATTATGAAAAATAATACTTTATATAGATTTCCCAAGGTTTCTTTTGGAATCACCATCAAAATTAAGTTTGATGATCTAAATTATAGACATTTATATTTTTTGATGGAGGGGTGGATATATTTAATGTTAACTTTATTGTCATATATCACTCCTACATGTTTATCAAATCATATAACCAAGAGAATAGCACATATTTTCCCACATGTGATACTTCCCATGATGAACACCATACATGTAAACACTTTGAAATAGAGAAAATATTGTGATTTTAAACGTGGATATGATTCTCATATTTGTTTTTCAAATTCTATTTTTCCTTTCAATTCATAAATTCCAAAAAATAATGGAAGGATCAATCCTCCATATATGCTTAATGCTTTAGCTTCAAAAAAAATAATCCAATATTTTTTAAACTCTTTCATTGTCGATGGAGCAACTCAATATATTAAAAAAATGTAGCTCTAAAATGTGGAAGAAAAATGAATAATTAAAAATTAGATGATCTAATGTTTCTAGCTTCTCCTTTCAAAAATCACATCTAAAAGGTCCTTGATTGCCTCTATTTTTTAGACTATTACCCCTAAGGATTTTTCTTTGGATTGATGACCAAATTAATATTTAGGCCTTATGAAAGGCTTAGCTGGCCAAACAATATTCCATGATAAATCCTTATAAGAAGGAAATTTTGATTGATCCAAAGACTTATACCCAAATTTGACCAAGTAAGCACTATATTTTGGTATATCCTTGTAAAGTGAAAACGAACAACACCCAGATAATAATAATAGATCAACAACAAGAAATATTGCACAATGGAAGAATACTATTATATTGATTTCAGGGAGCCTAGATCTCCACTATTACAACATTAATGTGCCCCAAAATCAGGGGTCACAATATACAACTTGTTGTGATACAATAATTTTACAATAAGAGGGTTTTAAAACCCTTGTTCAAATGAATATTGGTGTCTCTAGATTATCTTCACTCCAAACAAGTGTGAGTGGGCTTGTGTATCCCTACGAGGCCACTTGAAGCTGTAATAGCTGTTAACTAAAAATACCTCTTGTAACCTACACACAAATAGATCAAAATAAAGTTAGTAACACTTGCGGGGCCTCCACAGTGTGAGGCCCACTAAAACATGAAAGTGTAAAATACTAACCCTAGCTAAAATACTTTCTAAATGAAGTGCAAAAATATAAAAAACGTAAGTAAAACAATGAAACCTAATACCTTGTCAAAATATGCTTGAGTTGTTGGATCTATGCTCCTAATGACTCAATATGGTAACGCGTGAATGCTCATGAGTGTTCGAGGATTTTACGACTACAAATCGATGAACAATGAATACCTTGTAGCATTTAGGGATGGCTATGGATCCTATGCAACATTCCAAAAATGCTCTACAATATTTGGGGAATACCCTAGAGCATTCGGAGGTTGTGGATGGAAGTTCTGTAGAATCAGATCTGGTTTGCAGGGGTTTCAACAACAAATATGGCATATGTGGAGGTGATGAAGAGGGAATGAAATGATAGAATGATAGGGTTCATGACCCGGATGTTAATTGTTTTGACCAACCCTCATTCACAAAAGTGAATGATATTTTATAATTTATCCTTGATCATGCTAGGGTTTCGATGACACCAACTGAAAGTCAAGATTAAAACATGATGAAGGGTTGAGATTGTGATTTGATAAGTGGCATGGATCATGTTAAATGAATGGTTGAGATTAAGTCGTGATGGGTGATTGATATTTATTCATATATATATATATATTTTATATAAATATATAAATATAAAAATATAAAATATTTATATTTATATAAATATATAAATAAATATACATATATATAAATAAATGATGAATGACTAGGATTTGATGATGAGTGGATGACAAGTGGCTAGGATTTGGTGTCTACAGATGCCTCTTTTTGTATCGTGTTGCGTGAAACACAATGTGGTACAAAAACAAGAGACACCTAGTTTGGTGGAATGGATTCCTCAAGTGTGCAAGAAGACTCTAAAAAAATTGTGGTTGTAGCTTACCCCCTCAATTGGTGAATGAGTGAAGAATGAATCTCACGAGCCAATTGATAGAAATGTCGATGATATGAATGATTTTGCTTTTACCCCAATAGAAAATGGGTTGCTAGAAATGTGGATGATATGAATGATGTAAATGAATGTGGATATGAATGGTGCAATGATTGGTTCTACTTTTGTCCTAATAGAAAAGGGGTTTTTGACAATGTGGATGATATGGATGATGTAAATAAATGTGATGAATAATTTTGTTTTACCCCAAAAGAGAAAGGGTTTTGGGAAATATGGATGATATGAATGATGTAAATGAATTCCATGAATGATTATGCTTTTATCCCAATAGAAAATAGGTTTTTGGAAATGTGTATATTATGAATGATGTAAATGAATGTGGATATGAGTGGTGCAATGATTGTTTCTACTTTTTCCCCAACAGAAAATGATTTTTGAAAATGTGGATGATATGAATGATGTAAATGATGCAATGATTGATTCTAGTTTTGCCCCAATAGAAAAGGGGTTTTTAAAAATGTGGATGATATGAATGATGTAAATGAATGTGATGAATGATTCTATTTTTGCCCCAATAGAAAAGGGATTTTTGGAAATATGGATGATATGAATGATGTAAATGAATGTGAATGATGTATCCCAATGTGGGAAATCAAAATCAAATTTGGTTACCCCAAGTTTGGGGTGATTCTGTGTTGTTGAAAAATATACCTTTTGGCATCATTGAAATGCAAAATGATGAAGATGCAAAAAAATGAAAAAGTAAAAGAAACAATCATCCTAGGGGTCTGTTAGTGACTATAGCAATTCTTGAATGTAAAATGAGGAACCAATCATCCTAGTGGGATGTTATCCCTGGTGACTATTGTAATGTAAAGGAAATGATGTAGTGAAAGTTATCCATGTTTGTGACCCCACGGAAAAGGGCATCAATGACAACTTTTGAGCAAATTAGTCTGAGCATAGTCTCACTCAAAAAATGAGGGACCAAAAAGATTTTGTTTTTGAACAAGAGGATGTTGGATGATGATATGGGCAAGCGTCCTTATGGTGATCTACCCATCCTACCGAATTGCATGGATAACCAATCACTGCAATTGCCAAGGGAATAGAGTAAACCACTAGATACGAGGTTCACTTGGATAATGCAAGTGAATTTGATAATGTTGAATGTAAATGCACTGTATTGTGGATGATATGAATGATGTAAAATGTGAATTGGTGCAATGACTCTTTTCCCAATAAAAAAGGTTGAGTGATTTATGTCTGCTTTACCAATAGAAAAGGGGTTTTTAGAAATGTGGATGATATGAATAATGTAAATGAATGTGAATGATGCAATGATTTAATGGAAATGCATTGATGAGTGAATTGGGCAATGTTGAATGATGATGTATGAATTTGAATGAATATGGAAATGCATTGATGAGTGATTTTGATGATTTTGTGAAATTTGGAATTGTTTTGGGATATTTTGAAACAATTTGAGGTATTTTCATGACTTTTGGTCACAAACAATAATTAAATACCCAAATCAATCCATGTTATCACAAAATTTGATGAAATTATGTGATGAATGCTTGGAATAATGAATGTGGTAGTTTTGTGAAATTTTGGACCATTTTGAGGTATTTTGATGTGATTTAGGTATTTTTGTGACTTTTGGTCACAATCGAAAATTAAACGCCCAAATCAATCCATGTTATCATAAAATGATAATGCATGCATGGATGGATTTTGAGGTGATTTTGTGGGGTTCTTCTATATTTTGAGGCCCTTTGAGTCCTTTTGCAACATTCTGGATCCAAATGTCGACCCACGTCCACATCATGCACAGATGCGAGAGAGTGTCTACCACTTGGCAGATGTAGGGAGGCATTTGAGTGTGCTAGGAAGATGCCCTAGGAAGTTTGAGCATGTCAAAATTGGCTATAAAAGGGCTGTAGGGGTAAAATTTGATTCATTCTTGCATTTGAGAGTTTGAGAAGTGACATCTGAAGAAGATTGAGTGAAGGAGTGTGGTGATGGTAATGGAGGGAGTGGATGCGGTAGCAAGAGTTGAGGTGCAAGTGGTTGAGGTAAGTGCCCTTAGCTCTCTTGTTTGGATTTTGCAATGTGTTTTTTTTTTGTAATGAATGTAATGGTAATGTGCATTTGCTTTTGTGTTGTGCTACAGTTGAGGATCTTGGAGGCTCGACATCAATTCTTGCCCATCATACCAAGGGTGAGAAAGGTGTTATAGAAGGACCACTGGGATTGGCTAGAGTGGGTGGTATTGGTGGGGTGTGCCCAGATTGAGGTGGTGAGGGCTGATGAGGGGTACCTCTCTACCTTGGTAGAGATATGGGATCTAGATAGGGGGACTTTCTAGCTCTTAATAGGGGAGATGATGGTGACATTGGAGGATGTGTACCACATCTTTCGAGTACTAGTGGAGGGGTTGCATGTCCAAGTTGGGCATGATAGGGAGTATGAGATGAGGTAGATTTTTGGTGATGGATGGAGGGATGTGAACATTCGAGGTGGAGGGATCAGGTACTTGGATATGTATGTGGAGAGGTGGTTGGAGGCACTACCAACCTTAGTCATGTTCTTATTGGCTAATGTGTTGGTGCCTAATAACATCGACTATTGGTTCCCATGGAACATGATTCGGTTGGTGTTTGATATGATCGATGAGCCTCGGGTGTATGCATGGGTGCCTACGCTACTAGTGTAGATATACCTGGAGTTGTATGAGGTGAAGAGGTGAGGGTAGAAGGGGTTGGGTTGGGCTATAGTGTGCTATTGTAGATTTGGGGTTGGGAGCATGTCAGTGTGGCTCATCCTGTGGGCTTGCCATACGAGTGGGATAGGGATCAACCCTATGCATTGAGATGGTAGGTAGTTGAGGAGATACAATTAAGTCATCCTAGTCATAGTGGCTAGGAGTGTAGAGATTTATGGGTAGGGTTGACACCAGACCAGGTGTATTAGAGACCATGGTGAGATGCTAGGTGGCCCTCTGATGGAGAGTAGTTATGATGGGTTAGGTAGGTGAGATGGGTGGTTGGGTGGCATGGGAGTGAGGTGGAGTTGATCTAGTTCTCATGGGTGTTGTGGTAGTTTGGGATATGGTAGGGGGTACTTGATGCTCTAGTGTTGTATAGGCATCGAGTTGATGAGTCGAGCCTACCTTGTGTGGAGGAGTGGTGGGTGGAGTATGAGGATGATGAGGAGATAGATCTCTCGGATGTGGATGATGTCGGGACCACCACAGACTATGATGCATGGTTTACTTCATAGCCACCATGGGTATCAAGTCAGGTGGTTGAGGAGGGTAGTGGGGATGATGGGGAGATAATAATAGAGGTCGAGGAGACTCCTTGATGTTAGAGACATCATTGGTCTAGCAATTGAGGGAGGTAAGTGAGGGTGTTAATAGAGCAGCCTCTAGAGGTTGGAGGTGATGGTGGGGGTGGTATGGAGGAGGTTCTGGAGAGACCTCCTGGTCGGAGTGAGGAGGAGTGGGTTGAGCTCCAGGTTGAGTGAGATCAGCTCTGGTAGATGGTGGTGGAGCGAGATGTAGTGATAGCGATATGGGATACTAAGAATGCTTGACTATGAGTGGAGCTAGAGGTATGGATGGTGGTAGGTGGAGGTGAGGATGTGATAGCGAGGCTTTAGGTAGAGTTGGCATAGAGGGATGCTCATTAGAGGTAGGATGTGCTACACCTTCGATCTTGAGAGGGCTATATTCATGATCTTGAGGATCTCCTTATGCAACATGTCATTGGACTACTAGTGTGACCTTCCTCCTTTGTATTTAGGTGTAGTGACTCTAGGCATAGTGACTCTAGGTCTAGGGCTCCATCAGGATCTCAGGGGTCTGCCTATGGGTGCTAGCTAGTGCCTTGATGCACTTTTGTATATGAGCCTTAGTGCTCCATTGTATATAGCCTTTGGGTATTCTTTGTATATGTGATTATATATACATGGCTTTTATTTTGTGTTATGACTTTTGTGTGAATGTATGTGTATGTGATGTGATGGATGACAATGTAATGATGATGTTTATGCTTTATGATAATAATGCAAGTGAATTGACACTCTAATGATCATTTGTAGTTTAGATTTTTCTTGACCATATTTATCATTGTTGCTTAATCAGGGGCACCAATATGATGGTATGTGAAATGGAAGACTCATGTAATGATGTGATAATGATATGGATGTTGTTTTGGCTTATGGATGACTGATTTAAAATTATTTTGTAGAGACTCAAACATCCTAGTGATTTCGAACAAACTCACTAAGTTCTGTCTAATTTCTCCAAGACCAAATGTGTGTGTAGTGAATGTTCATTTACCAATCATGAGCATGGTAATGACTCAAGGCAATCAAGAACCAATGTGTGTGCAAGTGAGTTCATTAACCCATCTTGAGTAAATTGAGATGAAACCTATCATGGAGGAGACTAGGAAGCTAGCTTGTCCTTATGTGCGGTCAGAGGTCTCTTCAAGAGAGATGTGTCACCATGCATGAGCGTACTCCACTACCAATCAAGCATCTATAGCCCTGATGGAGATTAGCTCCATAGTCCAATGATATGATCTCTAAGCTTTGGGGAATCAGACTACCTAACCATCTGGATGGAAATGTAGTTCTATCCTTACTACTTGAGGATCTATGGTGTGTGATTTGTAAAAGAGTTAGAGTTTTGGGGAATCATATTCTCAACCAAGGTGTGATGAGAATTTTACCCTATCCTTACTACTCATTCTTTTATTTGGAAGTGTTGATAGTGGTGAAGACCACTATTTTTTATTTTGGACTATGTGCATAATGGGACAAGTAAAGATGACTTTTTCACTTCGAGGTTCAACCCAATCATGGTGTTATCCCTCTTTGACACAAGATGTTTTTAATATGTGTGATATGTGTTTGGTTCAAGAATGTTAGATTCAACTCCCAAAACTCAAGATTTTCTTAGTGAAAATGTGCCTTGGTCCTAGAGAAAACTCGACATGTATTGGAGGTTGCTTGAAACACTAGGAGTGGTTGAGTGATCAAAAACACCTAGGGATGATGGAAATTTGATATTGTAAATGATGTCATGACTTATGAACTATGGAAATGAGATGTATATTAACTCAAGGGTGCCCTTGATTAAGGTAACAAGACTTATTGGATCAATTATTATCTAAACTAAGCAAATGACCCCTAATATGGTGGATGGAATGTGCTAAAATGATAATGAATGTGAGTATGCAGTGTGGATGTATGAAATACAATGTGTATGGATGATTTAATTTTTTTAGCCATGTATATATATACATATATGAATCACATTAAGCATAGAACACTCTCAAGTGGATGATGTTTACTGTATCGGGCTCTTCTACTCCCTCTAGACTGGCAAGCCTATAAGTTCCTTGAATATGGAATGGGATCCCCGAGTGAGGTGGAGTTAAGACTGGTGGAGAAGCCAAGTATTGCTTGATATCATCAAAAGATTTTTGACATTCATCTATCCATGAAAATGTCACCCCATTTTGTAGTAGGTGATTGAATGGCCTGCATTTTTCTGAGAGTTGTGCAATGAAATGATGGATCGATTGGATATTTCCTTGTAAACTATGCAACTCTTTCAAGTTTTTTGGGGGAGGCATCTCCATAATGACCTTGACCTTGTTTGGATCCACTTCAATGCCTCTCTTGGAGATAATGAATCCTAGTAGTTTTCCTGAGGTGACACCGAAGACACACTTCTTGGGGTTCAACCTTACATTATGCTCTAGAAGTCGATCAAAAACTTTTTCCAAGACATCGATGTGCTCTTGTCGGGTTTTGGATTTGGCTAGTAGATCATCCACATAGTCTTCAATGATCTTATGCATGTAATCATGGAAGATGTATGTCATGGCACATTGATAAGTGGCACCTACATTTTTAAGGCCAAATGGCATCACCTTGTAACAAAAAGTCCCCCAAGGTGTTGTGAATGTTATTTTGTGTTGGTCATCAGGATTGATTCAAATCTGGTTATATCCTAAAAAACCATCCATTAGAGAAAGCATTTCATGGCTAGTGCAAGTGTTGACAAGAGTATCGATGTTTGGTAGAGGAAAGTCATCCTTAGGACACACTTTGTTAAGATCTTGAAAGTCAGTGCAAATGTGAATCACCCCGTTAGGCTTACGAATGGGCACCATATTTGAAAGCCACTCAGGATAGTCAATGGGTTGGATGAAACCCATGTCTAATAGCTTTTGAAGCTCTTATTTGACCATGAGGGCAATGGTAGGATGTAACTTTCTCAGTTTTTGTTTGATCGGCTTAGCATCAGGATGCAAGGTTAAGTTATGGACAACCAAGTTAGGGTCAAGACCAAGCATGTCTTTATAGGACCATGCAAATATACCCTTCTTCCTCTTGAGGAGAGCTATCAATTGCTCTTGTTCATCAATGGATAAAATTTTTCCAAGTTTAATGATTTATGGATTGTTCACATCTGTACTAAGGTTCACATCTATAGTATCTTCAATGGCCATGTGTGAACCTTCCTCAAGCTGATGGGGTATTGGGATCATATGAATATCATCAATGATATTATCAAACTCTTCTGGCATAGTCTCTTCCATTTCTTCCTAGAAAATAGTAGGATCCAAGGGTGAAGGCAAAGGTGAAGGTGAAGGTGATGGAGGAATGTAAGTAATGGAAGCTCTTAATAATTCCTTGAAAAGGATGAATTTAGAAAAAGGATGGTGGTGATGAAATCCATTCCATATCGATGAGGCTTATGTCAATAGGAATTGGTTTTGCCAAATCGTATGGATTATGGAGTGGTGTGAATAAGTCAATCAGATTCATGTTGACTTAGTGGGAAATGGTGGTTGGCAATGTGAAGGGTGGGTTGGTCTTATCTCTTGGAATTGATGAAGGAACCCTGAGAACCTGGATAGCAACAAGCAACATAGATAAATGCAAATGATAAGGACATGCAAATGCAATGCAATGTATTTTATTTATATATTTTTATTATGTACATATGTTACATCAAGTTGTTGTGAGGTGATCAATGAAGTGGAGGTGGTGGTTCACCAGTAGGCTCAGCTCACTCCCTTGGGAGAAGCAAATAGAATATGGGTTGATGGATGGGGAACATTCTGAGATAATACTCATCCTATTCGGTGAATGGTGTGATTGGGACTGATTCCTCTTCGGATTCATCTAAAGCTATCGACATGATATCGTATTCTTCATATAATTCCTCAAAGTCATCATTGTGATTGGTTTCCTCTTCTGAATCTAAATGGAGGCTTTGAAAAGCTTGTTCAAAAGAGGAAGTGGAAGAATGTGAATGGTAACCTAGGCCTGAATGGTCATGCACTTCTCGATATTGAGGTTCAATAATGTCATGCATACCCTATTCATGTCATCCTAGGCCATATCCTTACCAATTAACTTGATGAAAGTATCATGATGGGAAACTAGACATGTGCTCTATATTGGCAAGGATTGGTTGCTTAGGTTCGATTGGGGAAAGTGGATCGGATGATGAATCGACCCCCCATATATGAAGTTGATTATGTTAGGTGTTGAACCCATGTGGTACATTGCTCCTATAGATAAGGGTGGGTCATATGGATGACCATAATCCCTAATAGTTTGGATGTTGAGTGGTGTAACTATGACATCTTGAACCACATACTCACCAATGCTAGGACTAGTGAGGTGGACTACAACTTGTGTGGGTGATGATGTGGATGGAGTGGATGTGGAGATGTGAGGCTCTTGGGTGGCTTGTGGCTTAGGTGATGGGAGAGATGTATGTTGAAATGGCATCTCACAATCTATTAAATCGACTTGTGAGATGTTGGTTGGTGGAGATGAAGATGGATTTGGCTGAGGAATTTGATGGATGATTGGTGATTTTGGTGTGGATGAAATGATAGTGGGTGTTTGTGGAGTTGGTTGTGTGGGTGATGATGAATGGGTGGTAATGGGTGATGTAGATGATGTGGAAGGTGTGGAGGGATGTCCCCCTTGTATGGATGTGGAAGGTGTTGATTGGGTTCGACCACATGTACATGTTGTTGGTTGTGATGAAGGTGGGGGTGTGGAAGTGGAGGCTTGATGTGGGGTAGTGATAGGGAGTTCCTCTAGAATAGGAGCTTTGGATGAGGAAGTGTTGTGATGTGAGGTGGATGGTGTGGTTGATGGGGTTAAGAATAAGTGAGTGGATGGAAGTGTGGATTCGTATGGGTTGGAGATGAAGTTGCAGTATTTAAATGGTTTGATGTATATTGGTATGCAATGAATCTACCCCTCATGTACATATTTCAAATATTGATGTAGTATTGAAGGGACACATTTCATCTCCCTTATCCAAGGATGTCCAAGGAGTACATTGTAAGCCATGGACCCCTCCAGGATATGGAACATAGTGTGCAATGTCTTAACCCCCACTTCTATGGGTAAGACCATAGTGCCAACTATAGAACATAGAGCATCATTGAATGCTCGCAAGGTGAAAGTGGATTTGGTGATGTGTGAAGGTGGAAGATTGAGATGTTGAAGGGCTGAGGTGGTAATGATGTTGATGGATGAGTCGGTGTCAATCAACACTCATTTGAAAGGCTTCCTATCAACTTGAGCCATGATATGTAATGGAGGATCTGGTGATTCTGATGATATTGATTTGATCTCAAAATCATAGAATGTGATAGAGGGCTCCATACATGTTTGAATACTCCCCACAAAATTATTAAAGGCATTAGCATCTTGAGATTGAATTTCAATGGATTTTAAGATTTCCATTAATGCCTCATGGTGTGGGGGAGATTGTTGTATAAGCTCATAGATCGATAGTTTTGCGAAAGCCATTTTGAGACTAGTTGTTAGCCGACTACTCAACGTGATGATAGGTCTTTGTGGATGGCTTGGGGGATGAATAGGTTGGGATGGATGACTTGGAAGGTGAATTGGTTGAGATGAATTGGTAGAAAAATGAATGGGTGGAGATGAATTAGTAGGTTGTGGAGACACATTTTCTTGAGGTGCCATGGGAGGTTGAACTGCTTGAGGTTGTTCATTTTGGTGATTGGTGCTTCGTTGACCTCGGGTGACTACATGGATAGCCCCCATAAAACCTTGGTACTATTGCACATGATTGACTTGGTTAGGGGGAGTCATGGTATTTGATCCCCCTATTGTCTATTGTGGTTCCTCATGATGAGGAAGTGGTGTTTGGTAGATACCAAGATTTTGATTTTGTTGTGCTAAGGGACTATCCAACTTAATGGCCCCTAGGTCTATCAAGTCTTGCACCATGTTTTTAAATGAAAAGTAGTTATTAATGTCATGCCCCTTCTATCGATGGAAAGGATAAAATAAATGCTCCTTATAGCCCTTGCCATGTTTGGTTGGATCATCTAGTTTAACTTTGGGTAAGGTGATAGCATTAGTGTCATACAACCTATGGAATATGGAGGCATATGATTCGGATAAGGGTGTGTAAGTGTGATTTTATCAAATATATTATCGATGTTGATGATTTTCCATAGTTGGCATTGTGTTATGGAATTGTTGTGGTGGGGGAACCACTTGATAAGACACTTGTTGCGGTTGTTGCAATGATGGTTGTGGTTGGTGTTGACCATGGGGTTGTTGAGTCATTTGGGGTTGACTCAAAACCACTTGATTGACTTGTCTTGGTTTTGATTGGCCAAAATAGTTTCCTTTAGATTGGCCCTTGTTTTGCCATTATTTTTTCTTTGGTTTGATCTCACCCTCTTGAATTTTTATTTCTTTGATGATTCGGGCTTGGGCAAGAGCTTCATCGAATGTTCTATATTGTTGTAATTACAATAATAAGGAGATAGGTTTTAGATAACTCCTTGCAAACATTCATGTCAATTCTTCCATTGGTAGGGAGAATGGCAACTTGGTGATGACTGCCCTCCAATGGTTTCCAAAGTCATAGATCGACTCTTCTTCAAATTGTCTGAGATTGTACAAGTCGGTCAAGGTAGTTTTCTTGTGAACATTGAGGGAGAACCTTTCCAAAAATTTATTCACCAATTGTTCAAATGTGTAAACACTATGATGTGGTAGATGATTATACCAATCTAAGGCATCTCCCCCTAATGTTTGAGGAAAATTTTGGAGCATTAATGCATCATTCTCTTGGATTCAAAAACATGAATGGATGAATGTACTAATGTGCTCCCTAGGATCCTCAGTCCCTTTGAATTTTTCAAACTTTGGTAGTGTAAAGTCTATCGGATAAGGTGGTGAAGGTACCAAAGAATGAATGGGTTGATTGATCAGCTATCTCAATGTAGGTTTTTGGTACATCATACCAGGAGTATGCATAATTAAGTTATCAATCTATTGTTGCAAGGCTTGGATCTTAGGGTCTTCCATGTGTGTGTGGAAACCTTGGTTTTTTTGATGAGTGTATGGAGGTGGTGTGTGTGGAGTGATGAATTGTTGGGATGGAATGTGGTATTGATTGCTTGATGGATTGATGGGTATCTGATGATGTTGGATGTGTTGTTGGGCTTGGTTGTGGAGTGATTAATGTTGATGAAGTGGGGATGAAGTTTGGGGGATTTGAATGTGTTGGGTTGTGGAAGTGGTATTGATGTGGGTGAATGGAGGTATGGGTATAGTAACCTTAGAAGATTGTGATACCCAAGATGGATCAGGGGTGAAGAAGGTGTGTTGGTTGGGAATGGAATGGGGTTTAAAATTTTCTACTTGTGATTGTTGTTGAGGGTAAGAATGAGCATCTTGATGGCCCATAAGTAGTTGATTGAGATGTTGTCATGCTTGTTGTATGGCAATTTTAGATGTAGATTGTGTGGTTGTGGTGGAAGTGGATGTAGGTATGATATGAGTGTTGGTAATGTTGGTTGAGGTTAATGGAGGGTAAGTTGTGAAAGGAATCACAATTGAATGAGGGGTGGTAGATGGAATGGTGGATGGAATCTATGAAGCAACATTAACTTGTGCTTCGTAGAGTGGGTTGGAATAGGTAGTGGTGTAGGTAAATGGAATGGAGGTGCTTTGGCTAAATGGTTGTGGAGGAATTTGGTGTGAGGGTGCAGATGTTGCCTCAAAAAGAGGGTTGGTGTAGACTTGGTTAAAGTTGTTGGGATGTGAGTGAGCAAGTTCCTACTGAGAAGAAGGAACATGTCTGGGTGGACTATGAATTGGTTCTAGAACTAGGATTGGTTGGTCTTAAATAAGCTCTAATTTTATCAATATCTATGTAAGTGATGTGATGGTTAGTGGGTGTGGATGGCTCAATTTTTGGAATGGAGGTGTGGATAGCTCTTTGTATCACATCTACATTTAAAGTGAATATTATGTGAGAAGGACTTGTAGATAAGCCAAAATAGCTTGTCTATGTCATACTAGCTGGGTTAGCCATAAAAGTGGTTGGGAAAGGAGTGGAGCACTCCATGGATGAGGTAGGTACCTGACTCATGGCTCTAGCTTGATTTTTGGTCAATACCATAAGCTATAAGTAGGTAGGGGTAGTGAATGTGTGGGATGTGTGTGGAAAGTGAGATGGTAATGAAAAACACATAGATCAAACAAACAATTGTGTCCTATGTCTTGCAACAATATTTTTTATTTTGATTTTTTTTTGTGTGTTTGATGTTATGACTCCCTAAGCCTAAGACAACTATGTAGGGTGGATAGGTGTGTTCACACTCACCTCTCTGATAAGAAATGAAATGTGAATGGCTTAAATGGCTTCCTAAAGTCAAGAGTGGAGAATTTTTTGGTGATGAAGTCTAAAAAAACTCATGGGCTACTAAGGTATCTATGGGGTGAGCCAATGGATGGAGATGAAGCCCACCATCATTGGTCTCGATCAGTGGTTGGTGATGAAATCCAACTCATTGATGTTGAAGATGAAATATGCAATGTGTGTGGATTCCTTTTAAATTTTTGTTGTCTATGGTGTTTTTCTTAAACATAAAATAAAACCCTTCACATCAACCAAGGTGGTGACTAGGAACACTAGTGCCAAGTATGAGGTCCTCAAAAGAGTCTAGGGTACACCACTTAAGATCCATAATGTGTGGAGGGTTCACCTAGCTCTTCCACTCTGAATCAACAAGTGTTTCCAATAGTGGGAGGAAGCTTGAGCACAAGTGACTTATTCCAACCTAGAAGAGTGAGAAGTGGGAAAACTTAGCCTAAAGTGCAACTAATATGCTTTTCAGTTTGTTGCACACAACACATAAGGTAGAAAGTAAAAACACCATGAAGAATAACAAAAACTTGAATCAACTGTAGTGAATGTCTAATGCAACTAGAAATGAATGTATAGGTGCAGATCTACCCCTATATGCAAATCTATATGATTCTAAAAATGCACTTTCTTTTCCTTTTTTTTTGTAAAATAAAAATGCTTATGAATGCCTAGGATGCCTAATAATGCATGGTATATTGCTTTTTAAATAGAAAAATAAATATTTATTTTTCTTTTTCTCTTTTAATAAACAAAAATGTAAGTAGAGTTTGATAACAGCTTACCAGAAAGCCTACATATTCTTCCCTCAACTTCATAGATGCGGTGTCGAGTCTCCCAAACACTCTTTGGTGTCTCCCAAACATGGTATGTCATCTCTTAGATGTAGTGAGGCATCCCCAGATGTTTTATGGCATTTGTGTAACCATAGATCGAATCCCACAACTCCCAAAAACCCTAGCTCTGGACTTCATGATTTTTGTGCGATCAGATTTCCGAAAACCTATAGTAAAAACATAGAAAAATGTAGATCAAAAACTCAATATTGACAAGGTAAATTAAAATGTGAAACCCTTTGGGGGTCCCACCGTGATCGCCATTTTGTAAAGCGAAAATGAACAACACCAAGATAATAATAACAGATCAACAACAAGAAATATTACACAATGGAAGAATGTTATTATATTGATTTTAAGGAGCCTGGATCTCCACTATTACAATATTAATATGCCCCAAAATCAGGGGTCACAATATACAACTTGTTGTGATACAATGATTATTACAATCAGAGGGTTTTAAAACCCTCATTCAAATGAATGTTGGTGTCTCTGGATCGTCTTCACTCCAAACAAGTGTGAGTGGGCTTGTGTATCCCTATAGGGCCACTCAAAGCTACAACAATCACTAATAAAAATACCTCCTATAACCTACACACAAATAGATCAGAATAAAGTTAGTAACACCTACGAGGCCTCCACAGTGTGAGGCCCACTAAAACATGAAAGTGTAAAATACTAACCCTAGCTGAAATACTTGCTAAATGAAGTGCAGAAATACAAAAATGTAAGTAAAACAATGAAACCTGATACCTTGTCAAAATATGCCTGAGTTGTTGGATCTATGCTCTTGATGACTCGATCTGGTGATGCATGAACACCCATGAGCATCCAAGGGTTTGGTGACTACAAATCGATGAATGATGAATGCCCTGCAGTGTTCAAGGATGGTTGTGGATGCCCTACAATGTTCTAGAAATGCTCTACAGTATTTGAGGAATGCCCTGGAGTATTTGAGGGTTGTGGGGGGATGCTCTATAGAATCTGATCTGGTTCGTAGAGGTTTCGATGGTGGATATGGTGGATGTGGTGGTGAGGAGGGAATGTGCGAGTGTGAAAGGGGAATAAAATGATAGAATGCTAGGGTTCACAACCTATATGTATAATTTTTTGACCAACCTCTCATTCACAAAAGTGAATGATATTTTATAATTTTCCCTTGATCATGTTAGGGTTTCAATGACACCAACGGACGGTCGAGATTAAAACATGATGAAGGGTTGAGATTGTGATTTGATAAGTGACATGGATCATGTTAAATGAATGGTCAATATTAAGACATGATGGGCGGCTGAGATTTATTCATATATATATATATATATATATATATATAATATTTATATATATATAAATAAATATACATATATAAATAAATGATGAATGGCTATGATTTGATGATGCGTAGATGACAAGTGGCTAGGATTTGGTGTCTACAATCCCAAACCATACTTTTATGGAAAATGGGTAAATAAAACTCTTGAATCATCATTTGTCTATTTTGTATTACTTGCTTAAGGTCCTCTTTCTTAACTAGATTTCTAACAAAAATGCAAGATCTAGAATTTCTACTTAGGTCAATATAATTTTTGACTTTTAAGTCTCTACAAGGGAAAAAGTCCTTGGTCAATTGTTGTAATTTTAGATAAAACATAGAAGAATAAGGATTTAACCAAGCACCAGACCAAATATTTTCAAAACATCCTTTATTGACAAACCACCTAATATGTTTCTTTATTATATAAACTTTCTAATAAGAATTTTCATGTCATTAATCCTCTCATAGGTTATTTCCTTGATTTATTTTATTGTTTTTGTAGATCCTATATATTTTTAAACTAATATTTTTAATTATTTTCTTAATCTTTAAATAACCTTCAACCAGGTTCATCCCTAACACCAAAATCATAATTCTACAATTCTATAATCCCATTGCTTTAATATTCTTTTCTATGCAAAGCCTATCTCATTTGTGAAAATAAAACCTAAACTTCTCCTCACATCCTTTCCAAAAAAACTCTTTTATTTTTATCAAACTTGAACATTATACCCATTGCTAAACTTGAAAGTAACATAAGATATATAGGTATAGAATGCAATATCAATTTTGTAACTTGTATTGTTCTAGACATGGTTGAGAACTTTACATGATATTACATTTTATCCAATATTTAGTCCTGAATCTCTTTCTTATTTCTTTATCAAATTTAAAGGAATACCTAGATATGTTGATGGAAAATTTCTAGATTAAAACACTAAAATATTTTTAACAAAATGTTATAAATCAAAGGTTGTATTTACTTCTACATATTGAAATATAGTGTTGGTGCAACATCATCATAGCACCAGAATAATATTTCTTAAGGTTATTTTTTAATGTTATCTTGTTCTAGTGTGCACTTCTATGAAGTGGTGTAGTGTTGGGTTAGAGCCAAAATTTAGCAGGTATACCACTAGAGCCACAAAATTCTACAAAGTTCTACTATGAAGCAAAAATAGTGAACTTAAAAAATATATAGTTTTTCAAATAAATTATTGTTCAATATTTGTAGAAAATAATTATTGTTTATTACTCAAAGTATTTTTATAAGTTGATTTTTGGTTTATTATACACTAAAATTATATAACCATAAATTAATGATATGTTATAATGTCACGTTAATTTTTATGAGAAAAAAATAAATGAATATGCAAAAAATATGGAATTTTTATTTAATTCTGCATACAATGGCATGCATAACAAATATAAGCAAACATGTCAATCTAAGATTGTGATGGAGGCCATCCTTAACAATACTTGTAGGTTGTACCAAGAGGGATCAATAGTTGCATGAGTCTCCTTAGTATGTATGAAGGGCTCCCAAAACGCATTATCATATTTGTTAACATTATTATCAACCTCACTAGGTTTATTATACATAATAAAATGAGTATTCTTCCTATCATATTGCTCTTACTCTTCCTCCAACTCTTAAATATAGTCACCATCATTCTCATCATAAAATATAGTATCCTCTTCATGCTTAGTCATTGTCCAAAAATTCTCTAAAAGCACAATATACAAATAAAATGTATTTATATAGAAAAGAAACACACCAATTTTTTATCAAGATGCCTATTATTTGAAACTTTAAATATAGCTTCAATATTAAAATATGTGTATTTCGATAGATGCCTTGTTCAATCCATTTTATAAAACTTGTGTACCCCATATCTCTTAGCTATATTTGTATTTTTTTTAATTTACATGGTGGAATCAGTAGCCACCAAGAATTTGGGCAGGTTGTCCAACTTTTATGGCTGTCATAGTATTCTGCGTTGTTTGCCCCAGAAGCCACCACATAATTATTCACGCAGTCCGTCCTTATAACCACCATGCCACAATCATTTTAAATATTTTACACTGCTAAAGCAACTATATTTGTAATTTCGGATTAATATATTTTCTATATTTTATTTCTTGCAACATAACAATTAAAAAATTATACATGAATGTGATATACGTAAATATTTTAGTGAAATAAAATTGGTGTAGTAAACATAGAAAGCATTAATAAAATTTTAACAATTATGTATTTCATAGTAGAAGTTACAAGACTCATTATATGATTAGAGAGACATTTTTTGTAGGACTGCCCAAACTGTCGAACTTGTTTCGGACATATTTCACTCATCTAGACTCATATTGAGATGAAATTTTAAGGGTAGATGCCTGAAAAAACTTAGAATATCTCCACAAAGTTTTAGATCATTTAGATCAACCTAGATCCAATCACATCTCTATTTTTGAACAAGATTTTTGTCAAGCGACTATGCGAGTGTTTCATCTAGGTTGAGTGCAAGTATCTCAAGAGGTTGGTTTTTAGGGCCTTCGAGTCCTAGGGACCAATATTTTTATGGTTTATGCTCAATATTTTAGCAGGATATGTTGCAAGGAATCCAATATGGGTTAGAAATATATCTTTCAACATATTTTCACGCTATGAACTTGAGTGACAATGGCTTCCAATTTGCTACACAAAAGAAAAGTGAAAACTATGCCTTTCCACGAGGGCATGGATTTAAGAGATCACGAAGTAAGTTTCAAGTAGCTGATCAAAAAATGGCTCAAATATCAAGTGAATCTGGTGCTAAGGTGCACCCATAAAATAAATCTACTATGAAAACCCTTGTCAAGGGTAAGAATTTTGAAGACTCGGCCCCAATAGGGATGGCCTCCATGGTGGAAAACCTTAGCTTAATACTAATATTAATCTTAGGGCTTCCCGTAAACCTCTAAGAATGTCTGATATTGATCCTAGGAAAATGGATTTAGGATGTTTTAAAGCAACTGATGGAACTCCTATTATTAAGCTTGATATGGGCAACATTCATACTGGCATTGAAGATCTAGAAAAAAGAGGACTAATTTGTCAATTCATGGGTTTTCGTCTAAGCCTATCTAATTTCAAAGTTTGGGCTACAAAAAGCTAGAAAACTAAAGGTGAGTTACAAATCTCTATTTATCCAAATTGTTATTTTCTTGTTTTATTTGCTAATAATGAATATAGAGAGAATGTTAGCGTACTTAATATCCACTATTCATATTTAGGCTTACTGTTACAGGAGTTGTAACAGTTTTGTTTCTCTGTTTCAGCCGGTGTGCTATTCCCGACATTGTAACTATTATTTAAAGCACTCTGAATAATATTTTCCTGTTCGTTGTTTTAACATGGCATCAGAGCCAGTGGTGCGAAGGGATAGGCTGGAGGCGGACGACGTTGCTAAAAAATAATTTGCTGTGCATTTTTTTTTCCGAACGCCATTTTTTTTCTGAGCAATTTTTTTTGTCCGTCGTGTGATAGCAGCCGAGGAGCGAAATTAAAAAAAAAAAAATACTTTGCGCCCGCGCGCAAACACAGACGCGTCTAGGAGGGATGCGACGTCCGTGCCCACGCGCAGAAATAGACGCATCCAGGACACACGCGCGCAGGCAGGAGGGACGTAGGATGTCGAGCCTGCCCCCCCCGATCGAAGGCGGGGAGACGCGTCTGTCAGGACGCGCGTGCACAGGCAGGAGGGACGCAGGACGTCCAGCCTATGCCCCCCCCGTTGAAGGAGGGGAGGCTACTCGACGCACTGCATCGCAGGAGGACCGCGACGCGCAGGCCCCCCCTCCCCCCCCACGTGGGTTGAAAAAAAAAAAACAAGACGAAAGCCCCCCCCCCGTTGAACGTGGGTTAAAAAAAAAACCCGCCCCCCCGTGGAACGCGTCGGGAAGACGTGCAAGGCTAGGAATGCAGACGTCCAGCCCGTGGGAGTTTGGGAAGATGTCCAGCGCTGCGAACGCAGACGTCCAGCCCGAGTTTTCTTAAAAAAAAACATGAAGCGGAGCAGAACGCGAGACTGCGAAGGAGAAAGCCGCTGCAGAGGGTGTTGAAAAGGGAGGAGGCTCACTGATCCTTTCGGATCAGCCCGCTAGCTCACTTGGCAGTGAGCTGTGCGGTAAGGCTCTGGGAGCCTGCAGGTCGGGGGTTCAAATCCCGCCGACTCCCCCCAAAGGTATAAATTTTTTTTTCAAAGGTTTTTTAATTATTATTTTTTTTAGTTAAAATTTTTAATTTTAATTTATTTTTTAATAGTTTTTAAAACTTTATAAATTAAAATTTAATTTTTAATTTATTTTTTCATAAGTTTTTAAAACTATATAAATTAAAATTATTTATTTTAACTTTAAATAAATAATAATTATTAAAATGCTTTGTTAAAGAATTTTTTTTAAGGGGGGATATTTTTTTCAAAAAATCAAAGGGGGATTGTGAGTAATTTTTTGAAAAAGCAATTTTGCGAATTGTAAAAGGTGCATTTTTGGCTATGTCCGACACCTTAGGGGTTTATTCTTGTGGGCACTTTTTATGTTGTATGTTGCATATTTGATTTTTTGCACTATAACATTAAAAATTAAAATCAAATACACTCCCTAAGTCCCCGGAATAATTAAAACCCATCCGTGCAATTTATTGCACTGCAGCATTCGGTATTTGTGATACCTCTGGCCAGCACTTACAGGTAAAGCTGTCGTGATTGGGCTACTATATCCGCCGCCTAATATAGTTGCTACAACGACGTCTGAGCTTGTTCTCTATAAATCGTCGGGGAGAGATAAGTTCGCCATTTTTGCATTTTTTTACTCCATCCACTACCCTTTATCGCACTTGTGTTTAGGCGTAAATCCTGACGAAGTATTCTTCATAGTGTTTAGGGGAAGTTACGCCCCACGCATGAGAAGAATCTTCTATGGTAGGTGCCATCAACAAGGCGATTCCCTTTCAATACCGCTTATGTTCCACGTATCGTATGATCTCTAAAACTCACCTATAGTCTCCCTCACGTAAGGGCGGGTGATTTTTGTTGATCTTTCTAAATACCTATAGTTTCCCTCACGTAAGGGTGGGTATTTTGTATGGTATAACGGCCTAGCAAAAGGTATATCGAAAGGGGGACCAATTGGTGATATAAGGAACCTTCACTATGGCCGTTGTTGCAAAGTTGATGACTGATCCTCATCAATTATTGAAAGGTCCAAATTATACACCATGGAAACATAAGATGAAGGCAATTCTCCAAATGGAAGATTTGTGGGATATTGTTACTGGAGTAGCAACTAGGCCTTCACCAACAGCAGGATCCACAGGTCCTTTCGCGAGATCGAGATAGCTTTTGACAAGAAAGACAGTCGAGCAAAGGTGCTCATTTTGTTTGCTTGTTTCGGATGAAGTGCAACCTCATATAGCCGACAAAGCAAGTGGTAAAGAGGCATGGGATGCCCTTAGAACCATCTATGAGGGAAAGAATGATTCCACCATTCTTCATCTTCAACAACAACTTCATAACCTGAGTTTGAGACAGGGTGAAACAGTTGAACTCTTTCTGTGCAGAGTGTCTGAATTGAAAGAGAAATTGAATTCTTTGGGAGATACTATGGATGAAAAGCTTCTCATTTCACTTGTGATGAGAGCTTTACCTTCTTCATTTGATATGTTGATAACCTCCATCCAGGTGTCTCAATGACAAATTACCTACATCGAGTTGGTCAATCTGCTTCAACAACAGGAGGCACGCCAACTTCACAAGGATGATTCTTCCAATACAACCCTATACACCAACAAGCAGGGTTCTAGGAAGAAAGGTAATGGGCAAAAAGGAGGCAACTTTCAGAAAGGAGGAAATTCTCAACAGGATACGAAAGGAAAAGGCAAACAACCTCAACAGAAGAAGAGGTGGTGCAAGATCCGTGAGAAAGACAACCATGACACCAACAGGTGTTGGCATAAGAACAAGCAGAAAGGCCAAAACAAACCACAAAATAAAAACAAGCAACCCCAGGTGAATGTTGTTGTTGAAGAATCTGACTCAGATTCTGAATGGGCACACAAGGTGCTCATGACTACCACAGATTCCACACAGAGGGATCATGTTTGGTATGTCGATTCTGGAGCTAGCAAACATATGACTGGCGATAGATCATGGTTTGAATCATTCGTGGCCAAAGAGGGCAAACCTGTCACCATTGTTGATGATAAAACCTACAGGGTTCAGGGAGAGGGTACAGTTTTAGTCACTCTTCCTGATGGCAAGTGTCAGATTGACAAAGTCCTCTATGTTCCGAGATTGGCTAACAATTTGTTGTCAGTCACACAAATCCTGGATAGAAATATGGTTGTCAACTTTCGTGTTGAGAATGGAAAGAAGTGTTGTACCATTACCAGGAAGGGTAAGCAGATTGCAACAGCTTCATATAAGCATGGCTTATTTGCACTAGATGCTATCTCTACTCCACATGTTGCCATGATTGTCTCTACCAAGGAGGCAACTTCCCTATGGCACAAGAGATATGGGCATCTTAGTTCTGGCTACTTACTTGAGCTCAGTAAGTATGAGATGGTAAAGGGTCTTCCTTCCCTTTCTGCCACATTGCCAGTGTGCTCTGACTGCTTGGCAGGAAAGCAACATAGAGTACCATTTGAGAAGAGCTCAACAAGAGCACAAAAACCTCTGGAGTTAATTCACATCGATCTGTGCGGTCCTTTCACACCCAACAGTTGTGGAGGGAAGAGGTACTTTCAGTTATTCATAGATGACTACTCACGAAAGATGTGGGTTTTCTTTCTCCAACTGAAATCCGAAGCTTTCGCATTCTTCCAGCAGTTCAAGAAATCCGTTGAGAAGGAGTCAGGAGCTTCTATTAAAACCCTCCGCTCAGATCGAGGGGGAGAGTTTACCTCTAATGAATTTTCTGCATTCTTAGATAAGCATGGAATCAAGAGACAGTTAACAACTGCCTATACTCCTCAGCAAAATGGAGTTGCTGAGAGAAGGAACCGTTCTATCATGGAAATGGTTCGTTGTATGCTCACAGGAGCTACTCTTGGGCAACAATATTGGGCAGAAGTTGTCACCACTGCAGTATATCTATTGAATAGGGCACCCACAAAGGCCCTAAAAGGAATGACTCCACAGGAAGCATGGAGTGGTCGAAAACCCTCCATATCTCATCTACGTATTTTCGGATGTCACGCTTTCATGCACATACCGAAAGAGAAAAGGAAGAAGCTAGATGAGAAAACACTGAGATGTATTTTTCTTGGTTATGATGAGCACTCTAAAGGATATCGTTTGATAGATCCTTTGACCAAGAAAATTCATGTCAGCAGAGATGTTGTCTTTGATGAAGCTTTCACATCACAGAGCACATCTAAAGTACACCAAGATATTGTGGAATCTAAGGAAGAGAAGATTCCTTCGTCAACACAGACAGGAGGTCCTTCTACATCTTCTTCAACACCACCGAAGAAGAATCCTAAATGGTGTACAAATACAATCGAGAGACGCAAATTTATCCACTCCTCCCAATTTGAACTTGGATAGACCTCGTACACGCAGTATGGCTCAAAAGGAAAAAGAAGCCAAAGAAACTGGTGAGGTTGATGATCTTTGTCAATCTTTTGAGGAACTTTCTGTAACTCCAAGTACAGAA
Organism: Wollemia nobilis; assembly: GCA_028583015.1. Classification (NCBI taxonomy): domain Eukaryota; kingdom Viridiplantae; phylum Streptophyta; class Pinopsida; order Araucariales; family Araucariaceae; genus Wollemia; species Wollemia nobilis. Next base: position 388,964 of record JAQPPZ010002555.1, on the reverse strand, counting down.
GTAGAGGATATGGATATTGATGATGACAGGGCATTCATGTCTACCATAGATGATCTTGAACCTGCATCAGTGCAAGATGCTCTCAGTGAGCCTCAGTGGAAGGCCGCTATGGATACATAGTATGAGTCTTTGATGAAAAATAAAACTTGGAAGCTTGTTGATCTTCCGCATGGAAAGAAACCCATTGGCTGCAAATGGGTATATAAAGTCAAGTACAAGGGAGATGGAACAATTGATAAGCATAAGGCCCGACTTGTTGCAAAGGGCTATGCTCAAAAGGAAGGCATCGACTACGAGGAAACTTTTGCACCTACTGCTCGGATGACCACAATTCGGGTTATGTGTGCTATGGCAACACAATATGGGTGGAAAGTTCACCAAATGGATGTCAAAAGTGCCTTTCTAAATGGTGATCTCCAAGAAGAAGTCTACATGACTCAGCCAGAAGGATTTGAAGTGGAAGGCCAAGAGCAGAAGGTTTGCAAATTGGTCAAATCCTTATATGGTCTGAAACAAGCTCCTCGAGCTTGGTATATAAAAATGGACAATCACCTTATGCAACATGGATTTAAGAGATGTCCGTCAGATGCAAACCTCTATTTCAAGAAACAGGGTTCTGAGATAGTGTTGCTTGTACTCTATGTGGATGATCTGCTCATTACAGGGAGTTCAAAAACTATGATCTCTACTGTCAAAAGAAACTTGTGCAAATCTTTTGAGATGACAGATCTCGGACTTCTCCATTACTGTCTTGGTCTGGAATTCAGCCAGAAGGAGCACTCCATCAAAGTGTCTCAGAAAAAATATGCCAAGACATTGCTGGAAAAATATCGCATGACTGATTGCAAGCCAATGGCAACTCCGATGGAGAATGGACTTCGATTATCGCGATATGATGATTCACCTCAGGTAGATGGTACTCTCTATCGACAGTTGATTGGGAGTCTCATATATCTGACCAATACTAGGCCAGATCTCGTATTTGTTGTCAACTATCTTTCGAGGTTCATGCAGGAGCCTAAGACCACTCATTGGAAAGCAACAAAACGTGTTCTTCACTATGTCCGTGGTACTATGGAATATGGCCTAGAATACAAGAGGAACAACAAATTCTTCTTGCAAGGATACACGGACTACGACTATGCCGGATCATTTGATGATCGCAAGTCAACTTCTGGATACATTTTTCATCTGGGATCCGGTTCTGTCTCTTGGCACAACAAGAAGCAATAGGTGGTTGCTATTTCATCAACAGAGGCAGAGTATCACACCGCACGTGAAGCTGTGTGCGAAGTGATATGGTTACATCACATTCTAACAAGTATGGGCCATCCATCAAAATCTCCAATACACTTGTTTTGCGACAATCAGGGTGTTCTGAATAATATTTTCCTGTTCGTTTTTTTTAACAGAGAAAACTTGTCAAGGGGGTCCCTTGTTCTTTGGAAGGGTAGGGCTTTTCAAGAAGCCCTAGCATACTAAATTTAAAGCCAAAGAAGAGATACCTTCTACAACTCCCGTGTGGGTTAGACTCTTTGGACTCCCTATTGAATTCTGGAATCTAACTATTTTTTCCTTAATTGGAAACTCTTTAGGAACTTTTATGATGACTGTTGATTATACTCAAACTTTTGAACATATTATTTATGCTCGAATTTGTGTTTTAATGGATTTTGAAAAACCCCTACTATTTTTTTCTTGAATGACTATCACATTACTTTTTGAGGAGGACACTTGGGAGCAAGTAGTGGACTATGAGAACATTCCTTTTCGTTGTAGAATTTGCCATGAATATGGTCATTTGGCTAGTGTTTACCCAAATAAAATTCCAGATCAAAATAAAGAAGATATAAACTCAGTAGGTTTCCAAATGCCTAAGAAGAAGAACACTAAAAAAAACAGTTATGAAGGATCAATCAAAGTCATCTGCTAATATGTTTGAAATTCTTTCCACAAATGATGTCCCAAGTGAGGAAGAGGAAATAATGGAAACATAAATCTTAGAAACACAATTTAAATATGAAGGGAAGAACTTAGAGACAAACCAACAAATCAAAGGTTTTCAACAGAAAAAAGTGAGAAAATATACACAAGAAAAACAATATTTTAAATGTTAAAACTTCAAATAATACAGGTCCCAATATAGACTCCGTTGAACCTTCTAGTAACATTTTGGATGTGTACAAGCATTCTTCAAGGTTAGAAGCCATCTCAGATTCAATTGGAGTAATTCAAGAAACAGGGAAAAAAAACTAAAGATGGATTCTAATCAAAATGCAGGTCGCAAGACCAATCAATATCATATGGTAAAAGAAGGTGAAAATCTTGTAGAGGAAGGTAATATTAATGCCCTTCCCAATATTTTTAGCCCTGGTATTAATGAAGATCATCACTTGGAATATTAGAGGACTCAAAGGGAGTCTTTCAAAACAAAATTAAATTAGAAGAATGATTTAGATAAATCATCCACATCTTGTTTTCCTTCAAGAAACAAAGATGTCAATAGAGGATATGGACTCAATTGCTAGTAAAATTTGGCTAGCTGGAAAAGTGGTTTCCCTCAGTTCCCAGGGGACTTCTGGTGGCATTGCTTGCCTTTGGGACCCAAAAGAGGTAGTTATTCACCATATGGTTGGTATTTGGGGTCTTTTGGCTATAGCTATTCAAAGTAGACATTCCAACCAAATTATGCTCTCCATTAATGTTTATGCTCCGACTGCTTTAGAGGAAAAAAGAAGACAGTGGAAGGATATAACTTATATTATCTCTCATTTTCCTGAATCTTGGATCTTGATCGGAGGAGATTTCAATACCATCCTCTCTCTGGATGAGAAAATGGGGGGAAATAGAAATTTGGACAAAAGCACTGACCTCATGAGCGAATATATTGCAAACCTCCATATTGTGGACATCCAACTAGATAATGGCCTTATGAATTGGTCTAATAGAAGGCAAGGCTTAGCTTTTATAATGGAGAGATTGGATAGGTTCTTGCTCTCTAACAATTTCTTAATCCATGGTCACATTCCTAAAGTGAAGACTCTTAATAATGTTGGTTTGGATCATTGGCTAGTCATGGTGGAAATGTGGAAAACCAATGTGAGTTTCTCTCCTTTTCGATTTCAGTTAATGTGGCTTAGAGACATTTCCTTTAGACCTCGTGTGCAACAATGGTGGAAGGAAGGTAAACCTAGGTATGGGACTAAGATGTTCTATTTTGCCAAAAGGATGCAATACATTAAATCCAAAATCAAGACTTGGAACTGGAAGGAGTTTGGAGATGTTCATAAAAAAAATATATATATATTATTACTCAGCTTGAAATTTTGAATAAGAAAATCCGTTTAGATGGCCTCACAGAGAGTAGAAGTGCATATGAAATTAAACTCACAACTCAGTTAGAGGAATGGAAAAAAGAGAACTCTTATGGAAGCAAAAATCTAGAATTCAATGGCTCAAAGAAGGAGATCGAAACACAAATTTCTTCCACAAATCTCTTCTAGCTCGAAGATCTCACAACTTTATTTCTTCCCTAAAATTTGATTCTGGAGATGTTGTCTACACTTGGGATGGCATGAACTCTATTGTTGTTGATTACTTTTCCAATATTTTTGTTGCTACTCCTCTTGACTCGGCTTCTCAACAAGATGTTCTTCAAGCAATCCCTTCTCTTATCACTTCTAAGGAGAACTCTATTTTGACTGCTCCTATTACTATCAATGAGCTTCAACAAGTGGTTTTTAAAATACAAAAAGGGAAAATCCTAGGTCTTGATGGTTTTCCCATTGAGTTCTACCAAGATTTTTGGGATATCCTTCATGTTGATTTATTAGAGGTGGTGGAAGAAGCCAAGAAAGCCAAAGAAATTTTGAAGGTTATCAATAAAACTTATATTACTCTTGTTCCAAAAGCTCAAGAGGTTGATCATATCTCATCTTTTAGACCTATTGCTTTATGTAATGTTCTTCTCAAAATCATTACTAAGATCATGGTAAAAAGGTTGAAGCCTCTTTTGCATAAGATTATTTCCCCTGAGCAAGGGGGTTATGTGGAAGGGCGTCAAATAGTGGATGAGATAGTTCTTTCTCAGGAAGCCATCCATTCCATGGATATGCAAAAATATCCTTCTATGTTCATTTTTTTAGACTTATGCAAAGAGGGGGTCTTTTTTTTTTTTTTTTTTTTTTGGTTTTTTGTTTTTTTTTTTTTTTGTGGGTTTTGGGTTTTGGGTTTTTTTTTTCTTTTTTTCTTTTTTTTTTTTTTTTTGTGTGTGTCTTTCCTTTTTTTTCCTTCTTCCGGGAGGTGAGGGGGGGGGCCCCCCCTCCCCCTTTTTTTTTTTTTTTTTTTTTTAATGGTTTGGGGGGGGAATAAAAAAAAAGAGGGAAAACAAAACCCTTGGGGGGGTTACCATTGCTCATGGAGCTAGACCTATCTCTCATTTCAATTTGTGGATGACTCTACTCTTTTAGGTAAAGCTACAGTTAAGGAAGCTTCTAAAATTAAGCAAATCATTAGCTATTTTTCTAGGGCTACCGAGAAATTGATCAATGAAGATAAATCTAAAGTCATTTTCTTTCACTGCTCTACTAGACAGGAATCCATGGTCTTGGATAAATTAAGATATAAGAAGACCTCCCTTCCAATCACTTATTTAGGTATTCCCATAAATATTCAAAAGAAAAAAAAGATTGGAATTGGTTGTTGGACAAAGTCAAGAAGAAAATTGGAAAGTGGACCAATAGGTGGCTTTCTTCTGGGGGTAAAATCACCTTGGTAAAATCAGTCCTTCAAGCTATTCCTATTTATGTTTCTACCGTGTTGAATATCCCAAAGGTTGTTCTTCGAGAATTGGATCAAATCAATCATCGTTTCCTTTGGAGTGGTACTAAGGAGAAAAGAAAATGGGCCTTGGTGAAATGGGATACTTTATGTCTTCCTAAGAATGAAGGGGGGTTAGGATTCTTGATCTTCTATTAATAACAACAAAGCTTTAGCTGCTAAATTATATTGGAGGATTTTGCATAACCCCAATGCTCTTTGGGCCAAGAATATCCATGCTAAATATATTGAGAACAAAAGTCCTGAAGACCTTGTTCGCTATCAATTTCCTACCAAAGGTTCTCCCATTTTAGCAGTTCTTAAGACTAGTGAGGATTTGATAAAGAAAAATTTATTTTGGATCATTCATAATGGTCAATAGGCAAATTTTTGGATAGATTCTTGGGATGGTCACAAGCCTTTGATAACTCAGTTTCCCTAATGGAGGCCTTGGATGGAGGAGCTTCACCGAGCTAACTGGATAAAGGTGGCTAATTACTATCGGTACCATACTTGGTAATTCAAAGGTTGGTAGATATTGGATCCCTATTGAGGACTAGCCTATTCAAATCCCAGAAAGGCAAAGACAAGATATCCAAGGCATCCTTCATATGAGATCTCTCTCTTGGTCCCATGAAAAAGATTATTTTGGATGGAACAACACTACTAAGGGTGAGTATTCAGTTGCTCAAGGTTATTTGGACTTATGCCATAATAATCCCAACCAATCATTTCACATATTTTCTCAGTTGTGGGCTTAAAATATCTGGCCTAAGGTGAGGTTATTTACTTGGCTTTTATTGCATGGTAGGGTGCTTACTAGTGAGCAACTTATGAAGTGTGGTTTTCATGTGGAGAGAATGTGGAAATTGTCAGCCATATTTTTATTGAGTGTACTTTAGCCTCTAAGATATGGAGGAGAATGGCCACTTTACTTGGCTTACAGTGGTCCAATTTTTATACTTTTGAATAGCTTTGGAGGGATTGGCCTAATCAAGAGGGTGTTGATCATTTTATTAGGCAGTTAGTTTGGATGGGTTCTACCATTCTTCTTTGGAATATTTGGAATGAAAGGAACAATCAAATTTTTAATCAAGATAGGAAGGATATTCACTATATCTGGAAAAATACCATTGCCAACTTAGTTGAATCAGTCCAACAACTCCTTAATCACCCCCAAAACTCCCACCAAAGATGGGATCAAGTGATGCAAATATTGAAGATTAACTCTTCTAAGGGCAACCAAATTAAAGGGAATGTGAGTAATTGTAATATGGATAGAACAAGGAATTGGCAACCTCCTCCTAAGGATTTTGGAAAAGTCAATACCGATGGAGCCTCTAGAGGGAACCTTGGAAAATCTAGTGTGGGAGGAATTGGTAGACTTTCAGATGGCTCCCTGGTTTTTACATTTTTCTGAGAATTGAGGTATTCTTTCCAATAACCTTGTTGAGGGGTATGGTATCCTTAGAGGCCTTAGAGAGGCTACTAAGGTTGGATGGGAAAAGGTGTTAGTTGAGTCTGCTTATCAACTCATGATTAATCTCTTGAAGACTCCTCTAAGAATCATAAGGTTGATTGGAGAATAAAAAGAATTATTGAGAAGATTTAGTTAATCCAGATGGGATTTTTGAAAGTTGATTACAATCATGTGGTCGAATATCATAACAAGAGTGTTGATGCTTTAGCTAATTGGGCTTTGGACAAAGGTGATCTTACTTGCTATGGCCACCCTCCTAGATGGTGGGCTTCACAAATAAGGGAAGCTCTTCTTTCTATCATTTCTTTGGATGGCTCCAATTCTGGAGGTACCTAGTTTCTTCTTGCTTTGTTTTTGCTTCTCTTTGGTTCGGTCAGGGTAGTTTAGTTTTTTGAGGTGTGTATGTTTTTTGTTTTGTTTTGTTTTGGTGTTTTTTGTTGTTATTGTGTTTTATTTTGTTATTGTTCTTGTGTTTTTATTTTTATTGTTCTTGTGTTTCTGTTTGTTTGTGTTAATTGGTATTTTTTTGTTTTGGTGTATGAGTGTTTTCTATGTTTTTGTTTATTGTCTATTGTTGGTTGTTTTTTATTTTATTTTATTTTATTATTTTTTTAAGGTTTTGGTTGTTTTTGTTTTTCATATTTTTGTTGGTTGTCTTTGTAGCTTTTTGTTGTTTTTGTCTTGTTTGTGTTTTTTATGTTGTTCATGTGTTTTTTTACATGGTTCATATTGTGTTTTTTATCTTATTGTGTGTGTGTTTGGTTGTGCTTTATCTTTTAAAAAAACTCAAGGAGCATGTTTTTTTTATTCTTGTGTGTTTGTGTTGTGTGTTCTTATTTTTTATTGTTTCAGTGTTTGCTCCTTGAGTATGTCAAAGGTGGTAGGCCAGGTGCAAGCCCTAGGTGATTTTGGTAGAATAGATACCCCTACCTCCTTGGGTCTTACCCAAAAGTGGCATCCCTTCTGGGATGTTTTCCACAAAAAAAAAAACAAGACTCATTATAAAGTCTAACTTATATGTGTGAGATAAATTTCCTATTATGAATTCCATATTCTTAAGTAATCCTAGAATTAGGTCCATTTCCACTAAGATTTCAACTACCACTTTATGAATGCCATTTAAATGTTTTGAGTCCACTTCAAGAAAAACTCCCAAAGAGTTCCTTATCTCCCTCAATATCTTCTCATTCAAACATTTTAGTGGTAATGAAGGTATCTTGACCCAAATAGGTTGGGTGGTTATCATATTTGAACATGGATCAAACCTAGGTGTCTATTTTTTTAGATTAAGGATACTATGATCTCATCTCCATCTTCCATTTTTTATAGTTTTCACATATTTCGCTTTCTAGAATACAAAATCTATCCAACTTTTTATCATTATATGGTATATTGGGAGATATCCCAACAACTCAAACCATGTTGAACTTATCCAATCATAAATATTTTTATGTTCTTCAAGCATCCCATGAACCTTCCCTCCAGAGATTTATATTTCAATGGTAAAACTTGTTTGATCATCATATCTTCCCCCACCACCATTTTAACTGTCCTTTTATTTTTTTGATGCAATATTTTCTCTTATCTATTTTCATATTTAGACGAAGCATTTTTATTTAGAAGCTCTTGGTCTTGGGTTAGTTTTGAGTTTAGGATATTTTTTCGTCTCTACTTCTATTTTGCTTCCTCCCCCACCATTTCAAAATAACCTTTCATTTTTTTATACAATATCTTCTCTTACCTATTCCCTTATTTAGACAAGAGGTGTTTTGATTTAGAAGCTCTTGGTCTTGGGTTAGTATTGAGTTTGGGATATTTTCTTTTATCTCTACTTATATTTTACTTCCCTCCACTTCTTTGAGGTTTTGGTTTATGAAATCCTTATTCCTTTTATTCTAAAGTTCCATAATCTCCTCTTAGGAAAAAAATATTGGTTCCTTTGAATGTTATTTTGGTCTCTCTGTATAATATATTACTTCAGGTGTTTAAAACCTTCAGTGAGTGAATACTCACTCGATTGCCTTCGAGCAATCAGTGATCACCATTTTGCCTCCTTCTCAAGCAATCGCTCCCCGCCACATTGCTTCCTTTGAGCCTGTCATCTTTTGCCACATTGCTTGTCCTCCTTTTGCCATGTAATCGATCTTTCTACCATGTAATTGGTTTGTGTCAGTTCTGAGTCATCCAGTCTGTGTCAACCTTGTTCTCCTCTTGCCATGTGGTGCTCTCCAGTTGGTTATTCTGAGTTGCTCCTCCTCACATGCTTGTTGTATGGGCCTGCTCCAGACCTCACCTTGGTTCACAAATCATGGGCCTTCCTCACCTCAGATTGTGTGTTGTAGGCCCCACTTGACCTCACCTCAATGCTCATGTTTCCTGGTTTCTCCACCTCGGTCCTCGAGCATGGCTCCTCCATCGAGCTCAATTCTAGCACCTTATTCGACTTTAGATCTGATACCAGATGTGGGCACGTGAGAATTAGGAGCAATAGTAAAATGCAAAAATACTATATTCAACCTTGGAAACATAATAATTACAAAGTTTAAATAGTGGTTGATTAAACAACCTTAGGGAATATAGGAGAAGTTGGGAAAAGAAGAAGAATAGTGAGGAAAGGAGAAAGGGAACTTGGTGTTGTCTACCTTGTCGCCCATGTCATCCAATATGCCCAGTCAACTGCCATCCAAGTCAAACTATCTGCCCAGTTAGTTGCCATCCAAGGAGGTAAAAGGGTAAGATCCAAAGCTTACCGTTGCAAACAATTTTTTTACTCCTTTTAACTGGCTTAATTTCCAACAATTACTAAAATTGACTTCTAAATGAATTTCTATATTCTTGTTATAGATTGATTATTTGGTTATAAAAATATATTATTGATTCATTAAATGTAGTCTTAAAGGAAACTTAGCAATCATGTTTGTCATGCCATAATTAAATTTATTATAAAATAATATTATTGAAAGTATTTTTGAAAAAATATTGTGGGAGAAATTAAATATTAGAATTTATGAAATATTTTTGAAAATTAAGAAGTTGAAATGGTTGGTCCATATGACAACCTTACAATGACTTTACATTAAATAAAAATTGTATTGTATAAAACATGATTATGAATTTTCATTTATATTTTCTATGATAATTTATTTATGGTCTAGTTATTGTCATATATGAATAATAGTTTCTTATCTATGCTTGGTTTAAATGGTAGGTACTTCATATTTTGGGTGTATTGTGTTACGGAAAATTGACACATCTATCTTTAGCTATACAATTACACAAACTTGAAATAACATCTTAATAAATATTAAGATGCTTCTTTTTAGGAAAGAGAAGTTAGTTATAGATAGATGAAGTTAATTTTATTGCTTAACCATTGAAAATCCATACAACTTTGCTAAAATTAGCATATTTTTATAAATTTAGTTGATGATTGAGACATATGATGTTGAATAAATATTTATCTTCTTGATTGAGTTTATATAGAAGTATGAGTACATGTTAATTTGACATTATAACATTAGTTTTATATGATAATTATATTGGAGAATAGCCATGTAGACATGATATCAAGATTTTCCTTTATGATTGGATTAACTTTAGAATTTTATTTAAAGTGATAAATTATTCTTTAGTTAGTAAGTTTTTAACATTGGCATGTTTTTAATATATTCTACCCTTCCTTTAGCTTATCATAATGTTTGTTGTAATTTCAAGAATATGTTGATATAGTTATGATGTAAGATGAAACTTAATTTTATTCTTGATTATGATGAATGTTGTGTTATGAGGAAATACTTAATTCAATAAAATTTAACCAAAATCATACACCAACAAATGTATGGTTGTTAAGATAACATGATATATTATTTTAAAATTATTATTATGCATAAAAATATGAATTCAATAGTTGCCTTCATGAGACTTTACTTGGAAAATCTAATATTACAAGAAAAAATATTTATCTATTTGCATCAAGTACCTCAATGGTAAGATCTTTCAATCCTCCAAAGGAGGTTTGAGGTTCAAGTCTGACAGCCTACATTGAATACAAAAAAAAACTCTCGAATAACCTAAGGAGTATACCTGGATAGGACAAGCGACTGACCCTAGGGGATACAAAGAGATTTCTTTCTAACAAAGAAATTTTAACCCATAAGGGTAGCACATTGGTGATTGTGAACAACTCCTTCCATTTTAGAGATCTCAAGTTTGAATCCATATATAGATGCATTAAACATCACCTGTTTATAATCTTAGCTCTCAACCTTATGAGGGGTCATGATTGGTATGGGAATGCTCAGTCCTAAGCTTTGGTCATACAGGGTTTCTCATAAAAATAATTGAAAACTTACTATAGTGGTAAGGGATTTTGCCTCTCTTTGAAAAATCCAAGGTTTAAATTCCACTAAATATGAGGGGATTGGGACCCCTTATAAAAACCTATGTAAAAAATCCAATAAAAAAATAATATGTACCAACCAAATAAAAAGTGAAAGAAATATTGGATGGAACATATACTACTGGGATACTAGTGCATCATAAAGCAATGAGCCTTTTAATATTATTCAATATGGAATCAAATTAGATAAATAAATTGGTATCATTTGTTAGATATGTCATATTAAGTAGCCCTATTACAAGGATAACTTCTCATCGTTAGGAAAATAAGTATGATCAATATCTAATCTTGTGTGATAATGATGTGGTAGGAACAAATTTATTTTTATGGCACAAAGTCTTATTGTGATCGATACTTCAGACAACAATGCTTTAAACAACAAATATTGAACTTTAATATTACTTTAGATGGCATCAACCCAATGGATTGGTTGCTCATTTCAAGATGACATTACACAATGGCTCCTTACTCATTTGCATTCTCAAACTATAATAAGCATAACAACATTCGATAATATCCTATATAACACACTTCATTTTAGTGAGTTAAGATGGTAGTCTAGATAGAGACGAGATGGGACGATGACACTCTTACCTTAGAAAACATGCTTCATATCAACAAGTTAAGATGATAGCCTAGATGATGATAAGGTGGTGTGACGATGCTATTGTATTAGATGATATCCTACTTTGGATTTCTAAAATACGTTAGTACTGATGTTTGTAAGCATGTAAAAATAGTTAGATTATGATAATTAATAAGTTGATATCCAATGAATCAGGAATTTGTAGGTCTTGATGGTCATCAACACGACAACTCCTAACTATGTCCTTTTACTTGCAACATAATCATCTTTGTGACAAGTAAATTTTAAACATATATACAAGCAACATCACATAAGTATCCATCACACCAAAGGAGAATGAATATATTTCATTAACAATTTGTCTATATGGCAATGTATTTACATATAATGGCTTGAATGTATGCACAACATTCACATTAAGCTCTCCTTTTCTCTCTTCAATGCATTGCTCCCATGCATCTCCATGTAACTTCCCTCTATCAGCATCCTTCTATGCTTGTTGTTCCCTCTTTTCTCCTCCTTGATATATCCTCTCCTTCTATTTATTATTTTTTTCTCCTATCGAACCCTTTTTAATTTAAAGGCTCAAGAATCAATTTATTTCTAACTACTACCAATCAATTTAATATAATAATCATTGTATGGTTGGCATTTGGACTTCTCAAGTGAATGTGTTTGCATCATAATCATTAGGTAGTATAAATGTTTCATGAGCATTGATAGAAATATCCAATGGATACTTTGTATTTAGTGATCTCAAAATCGTTAATCCATGTTGCTTTATCAACTTCCTAGTTCTTCCACTTAACTAGATATTTATAATATGCCTTACCTCTTGTCCTTCTTGCCACTCTAGAATTTATGTTAGATTCAATTTCATATCATTCCTTATCTAGTAGCTGCACTATCCATTTTTTATTGAAATATCAACTATAAGATCTTCATCACAATCTTTAGGTTTGTCATAGTATGGGTACAAGTTAACTACATTAACGATCAAAAATATGTCTATGCCTTTTAGGAGTTCATTTTTATATGCATTGGATATAAAATTCTTCAAGACCTTATAAGATCTTTTTTTCTTCCAATTTAATTTATTATAAGTGCCTTTTGAAAATTGCTCCTTCTACGAATGTGCCAAAACCAAATCTTCAACCTAAAACTCTTACATTTTTTATTTGATATTAACATATTGTCTATATTTCATGGCTCTATTCTCTAATTCATTTTTTTACCTCTTTATGTAAATCATGAATGTAATTGATAAAATATTTTGCTCCAACACTTGGTCTCTATAAATCAGTTATCTTTCACAACTCATCTACTCCTCTTGGGTGTATTCCATATATAATTTGAAATGGGATTCTACCTATACTTCGATCTATGGAGTTGTATGTAAATTATGCATGTGCCAAAATAATATCCCATACTTTTATTTTCTTGTCAACTAAGCATCTCAACAAATTCCCAAGGCTCTTATTCACAACTTTTATTTGTCCATCTATTTTGTGGTTTATATTTTGAATTGAATCCCAACTTAATACCCAATTTCTTCCACAAAGTTCACCAAAACTGATCCATAAATTTAGTGCATTTATATAAAACAATACCTTTTGGTAATCCATGCAATCTTACCACTTCATTGAAGAATAATGTGGTGATGTGAGTAGCATCATTTATTTTCCTACAAGGTATAAAATGTGCAATTTTTAAGAATATATCAACAACAATGAAAACAAAATTATTATCTTTTTGTATCCTCGACAACCTAAGAATAAAATACATGCTTATATTCTCCCATGGTCTTTCCAGTACTGATAATATTTGATACAACCTAGTGTTTTGAATTCTTCTCTTTGCATGCTAACAAATTTAACACCCGTCCACAAATTTTCTTACATCTGCATTTATTCCTAGCCAATAATGGCATTCATCAAGTTATCTTAGGGTTTTATCTATCCCAAAATGTCTACAAAGTTAATTTTTCTCTCATCGAGCTTCAAGGTACACATAATTATTATTTCCTAAATAGAAAACCTTATTGGATAATGTAATCAAACCATGACATCTTGTTTCTCATAGTAGGATTATTGCATGCTAAATAATATTCCTTGAAATATACATAATTTGCATAAATATCCTTCATGGCATCAAAACCAACAACTTCAATATTCATTGTATTCATCAAAAACTTCCTTATACTCAAGTTATAATCTACTTGATTCAAACTACCACATATATTTCAAAATAAATGAATATCCTTGCAAAAATTCTACCCACTTCATGTGCATTTGATTTAACTTACCACGGTTGTTAATAAATTGCAAAGCATGATTATTTGTGAATAAAACAAACTCCTTTGGTAGTAAATAATGCCTCCATTTCTTTAGGGCTTGTATAATGGCATAAAAATCTTGATCATGAATTGAGTATTTCATTTTTTTTTAATTTATCTTCTCACTAAAAAAGCAATGACCTTGCCTTCTTAGCTCAACTCTTATATTGTCTTGCTAGCATCACAATCCACCTGAAATACTGTTAAAATTTTGTAAAGCTAGAACTGGCTCTTTTGTTATATTTTTCTTTACAATTTAAAAAACTCCTCTTCACTACACTTATCCACTTAAACTCATGCTTACCACCTTTTAGTGTCTTTGTAATTGATGCACAAATCCCATTGAATTATTTTTATCAACTTTATGCAAAAGATTGAAAAACCATGAAAAATCTTGGTGTCGTACATACTTATTGGAGATGGCCAATTTATAATGGCCTTTACCTTCTCAAGGTTCATCCAAAGCCCTTCTTGCAAAATCACAAAACCCAAATACACTAGTTACTTTTCATAAAACTACACTTCTTCAAGTTGACTAGCAACTTTTCTTCCTTTAATCTTTGTAAGACCAATATCAAATGTTCCAAATGATCTTCCTTGCTCTCACTAAATATCAAAATATCATCTATATATACAACTATAAACTTTCTATGGAATGGATCCAATACTTCATTCATCAACCATATGAAGGTACTTGGTGCATTAGTCAATCCAAACGACATCACCAACCACTCATATAGTCCATCCTTTGTCTTAAATGTAGTCTTCCATTTATATTCTTCTCTTATTCAAATTTAATGATAGCCACTCTTCAAATCAATCTTTGTGAAGTAATTTTCTCCACTCAAACAATCCATTATGTCATGCATATGAGATAATAGAAACATCTACTTTATTGTAATCTTAATTATTGCTAGCAAGTCTGTGCACATACACCATTATCCTCCTTTCTTGTGTGCTAGTATAGATGGTACTGCATATGGGATCAACCTCTCCTTGATTAGTCCCTTATCCAATAGCTCTTGAACTTGTCTCTTCATCTCTTCATTCTCCATAGGTATCATCCTATAGATTGCCTTATTTAGAAAACTTGATCTAGGTATGAAGTCTATGTTATGACTAATGCTTCTTACAGGTGGTAACTCTTCGGGTAATATTTTTGAAATATTATTAACATACTCTTCCAAAAAATCCTTCCCTTCATATGAATGTCATCCACTTTATTCATTTTTCCACCTTCAATGGGTTTAGCAATAAAATAAAAACATATTTCCTCCATCTCTTTCAAGAATTCTTTTTCAAAGATTAGATATACTTTAGACACTACACCAAAAAAGGGATTTAATGGTGGTTATAAACCACCCTTAAAGACCTTTAAATGATGTTTTCCAACCATCATCTATGAAGGCATTGTAAAAAGTCTGTGACATTCAATGATGGATAAAAATCACCTCAAATAACCACCCTCTTAGGGTCTACGCAGGTGGTTAAAAACTACCCTTTTAGGACTACTAGGACATTTTAAACCACCGTATTAGGACTAAGAGGGTAATTATTAACTGCCCTCTTATGTTTAAGCCTATTAGCCCTAAGAGGATGGTTATAAAACACCCTCTTATGGCTCCCCATAAAAAAAATATAAAGGTGATGATCCATGTTGGAGGGACTATACCATTAGATAAGTTATTTCATCGATTATAAAGAAACTATGACTCTTTATTCAACACTCTTTTATCGGAAACAATTTTGTTAGTGCATGTTTTAAGTCCATAATCACATCCCAAGAGTTTACAAACTTTACAAAGCTACTTGATAATAAACAAGATCTCACACATACTACCAGTTCTTTGAGAATCAATCAAATTATACTCAACAACATAAAATAATTCTCTTTGTGGTCTCCACTTGCAAAACACCACCCATGATGCCTACGATATCAATGTATTGATATGAACTCATCCTCCTGATCAAAGCTTAAAAGTTGCCAAGCAGATATTGTAACATGATTATCAATGAGATATTGCATGTACTATCAACACCTTGTCTTCCTTATCCAATGGTATTTTATTATCACAATCAATCAACTAATATGGACTAAGAGTAAATCATAATGATAGTGATGAATGTAGATTTTTAAATTAAATGTCACTCCTTGTATCTTTAAAAAATGTATATTGATATTATTCAAACTTTACAAAGCTACTTGATAATAAAAAATATCTCGCACATACTATTACTTCTTTGAGAATCAATCAATTTATACTCAGCAATAGAAATAAATTCCCTTTGTGGTATTGACTTGTAAAACACCACCCACAGTGCCTATGATATCAATGTAATGATATGAACTCATCCTCATTATCAAAGATCAAAAGCTACCAAGTAGACACTGTAATATGATTATCATTGAGATCTTGCATGTACTATTAGCACCTTTTATTCCTTATCCAATGGTATTTTACTATCACAATCAATAAACTAAGATGTACTAAGAGTAAATCATAATGACAATGATGAGAGTATATTTTTAAATTGAATATCACTCCTTGTATATTTTAAAAATACATATATTGATAAAATTCAAACTTTACAAAGCTAATTGATAATAAACAAGATCTCGTACATACTACCCGTTCTTTGAGAATCAATCAATTTATACTTAGCAATAGAAACAATTATCTTTTTGATATCAGCTTGTAAAACACCATCCACGGTGCCTACAACATCAATGTATTTATATGAACTCATCCTCCTAATCAAAGCTCAGAAGTTACCAAGAAAACACTATAACATGATTATCAATGAGATCTTGCATGTACTATCAGTACCTTGTCTTCCTTATTCAATGATATTATAATATCACAATAAATCAACTAAGATGGACTGAGAGTAAATCATAATGGTAGTGATGAAAGGTAGATTTTTAAATCAAATGTCACTCCTTTAATATTTAAAAAAAATGTATATTGAGAAAATTTAAACTTTATATATCCTATGCCCTAAAGAACACCCCTATGAGTTAGTAGTCTGTTAGCCACATATCTTCAAAATCACTTACCATTCATTTCCATGTTAATCACCTCAATCACTTGACCTAAGATTTTAACTATATATATATATATATATATATATTTCTAGCAGTATGAAATAGCTTAGTGTTCATGCTACCCCAACTTCAAGAATTTTTCATAGAACAACTCTGCAATAGGATTATTGAATTGAGGTCCATCACGATGTGGTGTTGTAGGAAGGTGATACACTTACCATAAAAATCACCTAGGTTCAAAATGTGACAAGCATCCTCTCATGTTCAACTAGTTTTCCAACTAATACAATCAGGTATATGTGGTAAAAAAGTTGATATTTCCATGATTCGAAGATCCTATAGATGTATAAAGAGATGGTTGATTTCTTAAATAATAGTAACAATGCAAATATAGAGTAGCTCACATCCATGGGCATTAAATTTTACAATTAAGGAACTAAACAAAAAAATATCATTCAATAAAAATATTCATAAAGTTCGTATATATGTATATAAAGAAAATGTTGAGGAAGGCCATTGTGGGAATGAAAAGGATAAATAGTTTGCCTATAAGGAGAATTATCATACTTATATGGAATTGTATCTCATGTTGGGCCCTTACTTCCTCCCTATTCTTGAATGCTCCTTCTTCAACCACTTATCCTTTTCAGATTTGTAAACTCATACATGAAGTACAAACTAGAGTGTGAGGTGAAAGTCCATTACACATCTAATGAGTGTTATCTCAAAAATTTCAAGATTGTAATCATAAGTTTGTAGGACCTAATTATGGAATTATACTTGTAAAACCTAAAAATATAAAGACTATTATGAAGGGAATGTGAACTAGTCATGTGGAACAATAACCTACATTGAACAAACACAATTTTACATGATACAAGGACTTTGCAGTCTAGTTTGAATACATAAAAATGAGACTTAGAAAAAGAGTGGAGAATATTACTATGTCCAAAAGTTGTTAAGAATTGAAATTTATGCCAATGTTGTGATGATTTTGTATTTATGTCTTGTATTGGCAAACAAAATGATTATTTGTTGCAAAGTTGAATAAAGAATCGCAGGTTCCATTCTTGCCACCTCCACCTAGTTTTATTCAAACTTCAAACTTCAATATTTTACATTCAAAAAATTTATAATGTAGAAAAAATTTAATAGTTTATTATATTTTTCAATTAATGGAATAGCTAACATAATTTCCACATAATTGGCTAATAACCAAAGAAAAGAAATTAACAAAATCATGACAATTCCAAGCAATTTTCAATAATTGATGCACCTTGCTGGAGCCATAACTTGTGAACCGTATTCCCGTTGACCATGAAATTTAACAAGTGTTTTTGTGTGCATGTTCTACATCAAGTGAATCTTTGATTGGCCTAACTCTCCAAAAAATATGTTTTCGGGACCTAACTCCTCCATCTAGTTTCCCAAAATTAGCTTTTAGAATAGGTTCCCGGGTTTTTTGGGTTTTTTTGCATGTTAGAGTTTTATTATATTTTGTTATACCTTAATTTGAGACCTATTATTTTAAATTAAGGTTAATTATTGTAAGAGGGATGTGTGCACCGAATTTGGGCACAACTCAACTCATTTCTATTTTTAATAGTTTTTAGAAAAAAGATTTATTTTTAGCAATTTTTAGAAAAAAAATGTTTTTAGGGATTCTTTGGTTTTCGGTTGCTATATTATGGATTGTAATATTTTGGAGAAGGGGTGAATTCATAAGTGATAAGAATATATATTTACAGGTTTCTTCCATTATATTGTATTTGTGTTATGTGATTGAAGTCCATTTTGTTAGTCTCTTGTAGTTGAGTCTACACCAATTGGTATAAGAGTGAGTGTGATCTCGCTAGTGAAGGGAAGATGTCGCCTAGAATATATATCTAGATGAATAGTAATAGATCAAAGATATGAATGCAAAAATAGCACGGTTGACCGGTGTGATTGATTGCATGGGAGAGATCAATCACATGGGAGAGAGACATCTCAGGGTGCATGCAGATCAAGGATCTGATGATGAAAACGTCTCTAGGAATGTGGATCTGAGGTCTATGTAGAAGCAAAACCAGAGGGTCCAGACAAATAAGGGCACAATTTTGAAAATTGGTTGATACAAGCTCTAGAGGGGCTTAAGGGGAATCGACATGAGATCAATATCGAGGTTCTCGAGTAAGCTGGTGGGTTGAAACCAGAAGAGTTGATCGATTGGATCAATAGCCTAGAAAAATATTTTGAATGGAGTAACCTTACTGAAGAGAAGAAGGTTAAGCTCGCATGCACAAAGTTTAAGGGATATGAATTGATTTAGTGGGATCATTTATAGACTACAAGACAAAGGAATGGAAAAGAAAAGATCAAGGATTGGATAAAGATGAAGAAGTTACAGGAAAAATTTATACCTGTTGACTACTCCCAAACTCTATTTCATAGATTTCAAAATCTTCGACAGAAGGATCAAAGCATTGAATATTATACTAATGAATTCTACAAGTTATCGATTCGATTGGAGCATAATGATACGGAGGACCAAAGGGCTTTTAGGTATGTAAATGGCCTAAGTTTTATTGTCCAAGATGAGATGAGCATGCATCGCACTCTTACAATGGAGGATGCATATCAAATGGCCCTCAAGGCAGAGGAGAAATTGAAAAGGGTTAATAAAATAGGTAAGAAGGAATTCACACCCTCTTTAGGTTAGTGTTGAAGTGGATCTAATTTTCTCAAGGGAGAATCCTCAATACCTGCTAAACAATTTGAATATGGGAAGAATATGAGAGGTAGAGGATACCAACGAGGTAGAGGTTACAATGGTGGAAAAAATAGGAATGATCCAAGAAGTTAATATACCTGTTATGGATGTGGTGAGGAGGGGACAGAGCATTTGAGTGTCCCTAACATGATGTCTAAGAAAGGATTCAAAGAGGACAAGGAAGGGTCAATCTGGTTGATATGGAAGAGCAAGATGAGGATGAAGTTGTTGTTGACATGGGGGAAGAACTTATGATAAGGAGGATGTTGATTGTTCCTAAGAAATAGAAGGTGCAGAGAAAATTGAAGGGGCATACCATAGATGGAGATGATTCTGGGCTGTGAATGAACATATTTCGAACAAGGTGTACATCAGGAGGGAAGGTATGTAACATTGTCATTGATGGTGGTAGTTGTGATAATATGGTGTCAAATGTCATGGTTGATAAAATGAACCTAGAATGCAAAAATAATCCTTATCCATATCACATCTCATGGGTTAATAAGGGGAATGAAGTAACAATAGATCAAAGGTGTTTAATTAAATTTTCAATTGGGAGCACTTACAAGGATGAAGTGTGGTGTGGTGTGATACTGATGGATGCATGCCACATTCTGTTGGGAAGACCTTGGTAGTATGATAGGGATACTAACCATAATGGAAGAAAGAATACTTACACATTTTGGAAGGATGGTGTAAAGGTAGTTCTTGTACCTCTAAATGAGGATGGACCGAGTGAGAGCTTGTTGATGATGAATGATTTTCTTTTAGAGATCAAGGATGCTAGCTTTTGTTATGCCTTAACAGCTAGAAATAGAGGAAGTGGATATGCCTACAATAGCGGATAAGTTGCTAAATGAATATAAAGATGTCACACCAGAGGAGTTACCGGATGGGCTACCACCAAAGAGGGATATCCAACATCACATGGATTTGATTCTCGGATCAATGCTCCCAAATTAGGTATCTTATCGGTTGAACCCAACACAGAATGCAGAGTTGAGTAGGCAAGTGACAGAGTTGATAAAGAAGGGATTAGTTAGGGAGAGTATGATTCCATGTGTAGCTCCAGTATTTTTGAAACCGAATAAATATGGTGACTGGTGGATGTGTGTGGATAGTAGAGCCATAAACAAAATCATAATAAAATATCGGTATCCTATATCGAGAGTCGATGACATGATGGATGGATTGGCTGGAGCTAAATACTTCAATAAAATTGATATGCGGAGTGGCTACTACCAGATCATAATTAGAGAAGGGGATGAATGGAAGACAACTTTTAAGACAAAATATGGGTTGTACGAGTGGATTGTGATACCATTTAGGTTGTTTAATGCATCCAGTACATTTATGCGGTTGATGACCAGAGTACTACGAGAATATAATGGTAAGTTTGTGGTTGTGTATTTTGATGATATTTTAATTTATAGTAAAAGTTAAGAGGAGCATTTGTTATAGTAAATTGGGGTTAGACGTGCTCAGGAAGGAGAAATTGTATATCAACCTGAAGAAATGTAGATTTCTTTAGGATAGTTTAGTGTTTTTAGGATTTTTAATCTCAAGAGATGGCATGAGGATGGATGACGACAAAGTGAAGACAATTCTAGAATGGCCTCTTCTATGAACTATAATAGAAGTAAGGAGCTTTCATGGGCTAGCTACCTTTTACAGAAAGTTCATCAGGAACTTTAGTAGTATAGCTACCCCTATAATTGAGTGCACAAAGGGGAAAGAGTTTGTATGGACTATGATAGCAACAAATAGTTTTGAACTCTTGAAGAAGAAGGTGTCGAAAGATCCTGTTCTAGTGTTACCATATTTCAATAAGGTGTTTGAGGTTGATTGTGATGCCTCACTTGTTGAAATTGGTGGTGTCTTAAGTCAAGAGGGCTGGCCTGTAGCATTTTTCAATGAGAATCTGAATGATGCAAGAAAGAATTATTCTACATATGATGTGGAATTTTATGCAATTGTGCAAGCATTGCAACATTGGAGGCACTACTTACTCTCAAAGGAGTTTGTGTTGTTTACTGGTCATGAAGCATTGAGGTATGTCAACTCTAATAAAAAGTTAAATAAGAGGCATGCCAAATGGGTTTCATTTTTGTAACATTATATATTTATCCTAAAGCACAAGTCGGGAAAACAAAATAAGGTTGTTGATGCATTAAGTAGGAGAATCGTGTTGTTCACCACTATGGAGAATGAAGTGGTAGGATTTGAGGGGATTAAAGATATGTATGAATCTGATGTAGATTTTGGGAATATTGTACAACAGTGTAAAAGTGTGATAAAGGGTGAGTTCCATACTATTTTTGAAGAGTATTTTTTATAGAATGATTACTTGTTTAAGGGTAATTGATTATGCATTTCCAATGACTCTATGAGAGAGAACATCTTGAGGGAATTACATAGTGGGGGTTTGGTTGGTCATTTTGGAGTAGCCAAAACTACCACTCTTATAGAGGAGAAGTACTATTGGCCAAAATTGAAGAGAGACATAATCAGGTTTATCTCTAGATGCATATTATGTCAAATGGCTAAGGTCCATGCACAAAATATAGGGTTGTATATGCCATTGCCAGTTCCTACAGGACCATGGACCGATCTGAGTATGGATTTCGTGTTGGGGTTGCCCAAGACACAGAGGGGTAAGGATTTAGTTTTTGTTGTGCTAGATAGATTTTCAAAAATGGTGCATTTCATTGCTTGCTAGAAAACTAATGATGCAACTAAGACTGTAGTCTTATTCTTTAATGATATTGTGCAGTTGCATGGTGTTCCAAAGACTATTACTTCTTATTGAGATAATAAGTTCTTGACTCACTTTTGGAGGACATTGTAGAAAAATTTGAACACCAGGTTGCATTTTAGTAGTTCTTACCACCCACAGATCGATGGGAAAATAGAGGTAGTGAATAGAAGCTTGGAAAACCTCTTACGGTGCATAGTTGGAGAAAAACCAAAACAATGGGATTTAGCCTTGTCACAAGTCGAATTTGCATACAACAGTTCAGTGAATAAGTTGACAGGTAAATCTCCTTTTCAAATTATTTATGGTCAAAATCCTAGAGGTGTATTAGATTTGGTTGATTTACCAATTATAGAGCAAGTTAGTGATGATGCAAAAGCATTTGTTGAGCATATCCAGAAAGTGCAAGAGTTAGTGAGGAAAAAATTACAAAGTAGTAATGCTCACTACAAAGATTCTGCTGATGCACACAGAAGGGTGAAATTATTTGAAGAGGGTGATATGGTCATGGTTCATCTTAGGAAGGAAATATTTCCTAAGGGGACGTATAAAAAAATAAAACTTAAGAAAATTGGGCCATGAAGGATTTTGAAGAAGATCAATGATAATGCCTATAAAGTGGAGTTGCCGATGAATTTTATATTTCACTTATTTTTAATTTTTATGATTTATTTTAGTATCTTGGTACTGTCGAGGATGGTGAATTATAGGAGACATTAAATTGGGCATGATAGATGCCTAATAATAAAAAATACAAAGTTGCACAGGTGCTCGATAAGAAGGTGATCACCACCAAACATGGGAGCTACAACAGATACCTGGTTCAGTGGGAAGGATTACCACAGTTAGGTAAAACTTGGGTTTCAGAGTTAGACCTAAAGAAAATTGATAACCAGAAGCTACATGATTTCAATTCAGATGAACTCACAGGAGTTGAGTTCTTTTCACCAGAGGAGAATGATGCACCTTGTCGGAGCCACAACTTGTGAACCATACACTCGTTGGCCTTGAAATTTAACAGGTGGTTCTGTGTGCATGTTCTACATCAAGTGAATCTTTTATTGGCCTGACTCTCCAAAAAACATGTTTTCAGGACCTAACTCCTCCATCTAGTTTCCCAAAATTAGCTTTTAGAATAGGTTCCCGAGTTTTTTGGATTTTTTTGCATGTTAGAGTTTTATTATCTTTTGTTATACCTTAAGTTGAGAGATATTATTTTAAAGTAAGTTTTTTAATTTTAAGAGGGATGTGTGCACCGAATTTGGGTGCAATTCAACTTATTTCTATTTTTAGTAGTTTTTAGAAAAAAGAACTACTTTTAGCAGTTTTTAGAAAAAAGTTGTTTTTAGGGTTTATTTAGGATTTATTTGGTTTTCGGTTGCTATATGATGGATTGTAATATTTTGGAGAAGGGGATGAATTCAGGAATGAGAAGAATATCGATTTGCAGGTTTCTTCCATTATATTGCATTTGTGTTATGTGATTGGAGTCCATTTTGTTGGTCTCTTGTAGCCGAGTTTACACCAATAATTCAAGATATTTTTATGATGTACCTTGGACCATTGTTTGATTCCTCTACATCAATTAGCGTTATCATAAAATCCTTTTTATGTAAAAGGAATATCCCCAGTAGTGTTCAAAATATTTTGACCATCATAAGCAGGTAGTCTCTTACCCAAAAAGGTCTCTCTGTAAACGGAACATAGACGTTAGTTCTTCAAAAATTTAGAAAAAAATGCATGCAACATACTATCCTATTCCAGGATAAAAGCAGCCTTATGAACATTAGTTTCTTAAGCCTTTTATTCCCACAAGCCATAATAGTAGTACCAGATCCTGACATATGGTCTGCAAGTAGTCCTAAATAAGCAGTAAGCAATCGTTGTTCATTTTACCTTAAAGTATATTGACCAACAGATAGCAAAACAACACATGCTTGTAATTGGAAAAAATATATAGGATACGATCCATGTTGGAGGGATTATAATGTATTCCAAATAGTAATGTAATTTACAATTATACCACAAATGAGAACATAATAACAAGTCCACATGTAAGTTTATCAAAAAAATAAAAGATAAAAAAGATACACTTACAGGGTTTTTCAATCCATCAAACGTAGAATATGATAAATTCTTCTTTTGCAAATACAAATACACGTCAAAGTTATTCAAGCCTAAAAAAAAATATCTTAAAATTCTAAAATTCTTTGTAAAATTAAATTCTTCTTGATTCTCAACATTCCATCACCTTGTATGTAGCAGTAAATAAATTTCCATGCCACAATGAAACAATAGCAGTAAATAAATTTCCATGCCATAAATTTCCATGAAACAATGATAGCCCTAGGTGTTCCATTCTTTGGTTAAATTTATGCCCAAAATATCTTCCCTCAAACAAAACTAAAAGAGGTAACATCAAATATATCACTTATAAAGACAAATATCAACAACTAAAAGAGGTAACATCAAATATAGAGTAGAAGTGATTTTATCCATAAATAGAATATAAACCCTTTTGAAAAGGGAAGAACAAAACAATAATAGACAACTACATAAACCAAAATCAACTACAAAAACACTCATTTCAATGCAAGCTTAAATGGACAACCTGAGCCCTCCATATAAGGAGTATATGTCTAAACACCTCTACCCATCCCAACCATCAGAGATAAGGCGAGAGGGTATCCTATGACTTCCATAAGATACATAAATATCCATCTATGAAAATAAAGTACTACCACTAATTAAGAACTAGGACTAACAATCAATCATGAAACATTAATTTCATAACTAACACACAACACAATAAACCTTCATTTCAACACATTACAACATGCATGCATGATTAGACTCTTAATCCTATGCCCTAATACCACTTGTATTCTCTCTTTTTCCTTTTTTACCAAATTACCTTCTTGTATCTAACTGGTCAACCTCATGCTCATGATACCTACTCGCCTCACTCTTAGCTTGGTTGTCCATTAATTATATACTAGCATTTTCTAAAAATAGAAAAAATCTAACAACACTCATTAATTATAACTAATTTTGAAGTATAGTAATTAGGCTTACAACCATGTACCCTCACATTCTTCATGGATATTTTGAGTGTTGTCGTTGTTTACATTTTCATCTTAGGTAGTTTCAAATGAAATTCGTTGCTCCAAAGACACTGACATATTTTGCATTGTATGCTTCAATGTCTTTGATCCTTCTTGGAGGTGATGTGAGAACCACATACCAAATGGTATCAAGTGGATCATTTACATAAAAGATTTGTTTGGCTTGCAATGCTAGGATAAATGGATCATATTGTATTCTATCCTGATCAAGTAATCTATTCATGTTGACTAGTGTGAATCCCATTTCATCCTTTCTACATCCATTCCTCGTATCAAGAACATTTACCCAATCACATTTGAACAAGGGGTATCAAAACTAATAGTATTTTTTTTTTGCTTCTCTTTGGTTCATTCAGTATTTTTTAGTTCCCGAGATCATTCTATTCTTTCTTTTTTTTCCTCTGTTGATTCTTGACTTAATAGTCTTCTGGTCTAGATAGGTCATTATTATTTTTTTATTTGAATTTACATGGTGGAATCGGTAGCCGCCACAAATCCGGGCAGGCTGTCCAGCTAGATAGGTCATTGTTATGTTCCATTTTTTTCTTTTTTATTTTTTGTTTTTTTTTAATTTTTTTAAGGTGGGTGGGTTCTTTTGTTTTGTTTTGTTTTTGTGTTCTTTGTGTTGTTTTTTTTTGTTCTTGTGTTTTTGTTTTTTTGTGTTTTTTTTTATTGTTCTTGTGTTTTTTTCGTTCTTTTTCTTGGGTTTCTCTTTGTTTGTGTTAATTCATGTTTTTATGTGTGAGTGTTTTCTATGTTTTTTGTTTTTGTTTATTGTATGTTGTTGGTTGTTTTTTATTTTTATTTTTTTAATTTTTTAGGTTTTGGTTTTTTTTATTTTTCAGGTTTTTTTTGGGTTATGTCTTTGTAGTATTCTGTTGTTATTGTTTTGTTTGTGTTTTGTTATGTGGTATTTGTGTTTTTCTATGTGGTTCATGTTGTGATTTCTTTTATATTATTGTGCGTGTTTGGTTGTGCTTTTGTTTTTGACACACTCAAGGAGCATGTTTTTTATTTTATTTTATTATTTTTGTTGTTATTTACTTATTTGTTTGTTTATTTTTAAATTGGTTTTGTGTGTTTTTTTACTCCTTGAGTATGTCAAATGTGGTAGGCCAGGTCCGAGTCCTGGGTGTTTTTGACAGAATGGATACCCCTGCCTCATTGGGTCTTACCCGAAAGTGGCATCACTTTTGGGATGTTTTCTACAAATAAAAAAAAATGGATAGTAATCCAACAATATTATTTCCTTAATAACACCATAATATGTGAATGTTTGAAGCACTACGTATGTTTCTTTTGCACTTTCTTTACACCAAGTAGTAGCATCAACACACACACTACTATTTTGAGTTTTTCTTTGGTCTTCTTTATCTTGGATATGAAATCTATAACCATTGCTCAAATAGCCTGAATGTTTGGTTGTAACTTTCATCGGACCACATGCCAACCATTTTATTGTGTTGGAGTCATCATTATGTTGCATTTCATCACCATGAAACTGAAACAAAGAAAAATAGTTTAAATATGATTGCAGAATATTACATGACATTCATAAATGATAATCAGTATAAATGTCAAATATCATATTCAAGAATACACACAATAATCTGATCTTGTAGTCAAGTGATGAATGTCTAATTATGGATTTTTTGTAACACCCCTTCATATCTCACTACACGAGGGTTGGATTCCTTGATACTCTTCATATGCTTCCTGATTTGACCCAAAGTTTTTCAAGATTAGTTGGATCTAATTAATATTCTACCATAATTGTGTTGAACGTGATGTACATGTTACTCTGCTAATGCTAAATAGAAAATGCAAAAAAAATGATATATTACTTAAAGGAATATTATTTATAGCTTATTATCATAATTAAGATTTCTTTTTTGTAGTTGATATTACTTGTATATCCAAAGAGGATTACAAAACATGCATAAGCATCAAAAAAATAAATTGGTACCTTATTATTAAAAAATCATTTTAAAAAATGGTGTATACTCAACCTTGATCATATTCTGAAGGTCAAATATGCTACACAGGCCCTATACAAAAATATTGATGTTTTGAGTGTCACACATCTATATCACAAATGTGTATTGCAGATATGTAGAGCATTTGAAGACAATAGTATGATTGATAAATGCCAACTATTACTTCTATGAATTTTCCCTCTATGGATACCTATGAAAATTTTCTATTTTTTACTTGCCAAAAAATCCTTGCTTCTAAGGTAAATTTAGAAACCTAAATAATTATAGCACTTATCTTGATCTTATTCACTTGTGTTGAGGTTAACTTTTTAGCATGAGATTATAATATAAAATACTTCTTTCTCAAAAACTAAATTTTGTGATGTTTTAAAGGTCCTAGTTAAAGAATAATTTTTGATAGCATAACCAACTATAAAATGATTCATGCATGGCCTTTGCAAATTGTAGCAAGCAAAGAAAATTGATTTCCAACTGTTGTGGTCTTTGCCTTATAATGCTACAAGAAGAGAGGTCATATACAATGGATAACTTAAATAATATACCACTACCATCAACAAAGCATATTGTACTACTCTTGTGTAGGGATTGGAAGCAATAAAATATATTGTTATTGTTTGAATTTGTGTATATAGCATCCTTCTTATTTATCGTCAAACAAATAGAACATAGAAAATTGGTGCTTACCATCTGAAATAATGGATAAAATAGCAAAAGAACTTGCTAATTACTTAGTCCTATGTCATTGACCACAATAGACCAGGAGACTATAATCCCAAATCTATAATGATATGTGGGGATTTCTTGTATGGAGACAATAAGTAGGTGATTTTTGTTTACACTTAAACCACAAAGAAGAATGTGTATTTTTTTGCCCTACAATAATTAGTTTATTTATAAGTTTGTTTTGTAAAGAAACAATATTGGATGGAAATGGATACGATATCTGATACTGGTACGAAATCGGATATGGATACGACAAATTTTCTAGATCTAATATGGATACGACTGGATACAACATTAGAAAAAGCATATATGTTTAATATATGAAAATAAAAAAATATTAACACAAAAATTTTTACAAATGTATACGTTTTTAATAGGATATTTTCATTAACTAGGTAGCCTTAAAAAAATCACCAGGCACCATCATATACATAAGCCCCATCTAGGGTAAAGAATGCTCTGAAAAAATAAATGATAAATCAAATATGTGGAAATAATTTAATTCTTAGGAGATGAAAATGGTTCTGTTGGAAAGTAATTCTGTAAGGCATATTGATCCATGTACTGCCAGACGACAACTAGATGTAAGGGTATGTAAAATATCTCGTAATTATTCTAAATCTACATAAATTGTAGACCTAGAACTTAAACTAACAAAATAAATTTTGTAGACAATTGAGATATAAGTGTTATATTGGTAGACCTAGAACTTAAACTAACAAGTTGTTGCCCCTTCATCGCAGCTCATCAAAACTAATAATAAATATTTTAAACATCCTAAAAACATATTACAATATACAAAATCATGCAAAGTCTTATAGTTTGTTTTTCAAGACTCCATAACATGCTATACTTAAAGAAATATTATTTATAGCTTATTGTCATAAATAAGATTTTTTTTTTGTAGTTGATATATTACTTGTATAAATTGTATATATTACTTGTATATCCAAAGAGGATTACCAAACATGCATAAGCCTCAAAAAAATAAATTGGTACCTTATTATTAAAAATTCATTTCCAAAAATGGTGTAATACCCAACCTTGATCATATTCAAATATCATGTGTCTATATAGAAGTTGGCAAGTTGCCTCCTACTAAGATTCTAGCCCTTCCAATGTTTAAGAATTATACTCCTGGAATTCCAGCTCCTATTTTATATATTAAGAACTTGGTAAAATATGTAATTGTGGATGACTTACACTTCGTATTTGGGTCCCTTTTTGAAAGTGTGGAGGAAGCCAAATCTGGACTTGGCATAAAGTTAATGCAGGAGGGTCGGATGAGGGGCCAAGCATTTGTAACTTTTCCATCTACAGAACTTGTAGACCATGCATTGAAAATGGCACATCGGTATGTGTTAAAAGGAAAGCCAATGATAATCCAGTTTGGGAGAAATCCTTCAACTGGAAAAGTGAATTGAGTAGTGGGAAATATGAGGATAGCACAGACACTCCAAGAGCTTGCTGATCTAAAAAATAACTTCAACCAATAGAAAATATATGGAGATATTTGCTCGTAGCACTGGAGTCATATTGGCTGAGGATTAGGTATACAATGCAACTATATTATTACAATTGTATCTATCAATCTACTGGAAGTGCAATTTATTTAAGAAAGCAATAATTTTAGAGGCCTTCTAAAGGTCAAATATGCTACACAGACCCTATACAAAAATATTGATGTTTTGAGTGTCACACATCACTATCACAAATGTGTATTGCAGATCTGTAGAGCATCTGGAGACAATAGTATGACTGATAAATATCAACTATTATTTCTATGAATTTTCCCTCTATGGATACCTATGAATATTTTCTCTTTTTTACTTGCCACAAAATCCTTGCTTCTAAGGTAGATTTAGAAACCTAAATAATTCTAGCACTTATCTTGATCTTATTCACTTGTGTTGAGTTTAACCTTTTAGCATGATATTATAATATAAAATAACTATGGCTTCTTTCTCAAAAATTGAATTTTGTGATGTTTTAAAGGTCCTAGTTAAAGAATAATTTTTGATAACATAACCAACTATAAAATGATTCATGCACGGCCTTTGTAAATTGTAACAAGCAAAGAAAATTGATTTCCAACTGTTATGGTCTTTGCCTTATAATGCTACAAGAAGAGAGGTCATATACAATGGATAACTTAAATAATATACCACTACCAAAAACAAAGCATATTGTATTGCTCTTGTGTAGGTATTGGAAGCAGTAAAATATTTTATTGTGTAGGTGAAAATGTAAGGGTTGTGTCTAGCACATATTACTACTTTTTTTGGAAGTTCTCTAGTGAAAACCATGAGTGCTAATAATTCTCCTGTTGTCATTTTTCTGATGAAGGCACCTGAGAGTCTATTAGGATGGTTTGAGTTCAGTGAGGATTTTAGCATGGAAAGAGAAATGTGAGCCTGAACACCACAAAAAATATCCATCAAAAGATGAGGGAAAGTGTCAATGCAGGAGGAGGAATCTGATGTTCTGGAATCTAATAGATTTAGTCCCACAAAAATGCAAATGATAAAATAGAGTAAGGTCATGTCTCACTCTTTATTTTCTCTATTAGTATGTTAGAATTTTCTTCAAGTCTTTCTCATATCACAAGTCCTAGGAGGGTTGGATGCAATGACAAGAGTAGTGGTTTTGAAAATAGTATGTGGATCTTACATGTAAAATGTCAATGTGTTTACTATATATTACAGTATGTATAATCTGATGGAAGGTTATCCCCATATGTTGAGGATGTATAATTGCAGGATTTTGATCAAGGGTATTGTAAATCTGCAAAGAGTGGGGGTGGTTGTGTTCTTGTATGGGAGTGTTTTATTTTGGATGGAAAATAGTGTTTCCTTGGTGGCCTCTTGATATATAAAGGTTTAGTTCAGATCATTCTCTGCATTGAAAAAAACCTCCCTATGTCGATTATCAATCCTTCCTCTAACTGGTCAACCAAGATCGAATATAGCTAGTTTTCCATGATGGTGTTTCCCCCCAACCCCATGGGATTCATTTCAAAAGTTCTGGGCTTGGAATAGTATAATGAGCAAGATATATACCTTCATAGTAGTATGCCATCATGGCAAATTTTGAAAAAAAATCTAAATGTAATATCCTTTGAATTTATTAGGGCTATGCCTCAATGGATAGCTCCATGTTTTATCAATCCCAAAAAACATCAAGTGATAAAATTTTGAAGATACCTCATGCATAAACACAACATTAGAGTTTAAATTTTAATCTAGGGTTTAAATTTTACAAATATCATGCATAAACACAACATTATAAACTAAAAATTTCCAAACCCTAATCGTTAAAATACCTAAAATACTACAAAATTCACTGAGTCTAACTAACCTTATCTTAGTCTTCATTCCCTATTTTGTGCCTTCGACTTCAACCCTCATATCTCACCATTTCAAGTAATTAGCAGAAGTTTCAAAGAAATTTCAAGGTAAACCCCAGCCAAAAAATGAACAACACAAATTGAAGCTTGGGAGCCCTAGAAGTTTCAGGGCAAACCCCAACAAAAAAATAATCATAAATCAAAGCTCAAGATCCCTAGGTTGTGCACATGATGTGGAGGTTGTAGTATCTACGATATAATTTGGAGGTTACAGTAGCTAAGATATAGCGTGGAGGTTGTAGTAGCTAAGACATCGTGGTTTTAGTAGCTAAGGCATGACAGTTGTAGTAGCTAAGGCACGACGGTTGTAGTAGCTAAGGCAAGGCATGAGGTGTAGAGGTTAGATTAGCTAAGGCACAAAGTAGAAGTGGCTAAGGTATGGTAGGCTGGTTGTAGCAGCTAAGGTGCGGTGGAGGATTGGTTACAATATCTAAGGTATGGTAGACTATTTAAATATTTGAAGAAAATTGATGTCACTGCATGGGGTTTAAGCTTGCATATTAAAAAAAAATCTAAACTACCTCGACAAGGGCACTGTATAACCACCCTCTTAAATATAAGAGGGTAGTTTATAACTACCCTCATAGAGGCACCCAAAAATTTTAGTTTTCTCTAAGATGGTGGATATAAACCACCCTCTTATCCCTAAGAGGGTGGTTATAAACCGCCCTCTTAGATCACCCTAAGATGGCAAATTATAACCGTCATCTTAGTTTGA
The DNA here is from genome assembly GCA_028583015.1 of Wollemia nobilis. Classification (NCBI taxonomy): domain Eukaryota; kingdom Viridiplantae; phylum Streptophyta; class Pinopsida; order Araucariales; family Araucariaceae; genus Wollemia; species Wollemia nobilis. Next base: position 356,824 of record JAQPPZ010002555.1, on the reverse strand, counting down.
CCCCTAAGACGATGATTTATAATCACCATCTTAATCCTACAAGGGCATTTTATAGCCACCCTCTTAGGGTGGCCTTAAGAGGGCAATTATTCTAAGAGGGCAGTTATAAACCACCCCCTTAGTATCTATTAGGGTAGTTTTTTACCGCCATAAAAAACCACCTTAATTTAGCCATCGTTATAGCCCTTTTTTGGTGTAGTGAGAACTACTACACACCTCTTTTTCTTTGTCCTTCAATGGACTTAATGCATAACTTTTTCCATCTTTGATAATTTAAGTGTTAAGTCTACCTTCATGTATTTATTTTTTCAAACTGACATGGTCTCCCTGTTGGACCCTTAAAAATCCAACATAATATTCCCCTAATTTTTGAACATCGAAGTATCCCATAAGTTCTTTAATAATATTCCCCTCTTAGATTTAATACGGTCATTAGGAATTCTCTTTTTATTTTATGTTTTAATACATTTGTTACAAAGTTATTAGTTCTTCTTTTACCAAGTTTAATTCACCTACATAATCCATCTAGTCTATTTGTTCAGTTTTCCTTATTTCAACATTCATTTCCTAGTCTTATTAATCTAAAGTCTTATGTTCTTAAACATCAAGGCCCTTTAATTTCATTTGATTCATTTGAAGGTCTTAACCTTAGTCTACCCAGATTAAATATTTCCCCCATTCATAATATTCACCCCATTATTCCTAAATTTTAAAGGTTCTTAATATGTAAAGTATTAAAATTACCCCTTATTCTTATCCTCTAAAAATCATCCACCTAAATCTAGCCTAAGTCCTCCACAATTAAATAATTCCTATAAGTCAAGCACTTTTCCATAGAATCCACGATTCACCATATATAACCCACTATTCATAATTAATTAGAGCTATAGATAATCATAAGTGTATTTCCCCTTTTGACTAGTCAAATCATATAGGTTCCATATTAATCTATGCTCTGCATTTACCCTAGTATGTACAAATAAATCCTAGATGCTTAAGTATGCTCTCGTAAAAGCCCTTGTTCTATTATATCTCAAACAAAAATTAACAGTCCCATCCATGTTTATATCAACGACTAATATAGATGCCTACTTTACTAATCTATCCTAGTCAAAGAAATTGATAGTCCACATTACACAATAAAAGAGGACAAAAGGTCTCACCAGCATAAAAACTAAATCTATGTCCCATGGTTGCACGAATATTTTTATCAATGAATAAAATTCAAAGAAATTTAACACAAGCCATGAAAACGATTAAAAATAACAAAGGGTTTATAGTTAATGACATAACAAAGACAAATTTGTTATTTTAAATAAATACACTAACAACATGAGAAAATTTCAACGCTTAGGATTTGATTTTCAAAAATAGTAGCAACGACATAGATTAATGGCACACGATTCTATATTATCCCCAATGGTTCAGATTTATTCCCCATAAATTGATGGTTATAGTTTAAGAAAAGAATGGCACACCAACCTATGCTCTTAAACAACATGCTCACAACTTAGATTGAATTTACAACCAAGATCAACAATTTTTAATAGACAATTAATCAATCAACTATTGCACTCCATCAGTTAATACCGTTATGAGTAATAAGGTGGTGGCCACAAGGTGGCAAAAGAAAAATTATGTAGCTAGTCATAATAAAGGTTGAGCATGCAAAGTAACTAGCCCACTTGCTATTAATACACACCGTGTTTATAAATCCTTTATTATGCTCACATTTTGAAGAGAAACTACCAAAAAATTATAATTGAGTCACAAAGAGCTACAAAGTATTTGTAGTGTATTCACAAAATAATTATAGAAGTAGTTATGGCATCCATGAGCACTCCTTTAGGAACTCCCTCAGGTATGCCCATAGGCACCATAAAAAGTATCTAAAGACTAACAAAATGTACACCATATCAAATAGTGCTAGGAAAAGCCCTTGCTAAAGACTTAATAAAATTTACAAAGAAATCTAGGGCCGATAGAATAATCACTCCTACACAATAGTGGGAACTAGAAGACACAGTGATATTCAATTTTGAGAAGACACGAGAGGATTATCAAAGACATCTTGCACTGCTCAAAGGATTATTTGGAAGAGCACAAAATGCATAGGGTAAAGCTAGCCCGTACTACAATAGATGGACTAGCAACCTAGGAAGATAGTATGACCCAAGGTGTATTATTCATTCAATCTCCTATCCTGGCTAGTAGTATATTATGATCCAGCAACCAGAGAATTTAAGAATGTCAATAATTATCCCATATTCAAAATAACAATTGATATTTTCAAGAGTATTTTTCAATTAAAATATGTGACGTTGACTCTGGATAAAAAGATAATATCCTCATCATATGCTTAACACAATTACTTATATAAAATTTTTTAGGCATGATTATACTATCTCATATAACTTCCTCATAAGTAAGTTCATCCTACAGCCATGGGCAAAGGATCATGCAAACATGATAAATATTGTATTGGGGGTTAAATATTTGACCTAGCTTACTAGAGAAGTAATTTTCTTAATCATTCAGTGTAACATAAGGGGCCAAATCCCACTATACATATGGAAATATATTATCTATGATAAACCGCACTTAGAATTGAAAGCACTGTAAAAGACTATTAGAAAATAATGGGAGCAAATACCTCTTTTTCATACTACTCAATTCTCACTCACCTGCTTGTGGGACATATTGGCAAACAAAGAATTAAAAAATTAGCAGTAGATACCACTTACATGCAGGACAGACTCCCATGGATCCATGAAAGTAGGTCTAGTCCTCAATTCTTTGGAGACTTTCTCCAAGCCATTCATACTATACTTTGTGGAAATCCTCTAGCTAGGATAGGCTTTGGGATAGCCAAATTCCTACAAGGTCACATAGGAGATTACTTCTTTACTGAAGAATTTCCTTACATAAGGCTTTATGGGGTAAAAATACCTCCAAATGTTCTCCCTAAATACTTTCCAATATCCATAGCTACCCTAGAGATAATCAGGTAGATCATTGAAGAAGTCAAAAAAAGAATAGTCAAGAAGGAAAAATATCATGGTTCTAAGTTCCATGTAAAATAGGCCACTACACATACAAGGGGTACTAGAACATGTTGAGGATAATATCAAAGATGGATGAGTATGGTTTTTCAAAAATTACTTAGAGATCGTATGATCTTCAACGGTAGTCCCAAAAAATGTAGTATGCTTGGGTAGCACACATAGAAGTGATCCTTTTGAAGATGAAGTTATAGTGGCCATTAGGAATGACACATCTCTTGAGCCTACGTGGAAAAAGCACCCATATATCTAAAGATAAAATACTCAAATTGAGCATGTTAGAAATTATCCAAATACATTGGTAATGCTTATGTGAGCTTCAGTTGAAGCAATTGTTCCACTAATCCCTAGAATTTATCCAAAAAATTCAAGGACCCCATGCTTGAAGTTATCAATCAGTAGTATTAACAGGTAGAAGTTTTGGTAGACACTATCAGTCTAGCTGAAGCGATGGTACAAGCTCCTCAGTCTACTCAGGATGACACTATTGATACCAGCAAAGTTAAATAATTTTTCCTTGCTTTATTTGCATAAATTCAATCAAAAGCACCTTATGAGACTAACTACAATTGGAATTGCATATACCTAAGGTCATACCCAAGGATATGGTAATAAATAATAAAGAAAATAGGATATCCCCAATGATATAGAAAAACATTTAGGTCACCAAGGGACTAGCCAATTTGATCAAAGATCATGAAGTAAAGTTGTCAAACCCAACTAAATCCCTTGAGCATTAAAAAGATAGGCTTAAAACATCTTCTTCATCAAAATATCTAAAAAGCCTCACTTTGGTGAGAACATAGGATTATGCCTTTTTATCCCATTGATGAAAAGCAAATCAAGGTGATAGATGAAGGAAAATATCCTCAAGAGATACAATACACAATTGATGAACCAGATACTCAAGTGCTAGAAGTAACACCCACAACTATAACTACACCCATGCTCAAAAATATAAAATCAGATCAAATTAGTCAATAAATATGGGAATCATAGGTGCAAATCACAATGGAACCAATGGCCATGCTCAAATCATCATGTCTAATTCAAGTGCAAGCAACAAAAAATATACAAAAGGAGAATCAAGTTACAAGAAAAAATAGAGACACTACAAGCTAGAATCAAAGAACAAGAATTTTCCCAAATGATGAACATCCCTCAGTTGCCTTCTCCACACACAACTCAAGAGATAACAATAGCCAAACATTTTTATGGTGCTACCTTTTTTTGATAATATAAAGTAAAGGTCTATTCTAGATTAAAATTTGAAATAAACACATTAACCAGGGTGCTCCAAAATATTAAAATAGTCATCAAAATAGTGGAAGACAAAGATATTACTAGAAGAAACAAACATCAAGGTGGCCTCAGTTCAACATATCTTTCAAAAGTGTAAATAATAGTATGAACAAATACGTACCAAACAAGTGACTAATTATGAAGGGACAATATATGACAGTGGATCTACCAGAGTCCACAATGTTGATTGGGTTCAAAAAATTTGAATGTATAACAATCTTTGAAGGATGTAGAAATTTTCTCCAAAACTCCCCAACAAATATGGCATACATCCATTGGCATAATGTTACATAGAATTATGTCCTTATAAGAACCAATACATTATTTGGTTACCAGAATTTGGTGTTTATTTTGTAACCATGATACTTTGTAAGTATTTGGATGCTCCATCCTCTTCTAACCAAGTTTCTTTACCATATCTGTTGACACAAAGTTGTATGTGCTTCAATTATCCACAACCATATTTCAACATTTGACTTTTGATTTGCAAATCATCCTAAACAAGTTCCTTCTTTACTTAGTTTCATGCACCTCCTTTGTTGGCTTTAATAATACCCTTTTCATCATAAGTTATTCTCCTTGTTTTGGTTCCTCCATGTGCTTCAATGAGGCTACACTTTATTCATCTGCTTGTGTAATATGGTTTCAATATTCCTTTCTATTCCCATTGGTTTGTTGTGCTTAAGGGAATTCATATACCCGATGACCAAATTATCTGTATCTATAACAGTTTCCAAGGAATCCTCTATCCCTTCCTCTACTAAAACCACTTGTTCCTCATGAGGAGTATCCACCTCCTCTAGTGTTCTGGCTAAAGTCATTATGAGAAGTACTAGCTTCTCCTTCCTATTTTTGTTGTCATATTTCACTATTTGTTTGTCCTCAACCTCATGATAACCTTCCTCTTCCTCTTTGATTATTCTATTACCTTCATGATAACTTCATTTCTACCTTTAAATCATACTAGTAAGCTTCTTCTATCATTCTCATTTTCATCATACTAACTTTATCTTTTATTGACAATCATAGTCCATTGATATACTTTGAAATATTTTCTTCATCATCTTCTACATGTTTAGATCAAAAGGTAAGCCTATAAAATTCCTTAATATAATCCTTTATATTCATCATTTTGTATTAAATTCTAAAATTTCTTAAAAAGACCCAATTGGAAATCTGATGGGAGGAATTTGACCTTCACTTTGGTAACCATTTTCTTCTATGTCTTAATATTTTTCTTGTATTTTTGTTTGGACATGATCCCACCACAAGGATGCATACCCATTAAGTTTTTTATAGGTGAACTTCACCTTCTTTGGGTTTTTTTTTTTTTATTCAAAATAAAAATATTTCTCCATCTCTATAATCCAATATACGAGTTCCTCTGGATTCAAACTTCCATTATATGATGGGGTTTCTATATTTGGTTTCTTTTCCATGTTAGAAATTGTTTGGATTAACCATTCCTCTAGTTATTCCTCTCGATATTCATCATGAGATTCTTGTTCACCAATTTCTCCTTTTTCATTGTCTCTCACATCTTCTATTTGAATGCCCCTCCTTTGGAAAGTTTTAATTGAATCAAGTTGAGCGGTAATTCCTCTTAGCATTTCAGCCATGTTTGTGGGTTAGGGTCCCGGTGGTCTTCCTCTTAGATGACATCCTACTTTGACTTTATATAATATGACAATATTGATTTTTGTAAGAATGTGATAACAGTTAGATGACAATAATCAACAAGTTGTCATTCATTGGATCAAGCATCTACAGGTCTTAATTGTTATCAATACGATAACTCGTAACTGCATCCTTTTACCTACACCACAATTATCATGGCAAAAAATCAAATTTTAAACTTATATATATATATAAGCAACATCACATGGGTATCCATCATACCAAAGGAGAATGAATACCTTTCATTAACAATTTACCTGCATGACAAACTCGGATATATGCACAACATTCACATTAAACTCTTATTTTCTCTCTAATGCACCACTCTCATGCATTTCCATGTAACCTTCCTCTGTTAGCATCCGTCTAAGCTTGTTGTTCCCTATTTTCTCCTCCTTGCTCTCTCCTCTCCTCTTTCTTATCTCATTTTTCCTCTCAAACCCGTTTTAATTTAAAGGTTCAAAAATGATTTTCTTTCTAACTACCACCATACAGTGTCATGCCCATTAGATGGTTGACCTTCTGATTTTTCAAGTAGATGCTCTTGCATCAAATAATTACGGTGATGGTGTTTTTTAATCGTCTATTAAAGCATTGGTATCATAATGAATATGCTCTTCCCTTCCTTTGGAGAAATGATACTTTTGAGGATGAATTTGATAAAATTGTAATTCATATAATAGACACCACCTATAGTACAAATTCCATTTTATATTTTGTTGCTCCTCCAACCTTAATATAATAATACATTATACCCACTACTCACATGATTATATATTTATTACACATGTATATAAATGGGCCTTAGATAATTGAAAGTGTAATCTTGATTTCATGTATGTGTGCATTCTAATAATAAAAATATTTAATTTCATATATGTTTGTGTGTGTGCCCATTCTAACTATAAAAACATTTAAAGTGAAAAAAATAATTCTAACAATAGGAAAAGAGTCAACAACTAGGAATCTTGGGTCAAAATGTTTATGAAATTGAAGGTTTTAAACATTTGCAAGGTCAAAAGTAGCCTATTGGACAAGAACATTATTAGGAATAATGACTACCAACCCCAAAATTTGACCCAATCATTTTCCTTTCTACAAAATTGATATTTTGCTACTAATTTTGATATTTAGTTCTCCTATTTTGTCTACTTTCTTCTATTCAAATAATTCTTGTAATGATTACATTGCTAGAGTATTAGCATGGCTAGCTCAAATATCATTGTATACCTTGCATTCCAAAAGAAGATGTTTATCTATATCAACTACCCCTAATGTACATAAGGTACATATCCTATTCTCTCATTCCTATTTTGGTCTCTTCCATTTGTATGTTTTACATCTAAGTTGGTGTGGATTGGTCCTTAGTTGGGTTATGAGAATGTTTCCTCTCCAATTGATGTTTACCCCTATATAAGCCTTTTGGTAGTGATCATATGTAATGTTAAATATCTATCATGAACACATACTTCCACCTTAATTTATGAAAATATATGTCACGATATTATAATTGCATTTCATCATTAGAAGATTATGTTAGATGTTTTCTAAATTAATTTATTTTAATGATATCAATTTGACATATAAAATTTGGGTATATTATTTCATTGAAACACCAACACTCACATATAATACGTATTTTTTAATATGCATCATGGTAAAAATACTTTTATGCCTTTGAAATATTTATCATTATTACTAAATCTACATCTTAGAGGATTTAGAGCAAACTACGAGAGAGTAAAATATTTTACATCTTAGACCAAAGTTTGAATACCTTAAGATAGATTAATAGTTTCCATAGGTTTGTCACACTAGGTAGGAATAATTTTTGCAAGGTTGAGAACCAACTATAAAAAAACCAATATGTTTTAGTAGATCAAATAACATAAACCCAACCCAAATAAATACCTTAACTTTTAAAAAAAAGATCCATGGTATTGTAGTCAATGATGCAATATGAATGAAACACATTACATCAAAATTAAAACTACCTTAAAAAACTAGCTGAAAAAAAAATGAATTGTATCTTAAAAATATATAGATATACCAAACTATTTACCTATTTAAAAGCACACATTATATGATTTGTACCTTTGTATTCAAGCTACTAGTATTTTTTAATTTTAAATAATGATTAAAAACATTAAAACTACAACTATATTCAATCACCTATAACACAAGTTACAACTATTAAACCCTACACTCAAACTATTTTTGTTTTTATTTTAAATAATAGTTAAAATTACTAAAAACAAAACTAAATTTTATCACTATTATTACATCTGTTCAAATATTTTTAACTAAAGACCTTTCTCTTCTATTTTTAATAAAATTATAAATTTTAATTTGTAATATAAATATTTAAAAATAAAATTAAAATTAAAAAATACAATTAAATTATTTTCAATAACTATATTTTTTAAAAATACTTTCTTATCCTCTCATGTAGAGGAGTTGGAGAGCAATTGGGTAGTTAAAACTCTCCAGTTATCAAGAGGCTCAGGTTCAAATCTCTCCCCTCACATGTTATGGATATGTTGTATATAAAAGGTTTCTCATAAAAAAAAAAAAAAACTACTTTCTTTTATATATTTGAAGCCTTATAATATTAAATCTACATTGATTATATGGTCTTTTGACTTGTAGATGGAGTGTTAAAAATATGTTTTTTTTTTTTTTTTTATAGTTTTAAAATGATTGGTTATATAAATTGAAATAGATTTTATCAATATAATATATTATATTTTTTTTATACATGGGGAAATTGGTTACTTCCACAATCCTTTCTAGTAGGGTTCAATCCTTTATATTCCAAATGTGGGTGAGCACAATAAATTTGGAATATGAATTAAAATAAAAAAAATCTTTTATATATATACTCATCACAAGGTTTGAACTTTGATTTTTCTTGATAAGAAGACAAAAATATATCAATGTTGTGTCCCTTTCATAATATCACTTGTTTTTTATTATAATCCCATACTCCCACCCTAGACCCCTTATTATGAATCCGTTGAGTGTGAGCAAGCATGATGATGACCACGATACTTATCATATTCTTTTGACTTGTAGATGGAGTGATAGGAAATATGATCATTTGATTTTTTATTTTTAAGATACACTCATCACAAGGTTTGAACTTTGATCTTGTGGATAAGAAGACAAGCATATATCAATGTTGTGTCCCTTTCATAACATCACTTATTTTTTATTATAATCCCATACTCCCACCTTCGACCCTCTAGGACATCGAACGGATCACTTGTTATTTTACTTCATCCCTGATATTTTAGGACATCGATCTCCAATGGGCAAACACTCGGCTGCTACCATCTAGCCTATCTCTTTTGGATACACCGTGATTTGAACCTTTGAACTTGATTTTTTTTTATAAAAAGATTAAAATATATTAATGTGGTGTTCCTTTTACAACATCACTTATTTGTTCATACTCTCACCCTGACCCTCCAAGACATCAAATAGGGTCACTTGTTTTTTACCTCACCCCAACCCTCTAAGACATCGAATGAGGTCAGCCAATCGGCCAATTGATAAACACTCGACAACTACCATCCAACCTATCTTATGGGTATGAACCTTGACCTCCTCCAAAAGAGATCATAGTCCTAATCATTATTGTTGTCCTTGTGAAATTAAAATAATTCGCAATCACTACATCATAACTACATAGTAATATTTCAACAATTCAATTATTCATTCACAAAATTCTAACCTTTATATCTTTCATAAAAATTAAAAATAAAAGTAATTAAATTAAATATTATTTAATATATACTTATATAAAACATTTAATTATTATTAAAAATTAAAAAAAAATTACCATTATATTTAAAATAATAAAATATCAAATGCACATGTAAAACTCCTTTAACCCTTTTGACTTATGACTAAGATATTTTTATTTATTTTATAAACATTTTTATCCAATATAAGGTAGGATATCAAATCAAACTACCTTTCAACCTATTCTTGTTCTAAATACACCATAATTTAAACCTAAATGTTTTAAAAAAATAATAATAATAATAATAATAAATAACTTTTTTTTTAACTCCTTTACCCCTTTTGACCTATGACTAATATATTTATTTATTTATTTTATAAACATTTTTGTCCAATATAAGGTAGGATATCAAATCAAACTACCTTTCAACCTATTCCTGTTTTAGATACACCATGGTCAAATCAAACTACTTTTCAACCTATTCCTGTTCTAAATACACCATAATTTAAACGTAAATCTAAAAAAAAAAAAAAAAAATTAAACTCCTTTAACCTTTTGACCTATGACTAATATATTTATTTATTTATTTTATAAAAAAATTTGTCCATTATAAGGTAGATATCAAATCAAGCTACCTTTCAACCTATTCCTGTATTAGATACACCATAATTTAAACCTAAATTTTTTCCAAATAAAACTTTTTTTAAGGTTACATAAGAGAAACTACACTATTTTTTAATAACTGACAAGTGTAGCAAACCATATGGACAGCTCTCATCAAACTTATTCCATCGGTTGTTCGTACAATCACCTATTCCTGTTTTAGATACACCATAATTTAAACCTAAATCTTTCCCAAATAAAACTTTTTTTAAGGTTACATAGGAGAATTGGTCACAACTACACTATTTTTTTTTTTTTTAGTAATTGACAAGTGCCGCAAACCAGACAACTCCCATCAAACTTATTCCATCGGTTGTTCAATATTCATACAGTCACCGTCAATCTGATGCGCATTTAAAGGATTCATATCAAACTAATATCTTTGCAAACATGATGCCTTCAAAATTTGAACCTAAGTGTTTTTTTTAGTTAAGTGCTTGTCCTTGGCCAAACAAGCACTTACTAGTTGCAAACACTATCCTAAGGGTTTGAACCTGAGTGTCTTCTTGGTAAGTGCTTGGCCAAACAAGCACTGATCAATCCACTAACCCTCGAGGGCTAAAAAGGTTTATCGTAAACCAATGTAATTTGAATGAAAGTTGCAGCCCCAAAACCTTTATCACTGCGTTGTGTTGTGCTTGCAGCAGCCTATAAATAAAAAATGTCACGTTCATCCCGCTACCATCACCATCATGCTCATGTGACAACCTTTTACATTACGTTGTCCAACCTTCAACCTATTCCCTTCCAAATACATCATAATTTAAACCTAATCTTTGTCAAAACCCTTACCACTACATTATTTTTACAACAATCCATGAACAAGAATTTCACGGTGCTGGTCCTGGTCCTGGTCCTGGTCCTGCTCCTGCTCCTGCCACCTTCGGTACGTCCTGCTCCTGCCACTGCCACTGCCACCTTCGGTACGTCCTGCTCGTGCTCCTACCACCTTCAATACGTCACCATCATGCCCCCGCAAGTAGCAACCCTTTAGATTAGGTTATCTAATCTCCCAAGCTTCCAACCTAATCTCCCCCGGAGGTGTTTATATGTCCGATATCGCTGGAGCCGATGGATGAGCCAATGACGCTGGTTACGGGACAGACGTACGAGCGGAGGAACATCCTCCGCTGATTCGCCACGGGCCATTACACCTGCACGACAACGATGGAGCGGCTGTAGGACACGTTTCTCATGCCTAACATCAACAAGTGTTTTAGTTAAACTTGTTACTGTTAAATCTGCCCATGAATGTATTTGAAGATTTGATATTGGTATAAATACCTTTACGACTTTTCATTTGCTCGTTTAATCTTTTTTATAGATAATGCGAATCTCTATTAGTAAGTTTAAGGGCAAGTAATATAGTGATGATTTATCCTATTTACACTTTTTTTTTTTTTTAAGATTTGAATGGATGAATTTTTTAGTATTATTTTTAAAAATATGGTAATTTTTTTTAATAAAAATCCTTTATATTAATTAAGATTAATTATACAAAAAAATTCGGTGGAATAAGCACACTCCACAAATCATAAAAGATGTTAGGTGGAGGAAATCACACCTTCCCAATAGAAGCAGAGTCCAAAAAACATTACTACACGCTGTCACAAGCAATCATTACATAAACATCCCAAGACATAATCAATAAACAAAGATCAAGGAGCAAAAGTTATCTTCTTTGTTGACACAATGCCAGCCACCATCCGAAGAGACTGGGGCAGTCCATCCTTCATCTACATTATCGCCAACCAGAGTCTGTTGAGGAGGACCTCGGCTGACTCAGCTTGAAATGCTTGGTAGAATATATGTTGCTCATAAGCTGCGACCTCTTTTGTTTCTGGGACAACTCCTCCTTTCCCAAGTAAATGCTTGGTAGAATACATGTTGCGCATAAGTTGTGGCCTCTGCTACCTTTGATAGTCAGACTTGAACAAACTCTATGCTTCAAGCATTGGGCTTTGGTCAAATTTTCATCAACACAATTCGCATGAGGACTTGTCAAGATTCATAATATCCATGACATCCTCGGAATCACCTAGGCCCTGAAACGAACTGAAGGAATTTGCACCTCCAATGAAATTACCCTCGCCTGAGGATATTTGATGACGCTTGTCAAAGATCTACCCTAAGATATCCTTCGAGGGGCTTCAAGAACGACGAACTTTAAAAGCTTGTTCCTCCGCAGCCATGGAGTATGTGGGCACTGTTGGGATTTACCAATATGATTTATGTGTGAGCAAATTAGAATAGCATAAATAAACATCAAACACACAGACAAGAGAGAAACACCATATTTGACGAGGTTCACTCAACATCTTGTTGAGCTACATCCTCGAAGAAGCACCAACACAGTAATTCCATTATTTTGACAATTACAAAATACAATGAGGAAGAACCGCACAGCGGTATGACTGCAACACCCTCTCTCAACTCCAGCAAACTTCTCATGAGTTTCTCCTCACCCACAAAGCCATAATCACTCCACTATAATTACAACATGATCTTTGCACCAAAATCACACATTCCCTTGTAATTCTCCATCAAGGCTACAAAATTGTTGTGCTACTATGCACAATGAGCAATCTGCCACATTGCATCATTGTGCATCTCCAAACACCTCACTGCACTCTCACTACAGTAATACAACCTCTCTACAATCAACTTACAATGAAGGATTACAATGACAAAAATACCTCTTGGGCATCCTCCAAGGCATTACCGCCTTCCTGTATGCCATTCCGACATTACACTCCCTGGAAATACATCCCCGTATGCCTACTGGCATTACTAATATCTCACATACACAACAGGTTTTTATAATATACGCAGCTGCTACATGACAATCTTCTTTAGTTACAACAACTATAATAAATTGTAAGCACAACAAATGTTGTTCGCCAGACTCATGTCTTCATCCCAAGATTGCTACTGCCATATCAGTGCTCCAATAGAATATATCATACCATTCGCATAACCATATAATATGTCACCTTTATTCATATTGTTTTGTTTATCCTAGCGAACTCCCATGGATCTTGCATCGAATTGAGAATCGGGGCTCCACCCCAACAATCTCCCACTTGGAGACCGATTCTCAACATTCCCACTGTGCTTTCGCTGTTGTACCATACCAAGGATTTAAACCTCCTTCATATTGCTTTATCAAATGCTTTGAACCACCACAACCGGATTAGTGTCAACCCTGCACCTTCTCCTTGTGATCACCAAGCAACCTAACAATCCACCATGCATTTTTCATGCACCTTCAAAACTACACCTGAGGATTTGACCTCCTCCAGATTGTCTCACCATGTTTTGCACCATAAAATTGAATTGATGTCAACCTCGCATTTTCTCCTTTGATCAACGAACAACTTGACAATCTCCAACAAAAATCATTGCTCCCACTTCTTCGTCATTCTCTACTCTTTCACAATCATGAACAATACATTGGAAACAATCACTTCCCAATTTGCAAGCTTTCGTATACAGAACCAAGGAAGGGATAAGGGCAAGAGAGGTGGTCGATCTCATATTGCAACATATCCGATTTCCTAAGTTCAAAATACAAGCTCAATCTGGTTGCATTCTCCAGCAACCCATCTCTGCTATAACTCCTAGCTCCCACTCAAACCGTAATTCACAAGACTTGCCAAGTACCCAACATTAAGCTCTAATACCAATTATTGGGATTTACCAATATGATTTATGTGCGAGAAAATTAGAACATAAGAAATAAACATCAAACACACAGACAAGAGATAAACACCATATTTGACGAGGTTCACTCAACATCTTGTTGAGCTACATCCTCGGAGAAGCACCAGCATAGTAATTCCATTATTCTAGCAATTACAAAATACAATGAGGAAGAACCGCACAACGGTATGGCTGCAACACCCTCTCTCCAACTCCAGCAAACTTCTCATGAGTTTCTCCTCACCCACAAAGCCATAATCACTCCACCGTGATTACAACATGAGCTTTGCACCAAACTCACACATTCCCTTGTAATTATCCATCAAGGCTACAATATTTTTGTACTACTATGCACAATGAGCAATCTGCCACATTGCGTCATTGTGCATATCCAAACACCTCACTGCACTCTCACTACAGTAATACAACCTCTCTACAATCAGCTTACAATGAAGGATTACAATGACAAAAATACCTCTTGGGCATCCTCCAAGGCATTACCGCCTTCCTGTATGCCATTTCGGCATTACACTCCCTAGAAATACAGCCCCGTATGCCTACTAGCATTACTACTCTCTCACATACACAACAGGTCTTTATAATATATGCAGCTGCTACATGACAATCTTCATTAGTTACAACAACTATAACAAATTGTAAGTACAACAAATGTTGTTCCCTAGACTCATGTCTTCATCCCAAGATTGCTACTGCCATATTAGTTCTCCAAAAGAATATATATATCATACCATTCACATAACCATATAATATGTCGTCTTTATTCATATCATTTTGTTTATCCTAACGAACTCCCACGAATCCTGCATCGAATTGAGAATCGGGGCTCCACCCCAATAGGCACCGCCTATGAAAAAGTTTGCCTAGTAGTGGGATGATTCCCCACAACAATCGAGGCCCAAAGTATTAGAGTAAGTATTGAGCACTATTGCTTGGAAAAATTTTACTTAGAGCCTTTGATTCTTCTCTCAAAATTAAGGGCAAAATTCTCTTTGAAATGTCATAAGTAGTAGAGGAGATTTTTTTCTCCTTAGATCACCATTTTTTCTTTAGATTTACCAGAGTTTGTACCTTTCTCTATTTTTGGATTCATTATCATCGAGGCATTGCTCATAAAATTTAATTTAATTTTTTCCATGCTATGGTTCTAAGGATGTTACAACATCAAACATTTAAATGAAAATAGGGCAAGATTAATTTTAATTTTAAAATTTGTCTATTTTCGATGCACGTTCTCTATAGCACAATGCTACTAGGGTGGGATATTCCTCTTCAAGGATATGATGCCCCCACATGTGTCTACTAAGGGTGGAAAGTTATCTAAAAGGAGGCAATATTGGGTGTTTTTATTCCTACTTAATGCAAGTTCAAATATGCATGATCTCTTAGCTTCTCAAACCAAGGTTACAAATAATAAAAGACATACCTGCTACCTTTTTAATCATAGTCTTGGGTGTTGGTGAACCGGCTACATAGATGGATGATGGGGCATTGGATTTAGATAGGACGATGATTGAATCCCTTCGTGGCTCTTTTGACTTCTCCTATAATGACCTAAAGTGTTATAATCCATGGGCATAATAGTAAATTTGTATTAATGGGTTTTGACTAGTTGGTTATACAAAAGTAGTTAAGTTTTTGATGGATAGAATTCATGTTTGTATCACTTTACTAATCTATTTGATTTATCCTTTTGGTTTAGAAGTGATGACATCCATGTTTTTGGAAAAGAAACTACTGATGAGTCTTAAGCAGTGTTGTACCATCTTAGATAGTGTGTTATTTTGTTGTCAATAGATACAAGAGATTGAATCCCTCTCACATAGTAAGGTGAAGGAAAATGGACTTTGTACAACATAGTGGTAGATGTGACACCTTTTTGCACCACCTAAACAAAAATTTTCCCTATTTAATCTTAGTGAACCATCAAAGAATAGCAAGTATATTTGATTTGGTAAAGTAGAGGAGTTGAAGTGGGAAAACATGATTGGAGCACAATAGCAAATCAAAATTTACCAATTGGTAGGTCACGATTGGCCCTCATATATTTAAGGTTTAAGAATTTTATTTTTATTCTTTTGAGATCCATTAGGAAAAAACTTCTAGAGGCCATAACTTTTACAAACATAGTGAGACCAATTTTTTTTTTTTTCAAATTGCATGATTTTTTTAGCTTTATGCATTAGTGGCATCAATTCAAGGATTGTTGTAGTATTAAGGGTTTGATTGCGTAAGATTTATCATCAAGCTTTAGATACTCGCCTTAATGGAAGAAACTACATTATTTGGTCAAATCAAATGATTTACCTATTACAAAGTAAGAATCTACGATGCATCTTTCAAGAGGATAACTCACCACCAAAGGAAAGAAGAAGATCTTAGACTATTTTCCTTGTTAATTGAACTAGAGTTTATTTTCTACATCAAAGAGGAAAGTGAACCTATTAAGCTATGGTCAAAATCATGAGTTATTTGAAAAATTTAATACTACTAAAGTAAGTCACTGGGAATTAGAGCTTTCTTCTCTCAAATTAGTTGAGTTTGATAATGTTGAGGACTATATTTATAGATTTAAGATATTGAAGGAAAATATTGAATCTTTTTGACAAAAAAAGAAACATGATGTGGAATGCGTGAATATTGTCCAAGCTAATCTCTTTCTTTTTAAGATATTGAACCTCATGGTTCATATGATTCTTATGTTCTTGGAATCTCAAAAAGCTCTTACTTTGGATCAATTTTTTCTCTCCTAGTTCATTTTTAGGTGGCAATGAGGAATTTTGTTGGCACTTCATGAATATAAGCTCATGCAAAATAATTTAAAACTAAGGAGGCTAAGACCCACGGGACCAAGGACCAAGCTAATTCTTCAAAGAAGTCGAAGACCATTTATAGACACTTCCAGAGGGAAGGACATCCAATGAAGAATTGCTTATTAAAATTGTAAAGTATTGAAGCTAAGTTCTTGAAGATGGACGAAGATCTTCTAGATGATGATGAGGATTTTGAAGGATCTGATGCCTCAACTATAGATGCCCACTAGAGCATCCATTATGGGGAAAGATACTATTATCACTAATGTCTTCTCTCCTTAGCCCTTTAATTTAGATTAGGAGGGGGAGTTAAAAATGTAATCTAATTTATGGCCAAGGTCAACATTGTTTGATATAATATTGGATAGGCCTAAGGGCATTTATTATACAATGTATTGATTTTATTGTAATATTTTATTATGTAAGCCCTATGGGATGCATTTAAGCTTGTTATGGTTAATCCCACCTTATAAAATTGTAATTAACCTAAAAAGCCTTTCTTTTTATGTTAGCTTAAGGTTAAGTTCGTTTATGTATTTGGGGATCTGATATTAGTATAAATACGCCTCACCACACCTTATTTCATCATTAGAGTGTAGTGAATCATATTTATGGATAATATAGTGATAATTTATGGTGCTTATGGGTGCCCCCAATCACTATGCCTTTGTTCTTTTTTTCATCATTTTATGATTTTTACATAATATTTGAGTGGATGGATTGCTTCTATTCATTTATGAAAAATATTATGAATTCCAACAAGTACTTGAACACCTTATCAATTTGTGGCAGAGAATAATTAAAAAATTAAAATGAATTATCTTAAACACAACCATAACTATCTCATATATCTCTTAAAAATTACTGAAGATAATCTATTAAGAAATTCAATATTGTTCTTTATATCCACAACCTCTTGAACTTGTTCTATCACCTTTGAAATTCCTTTACTAATCGATATATCGTCTTCCTTAAATGACTAATGTACCCATAAACATTATCAAAATATACATAGTCAAAGTAGTAAGCTCGACCTCCAACCTACTCATTTGTGTAGAATCAATGCAATCACATGATTTATTAAAACTACCAAGTAGTTTCTGAGGGCCTATGGTGCTAACAATATGAGTGTCATAGGTCTTATCAACATGAAGATATAGCACACGAAGAGCCTTAGCCTTCTTGACCTTATAGAGTTTTTTTTTTATCTTTAAAATTAGTAGCATGAGGTTCGTCACTCACATATTTGAGTAACCCCTTACTCTTGAGCAAATATTCAATCTTAATATTTCAAGTAGCATATCTTGGACCATTCAACAAGGGCACATGTGAATCCATAAATTTCCTACCAAAATACAAAATCCTGCATGTAGTGATGACTAGAAACAACACCACCAATACAAAGATCATGAAAAAATATACAATTTATAAAAGGACTCAAAACACTTTTGCATGCAAAATTTGGGTCAAAACTCACACAAAATACCTCCAAAACCTTTGAAAATTTAAAATTATAGTACCTATAATGAATGGAACACTACCATGTATCACTACATGAGTGGCTAAGGGGGAACCAATTGTGTGCTAATTATATAATGCAGCAATAAATGAGGTGATGCCACTTATCATGATCTAAAATATGTGACTGCAAATTATGCGCTAACTATGCAGGCCATTGGGTAGAATATCAATGAACTAGATCGTTCCACTTTTCATGCTTTAATTTCATCTATAACCTATGAACCATGTTGCACCACTTGTCATGTTATGATTAGCTCTAAACTCTATTCTTTACCAAGTCTATTGTTGACTATGTGGTTGTATGGTCCCTAGACTATGCATGCCATTGGATGGAGGACAAGTGAACCATATTGTGCAACTTGTCATGCTCTGATTTGCTCTATAATATATGAACCATGATACACCACTTATCATATTGTGATTCATTTAAAGCTTTATGCTTTACTAATTCTACTACTTACTATATGATTATACAATCACAAAGTTTGATGACTTGGAAAAGCATGATTGTTCAAAATTGTATTTATACCTTCCAAGTGGTAATCCACTTTCCATATTGAACACTACCATGTTGGCCCCTAAATGAATTACCTTATTACCTACCAAATTAGTTGCAATTTCATATATACATAGTTCCATACCAATTATATAGACCACTATGTCACTTGCTATGTCAACCACATCAATCGCCATATGAACTACCACATCATCTATATGAACTACCATGTTAGATGTATGAAATTCCATATCATCAAGTGCTATATCATCAATTGTCATGTTATTATGAGCAAAAAAAAATATTTTGATATCATCAACTACCTTGTCATCATTGAAGAACACAAGCTTATATTGAGAGGGGGGTGAACAGTATAAGACCACTTTTTACTTTTCTTTCCCAATAAATATTATGCAATGTATCGATAGCAATATAAGCAGCAGTAATAAAATAAATATACAAAACACCACACACAATAGAGACACCATAATTTATGTGGTTCACCCAATGTGGGATACTCCACAGAGAAAATATTTCACTAAAATTTTCTCGATCATCTCTTGGGAATCCTTTCCCTATTACAATGTTTATGGACCTTTATCCAAAGGAGATGGTGATCCCCTAAATCAAGTTCATGGATCTCTATCTACAAGAGAACTCCTTCTACTCTACTCCGGTTGGTGATCCTCTAGAATACTAGTGCCTCCACTACATTGGCTTGTGGATCTCTCTCCATTGAAGACTCTTTTCCCCACTCATAAGACCTATCCTCACTACACTGGTTGATGGATCTCTATCCACTAGAGACTACTGTCCTCTCTGCTCTATCACCTCCAAATATTTGTATCAAATATGCACTAAACACAATCCTTTGTTCTAGCATAAATCTGTTCAAAAAGTCCACACAAAACTTGCTCAAATCTGCTAAAAATATCCACACATAACTTGCTCAAATTTGTTCAAAAAGTCCACACAAAACTTGCTCAAATCTACTAAACAAGTCACATAGAACTTGCTCAAATCTACTCAACAAATCCACATAGAACTTGCTCAAATCACTCTCTTAGAAACATAAGGAGAATTTTTAGAGACTCAATATGCTTCAACTCAATGCTCAATCACTTTCTCAACTCAATTCATAATATAGAATAGTTTATTTTATGGAACTTGAACAATCACTTCACACATCCACTTGACTAGGCTCAACCAACTCTACTCAACCAATCACTTAATGAAACACCCCTTTCTCACAAACCCTAGTCCAAGCATATAACCACCAACTCAAAAATTTTCCAACAATGCTCGACAACTAATCTCACATAACAATGATACTCATGTTCTTTTCAAAACCCTAACTCAAGTTCTTCACACAACCAATGGCTTCAAAAACAATGCTTATTAAACAAGGTTCTAATCACAACTCTTTATTCCAGAAAAATTTGATGCATTAACTCAAACACTCTAAAAAAGGAAACCCTAATCAAGTCCTTTTCACTCCAAACTTATTTTCCAAAAAACCAACCAAACAAATTAAAATTTGGAAAATGTGCTCATACCTTTTTCTTGATGGTGAAGGAATCTTCTAAATCTGTCAAAAATCTCAAAAACTTCTTGCCAAGCTCAAAGAAATTCAAAGGTGATTAATTTCTTCAAATTACAATGCAAATATTAAAACATACATACACCTTATCACTCCATATTTAATAAAATATTCATCAATATTTACAAAAATTAAATTACCACTTACACCTTATAATCTCCCACTAATATTCAATGCACTCTTCTTTTCAAAAACAACCTAAGACAAGAAATTCCCTTTATCCTTTTAATATTTCAATAAATCAATATACCAAAACATTTTATTAAAACAAAACTTAACACCTTATTCCTCCAACTAATCAAAAATTATTTCCAACTATTAAACCTTTCATGCACCCTTTTAACTCCACACTTTAGGCAACACACAAAAATTAAACGAGCATCACGTGCTCAAAACCTTCCCCGCTCGCCTTGCACAAAACATGCGCCTTCCTTGGCACTCAACACCAATGCAACTGCCACAAACAAAAATATTGTCATTGAGTTTCAAACATAGACCTCCTTGCACCCAACACCCTAACACTATCCTATTTGCCACTAGGCCACTTGCCTCATTGGCACTTGGTATTTTGGCGCAAGTCCCCTTGACGTTATTCGTTGGTGCTTAAACAAAAATATCCGCTGCTCTTTCTTCCTTACCAATTCAAAACACTATTGCATGCTTCGATTATCGAGCAAAAGGATGATCTCAAATACCTTTAAGGCATAGCTTATATACCAAATTTCTTCCTCTATGCATGACATCAGCGCTTGATTTACCCTGAATGATTTTTGGACGTTGGTGCTCGAATTACCTTTAGAGCTTTATTAATTTATAAAATATTTAAATTATTATTATTATTTTTTTTAATTTACATGGTGGAATCGGTAGCCGCCATGAATCCAGGCAGGTTGTCCAACTTTTTATGGCTGCCACAATATTTTGCGTTGTCCACCCCAGAAGCCGCCATATAGATCTTCACGCAGTCCACCCCTATAACCACCATGCCACAATAATTTTAAACCTTTTACACCGATGAAAACACTAGGAAAGGTACAAGCGTTCAGTATGGCGAGACCCAAGATTTGAACCTTGGACCTCTGCCCCCCTTATGGGGTTTGGATGAACCAATTGGTCTACACCTTAGACCTAATATTTAAATTATTTTGAATTTAATTTTAATAAATTAATTCTTTAAACCCTATGGTTTTATTTAAACCATATTTCACTTTGCACCTTGGTATAAATAATATTTATTTATAAAATTTAAATTCATTTTGAATTTAAATAATTTATCAAATAAATATTAAATATCCCTTTAACTTTTCAAATAAAATTTCTTGGGTTTATATGAAATCCATTTAACTTATGCTTCCACATTATATTTAAAAATATTATGGAGCACTTTGCCTTTAACCTTTGCAATTTTCCCCTTGACCTTTGACTTTATTAGAAGCTTCTTCCTGAATATCAATGACAACTTTGATAACTTATTTCTTGACAAATTTTTGGATATTAATGATGACTTCCTTTCTTAACATCAATGACAACTTTGACTTGAGGACTCAAAATGTACGACAATCTCCCCCTTTGTCATTGATGGCAACCCAAATTCTTTTTATCGAAAACTTGACTTTTTCCTATTTTGCTCCCCCCGAGACATTGCTCCCCTGGCTCAATGCTCTCTTCAAATACCAAATCTCTCTCCCCTTACTCAAATATCTCCCCCTTTGACATCAATGGCAAAGGCTCACCTTTGGGGTTCAGGGCTAAGAATGAGCCTCTTAGCTTAGCCCCTTCCCCGCCTCCTCTTGAGGTGGTTAATTCTAGGGTGGGATTATTTTTACTCCCAAAAAGCATGTTCTTTACATTTATCATCTTTCCTTCTTATCTTATCCTTCTTATTCCTTTGACTATTTCTTTCTATGTCCATGTTCCTATTCACATTTTTTGTTCTTGTTCCTGTTCTTGTTCCTGTTTATATCCCTATTCATATTCATATTCATATTCTTGTTTTTGTCCATATTTGTTCTTGGAATGTCTGTTCTACACCACTTTGTTATGTGACCATAATTTTTGCACTTACAAAACTTAATTTTATTATTCCTTGGAGGTGCAAATGGCATAGGATTTCTCCTAATGAAGTCATATCCTCTTCTGTCATGAAACTTGCAATTCATTGCCTTGTGACCAAACTGATTACATGAGTAGCAATACCCATGAAAAAATTATTTGTTCCCATATTCCTATCTTTCTTGTGTCCTGCACTATGAAGCCATGTGTCCAAACTTGTGACATGAAAAACATATTCCATTGAAGTTTACTTGTCTTGACCTCATAGATCTCTTAGTCTCTCTTGACCAGTTCTGATTGTTGTTCCATCTGTATCTTCTTTGTGCATTGTTCCTATATTTTTTGAACTCTCTATTGTCCAACTCATTCTCATATGTCTCACTTTAATTTACACTATCTTCTTCTGAAGTATCTTCATCTGAAGTTTCTTCTCCTCCAAAACTTGAGGATGATTCTCCTTCCCATTTATTTTGAACTTGTTCAAATACAAGGCATGTTTTGTTTGTTGACCTTATTTGTACCTTGACCATCTTATCCACAATATTTGAGCTATTTTTGAACCCTTTCATCTTGTTCTTGGAGTCCTCAAAATATTCTATTGGTAGTGCCACTTCTTGTGCTAACTTCTCACATTCTGAGATCTTTGCTTCTAACTTATCCTTGAACCTTTTTGCCTTAGCCTTTGATTTTTCTAAATCCTCTATGAGTAAACTTATCTCTTCATCACATTCTTGAAACTGATTTTCAAGTTTAGAGTTTTTCTTTATTACCTTCTTTACTGTTTCAAGGGCATAGATAATTTCTCCCTTGAGATCATAACCATCCTTTTCTGAATATTCCTCTATTTTTTTACCTTTGTATCACATTTTTTATCTTCTAATGCCATTAGAATATTTTCATCTGGTCCTTCAAGTGTATCTTCATATTTATCATCACTAAAACTATAACCATACCTTGTACAACTATATTCAATATGTCCAAAGTTACCACATCTAAAACACTTGAGAATTATTGGAGTCCTTCGCTTAACTGGTTCTTTTTATTCAATCATAAATAGGAATTCATCTTTATCATTGTCTGAAAAACTAGCATCACTATCACTTGAGTACTTACTTGCCTTGTCTACATAGTAGCTCCTATTTTACCTTTGAAAGAACTTATTTCCTTGTCTACTTTGTCCATATTTGCTTTTCTTCTGGTGTATTTATCTTTCTGATTAACTATTTCTATGATCTTATTTTTCTTCACCATTGTTGTTCTTGGGTTCTTGACAATCTATTGCAAAATATCTATACTTTACATAATTAAAAAACTTAATAGATCTTAGATCTATGGATCTTCTATAGTCATTATCTCTTCTACCATAGTTATCTTCTTCATCATTGGATGACTCATTGTTTGATTATGACTTCTTACCCTTTGTCTTATTGATTACTTTGAATGTTGCTTCCTTCTGGGGAATAGGATCTTTTATTCTTATCTCAAATTTTGTGAGCATACCAAGTAAATTATCTCTTGTAAAAGTATCACCATCCATTGAAACTTCTATAGCAGAAACCTATTCACTGAATATTTTTGGAAGAGATCTTAATACTTTATCACAAACATCATATTCATCAATCTTCATTCCAAGTCTTTGCATATCATTAACAACCTCATAAATTTGAAGTAGATAAGCAATAATATTTTTCTCATAATTCATTATTAATGCTTCAATTTTTCCTTTGATATTTTGTATTTTTGCTTTCTAGACACTTTTGTCTCCTTCATATATATTTTGCAATTTATCCCACATTTCTTTTGCATTTTGACAATACATAACTTTTATAGACTTTGTTCTATGCAAACCTCTCACAAGTGCATTCATTGCTTTTGAATTATAGTTTTGTAGAAGCTTACCTTCCTTATCTATAGGAGGATTAACTAAGGAATCATATTCAAATTCCACTGCTTCCTAATTTTTATTTTCGAGTGTCATCAGGTAGATCTTCATCATCATACTCCAATAAAAATAGTCACTTCCATTAAATACTGGTGCTAAATTATTTGAGGACACCTCCTTAGGATCCATTAATGTTCTTTTTAGATTTTCCTTCAAGCTGTTAAACTCTTCTAAGGGAACCCACTCTGATACCATTTGAAGAACACAAGCTTATACTGAGAGGGGGGTGTGATCGAGGTACACAATTACAGAGGAAAAAAAAAAGTTTTGATTTATTCAATAAACATGAGAGAATTACTATTACAGTAGAATTTATAGAAATATATTATCGTTTACCAAATTTTCCAGCCCCTGTGCATGCCTCTATTCTCCTTTTTAAAGGTTCTTATGTGATGCCCTTCGTTTCCTCTTCTAGAACCTTTTTTTTCCTCTTCCCATGCCGCTTCGTTGTCCTGGTATTCAAAATGTCTGCCTTTTTGACTCTTCGTCTTTGGCTTTCCCTTCAAGCATGAAAATATGATAGGTCACGATATCGTGACACCTTTCGATCTTTGGCCCCTTCTCTGTCCTTGCGCCATGAAAATACGACATGTCACGATATCGCGATAGTTTCGCTCCTTTGCTCCATATTCTGCTTTTGGGTCACGAAATCGTGACATGTCATGAAATCATGACATCTTTGTCTTTCGTACACTCTTTCTACTTTTGGGTCACGAAATCGCAACATCTTTGTCTTCCGTACGCTCTTCTGCTTTCGGGTCGCGAAATCATGACATGTCACGAAATCATGACATCTTTGCCTTCCTTGCCTCTCCTATGAAACCTATCGCGATATCGCGATAGTTTCCCTGCTAGCGTCTTTCTCCGTTTTTGTGTCACGAAATCATGACACCTTTTATGTCGTGATATCGCGACATCTTTTCCTACTGACTTCTTCCTTCCTTTTGTGTCGCAATATTGCGACACCTTTTATGTCGCGATATTGTGACATATTTTTTGCCCACATCCTTTGTCATGTTTCGGTCGCAATATCGTGACACCTTTTATGTCGTGATATCGCGACATCTTTTCTGCCAACATCCTTTGTTATGTTTCGATCGCGATATCGTGACACCTTTTATGTCACGATATCGCGACATCTTTTCCACCAATGTCCTTTTTTATGTTTCGATCGCGATATTGCAACACATTTTATGTCACAATATCGCGACATCTTTTTTGCCAACGTCCTTTGTTAAAAACATGTCACGATATCGCGACACTTTTCAACACTTAAACATTTTTTTGTTTTTTTTTTTTTTGATGCAAGATTGCAGTGCTACCCTGGATGCTCTTGCATCAGACACCTAGGGTTTATTTGAGAAGTGATCCTCACTTCTAAACTATTAGAGGAAGACCCAAGCGATCCACCTTTGTTTTTTTTAGGCAAGTTGCATCTTCTGCCAGTATGCCCTTCCACTTGACCAAATATTCAAAATACTGTCTATTTTTGGTACTTCTACCTTCTCTTGTGTCCAGTATTTCCTCTATCTCATCTGTGGTTGGAGTAGATGCTGGAATACTCCACAAATCTGCACTTGGTGTCTCACTACTATCCCCTTCATGGTATTTCACCAAATCTAAAATATTAAACATGGGTGATATGTTTAACCCACTTGGCAATTCTACTTCATACGCATTGCCTGAATCTCGTTTTGCTAGGATTCTGCATGGTCCAAACTTCTTCATCTTTAGTTTGTTATAGGTTTTAGCAGGAAATCTTTCTTTTCTCAAATGGACCATCACTTCATCTCCCACTTCAAATTCCTTAAACTGCCACTTCTGGTATGCTTTCGTCTTATATTGCGTATTCATTTTAGCAATATGCTTCTTCACTTCTTCATGCAGGTTCTTCAAATGCTCTATAAAATCCTCAGCTTTGACACTACACTTTTCCCCTGTATTCAGCTTCTTTAACTTAGAAACATTTCTTGGACTGCTTCCATATATTATCTTAAATGGAGATTTGTTGGTACTCTTGTTGATAGAATTTTTATATGCAAACTCCGCCTGCGGAAAAATTAGATCCCATCCTTTGGACTTATCATATTTTCCTTCTTATAAGGAGTGCTCCCAGGACATAAAACTATAATACAAAGGACTATAGAGCTTAGTTATAGATTATGGAGGGGTTGTATAACCCATTTCAACCATCTTTCCAAGCTAATCATTTTGGTATATAATACTCATACACTTTTTTTAAAAAACCAAAATTTGTCATTTTATGGTATTAGCCCATTTTGATCATCTTTTCAAGCTAATATTTTTTGTCTATGACACCCATCCACTTTTTTGGGACCCTTACTAAAAATAGTAATTGCTAAAAATAATAATTTTATTTTTAGTAAATGCCACCAAAGATCCAGTATCAAGCAATGGAGGTCAAATTGTAGAGGATGGAGGAACAACTTATCAAAATGGATGCCTTAATTGAACTTCTAAGTCAAATATCTACTCTATCCACCATGATACCAAACTGTCAGCATAGGTAAGATACAATGGGTTAGGACATTGAAGTGCTTAAGACTAAAAATCTAAATTTTGATGGGTCAACTTAAAATAGCCCAAAATATCAAAAGGGGAAATCTATTAACTATACGTATTACTCGAAGGTCTTTATTGAGGAAAATAGTCAATGGTTAGTGATCAATAAAGGTATGCTTCCTAGGCTTCCTAAAATATATTTTTTAAGATTTTATGGGACCAAGCCATATGAGTTGGTTGATTAAGATTGAGCAATGGTATGAACTACATGAAACTCCATTTGACCAATTAATTTTTATAGCCATTTCCATTTTGACCTTGAAGCACTACATTGGTACCAACGGTTGTATAAACAAGTCTTAAACCTTAGGTGGACATAATTCAAGAGGGAACTCCTTATTCAATTTATACCGTCAGGTTTTGAATATTTTATGCTCATCAAGTTTTGAAAAAAAAATACTATACTTGAGTATATTACTAATTTTGATAATATCACTAAAAAACTAAAACTTTCCCTAATGAATTATTCAATAGTTGCTCTATTAGTGGCCTTAAGAGAGAGATAATATTGAATGCCCATAATCTCAAGTTGGAAACCTACATGACTTCCACAAGGCTAGCTAAACTTACAAAGAGCAAATAGAATTGCCAATGAAAGGCTTCTAGACCCTTGAAATTATAACTTTTACATCCACAAACAATAATGCTCCAAAGGGTCCCTTAGTCAAGAGGCTAACACCCTTGGATATGGCCAACCATAGAGACCAAGGAATTTGTTATAACTATGATAAAAAAATAGGTTGTGGGTCACAAGTGCAAAACATACCTCTACCTTCTAGATATGAATAGTAATTTATCTTCTTCTATAGACACAAGGGATGAATTTGTGGATTTAGTAGAAGAGTGACTAGAATAGGTGGATGTAGAACCTCTAACCAATAGTCCCATAGAAGAAACTCTCACCCCTTATTTGAATGCTATTGTAGGGATATTGACACCCCAGTGCATGACGGTCAAAATATTTCTCAAAGTGTACAAGTTTTTTATACTATTGAACTCGGGTAGCGCATAAAACTTTGTTGACCCTAATGTAGCCAAAAAAGTAAATTCTTTCATCTATGGTCATTGATCAATTCAAGGTTAAACTTTTTAATGGGGATATCATGACTTGTAATGGAAGGTGTTAGAATGCATGCTTATCCATAGGTGACTATCAATGTTAGAATGATACCTATGCAATCCCAGTGGAAGGATTGGACATAGTTTTGGACTATCCCTAGATAAGAACTTTGGAATTGGTGTTGTGGGACTTATCAAAACTTTGAATGAAATTCACTATCAATGAAAAAACACACATCATTCAGGAAGTAAATAGGAAAACCCCAAATTAATAACATCTCATTAAGTGAAAATATAGATTAAGAAGTGTCATAATATTTTTCCAAATACAATTGTGTGTTATACATGATGAAAATATACCTTTAGACTTGTTATTCATTCTAACTGGGAATCATAGGGTCTTCAATGAGCCTAAAAATTTACTTCCTAGTCAAACAAAATATAATAGAATCAACTTGGTACCTATGATTCAACCTACAAACATTAGACTATATAGGTACCCCTATCACAAGAAGAATGAGATTGAGAAAATGGTGCAGGAATTGTTGGAAGCAAACCTAATCCATTCAAGCTTAAGCTCTTTTTTGGTCCTAGTATTATTGATAATAAATAAGGATGGATCATGGAGAATGTGTGTGGACTTTTGTAAACTTAATAATATCACCATCAAGGATGACTTCCCTATTCTTTTGATTGATGACTTGATAGATGAATTGCATGATGCTCAATACTTTATTAAATTGGACCTTAGGTTAGGGTACCATTATATTTGTGTTCATAATGAGGACATAGCCAAACAATATTCAGAACTCATGAGGGGTATTACAAATTCTTGGTTATACCCTTTGGTCTCACTTGTGCATTGTCCACTTTCCAATGATTTATGAACATGGTTTTTAAACCATATCTAAAAAAGTTTGCATTGGTATTTTTCATAACATACTAGTATACAACAAAATATGGGAGAATCACCTACAACATATGGAGCAGGTGTTGGACCTTCTATAGCAAAACTAATTTCATGTCAAACAATATAAGTGCACCTTTGGTACAATTAAGGTGGAGTATTTAGGGAACATTGTGTCTAGAGATGGTGTACACATTGACCCAACAAATATTGAAGCCATGAAGGAGTGACTCAAACCCCAAACTTTAAATATCCTTTGGGGATTCCTCAACCTCATAGGGTACTACCAAAATTTTATCAAGTATTATGGGAAAATTATAACACCTTTGACATGTATGCTTTGTAAGGATGTGTTTTCTTGGAACAATGCCACCAGGAGGCCTTCTTGACTTTGAAGAATGTTATGTGCCATACACTAGTCTTAAAAATACTTTATTTTCAAAAAACCTTTGTAATAGAAATTTATTCTTTAGGAGTGGCGTTGGAGGTTGTACTCATATAGGAAGGTTGAACCCTTGCATTTATAAGTAAGACCCTATCAAGAAAAATATTTCAAAATGAACATATGAGAAGGATATTATGGCAATCATGTTTGTAGTTCTCCATTGGTGACCATACTTGTTAGGTCAACATTTCATCATCAAGATATATTATCATATCCTTAATTATATTTTGGATTAGAGAGTTTCATCCCCTGAGTAGCATAAATGGGGCACTAAGCTCTTAGGATGTGACTATGATATTATCTATCACATAGAAAAAGAAAACATGGTCGACGATGCCCTTTCTAGACTACCAAAAATATGAGACCCTCTATGTAGTATCTATCATCAAGACTTATTGGCAAGAGGTACTTAAGTTATAATGTCAAGATAACCCCACACTTTCAAAAAAAATTTAGGACCTTCAAACAGTGACAAGGGACCATCCAGATTATTCATGAAAGTAAGGGGGTTACATTATAAGCATCAGGTTGTTATTTTGTTCACTTCATAACTCAAATACCAAATCTAATAGAAATACACTTTTCTCTAATAGGGTGACACACAAGCTTCTTGTGAACCTATGAATGGGTAAAATATATATTTTATTTGCCTAGGCTAAATTATGATGTAAGATAGTTTTTGGATGCCTGTGATACCTACCAACACCAAAAGAGAGAAACAATCAATATACCAGGGTTGTTTCAACCTTTACCAATTCTAGAGTCACCATGGATAGATATTTCCCTAGACTTCACTAAATAGATTCCTCTATTTTGTGGAAAATCCATTGTCATGGTGATCATGGATAGATTGACCAAGTATACCCAATTTTGCTCCCTAGATCATTTATATATTGTATGAACAATGGAAAAAAAAATCAGGGATTAGATCTTTCAACTCCATAGGATCCCACATTCCATAGTCAATGATCATGACAAGGTGTTCACTAGTAAATTTTTGGAGGAGCTCCATCACATCCATGGAACATAGTTGAAATGTAGCACATCCTATCACCCAAAAACTAGTGGCCAGATAGAGGCGGTAAATAAATACCTTGAAACATATCTATGATGTTTTGCTTCTCATAACCAATCCAAGTAGTGTCAATGGATTCCCTCAATAGAATGGTGGTACAACACCATTTTTCACATAGCCACAATGATGACATTGCATGAGGTAATATATGGTCAATTTCCTCCAACACTTACTTCTTACCTACCAAGCAACTCAAAGGTTGAAGTTGTTGAAACAATCCTCAGTTGTAGGTAGGAAGTCTTAGCTACTCTAAAAAAAAATTGCAAATCACCTAGAATTGCATGAAATAATAGGAAGATAAACACAATACTGGGAGGACATGTGTAGAAGGTGACATGGTTTTTCTTTTTCTTCAACCCTCCAAGCATATGTCCTTGAAATAGAAGGGTCACACAAGTTGAAACCTAAATTCTATGGACCTTATAAGGTACTTCAAAAAATAGGGTATATTTCTTATAAATTGAAGTTGTTGACTACATCCAAGATTCATCTAATTTTTCATGTATCTTGGCTAAAGAAGGTGGTGGGAATGCATACACAAGCAAAAAAATTCCTACCTAAATTATATGAAGAAGAATTCATTATTTTGTAACTTGCAACCATTATGGATTGTAGGAGCTAATGTCTTCACTCACGGTATATGACCAAAGTGTTGTATAGTGGTAGGGGTTGCAACCAGAAGATGCCACATGGGATCTATTGTAGGATTTTCAACAATATTTTCCAACCTTTTGGCTTTGCAGACAAGGCTTCTCTACGAGGAGTGGCATGTTACATACCCTACAATTGTAACTCATAGTGGCATATAATATTGTATGTAAAGTGGACCACATATTAAGTTAGAAGCGGTCCATGCGTTGAGTTAGATATAGGTAGGATTGTGTGTCATAGAATCATGTATATAACCATTTTGGAATCATGAATATAACTGTCATGGAATATGTCGTCAGAAATATTGTCATAGAATACTATCAATCAGGTTTTCACAGAATATTGGGATAGAATATCTGGAATTATGCTTGTAAATATTATAAAATAGGAAGGATGTAACCCTCATGGGACTAGTCAAAAATTTGTATATTTTTTAAGGAGGTTGCCACCTCAAAGAGGTCAAAAATTATAATATTACTTGTATTGAATAACTCTAGTTACTATTATTTTGTATGTCCATGTTTCCTTTAATGAATACTTCTATTATTGAACATACGATATTAGTGTTGCTTTTGTCAATACTCTTTGCAATCATAGTTAGGATTATATTTGGCATTGAATTTCTTATCTTAGTATAGCTTAGAAATAAGAACTTCAAGGTGAAATATTCACATTAGAAGAGGTTCATTGCACTTGTTCATTGACCCTCAAGGTACACAAACCCATTTGACATGTAAAGTGTTGTTTAATTGAACTAATAATACTACAAAGTATGAAGCACTTTGTATCTCCTTGAGGAAAGCTAAAAATATAGGAATAAAGAACTTGAAGATATATGGAAACTTCAAATTGATAGTAAACCAGATCAATTCCTAACACAACACAAATAAAAAACACCTAAATTCATACAAGCACTAGGTCTAAGATTTGCTAAAAAATTTTAACATATGAGATCAAGATGATACCTAGATAATTGAATATGAAAGCAAACAAATTTCTAGGAATGGTAATTATATTCAACCCCACCACATATATGTGAGCTTAACCAAAGAAATTGGAATTAGTCTTCATACTAGCCATTTCTAATAAGTCTAATCACCAACATGCCTTCATCAATGATCAATAAATCATAGAATTATATATTAGGGAGGCACAATATGCCAAAGAAAAGAATGAGTATAGGATGATATTAAGGATGGGATCATATAACTAAAGAAAAAATCAACTACCTATGAGGTTGATTACTTTATAAATTCTATTCAACCCAAAGTATAGTGCAAGAAAATCAAGTCTCAAAGTGAAGATCCCTTCCTACCAGCCAATCAAGGTCATCAAAGACAAAAAAATATTGCTTAGTAAAAAATGATCCCAAGAAGATGTCAATATTTATGAAGAACTATGTGACAAGTATGGGGACATCATTTTCTAGTACTATAAGTATCTCAATGTTTATGATTAAAAAATTATCGAACATACTATCGAATTGGAAGTAGGTGCTAAGCCCTTTTGGAAAAAAATAATGGATAGTGAACCCCAAAAGTGGAGTAGTGATGAAGACAAAACTCTTGAATCAGACCCAAATTTTTTATCATACACTTCACCTAGGTAGCCAATTTATCTCCCATATGCATGAATAATGATGATATAATATTACGAATTGATTTCAAGAACCTATATAGATATTCATTAAAGTATCACAATCCTCTTCCCAAATAGACTAGATTTTGTAAAAGGTGGTAGGTTCGTAAATGTTATCTCTTAGGGTATAATTAGATCTAGTTCAAAGGTGACAACCAACATAAAGCAACATTCACCACCAAATGGGAAACTTTTGCACATAAATGCATGTCATTTGGCTTGTCAACCATAGGGGAAACCTTTCAAAGGGACATGAACATAGTGTTTGCTAGACATGTTAGTGAGTTAATCCTCATATACCTTGATGATATAAATTTTTATTCCAAATATAGTAGTTAACACATTAAACATATTGAGTTAGTATTCCATAGGTGTATAGAGTTTGATATTTCACTCAATCCCAAAAAGTCTATTTTTATGGTCTAGGAAGCCAAGCTACTTGGTCATGTAGTGTCAAGAGAAGGGTTATAAATAGAACACTATGGGATAAAATCCATTCAAATATTCCATTAGCCAATATTTTGAAGGGATAAGGTCTTTCCTAAGTCAAATCCCATTCACATCAAATTCATAACAATTTTTTTCCAAATAGTCAAATTGATTACCAAAATACCAAAGAATGATTTTGTCATAATGTGGATTAATGAAGGTAGAAAGGCTTTTGAAGGCATTAAATATGGAATTACCCTACCCCTAATATTTATCAACCTATACGTTTCCAAATATTTTAGGCTATATGTGTTTGGTACATATGAAAGCATTGTCTTCATCCTAACCCAAAAGAATGATAAGGACAAAGAACATTAAACCTTATTTATGATCACAATACTCTACAACTATGAAGAGAGATACACCTTCATTTAAAAATGGATATTTTCTATCATGAAATCTCTTTAAAATTTAAGGTTCTACCTATCATAGAGCAAAACCATAGTCTACATAGTACACTTTTATGGCCAATTTGTTATGATTTATGGTGAATTAGGAGAAAATAGGGCTATATTAACTAATAAAATCCAAGCATTTGATACTCAAATCAAACATACCAA
Organism: Wollemia nobilis; assembly: GCA_028583015.1. Taxonomy (NCBI): domain Eukaryota; kingdom Viridiplantae; phylum Streptophyta; class Pinopsida; order Araucariales; family Araucariaceae; genus Wollemia; species Wollemia nobilis. The sequence goes on along the minus strand of JAQPPZ010002555.1, from coordinate 322,821 downwards.
GCTCATTAGAAAAAGGGCCTTACAAAAAAAACTAACAATGTTAATTCTTAAGTATTAGATCACCTTAGTGGAGGAAATAGAAGTGGACGATAAAATGTATTGGACAAATGATATTTGTAAATGTATGGCCACAAGAAAAGTCCCAAAAGGGTTGAAAACCAATTAAATAATTTGAAGCAAAGAGCAATGTAGTATTACTAGCTTCATGGTGTCTTGTTTAGAAAAGTATTTTATGGTATTTTGTTATGCTAAATTATAGAAGAGAAGATTGATTTCCTATTCAAACAATATCATGATGAGGGAGACATTAATTTGTGCCAACTAAAACCCATAATATTTTAAGGCCTAGATACTAATTGACCACCGTCTTCTCTGATAGTCCTTAGTGGTTCAATAATTACAAATCATGTTGCATGTTTAGAGGAAAAGGAAGAAAAATGCCAATGCCCTTAAATCCCATCATCGTGACTAAACCATTCTAACAATGGGGCCTAGAATTCATAGGAAAAATTAGTCTACAATAAAGTGCAAGGTGTGGATGGATCCTCATTGCCATTGATTATATAATGAGGTGGATTAAAGTGGTTCAATAAAAATCATCAAATTAGGAGACAATGATCCAACTAATGGAATATATTATCAGAAGAATTGGAACTCCTAGTGCCATAGTCATTTATAATGCCATGTATTCTAAGGAGACCAAGGTGATGTAGTTTACCTTGGAATACATGTTCTTGTTTAATATATCCTCCAATTACTATCCCAAGGTAATGGATTGGTTGAATCAACCAAAAATAATATCACTAGGATACTAAAAATAACCACTTTAAGATTAATTTAGAACTCCCTTCTCTCCAAATGTCATAGTAGCTAGAACATGAAGACACTGACATTGAACCAATCTAAATGAGTTCAAATGGATTATTAGCCCTAGAGGAAGAAATAAAAAATGCTTTCAAAAGGATAGTGCAGCACAAAAAATGGTCAAGAGATGGTTCGATAAATGGGTCACAGATATGGATTACAAAAAGGGAGACTTTGTGTTCAAGTGGGATGAAGATCACCCAAACTAGAAGAGCATCATAATTTTTATTCCTTGTGGAGTAGACCTTACCAAATCTTGAATATTTCAAGGCCAAATGCATACAAACTTGCCACCATGAATGGAAGAACATTGCCAATTTTGTATAAGGGAAGCACTTCCAACCAATCTAGTAGTAGTTCCATCCAAAATAATATGTATATATATATATATATATATATATATATATATATATATATATATATTATTGTAGTGGCTATTATTCTAGAAATTAGTTTCCCTTCGTCAAAATCCTACTTTGATCATTCTAATTCTAAAATTTCCCATCACTTTATCTTCTTCTATTTCCTCTATTTTGCCCTTATTGTAGATTCGATCCATCATTCTAGTTAATGGAATTGTTCAAAAAATTTTAATTCATAATTATAGCAAGTAATTTAGTTGTTTTTGCAAGCAAACCACTTGTTATAATGAGTGGAATTCTTGTCAGGTATATCTACCATGAGCCAATCACTCGTGTGGGAAAAATGGCCTTGTATGGCAATTACCACTACTTGAGAAGGTACATGTTGAGCATGGGTAGGTTCAAAGAGCTATAAAATTCCCTTGCATGTAGCCCCTATTTTACACTCACTTTACCTCTCACTTTCTGCTTCTCTTGCTATTTGCTTGTCTTCAAACATGTTGTAAGCCTCAACTAATTGATTCAAAAACTCAATGTGTACTCGTATAAATTGTGTTGAGCTTGAATTAGTATTATCTACTTAAAATAGCCTTTGAACAAAACAATATCCATTGGTTTACCCAATTTGAGCAAACTACTAAAAGGAAGGGATTAAATTGGTAAAGTGATTCAAACTAAATCAATTTCCTAAGCATAAAATAGACTAATAATTTCAAATAACAAATCATTAGCAATATCATGCGAATCATTTGAGTTTTAAGCCACTAGCCCTAGCAACCCAAAATAATTCCAAGTCCTCGCAAGGAGAAATTTGCTCCATTACAAAAATAAATTTCAATGAGAAAATCACCCCATCCTCCAAGACAAGTTTTTTATTCTCAAATTCAAAAATTTTAACTTTTCTCCATAACATTGTCATGGACACCTCTTCTACCTTTAGCATCCCCTCCTTGCCTAAATCCAACCCCACATTGATTCCATCCACTCTTGTTGTCCCACCCATATCTACTCCATATTCACCCATTCCAATCCTACCTAACAAGGCAAAACCATCCAAGGGAAAAGGCAATATGAAAAGAGGTAAAAGAAAGAGGCAAGCCTCCCCTCCCCAAATATACTAAAAGAGCTCTTAAATGACCCCTAGAGAAGGATTGAAGAAGTGGCATATTTGCATCCATATGGGAAGTTCAGTAATGATGCATCAAGGTGGTTCAACTTGGAGCCTTAGATCAATTAATAGAAAATTAGTTAGATCTAGATGATAGGACTTGAAATGAATTGAATGCCATAAATATGGAGCTACCTTGAGCTTGTGGAAGCATATCTAGAAATATATGACTCTTTGGGTTAATATTTAGGCCCCCTTGATGGAGGGAATAATATATATATATTAGAGAGAGATTTAGGGAAGATGTTGAAAGTAGTTTATGATTATGCCATGTGGATGTCTTGTAAAAAGGATTTTTATTATTGGTACACAAGCACTTATTGGTAGGATTTCCTTCATTAGTACCTAAAAAAGCTAAGCTTGCCAACTAACTTCAACATTGAGGATGTATATATGGTGTTATTAGGTATAGCCATAGTTTTGGGGGAGAGGAACAACTTAAAAATTTATGAACACATCACATTGCTTTATGTCATATAGACCTACCCTAGACACTCATAGACGTTTGACTATGTTTGATACATTGTTGATCAAATATATAGTTAGTTGATATCTTTTAGGGAGGAAAGGAAATATACCTACACCTTCTACTTGGCTTGGTTTATTATATACAAAAATAAACATTGGTTTCAAATCCTTCAACAACACCAAATAAGAGCATACAATGAACCACTTTCAAAGGTTGATTATATTGGCATACCTAGTTGAGAAGTAAAGAAGACCTCATACCACTTGCACATTATGGTGTGCAAGGTAATAATGGAAAAAAATAGTGTTAAGGTATCACTACTATCATATGAGACATGGAAGTTGATGAATGTTAGGTAAAATATTGGTTAATTTTCTACGGTTTAATTCATTGCCTCCATTTAATTGTCAGCCCAGAAAAGATTGTAAAATTCTGAGTGTCATGCACAATATATGCTTGTAGTGTGGGGAATGAATTCCTCTGTACCTATTGGTTTGGTGGGGGTGTTTGTGTATTTTTATTTCAGCCAAACCAAATAAAATAAAGTGCAGAAAAATAAATAAATAAACTAAAACTAAAGCTAAAATTAAAATGCAAAAATAAAAGTACAAGAAATAAATGTGCAAGAAAATAAACACACGACTAAATTAAAATAAAGCAAAAAATAAAATAGGAAACTAATCTATTGAAAATAAATAACAAAAATAAGAAGGGGATGACTACTGCAAGGAGTGGGTCCAGGCTCTCGTAGGTAGTTCACCCGGTTAATTACATAAAGATTACTTAAAAAAAATAAGAGTATTTACAACTTTGTAGAATAAAATAAATAGAATTATTCCATTGACTGTGTAAAATGACCCTATTTGTATTCATCTAGCCTACATTCTTATATAAAATGTAGCCAGATATTGTTACAATAATAGATTTATCTATTTTTAATCACCTAACGTGATTTGTTACAATACGTTTATACACAAATATTATTCTCCTATTTAAAAGCATGTTCATTCACCAAAAGGATAAATATAGTAATCCTTAGGTGTACATAACAATCTAATCCTAAAAATAATGCTTTAAAAGCTTACATTGTCAACCGGTCAACTGATCAACTTTTAATAATTAGAATAAAAGTGTTTTATTCTATTATAATCATAAAAATCTAATATGCATAAGAATAAAAAAAATTGTCATTTATCTTTTGTGCAAAAACCTCATTAGAAAGAGCATAGTCAATTGGTCAACTAGTCAACATTGGTCAACTATCAACGTTGGTCAACCGATTAATGTTGGTCAATCGATCAACATTGAATTGGTTAATCATAACTTGTATTCGAGAGGCTGGCACCACAATAATCAGGAAGAAGGCACCACCAATATTTGGGATTCGAGCACCACCAATAGTTGGGACTCAAGCACCACCAATAGTTTGGAATCAGGCGCCACCAATAGTCGAGAATCGAGTGCCACCAATAGTTGGGAGTTAAGCATCGCCACTAGTTGGGATTTGGGCACTGCCAATATTCGAGAGTCAGGCGCCTACCTTCACCATTTACTGCTATTTTTTTCAATATGATCTTTGTGCATTGCTAGAACCAAATGGGATGTAGACCCAAAAGTACCATATTAGTAGCAAAAACCTACATTTACACATATTTTCCACTAAAAACACTATTCAAGCATAATACTCCATTTTCTATCAATTATATGCAAAAGCTATATACAAATTTATTTCAAATTCTAATTAAATCAATAATGATGCCCTTAAAAAGTGTATGTAAAATGAGCATTTATGGTTCTTATTGTTCCCCCATGCCAAATATTTGATATGCCCTCATGTCACAGCCCCTCTCGATATAGATTTTTTTTTGAAAATATGATATGGGAGGCAAGCACAAAAATTGGATGTTGATGGGAGTCGGGCATCACTCTCATGGAAGACGGGAGTCGGGTGCCTTCCTTTCGGAATATGGGAGATGCATTTTTTTAAATGTTCTTGGGGTAATGAAATTTGTCTCATGTCTAAGGCATACTATATGGCTGAATTCTAATAGGAGAACTAATAAAGAGAAATATGGGGGCATCTACTGATATCAACATAGAAATAATTTTTAAAATAACTATACAAATAATTAATGGAAAACTCAGTACATACCTGGGTAAATTTTGTGGATCATGATATATACAATGCCTGATGGTGTGAAACGTCTACATGCAGCTTGAAATAATGATGTTCCGAAAAATAAAGTTGTTGTGACCTTGATGTATCTTGGATATTATATATATATATATATATATATATATATATATATATATATATATATATATATATATATTTCTCTCTTTTTTCTTTCTTATCTCAGCCCATCATTTGTTCCATGGGAGGAAACATGACCAAAACAAATCTTCCATTGAAACCAGGATGCGGACAACCAGCATGGTAGGATATTCAAGTTGACTCATGCGGGCCACATCTCTGCCAAAGCTTCTTCGGTGGTTGCATTTAACAGTCAGTTCAAAATATTTTGAACAAAACTATCACTCCATCCACATTGTTTTCTCCATGCATTGCACCAAACCAACAATTTGAATGATCATTCTTGGACTTCATAATTGCAACCAAAAAGTCAAATCATAGCCTATGTAGAAAATTATGAGATATCTTTCTCCTCTGAGAATTAAATTCACAGGCATCATCCAAAACTACATTGATATGGGGCCTCCAATACCGAGATTCCCATCATCTAAAACAACCATGTAGAAATCTATTTGTATGTTGAAGACTGGATGGTGGTATTATATTTCATAACCTACAATATGAAGATAGCTTCACTCCTATGTTGGACCACCTGTGTATGTCATGTTTACCACACCACGTGCACCCCATAAGTGCAGCCAATTTACTCCTCACGTCTTAAAATACAAGACTAAATTAGCCTCCTTCTCAACATCATTTCCCATGAACATAAAAATATGGAAAGTAAAAAAAAATATAACATAATTGAATTTTTGCTAGTGCTCTATTCTACACAATAGAGAACATGAAAATTGTGTGCTCATCTGCATTGCTAACAAAGAATAGAAAATCAACTACAACAATTTGAGCACTAAGCCTATCTTTAGTGGGGGCAGTTTGGTGTATTTAATATTGGGTGGCCAGGCTTTTTTCACAACTGCACCTTAGGGAACACATCCCAAGTTAAAAGGATTTGATCGAAGGCAACTTTTTTTTTATCATTTTTTGACATGGTCATTTCCTAAAATTATTTCCACTCACACATTAATATTTGATGCAACTGATCTCACCTCTAAGTGTTGGGTAAAACATTTTTACTTCCCAATGCAATCACTCCACCACCATTTACTTTGGCCACAATATTTTTATTGATGAAAATCATTGTCAGAAATGTTGCACTACAAGGGTGAAAAATATTGCAATTCATTCTGAAACTACCCTCATGTCTTCTCAACAATTTTCCTTCAATGACATTCTCCAAAAAAAATTTGCAATGACCTCTAAAGCTCTGGATATTTTCTTCTGCTAGGTCATCATTGGGAAAAAAAAAACTAATTATATTATTTATTTGTCTTTAAGTTTATATAAGACTATTATTCTTTTATTTTAAAACTAAATTAAATAATATAAAATAGTATGAGTTCAAGTGGTTAAAAATATAGACTTTCAACATGGATTTTATATATAGAAAGCTAAATATTACACAAATAATATCATAATGTAATATACATATATTTACATATTCATAATTGTAAGTTGTTATCTGTAATATTATAACTAATATAATAAAAATAAAATATTAGTTATGAGAATATATATATATATATATATATATATATATATATATATATTTGAAAATTTTATACTAAAACAAGATTATTTACAAGTTCGAACAGGATTTCTCCTAGCCTTAATCAGCAAGAGACACTATTTCCTCTTTTCAATTTTCCAAAAAACTTACTCAACTCTAAAGCCCAAATCCTAAGAACTAACCACTTTTCACTATAGTAGTAAAAATAAATCTACATTAGAGCCAAATCTTCTAAACCACATGTCTGCATTGGTTGTCCAAATTAGCCAAACATTGGATTTTCTCACTAACTCGCCTAAGCCTCTCGTCTTTCATAGTCATGCCACTATGTCATTGAACCCCTATGTCCTTCTCGATACCCATCTTAGCCACTAATTCCACCACTATATACAAATATCTACCTACATAAATTGGGATCACATCATCCAATTCCTTCCACAACTTCTTAATTTTAGTGACAAGAATCGTTAACCTTCATGTCTCCAAAACAAAGTTCCTCATACAATCTAGAGCTCTTACCAAGATTTGAGTCTAATTCTATGATTATCTTCCTATAACCTTGTCTTACTACCTATATAGAAGAAAATTTGATAGCTAATGCTTATACTTCATTATTCATGGCCTTACCCAGACCCTATAGTTCCCAATAGAGAACTATCCCAACATGATTCTTGCATATCACTCCAATTCTAGCTCTACCTAGATTGCCTTGTATAGCTCCATTAGTATAAATTTTAATCCAACCTTCTAGGGGTTTTTTTCAACTAGCTATGTGTCACCCATCTTGCACTATAGTTTCCTTCTCCATTATTCCTATATCATCATGATTTTCCTCTTTAGCATACACTGCCATAGATTTCATGACTTTTCTTCAAATGACTTACCAGATGTCATTCTAGAATGAAAAAATTTCTCTAAATATTCTACCATTTATCTTTAGCCACAATGACCACCAAAAAAAATTTATTCCAAGCTTTCACTTGATATGAAGAGTTTCAGACTTAAATCTACCCCTCTTCCATATTTCCCAAATATTAATTCAATTTAGATCATCATTGACTCGTATTTTATAAGCTAAAAACCATCTCTCCCAGATCTAGCACATGAACGAACACTCAGACATTAGGTGATCAAATGTTTCCTCACTTTTATAGCATAAAACACACCAATATGATCCAATGATCCGCCTAAGTCTTAGATTATCAAAGGTAAGAATTTCGTTGTGCATGATCTTCTAGGAAAAGAAGTTTACCTTCATCCAATCCTTAGACTGCCAAATCATTTTCCAATCCTCAACTTGATAAAAATGAGGAGGAGGTTTTAGAAGTATCTCTTCCTATCCATCATTTACCATGTAGACTGAAGGCTCCCATAGCCTCAAGCTAATTCATCCTTCTCATTCCTACTTTTGATAAATATTTTTGCCAAAATTTTAGTCATGACATGTGCCAATTCTAGAGGGATTGAAATTGGCTACTTGTCCAACTTCTTAAACTATTTACATGTATAATCATCTAGTTGGATGGTATTGAAATAACTTTTAATCTTGATCCAATACTTTCTTTCCATGGTTTTTTTTTGTTGGTTGTAGTTCTAGGAATTCAATAATGATAGGTGGGTATTGATACCATTAATCTATCCAAAATTTTGTCTTCTCCTCTCTCCCCACTTTAAAATTAAGTCATATTTCAAAACCTGAGATCCTATATTTAGTGCCTACCACACTAGGAACCTATTACCATCCAAAATGATATGATTTATCTCATTTTGATTCACATATCCCAAATATTTACTTGTTAAAGCTCTATTGATAAAAATATTTGGTTGGGAGATCCACCTCTAGTGAAGTTTTTCAACCCAATCCTCCCTTTGCCTTGGGATGGCTTACTTTCTCCTAGCCTACTAAATACCATTCCCTCTCTCCTTTTGATCCTCCCCATAAAATAATTTGGGTCATCTTGTCCAAATCATTCCATATGGTATGTAGGACAACCATGATAGAAACTTTGTAGATTGGCATGGCATGAATGACTAATTGTAAACATTTAATCTACCCCCAAAGGTTAATAATTTGTGAGACCAATGGTTAATTATTTCTTTAATACAATCCAAAATATTTCTCTAGACAAATATATTTAGTTTTTTAAAATGTGGGACCCCCAAATAGACCATTGGAAGAGAAGTCATCGTGAATCCCAAGATCTCTAGAATTTTGTCCTAAAACCTTTGGTCAAGATTAAAAAAAACCACTTTAGATTTCTTATCATTGATTATTTGTTTTTTGGTCCTAATATAAACATTAAGACTATCTCTGACCATTCTTGCTTTCCTAAGGTTGTCCACTCCCATCTATCCTATGTCATCCATAAAATCTAGGTGAATCAACTCTTTCTTACCCTCCTTGATGCTTGTGACCAAATCCTATTGTCTTCTCCTCATGATAAGTATACCCAAGCCTTTATCCAATATGAGAAAAATATAAGGGGAACAATGATCCCCATAATGAAGACCTCTAGTGGCTCCAAATGGTTGTAAGGGAAGACCATTGTTTAACATTGAGTATGTCAAAGTAGAGACTCAACTCATGACCCACTCTATCTAATCCTAAGAGAAGTAAAAGTTTGTCATCATCCTTGACAAGAAGCTCCAATCCATAATATCATAAGCCTTTGACATATCCAATTTTATGAACATTTCTCTATTAATAGATTTTTGCATTGAGTGGGTTACCTCTTGAGCTAGAACCACACCATCTAAGATCTGTCTACCTTCTATAAAACCCCCTTGTTCTAAGGAGATAATGTTGTCTAGGAGAGGTTTTAGTTGCTTAGCCATTACCTTCATGATTATTTTGTATATGACATTGCATAAGGCGATAGATCTATAATTTGAAATATGCACCCCCTCCTCTTATTTCAAAATTTAAGGTGATGAATTTATAATTTAATGCTTTAAGGATTATTTTATTTTCCCTTGACTCCTCTATAAAAACCATTACATCCTCCTCCAAGATGTCCCAAAAGGTATGTAAAAATTTATTGGGAAGCCATTTGGGCTTGGTATTTTTTTTACTCATGCCAAAGACTACCTCCTTCAGCTCCTCTTTATCAATGGGTTTAAGCAAGGCTTGTTTTTGTTCTTCAAAGAAGATAGAGGGAATGGTAACAATAACTCCTTTTTGAGCCTCTTCTTCCTACACTAGACCTTCCTTAAAAAGTTTAGCAAAATAATCCATTAAATAGGAGTGCATACTTGGGATCATATCAAAGAAGATCCCATTCTCATATTAAAGAGATTTCATCTTGTTCATATTTCTCCTAGCACAAGCATATTGATGGAAAAATTTAGTGTTTCTATCCCCTTATAGTAACCAAGTAGTTCTTGCTCTTTGTTTCCAGTACATTTCTTCTTGGTTGTCAATGTCTTTTATGCAACTCATCATCATCTTCTTTGAGCTATTCTATAATTTTTCCTTCCCTAAAGAGTTTATGCACCTCATCTCATCTGGCCACCAATGGAACTCTTTGGGCTTGGAAGTCCAACTTGTTAGATCACCTCCACTATTTTAGTTGATCCTTAACATAGTGAAGATGCTTATGGAAGCTAAACATTATTGTCCATTATTTGGGATGTCCCTCTCCCCACCATTGCCAAATTTTCTTTTAAAATTCCTCCTTTTGTAACAATTTTTTTTTAAATCTAAACAGGTTTTGGTGTTGCCCCATCTAGATCCCCTCATATAACAGAATGGAAAATTTATTTGAGAGTAGATCATCCAAAATATTAAATTTTAGATTCTATTTCACAAATGCCTCCTCAAAAACCATATAATTATCTAACTTCACCTTCTTGCTATGTGGCTCCCTACTCTTGTTATTCCAAGTATAACTAGTTCTAGGGCACTTAATATCCACCAAGTGTAATGTATGGACCTGAGCAATCATGAGCTAATCCCTTGAGTCTAAAACTAGAGTTCCCCCTTCTTAATATCTATATGATAGTTTAACATTAAAATACCTAGCAACAATCCAATATATCTCCTCCCTCAAGACTCTCATATTATGCATTGCTTTTCATTCTTGAATTTATCAATCTAGGTTGTGGGCCCCATAGAAATTTATGAATAAAACCTATTTTGTTTTTGCATTGCTCCTAAAATGGGATGTAAATACACACCTCCAAGATATATTTTCTATAGTCATCCATTCAAGAGAGTTCCAAAAGGTAACTATCCCCCTTGAGGCCCCTTGGGCAACCACTTCCATATGACCAACACCCCTCCAAAGTGTATTTATTGTATTATATATAAGATCCAATGATATTTTGGTCTTTTGGATAAGAAAAATATATGTTTTACTTTTCTCTAAGAGTATTTTTACAATAGATTGATGGGTTATATTGTTTAAACCCCTAATATCCCATGATTTTATAATCATTGGTTACCTTGAGACTAGTATGAGTTTATTGTCCTCGCCTCTCGCTCAATGATCAATTTATCTCCTTGGGATGTTATTAATTCCTTATTTGATTTTCTACCCACTTCTTAAGAGTTGTTATTATGTGATCTCTTCTTCACTTGGCTAATGCCTAAAGTTGAATTCTCTTTATTATTTTCTACAACACCCATAATAACATCATTTACTATTGGTTTCTCCTAGTTATGCACTATCAATACCCCTACCATATCTACTTGTGGTAACTCAGTTACTATTGATTTCCCTTGATTATGCATTATAAATACCCCTGTCATCTCTGATAGTGGTAACTCACTGCACTCTATTACTATTGAAGGAAGGGCCTGAACATGAGTGTTATTATTTTCACTATTCCCATCCACTCCTTGCATAAGTTGTTCTTCTTCATATTCCACTAATGTCTTAAAGATATCATAATTATTTGAGGGCTTGGATTGGGTTTTATCCTTACCATATTTTTTCTTTTGCCTCCTTATTTAAGGATATTCAAAACCATATCCCTTCACTCCACATTGAGAAGTATTGGTTGCTCTTTTAATGAATATAGACTTAGTCTTCTTAGGAGGATTTGATGTTTCTAGAGAGACCTTCATTTCTATGATCATAATGTTTGAGTAGGATAGGGCCAAATGCCCATATTTATGGAAAAATCTACACTTGAAGGGCAACTCTTCATAATCCAATTGCTGAATCCAACACAATCTTGCAATTTTGAGTTCCATATCTACTGAAGGATATTGGTTGAGATCCATTTAAACACATATTCTAGCATAAACGATTGTGTTTCCTTCCATAATATCTCTAGAGACACCCAAATACCTTCTAATAAAGTTACATATGGTTTCCAAAACTCGCTCACTCCAAAATTCTATTGGAAATGCAAACAATTAGACCCAAACTAGGACAATATTGGGTTCAATTCAAGGATAAAATACCAATCCCTAGGGTTGGACAAATAATCTTGTTAGGTCATGATTCCTCTTTTTTATTTGAATTTCCTATCCGCTAGTGAGAAAAATCTAACAACAAAATATCCATTACTAACAAACCATAAGGAATATTGACCAAGAGGCTCCCACTTATGTTGAACCCATGAATGCAAGAAGTTCAAGGTAGGACGAATACCCATGAATTTGTAGATCATGTCATGATTGAATCTATATAAGATCATTTATTCTAATATACTCTACTCAATGAAGATCTTTGGTCTTGATTCAAACTATGACAAACATCCATTTACCCTTTGATATGCCTCCTTACTCATTGATATTTTTCAAATAGCCATAAAGATCATTTTTAGTGTTGTTTTTTATGCTTCTTCAGTCTCTGTTTGAGGTTTCTCCTTCAATATATTTGCAAACAAACTCTACCTATTTTAAATGGGATCGATAGATGCACCCATTGGGCCCTCCTAGGATAGCATTCTCATCTAATGTTTTCTATTCAACCTTAGATACATCCTCAAAATTCCTACACTTTTTTGAAGAAAGCCCACTTTGTACTCTGCTCTTGGTATCTTCACTTAGATCTAATAAGATTTGAGAGAAGATATATAATTAATAGTTATTATTTAAAATACCATTATATGATTTATAGAATATATTATAAATAAATGTATGATATTACACTGATACTGTCATGATATCATAAACAAATATTTATATATTTATAATTATTCATTGTGAGCTGTAATGTAAAAAACCAATTTAATACAATATAATCTAACTACATAGAAAATTTGAACAAATATTTTAAGATGTATATATGTACTTTAATTTACTCTAGAAGGATTTAAAAAGTTTAAAGTTAAAGAAGAGATGATTAATATATTTTTGATTCCCTTGGACAATTATATAATCAATATATACTTTTAAATTTCTTTAGTAAAATAATTTATTTTATATATTATAAGAATATAGGTAAATGTTTTATATGTTTTATTAATATAAATGTTTCACAAAAAAATATTTTGTTATTTTGGTCCAAAGTTATAATAATTGGCCTGCCACTTTTGGCTAGCCCTAAGATCCTAATAAAACTTACTTTAACATCTCCTTGGACCACAAATTTCTTAGTGCAATCCAAAGAGTAGAAACTCTTATCCCGGTTATGCTTTTGATTAATACTATTCTAGAGAACTCAAATTAGTTTCTCTCTCTATCCATGACTTTGGGGGCTATCCCAGATTGGGACTAAGAGCACTACAAGTAGTAGTGTGAAGCCAAACCAAAAGCTAATCATCATAACCATCTATCCTAGTCCAACCCACTTCATTGCCTAAATTAATATTGGCTAGTAATAAAACTTGGTGGTTCACCTCCATCCAATCTATAGTATCCCTATTCTGATCATGTTTCAACAAGATGCTCACTTCTATTTTTAGCCAAAAATTCAGCCTTTGCATTCTTCCCTATGAACGACAATTTGATGAGACATGGTGTTTAAGCCTTTAATATTCCATGATCGTACAACAATTTGGAACCTAGAGCCTAGTAAGTATAAATTTTCTTTATGCTTCCTTAGTTTACTAGTTGGTCACCCTTCATTGTCAACTACTCATGGTTTGATTTTTGTTCCACACTCTTGGCTTGGGTGTTTTTAAATATATTTTTTTGCTTGTTGAATTCTAAGAGTAGGCTTATATTTGTCTTTCATTGGGACATCCCTATCAACCAAGACCATAGAAAGGTTGAGCTTCTCTAAAGTTTTTATGACAATATGATTTGGGATTGGTTGGATAGTGGTCTTCAAGATTGGTTGAATTATCCTTTGTTGGATTACTTCTACATTTTTGAAGGGCAGGTTTTCCTTTTGTGGTTCCCCCATTACAGCTATCTAATTCTCCATGTTCATTAGGGTATTTTGATTTGTATACCTATTTAGATTACTTTCTTCTGTCTAGTTTGATCATGTTGCCTTATTCTTTTGTTTCTTCTTCCTCTAAGGTGCTTCAAAATCCTCTTTTGGTATATTTAGGCTTGAGGTTGTGGGTTAATCTTATGCCTTCTTCTCAGGCATATTATCATCATTATCATTAGCCTCCTATGGGATGGGCTCCTTTTGGATAGTCTCAAGGCAAAAGCATGTAAGATATCTATTCTTATAATAAATCTTACATCGAAAGGGCATAGCTTGATAGTCTATTTGCTAGACCCATGTTAAATCCCCCATATTTATTTCTATTTTAATTGGCAATGGGTGATTAAAATCCATCTCAATGGAAATTCGAGCATAAATTATTGAAGTTTTCGTGATTGTCTATGTGGATACTCCCAAATTGCATCATAAGAAATTACCCAATCTCTCAAAAATTGGTTCACACCAATATTCCATTGCTAGAACATATAATCAAACCCAAACAACCATTGCAATTGGTTCCATTCATGGAAAAATCCCTAGCTTCTATGGATACATAAAAAGACTTTTCGCTTCATAGCTTCTCTTCCTTGATTCAAACACTTTGTCCTTGTTTACTCTTGTGGAGAAACTCTATACATAGTATCCATTACTATTGAGGAATATTGAAATATCACTTAAAGGCTTATGATTCGTTCGAATCTAGGAGGTCATAAAACCTAGTGATAGTCTCATTCCAATAAACTTGTATATTAGACCATGGTTACTCTTATATAAAATATTTTCAGCCACTAGAACTTGTTCAATAACAATCTTGGTACGGTGGGCAGTGTGTGGAAGACAACCATTAAATTTGGATCAAAAACCTGTATCCATTAGCTTCTTGGTAGTAGAAATAGAAAATATGGAATAAAAAGTATCATTGTTCAAAGATTCATCCTCAGCTTCTTGTTTCTCCCATTAAATTTGGATCAAAAACCTGTATCCATTAGCTTCTTGGTAGTAGCAATAGAAAATATGGAATAAAAGGTATCATTGTTCAAAGATTCATCCTCAGCTTCTTGTTTCTCCCTCATTGTTTACAAAGGATGGCTTAGGAGAAGGGGGTAGAGGGAGGGCCCTAAAAGGGTCCTCACATATAGCCATGGGCAGATAGAGAGTAGTTTTAATCTAAAATGTTTATGTTATGATACAAAAAATAAAAATTACCTACAATTTTTTGAATAGTGTTTGATTCAAAGAAAGTCAAACTTATGCCCTCTATTCCAAATCCATCCCACCTTACTAAGGCTTCTACATGCAATGACAATGACATTGCGTACAAACCCTAGTAGAGCTTCATCATTCTTCCCTTTCTTTTCTAATTTTTTAGGGTAAAACATGTGTTTTTAAAAAAGGACCGAAGCTTAAGCATATTTTTTTTTTATTGAAAAAAATTCTCCAATTACTTACATTATGTATTAAATTGTTAAAAAATTATACATAAATATTAAACCAACTTATTTTTAAATAAAATTTAAAATGTATTTTAAAAATAAAATCTTTATTAATGTCATTTTTATAATTATTTCATAATATTAATAAAATATAAATAAAGCAAACAATAAATTAAAATGGAAACAAAGTTATATAAAGTCTTTATTAATTTTAATTTATATATTCTAAACAAATCTAACTAATGATACTATTAAACTAAAAATTCAATTAAATTTTAATAAATTTTAGGTCTTAGTTTAAGTCTACAACATTTCTTATCATTTCAAGTGAGTGTTTGTACATAGTCTAATATCATATTAAATTTGTTTAGTTGGAGTAATGCAAAGTATATGGGGTCCTAATTAGGACCACATTTTTGGAAGCATGACGGGTATCTTTGGGTTGTTGGACCATATTTCAAGTGAGTACTTGCTAATGGACTATCCTTGATTGATTCCCTTGAAGGTTTGTATCCATAACATGCTAAAAAATCCTCCTCTAATAATCAGTTTTATTTTTTATTAATAAAATATTTTATTTTTTCACTTTACCTAACAAACTAAAAATAATAGACTAAAAATTCATAAAGGTTTTTTAACCATATATATATATATTTCACTTTATATTATCTGTCCATGTGGGGGAGTAGGAAAGGAGATTTGAAAAGGAGAGTTGGAGAGGAGTGAGTAGTTGAAACTCTTGTGTTGGAGAGGTCTCAGGTTCAAATCTCTCCATCTCACATGTTTGCGGATATGTTATGTAATAGTTTACTAAGGACCCTATTGGTGGTGTGTTTATCCACCTACTTGATGTAATAATGAGTTTAATGAAAGATCAACCAACATTTTAAAAGATAACAGATTAAAAATTATAATGGTTTCCTCCTCTAATAATTATCAAATTTATTTTTAACTCGTAAATTTTTTAAACCATGATGTAATAATGAGTTTAATGAAATATCAACCAACATTTTAAAAGATAACAAATTAAAAATTATAATGGTTTTCTCCTCTAATAATTATCAGATTTATTCTTAACTCATAAATTTTTCAAACCATGAACCTGCTTATCATTGTTAATTGACCTTCTGAAGATCATATGAGAAAGTTGATGAAGTTTGTCAATAACATCTCCATGCCTGTTGGAAGGTCCATAGTCCCACATATAACAAAAGATCAAAGGTCAAGTCTGCCAAAACTATATCCCATGGAGGATCAGATCCAGTAAACACCTTTGCACTTCCAAATGTGCTTGAGAAGGATGAACTATATCCTATTGACCTCTTTTCATCTCCATGCGTGTTGGAAGGTCCATAGTCCCACATATAACAAAATATCAAAGGTCAAGTCTGCCAAAACTATATCTCATGGAGAAGCAAATCCAATAAACACCTTTGCACTTCCAAATGTGTTTGATAAGGATGAACTATATCATATTGACCTCTTTTGGTCACCGATGCACATTAATATAAATTCACATTCAAATTCAAATTCAAAAATCCCAGAGTTTGGAGCATTAATCCATCTGAGAAAAACCAAGTTACTTATTTTTCTTCAGTGAAGACTTCAGAAGATATTACAAAAGACATGCCTTGAATTTCTTTATATAATAGACTCTCTCACATGCTGATATGTGGTGTATCGCAGCAAGATATAGCTATAATCTTTTTCTTATGTATATTTAGTTATGAATGCTTTATTTCTAATTATATATATATATATATATATATATATATATATATATATATATATATATATATATATATAATTAGAAATAAAGCATTCATAACTAAATATACATAAGAAAAAGATTATAGCTATATCTTGCTGCGATACACCACATATCAGCATGTGAGAGAGTCTATTATATAAAGAAATTCAAGGCATGTCTTTTGTAATATCTTCTGAAGTCTTCATATATTATTTTCTCACTTTATGTAACAAACTAAAGCTAACAGACTAAAAATTATAAAGGTTTCCTCCTCTAATAAACAGTTTTATTCTTTACTATTAATTTGTTTTATATATCAAAGTTATTTTTTCACTTTACCTAACAAACTAAAGATTAGAGAATAAAAATTATAAAGGTTTCGTCCAGTTTTTTTCACTTTACCTAATCCACCTCATTTTATTTTTTTAGCTGGTGTAACACCAAAATATTGTAATATTCTGGTTAATGATATAATACAATCTAAACTCATAATTTTTTTTTATATATATCAATGTTATTTTCTCACTTTATTTAACAAACTAAAGCTAACAGACTAAAAATTATAAAGGTTTCCTCCTCTAATAAACAATTTTATTCTTTAATAATAATTTTTTATATATATATCAAAGTTATTTTTTCACTTTACCTAACAAACTAAAGATAACAGACTAAAAAAGTATAAAGGTTTCCTCCAGTTTTATTCTTTACTAATATAATATTGTTTCCCTCAACGCACCATTTTTAACCACATATTTGTTTATATATATCAACATTATCTTTATCAGATCAGATATTTGCAATAGGTATGTCCCCTGAACCTAAATTTTTTCTTAATTTAAACTTAAGTCTCTTTTTTATAAGTTCTCTAATGCAACAAAAAAAAAAACATAAAAAGTAATATTATATAAATACCTGATACATTGTTATTCAAATTACTTAACTGAATTACAAATAAAAAGTAATATCATATCTCCATTATATGTTTTTTAGATTACATAGAAAACTAAATCACAATAACACTATTTTTAGTGTATTTCAATTATATCGCTCCTTATAATTTAAAACACTTTAAAAACTCTTACAACAATACTTTTCATTCTACAGTGAAACGTCACATACAAATACATCCAGACAAAATTGGGGTAAAAAAGAAAACACTTACCTTCACATTTATCTAATATTGTTTAATGCTATTTAAATATTTAAGTATAGGAGTCACATCTGTTATACCCGTAAATTTCTATTTCGTGTTTTTAAATCTGATGTGTCACCCTGCAATTAAAATATATTTTTATCATTGAGCATTGGAAATTGAAATTGATAAGAGGGCCACATGTGAGGATGAAAACAAAAAGCTGTTTTTTCCTACTTGCAGGTCAGATTAGACTATTCAATTATGTGGAAGTTAGAGCATGATTGAGCATAAATTAGGTCTTCGGAACGTGCACATCAGTCACGCGTGGACTCAGGCGACCAAAAAGAGAAAAGCTAATCCTCTTGGAAACATTGCCAGATATTCTTCTTAGTTTTTTTAATGTTAGGCAACTATTAGACCACCATGAACCATTGACTTCAATCTCTTCAAAGTAAATTCCAAGGAACCGTTTCTTAAGTTTAAAATAAATGATTATTAAAAAATTAAACCGAAACAATTCACTAATAAATTATATCAATAAAAACTCACTAAAAACTCAATTATCAACCGACCTATTAATTACTAACAACTGTCTTAAGAAATATTGTTACTATGTTTTGAGCCGATTGCATTTAATAATAATTTTTCACATTGATAAGCAGTTATTAATGCAATAAGGCCCGGCAATGGTGAAGGAAGTTGAGATCTTATTTGACAATTTTTGCGGTCCTTACTGGTGGCCCTGCTTCCTGGTCTGTCAGCGGGATGTTTGCTGCTTTTAGACAGTTTACATACGTACTTTTTTAACTTTATCAATCCAAAGGGAACATGGATTTTTAACATGGTCTCCCGGTAAGATGACCCCTCATAATAGACGACTATAGAAACTAAAGAAGACATGATAGACTACATGGAAATGAGAGTGCCTATAGAAAGACATCCAAATTTGGTAGTGGTATAAAAAGTAATGTTAGTTGGTTATCGAAAAAAAATGGACACATAAATTGATAAGAGATGGTTATTTGGTAATGGATTATAACCAACTGAATATGCTTAAGGATGGTAAGGTGATTAAGATTAAAAATGAGTTGCTTTGCAATTACTTATTATATAAAATGGATGAAGATGACATTATAAATTAGAATGAACTTTCAAAAATTTGTGAAAGATGATGAGGGATTTGAAGATGATCAAACTTTAGAAAATTGATATGATAATTGGTGTACTTTAAGATAAAGTAGACCAAGAGGTTGACTATGAGGATACTAAGCTTGGGAATTATCTTATCATAGAAGAATCATCTAATCTCGTGATTCTAACAAATCGAGGTGCTAAGAAGACCTAGATGATGCATTTCAATGTTGTTAGGACTAGGAATGGGATCAATGTTGGAAACTTCTTATTATGTCTCCTACAATTGTACCTCATAGTGGTATATGTTGTTGTATGTAAAGTGGACCATGTACTAAGCTAAAACTGGGTTAAGTGTTGAGTTGGATATAAGTAGGAGTATGTGTCATAGAATTATGTATACAACTTCTTTGGAATTATGAATGTAATTGTCATGGAATATATAGTGAAGTTGTCATAGCAGGTTGCTATAGAATATTATCATAGAATGTCAGGAATTATGCTTACAAATATTCTAAAAGAGGAAGGATGTGACCCTCATAGTACTAGTGAAGAATAAGGGGATTGCCTCCTTGAAGAGGCCAATGTTATTAATATTACTTGTACAATGATAGTAATATTACTTGTACCTAATTCTTGCAATTAATATTATTTTGTATTTTCATGTTTCATTTAATGAATGCTTTTGTTATTGGATATACAATATTAGTGTTGTTTTTTCCAATACTCTTTGCAATCATAGTTAGAATTATCTTTGGCACTAAATTTCTTATCTCAGTACAACTCAAAACTAAGAATTTCTAGGTGAAATATTTGCATGAGAAAAAGAGGTTCATTGCATGTGGTATGAGAGCCCTTTCCAAGACATGGTAAGCTTGTGTTATGAGAAAATTATTTTTTCTATTAACCCTAGGTCCAAAGGTTAGAAACAATATTTCGGTTGTTTTAAAATAACATAGAGTTTTTCATTATTGGCTAGTCTAGATTGCCCATAAAGTATCTAGTGAAGTGAGGAGCAATCAGGCTCTAAAACTCATACCTCAGACAAAACTCGTACATAAATTTGATCTTCTACATACCTTGCATATATTGGAGCACTTATTTTAGAAAACCTAATCCAAACCTTGACTTATAGGAAGCTATTCAGTCGTGTAATATCCATAGTGCATTGAGCACAACAAGATTACTCTCTTGTATTGATCAGAGAGGTGGGTAGTGCGCCTAAGGATATTGGCTATATCCTCCTTGGGTAGTGGCTTGAAATATTAGTCCAAGCATTATTTTTCATTGCTATAGTATATTAAAGGGCTATGAAGAGTACACACACCTTAACCTAGAATACCTCCATTTCCTATTTGCCTTATTAGGAGCAGTGCTCACAGGACATAAAACTAGAGTACAAAGGACTATAGAGCTTAGTTACAGAGTATGGAGGGCTAAAAATCTGTTTGCAAAAAAATTCATCATTTTGATTTAAACATATTTCAATCATCTTTTCGAGCTAATCGTTTTGGTATATAATACTCATTCACTTTTTTTGGAAACCCAAAATTTGTCATTTTATGGTATTAGCCCATTTTGATCATCTTTCCAAGCTAATAATTTTGGTCTATGATGCCCATCCACTTTTTAGGGACCCTTACTAAAAATAGTAATTGCTAAAAATAACAATTTTTTTTTTAGTAAATACTACCAGAGACCCAATATCAAGCAATGGAGGTCAAATTGCAGAGGATGGAGGAACAAATTATCAAAATGGATGCCTTAATTGAACATCTAAGTCAAATATCTACTCTATCCACCATGATACCAAGCTATCAGCATAGGTAAGATACAATGGGTCAAGACATTGAAGTGCTTAAGATTAAAAATCTAAATTTTGATGGGTCAACTTAAAATAGCCCAAAATATCAAAAGGGGAAATCTAATAACTATACATATTACTCGAAGGTATTTATTGAGGAAAATAGTCAATGGTTAAAGGCATGCTTCCTAGGCTTCCCAAAATAGATTTTTTAAGGTTTTATGGGACCAAGCCATACAGTTGGTTGATTAAGGTTGAGTAATGGTATGAACTACATGAAACTCCCTTTGACCAATGAATCTTTATATCCACTCTCCAATTTGACCTTGAAGCACTACATTGGTACCAATGGTTACAAAAACAAGTCTTAAACCTTGGGTGGACAAAATTCAAGAGGGAACTCCTTATTCAATTTAGACCATCAGGTTTTGAAGATTTTACCCTCATTAAGTTTTGAAAAACAAATACTATACTTGAGTATATTACTACTTTTGAGAAGATAACTAACAAAAATGAAACTTTCCCTGTTGAATTCCTCAAGAGTTGCTCTATTAGTGGCCTTAAGGGAGAGATAATAGTGAATGTCCATACAATTAAGTTGGAAATCTACATTACTGCCACAAGGCTAGCTAAACTTACAAAGAGAAAATGGAATACATAGTGGAAGGCTTCTAGACCCTTGACATTCTAGAATATAACTTTTACATCAACAAACAATAATGCTTCAAAGGCTCCCTTAGTCAAGAGGCTAACACCCTTGGATATGACCAACCATGGATCCCAAGGAATATGTTATAACTATTATAAAAAATAGGTCATGGGTTACATGTGCAAAACATACCTCTACCTTCTAGATATGAGTATTATGTTATCTTCTTCTATAGACATAAAGGATGAATTTGTGTATTCAGTAGAAGAGTAACTAGAATCGATGGATGTAGAACCTCTAACCAATAGTCCCATAGAAGAAAATCTCACCCCTTATTTGAATGCTATTGTAGGTATATTGATACCCCAGTGCTTGATGGTCCAAATATTTCTCAAAGGGTACAAGGTTTTTATACTATTGACTTGGGTAGCACATATAACTTTATTGACCCTAATGTAGCCAAAAATATAAATTGTTTCATCTATGGTCATTTATCAAGTCAAGGTTAAAATTGCTAATAGGATATCATGACTTGTAATGGGAGGTGTCAGAATGCATGCTTGTCCATCGATGACTATCAATGTTAGAATCTATTCAATCTCATTGGAAGGAGTGGACATGGTGTTAGACTATCCCTAACTAAGAAATTTGGAACTATTATTGTGGAACTTCTCAAAACTTTCAATGAAATTCACTATTAATGACAAAATACACATCATTCAAGAAGTAAAATAGGAAAAAACCAAAGTAATAACATCCCATTAAATGCAAATACAGATTAAGAAGTGTCATAATATTTTTACAAATGCAATTGTGTGTTATACATGATGAAAAGATGCCTTTATACTTTTTAGTCATTCTAACTAGGAATCATAGGGTCTTTAATGAGCCTAAAAAATTACCTTGTAGTCAACAAAAATATAATAGAATCAACTTGGTACCTAGGAGTCAGCCTCCAAACATTAGGCTATATAGGTACCCCTATCACTCTAAGAATGAGATTGAGAAAATGGTGCAGGAATCATTGGAAGTAGGTCTAATCCATTCAAGATCGAGCTCTTTTTTTGTCCTAGAATTGTTGATAACAAAGAAGGATGGATCATGGAGAATGTGTGTGGAATTTTGTGAACTCAATAGTATCACCATCAAGGATGAATTCCCTATCCCTATTATTTATGACTTGTTAGATGAATTACATGGTGCTCAATATTTTATTAAAATGGACCTTAGGTTAGGGTACCATTAGATTTGTGTTCATAATGAGGACATAGCCAAAAAAAAATTTAGAACTCATGAGGGGTATTACAAGTTCTTGGTTATACCCTTTGGTCTCACTTGTGCATTATCCACTTTCCAATGATTGATGAACATGGTTTTTAAACCATATCTAAAAAGTTTACATTGCTCTTTTTATAACATACTGGTATACAACAAAATATGGGAGAATCACCTACAATATATGGAGCAGGTGTTGGACCTTCTATAGCAAAACCAATTGCTTGTCAAACAATCTAAGTGCACCTTTGGCACAATTGAGGTGGAGTATTCAAGGAACATTGTAGATAGAGATGGTGTACACATTGAACCAAAAAATATTGAAGCCATGAAGGAGTGACACAAACCCCAAAATTTAAAGAGCCTTTGGGGATTCCTCAACCTCATAGGGTACTACCAAAATTTTGTCAAGGATTATGGGAAAATTATGACACCTTTGACATCTATGTTTTGTAAGGATGTGTTTGCATGGAACAATACCACAAGGAGGCCTTCTTGACTTTGAAGAATGCTATGTGCCATACACTAGTCTTAACAATCCTTGATTTTTATAAAACCTTTGTAATATAAATTGATGCTTTAGGAGTGGGGTTGGAGGTTGTACTCATGCAGGAAGATTGACCCCTTGCATTCATAAGTAAGGCCCTATCAGGAAAAATATCTCAAAATGAACATATGAGAAGGAGATGATGGCAATCATGTTTGTAGTTCTTCATTGGTGACCATACTTGTTAGGTCAACATTTTATCATCAATATATATTATCATATCCTTAAGTATCTCTTGGATTAGAGGGTTGCATCCCTTGAGTAGTAGAAATGGGTCACTAAGCTCTTAGGATGTGACTGTGATATTATATATCACAAGGAAAAAGAAAACATGGTCGATGATTCTCTTTCTAGACTACCAAAAATATGAGACCCTCTATGTAGTATCTACCATCATGACTGATTGGAAAGAGGTACTTAAATTAGAATGGCAAGATGATCCTACACTTTCAAAAATTATTTAGGACCTTCAAACGGTGACAAGGGACCATCCAAATTATTCATGAAAGTAAGGGGGTTACATTATAAGCATCAAGTTGTTATTTTGTTTACTTCATAACTCAAATACCAGATTCTAACATAAATACACTCTTCTCTAATAGGGTGACACATGAGCTTCTTGTGAACCTATGAATAGGTAAAATATATATTTTATTGGCCCAGGATAAAGTATGATGTAAGATAGTTTGTGGATGCCTATGATACCTATCAACAACAAAATGGGGGAACAATCAGTATACCAAGGTTGTTTCAACCTTTACCAATTCTAGAGTCACCATGGATAGATATTTCCATGGACTTCATTGAATGGATTACTCTATTTGGTGGAAAATCCATTTTCATGGTGATCATGGATAGATTGACCAAGTATACCCAATTTTTAACCCTAGATCATTTATATATTATATGAGCAGTGGCAAAATTTTTCATGGATTAGATCTTTCAACTCCATAGTATCTCACATTTCATAGTCAATGATCATGATAAGGTGTTCACTAATAAATTTTAGGAGGAGCTCCATAACATCCAAGGAACACAATTGAAATGTATCACATCCTATCACCCACAAACTGATGACCAAATAGAGGTGGTAAATAAATGCCTTGAAACATATCTATTATGTTTTTCTTCTCATAACCAATCAAAGTGGTATCAATGGATTCCCTTAGTAGAATGGTGGTACAACACCATTTTTCATATAGCCACAATGATGACACAATCCCTGGTTGTAGGCAGGAAGTCTTAGCTACCCTAAAACAAAAATGGAAATCACCTAGAGTTGTATGAAATGATAGGAAGATAAACACAATATTGAGAGGATATTTATAGAAGGTGACATGGTCTTTATTTGTCATCAACCCTACAAGCATATGTCCTTGAAATAGAAGGGTCACACAATTTGGAACCTAAATTCTATGGACCCTATAAGGTACTTCAACAGATAGGAGACATTTCTTACAAATTAAAGTTGTTGACTACATCCAAGACTCATCCAATTTTTCAAGTATCTTGGCTAAAGAAGGTGGTGGGAATTCATACACAAGAAAAAATTGTCCTAACTAAATTAGATGAAGAAGAATTTATTCTTTTGTAAATTGCAACCATTTTGGATTATAGGAGTCGATGTCTTCACTCAAGAGATATGACGATAGTGCTTGTGTAGTGGTAGGGGTTGCAACCATAAGATGACACATGGGATTTGTTGTAGTAGTTTAAACAACAGTTTCCAACCTTTTAGCTTTGCAGATAAAGCTTATCTATGAGGGGTGACATGTTACATACCCCACAATTGTAACTCATAGTGGAATATAATATTTTATGTAAAGTGGACCACATATTAATTTAGAAGTGGTTTATGTGTTGAGTTGGATATAGGTAAGATTGTGTGTCATAGAATCATATATATATATATATATATATAACTATTTTGGAATCATGAATATAACTGTTATGAAATATTTAGTTAGAAATATTATCATAGAATACTATCAATCAGGTTGTCATAGAATATTGTGATAGAATATATGGAATTATGCTTGTAAATATTATAAAATAGGAAGGATGTAATCCTCATAGGACTAGTCAAGAATTTATATATTTTGTAAGGAAGTTGCCACCTCAAAGAGGCCAAAAATTGTAATATTACTTGTCTCGAATTCCTCTAATTACTGTTATTTTGTATGTCCATGTTTCCTTTAATAAATGCTTCTATTATCAGACACACGATATTAGTGTTGCTTTTGTCAATACTCTTTGCAATCATAGTTAGAATTATCTTTGGCATTGAATTTTGTATTTTAGTATAACTTAGAACTAAGAACTTCAAGGTGAAATATTCACATTATAAAAGGTTCATTGCACTTGTTCATTGACCCTCAAGGTACACAAACACATTTGACATGTAAAGTGTTGTTTAATTGAACTAATAATACTACAAAGTATGAAACACTTTGTATCTCCTTGAGTAAAGCTAAAAATATAGGAATAAAGAACTTGAGGATATATGGCAACTCCAAATTTATAGTAAACTAGATAAAATTCCTAACACAACACAAATAAAAAACACCTAAATTCATACAAGCACTAGGTCTAAGATTTGCTATAATTTTTTAACATATGCTATCAAGATGATACCTAGAGAATTGAATATCAAAGCAAACAAATTTCTAGGAATGGTAATTTGATTCAACCCCACCACATATATGTGGGCTTAACCAAAGGAATTGAAGGTAGTCTTCATACTAGCCATCCCTAATAAGTCTAATCACCAACATGTCTTCATCAATAATGAATAAATCATAGAATTATTTATTAGGGAGGCACAATATGCCAAAGAAAATAATGAGTATAGGATGATATCAAGGATGGGATCATATAATTAAAGAAAAAATAAACTACCTATTGGGTTGATTACTTTAGAAATTTTATTCAACCCAAATGTTAGTGCAAGAAAATCGATTAAAGAATCTGATTTTAGAAAGTCCCAAAAGGGTTGAAAACCAATTAAAGAATCTGATTCAAGCAAATAGCAATGTAGTATTACTAGCTTCATGGTGTATTGTTTATAAAAGGATTTGATGGTATATTGTTTGTGCTAAATTAAAGAAGATAATATGGATTTCCTATTCAAATAATATCATGATGAGGGAGGTATTAACTTGTGCCAACTACAACCCATAAAATTTTAAGGCCTATATACTACTTGACCACCATATTCTCTAATAGTCATTAGTGGTTCAATAATTACAAATGTTGTAGCATGTTTAGAGGAAAAGGAATAAAAGTGCCAATGCCCTTAAATCCCATCATCGTGACTAAACCATTCTAACAATGGGGCCTAGAATTCATAGGAAAATTTAGTCTACTATCAAGTGTAAGGTGTGGATGGATCCTCATTGCCATTAATTATATAATGAAGTGGATTAAAGTAGTCCAATAAAAATCACAAAATTAGGAGACAATGGTCCAACTAATGGAAGATATTGTCACAAGAATTGGAAATCCTAGTTCCATAGTCATTTATAATTACATGTATTCTAAGGGGACCAAGGTGATGGAGTTTACCTTGGAATACAATTTTTTGTATAAGACATCCTCCAATTACTACCCCAAGATAATGGATTGGTTGAATCAACCAACAAGAATATCACTAGGATACTAAAAAGAACCTCTTTAAGATCAATTTAGAACTCCCCTATCTCCAAATGTCATAGTAGCTAAAATTTGAAGATATTAACATTGAACCAATATAAATGAGGTCAAATGGATTATTAGTCCTAGAGGAAGAAATGAAAAATGCTTTCAAAAGGATAGTGCAACACAAAAATTGGTCAAGAGATGGTTCAATAAATGGGCCACAGAGATGGATTACAAAAAGGAAGACTTGGTGTTCAAGTGGGATGAAGATCACCCAAACTAGGAGATCATCATAATTTTAGTTCCTTCTGGAGTAGACCTTACCAAATATTAAATATTTGGCCAAACTCATACAAAATTGCCACCATGAATGGAAGAACATTGCCAATTTTGTATAAGAGAGGCACTACCAACCAATCTAGTAGTAGTTCCATACAAAAGAATATGTGTATATATATATATATTAGCAATTAGTTCCCCTTAAAAATCCTACTTTGATCATTCTAATTCTAAAATTTTCCCATCACTTTGTCTTCTTATCCTTCCTCTTTTTTTCCCTTATTATAGATTCGATCCATCATTCTAGCTTAATGCACTTGTTCAAAAATTTGTAATTCATCATTATAGCAAGAAATTTGGTTATTTTTGCAAGCAAACCGCTTGTTATAATGAGTGAAATTCCTGTTAGCGATATCTACCATGAGTCAATCACTCGTGTGGTCCAAATGATCTTGTATGGCTATTACCACTACTTAAGAGGGTACATGTTAAGCATGGGTAGGTACAAAGGGATATAAAAATTCCCTTACATGTAGCCCCTATTTTGCACTCACTTTGCCTCCCACTTTCTTCTTCTCTTGCTATTTTCTTATCCCCAAATATGTTGCATGCCTAGACTAATTTATTCAAGCACTTGATGTGTATCCATATCTATTGATTTGAGCTTGAATTAGTCTTCTCTACTTAAACTAGCCTTTGAATAAAACAATATCCATTGTTTTACCCAACTTGAGAAAACTACTAAAAGGAATAAATTAAATGGGTAAAGTGATTCAAACTAAATCATTTTCCTAAGCACAAAATAGACTAATAATTTCAGAGAACAAATAATTAGCAATATCATGTGAATCATTTGAGTTTTAGGCCACTGGCCCTAGCAACCCAAAAAAAATTCCAAGTCCTCACAAGGAGCAAATTTTTCCATTACACAAAATTTTTTGAGTGATCAAATCACCCCATCCTCCAAGACAAGTTTTTTATTCTCAAATTCAAAATTTTGAACTTTTCTCCATAACATTATCATGGAAACCTCTTCTACCTTTAGCATCCCCTCCTTGCCTAAATCCAACCCCACCTTGATTTTTTTCACTATTGTTGTACCACCCATATCTACTCCATATTCACCCATTCCAATCCTACATAACAAGGCAAAACCCTCCAAGGGAAAAGGCAATATGAAAAGGGGCAAAAGAAAGAGGTAATCCTCCCCTCCCCAAATACACTAGAAGAGATCTTCAATGACCCCTAGAGAAAGATTGAAGAAGTGGTATATCTACATCCTTTTGGGAAGGTCAATAATGATGCATTAAGGTGGTTCAACTTGGAGCCTTACATCAATTAATAGATCATTATTTAGATATATATGATAGGACTTGTAGTGAATTAAATATCATAAATATGGAGCTACCTTGAGCTTGTGGAAGCATATATAGAAAGATATGAGCCTTTAGGTTTATATTTAGGTCCCCTTGATGGAGTGAATAATATTTTTATAATGGGGAGGGAGATATAAGGAATATGTTGAAAGTAGTTTATTATTATGCCATGTGGATGTCTTGCAAAAAGGAATTTTATTATTGGTACACAAGCACTTATTGGTAGTATTTCCTTCATTAATACCTAAAAAATCCAATCCTGCAAACTAACTTCAATATTCTTCTAGAGTTGGAGTTGGTCAAATAGGATGCACATATGGTGTTATTAGGTATAGCCATAGTTTTGGGGGAGAGGAACAACTTAAAAATTTATGAACACATCACATTGCTTTATGTTGTGTAGACCTACCATAGACACTCATAGACACTTGACTATGTTTGATACATTGTTAATCAAATAGATAATTAGTTGATATATTTCAAGGAGGAAAGAAAGTATACCTACACCTTCTACTTGGATTTGTTTACTATATACTAAAATAACCATTGGTTTAAAACCCTTCAACTAAACCAAATAAGAGCATACAATTAACCACTTTCAATGGTTGATTATATTGGCATACCCTGTTGAGAAGTATAGAAGACCTCATACCACTTGTGTGATGGGGTACACAAGGTAATAATAAGGTATCAAGATTATCATATGAGGTATGGTAGTTGATGAAGTTGAAGGAGTGGCCAAATGGAGGCTTCTACTTAGGGAGGACTTGATCCTTAATTTTCCTCTATGGGTTCTTAGTCATGCCTTTTGAGTTACTCGTATATGTGCTTGACTACATGCTAAACCTTGAATGTGTGATAGTTTGACTAGATAGCCCTAAAGTACTTTAAATAATAGAATAAACCCACCTTCTACCTGCTCAAGCAACCCATCATGAAGATAACAACAATATTGTAGGGGTTTCACCAAATTGTATAAGAAAGGTTAAGGGACATAGGGGTGGAGGAATTAATATATTAATGGTCTTATGACATAATTGGAGTCTTCAATGATACCTTGAGGAATAAGAAATTAGACACCTTTGTGCATTAAAAAAACTACAATATTTAGGAGGCAAATCCCAATGAGGAATTGGCCCATATCACTCTAGAGAATAGTTATAGGTACAAATATGAGATCCAAAAATGGTACAATAAGCAACCATAGTGGCATGTATTCTATGCTAAATGAAATATGACCTTTACATTGACATCAAGAAGAACCATCATAAGTTGAGGGTCTTTACAAAGTTAGAATAGATTAACACAAAGACTTTGACATGCTAAAATATGAGGTACATGATGGGCACATTGAAGGGATCTACCAAATATGATTTGTTTAACAACCAATTATGTACCATATGGGATAGAGAACACCCCAAGAGCACAAATATAGGTGATATAATTATTGAGATAGTGTCTACACCTTCAATCCCCTAAATACCAAAGTAGAGGCTAGTGCCAAAGGTAACCCTTTTAGCTACATTAACAACACTAGTAGTAGTCAACTTGATAATGAGGCAAATAACATTAAGGGACAAAGGAGCTTCAAAAAATATGGGTCTATTCCTAGGAAATTCTTGGTGGTGTAGGGACAGCAATGATAAATAACCTAACTCAAGGGGTAAAAAATCCCTTAAGGAGGCTCCTCTCCTAAGATAGGAATGACCAACACTATGGCCAATTTTACAACCACTTTACTTCCCTTCCATAATGCACCACTCCTTTCATTATTCTTCTTCTATTCCTGCTTATTTTTCTCTCCTCGTCCATTATTTTATTGTACTTATCTTACCCTCTACTAGTGTATCCTGTGGTTATCCTAGAGATACCTTGTCTTCAATGGTATTTGTCATGTCTGTGACCATGCCAATCACCTTATTCCCATAACCCACTATTCAAGTTTCCACCAAAAAATCATTGGTTACTTATACCACTTCACCATATTCAACCATCCCTTTTTCCACAATATCACTACTAGTTGACACATTGCTATAACTAGTGTCATTTACCACTCATTTTATTTCCATATCATTTCCTTCCATAATATGCAATTTGCTCTACCTAATTTACCTTCAACTTCTACATGTCTTCCTCATCCGCCATATTAGATGATACAACTTATATTGTAGGAAATAATGCCTACCTCCCCAACTCAAGAAGTTGAGTCTATAAGAGAAACCCCTCAAACCAACACAACTATGAGACCAAGTTTAGAATTTACATAGAAAATAGCTTGTGAGTTAAAGGAAACAAATGTCATAAAGGAAACTTATGTTATTATTTCTAAGGAAAAATGAAAGAAGTATAATTGACATAAGGACAAAATGTCTAAGGCATCAATCCTCATGCAATCATAGCTAACTAGGAAGAGGGGATAAGATATATATTGAAAAGACAATGAAGTTTGATCCTTACAAGGTGGCAACAACTCTTGCTAACTTGAACATCGAGTTGTTATAGTTGGACCTAAATTGGATCGATCCATACCAAATGGTCAAACTTGCAAAACAAATCGCACTTGGCATGAGCATGAATTTTGGTCATTTGGTGGTTAAGGATTAAGTAGTATAGAAAATGAATAAGAAGATCAAAGTAGAAATTGCACAACTCAAGGAAAAAAGTAAATAACTCCAGAAAGAGAATTAGGCTCTAAATAAGTATACCTTAGAAAAGAATTGGTTGAATAAGCAAGTTTAGGACCTCAATCCTAGATTGCTAATACTAACAAGAACAAGTAGCAACTAGAAGATATTTCAAAGCAACTCATACAAGGGAAGATCTAGATAGAATAACTTTAGGAAGTCCTATATAAGAAGGAACAAAGTTTCATGAAGTTGATAACTTCAAAACACACAAATACAATCATATATCACAAGAAGACATGTGGCAACTAGAAGGTCAAGTGCCTTTGGGACAAGATCAAAGCAAAGGTGAAAAATACCTATGAATACTTCTAGTCTTCACCTTTATAGAGTAGAGCTTGGATAAAGTAAAGGAGATAATTGAAACATTAGAATAATAGTTTTCTATTAGGGATGAATATTAGGAGGTTCTTAATTTTTTATCCTCTATGTCAACATCATAGGCATAATAAATTAGGATGGGTCAAAGACACTTAGTCAAAAAATTAAAGAATATTTTGGAAGCATAGAGAGATATTCAAAAATGTAAAAGCAATCTAGCATCCTTGAAGGTTCCACTACAAGATATGACCAAAAAAATTCAAGGGCTAGTTGTTATAGGAATGTCTATCATATTTGACCAACAAATGGAGATCCTAGATGATGACATTTTTGATGCCATGTTTAATAAGAAAAATTATTAGGCTAACAAGATAGATGCAATTGATATCTATAAGAAACTAGAACCCATATATGCCAAGATGCAAGAGCTAATAGGGAAGCAATTATAACTATCATAGAAACCATTTCAAGATTTTATGGGGAAATAGAGGACCTCATCTCAATATGACTACCAAGTGATGGAGAGTACCAAAAATTGTTAGGATTGTCACCATAAAGAGATGGGTTATGAACATAATTCTAAATATTTAACCATAAGGATCCCAATATTATAAAATTGCCCCAACATAAAGGTAGGATTTGGGATCTCTCATTATCAAACTTGGCACCTTATGAAGTCATTAGGAATGTAGTGCCTTAGTACTACCTTCTATTACATAATTTTAAAGGAGCACAAGATAATGAGATCAATCAATAATTGCATCATAGAACCCTCAAAAATTTATCAAAGTATAGCACAAGTGTTGATTGGATCAAGAGAAATTTGTTTTAAAATAAACCCAATTGGCTTATAGGATAAAAATGCTTAGAGTCATCTAGTGATTTACTAGTAAAAGTGGTTCATTCACTCATTAACTAGAGAAAATCATTCAACAACTAGTGGAGGGATAAAAATAAGGATGCAAATCCTAAGGAGAATCTTTTTAGGGTGATATTTTGGCATGTAGTGGCACACTAAGTCATTTTAATTTTTTTTTATCCTATTAGAGACATGTAATATTTAGTAATGCATCATTTTGTTAAATATTCCCCCAAATATTTACATTTAGTAGGAGTAATTATTTCTCACCCTAGATAACTTAGGGGTAAACTACAACTATAAATAGGATCCCAAGGTTCCATTATATTCATCTTTTGAATTTAATATTTAAAGCTATGCTTTATGATGCCTATATTGTGCTTTGATCTCATGAGATTGTGGAGAAATTGGTAAGTCTTTAGGCATTCCATATGGGGCACCACCCTCTTAGTGATGGCTTTTGAAGCCTTAATATTAATGTAAATTCATAGGATAAATTTCATAGGATCAAATATAAGATAGCCACAATGTAGTAAGATCAAGATAATGATGTAAGCAAAATAATATGTATATCAAGGCTTATAATATATCAACTAACATTCATTAATAAGCAAAAATTATGAATGTAAATAGCCTAAATCATACATGTACAAAGCATGTAGCACAACTTACAATATTAGTTGCTCAAATGTATGTAAACTTTATTACTCCTATTTCTCTTACAAATATATCACTTCTATTTACACTTGATAGATAATTGATATTGATCTTGATTCATTTTCTTTGCTTCACTATGGATTACTATATAGCAATAGTAGAATGAATCCTTGTATACCTAACTATCCCTTTCCATATTCCAAGTCTCATGACTCTTGGCTTCTATACTTGATACTTGCATACACGTGACTCTATTTTGTATGCACGCCTAGACATGACTCTTCACGTAGCATATTCTAATCTAAATATACTTGTGCACACTTACATATAAGACACTTGTGCACATAAACTCACATAAAACTTGCACACTTACATGACACTTGTGTATTTCCTGCACATTATTACATTACATAAAATATTACTCACACTCTAATCGAAGACTCAATCCTAATCTAATATTTACAATATATACCATGAAGGTACATTAGCATGTACCAAATAATGTAATATACTCCAACACTTAGTTCACTAAGTATGAATTTATTGAGGCATTACCCTTTTCCCATCTTGTCATTCACTTATCAATTTCATACTTAATGAATGGGAGAACATTGATGTTATTCAAATTCTCATGAATTTATTTGTCATGCATACTTCCTTGCTATGTTTTAAACTCGTATTAATTTGTAGTACAAGCATCCTTAAAATCTTATGAATGTTTATATTTTTCACTTTATTTTTTATGCAATTAGTGTAGGTTAGAGTAGGGATATTGGGGAGCCATCCTCAATTTAGAGGTTGGAATAAGATATTGAAACTCCCTTCCAACTTTGTTGAAGTTAGAATTGGGGTGCATCATTAAATTAGAAATTAGGACAATTCCTTTGTTTAACAATTAGTTATAGTAATATAAGGAACTTGTAGACATCCTATGGCAATGATTAATTTGTATACATTAGTTAGGATGTTATATTTATATCCATTAGAAAATAAATATTATATAAAACTAAACTAGGGATTAATGTTACAAGGATATTCTAAATTTTTTTAATAAGTGATATGTGGATTTTTTTGAGATTCACTCCATCAAATTATCAAAGTACTACATCTCTATTAGATCCATTAGAACACATCTAGAAACATTTTTATGAATTATGTGTTTAGTTATGCTTTCTATCAAATATATTTTTCATCTCTTTTGAATCATTATTGTTTCTCTATCAATAAGAGATATAATATCCCTTAACATATCATCTTCTAAAATTTGAATATTGACAAGACAAACATTAACACAATGATTGATTCAATTATCTACCATCTTATTTCCTTTACAAATATATTGATGTTTTTAAGATACTTCCGCCATCAATAGTTGATGAAAGTAAAAGATAATATTATTATTGATCTAATATCAACATATATTTTTCTTAATAACATTAATAATAATTTTTAGATCCCCTTTAATTAAAATATATTTGTATAATTTTAATCATTCTAAGAAATGACCCAACCTCTACATAATTGCTTGATGAAGTTCCATATGGTAATGAAGTAAGGGAGATAATTTACCTTCATTATTATAAAAAACAATACTTTCTTTAGGTTTCTAACATAGTGATTGATTCAATTATCTACCACCTTATTTCCTTCTCTACAAATACATTGATGTTTATAAGATAGTACCTCCATCAAAAGTTGATAAAAATAAGATAATAATATTATTATTAATCTAATGTCAACATATAATTTTCTTAATAACATTAATAATAATTTGTAGATCCCATTTAACTAAAATATATCTAGGTAATCTTGATCCTTTTGAAAAATGACCTAGCCTCTACATAATGATGAAGCTCCATATGGTAATGAAGTAATAAGGATAGTTTACCTTTATTATTATGAAAAAAAATACTTTCTCTAGGTTTCCCAAGGTTTCTTTTGGAATCACCATCAAAATTAAGTTTGATGAACTAACTTCTAGACATTTACGTTTTTTGATGGAGGGGTGTATATATTTTATGTTAAATTTATTGTCATATATCACTCCTAAATATATATCAAATCATTTAGCCAAGAGACTAGCACATATTTTCCCACATGTGAGACTTCCTATGATGAACACCATACATGTAAATACTTTACAATAGAGGAAATATTATGATTCCAAACTTGGATATGATTCTCATATTTATTTTTCAAATTCTATTATTCCTTTCAACCCATAAATTCCAAAAAATAATGGAGGATCAATCCTCCATATAGTGCTTAATGCTTTAGCTTCAAAATAATTAATCCAATATTTTATCAACTCTTTCATTTTCAATGGAGTAACTCAATAGATTAAAAAAAAAGTAACTCTAAATGGTGGAAGAAAAAGGAATAGTTAAAAATTAGGTTATCTAATGTTTCTAGCTCCTCCTTTCAAACATCTAAAAGGTCCTTGACTGCCTCTATTTTTTAGACTATTACCCTTAAGGAATTTTCTTTGGATTGATGACCAAATTTAATATTTAGGCCTTATGAAAGGCTCAAGTGGCCAAACAATATTCCATGATAAATTCTTAGAAATAGGATATTTTGATTGATCCAAAGAATTATACCCAAATTTGACCAAGTAAGCACTATATTTTGGTATATCCCAAACCATCCTTTTATGGAAAATGGGCAAATAAAGCCCTTGAATAATCACTTGGCTATCTTGCATTACTTGTTTAAGGTCCTCTTTCTCAACTAGATTACTAACAAAAATGCAAGATATAGAATTTCCACTTAGGTCAATATAACTTTTTACTTTTAAACCTCTACAAGAGAAAAATTCCTTGGTCAATTGTTGTAATTTTAGATAAAACATAGAAGAATAAGGATTTAACCAAGCATCTGACCAAATATTTGCAAAACACCGTTTATTGACCAACTAAACAACCACCTAATATGTTTTTTTATTATATAAACTTTCCAATAAGAAGTTTCATGTCATTAATCCTTGATAATTTTATTTTTTTGTAGAGCCTATATATTTTTAAACTATTATTTTTCATTATTTTATTAATATTTAAATAACCTCAAATCAGGTTCATCCCTAACACCAAAATCATAATTCTACAATTCCATAATCTCGTTCCTTTATTATTCTTTTCTATGTAAAGCCTATCCCATTTGTGAAAAGAAAACCTAAACTTCTCCTCACATCCTTTCCAAAAATAACTATTTTATATTTATCAAACTTGAACATTATACCCACTGTTAATCTTGAAAGTAACATAAGATATATAGGGTTAGAGTACAATATCACTTATTTAACTTGTATTCTTCTATCCATGGTTGAGAACTTCACATGATATTGCATTTTATCCAAAATTTAGTCCTAAATCTCTTTCTTCTTCTTTTTATCAAATTTAAAGGAATACCTATATATGTTGATGGAAATTTTCTAGATTAAAACACTAAAATGTTTGTAAAAAAAATTTATAAATCAAAGGTTGTATTGAATTCTACATATTGAAAATATAGTGTTGTTGTAGCATCATCATAGCACCAAAATCATATTTTTTAAGGTTATTTTTCAATGCTATCTTGTTCTAGTATGCACTTTTATGAAGTGTAGTGTTGGGTTAGAGCCAAAATTTAGCATAGGTATACCACTGGAGCCACAAAATTCTACAAAGTTCTACTATGAAGCAAAAATAGTAAACTTAAAAAAATATAGTTTTTCAAATAAATTATTGTTCACTATTTCTAGAAAATAATTATTGTTGATTACTCAAAGTATTGTTATAAGTTGATTTTTGGTTTATTATACACTAAAATTATATAACCATAAATTAATTATATGTTGTAATATCACGTTAATTTTTATGAGAAATAAATAAATGAGTATGCAAAAAATAAAGAATTTTGATTTAATTATACATAAAATGGCATGGATAACAAATATAACCATACATGTCAATCTAAGATTGTTATGGAGGCCATCCTTATAAATACTCATGTAGGTTGTACAAATAGGTATCAATAGTTGCATAAATATCCTTAGTATGTATGAAGGACTCCCAAAACTCAATAACATATTTTTTAACATTATTATCAATCTCAATACTCATGTAGTAAACATAGAAAGCACTAATAAAATTTTAACAATTATCTCATATTATAAGTTACAAGACTCATTATATAATCTAAATTCTATGTGTGAGATAAAATTCCTATTATTAATTCCATATTCTTAGGTAATACTATAATTTGATCCATCTCCACTAAGATTTTAGCTACCAATTTTTGAATTCCATTTATATTTTTTGAGTCCACTTCATAAAAAACATCCAAAGAGTTCCTTATCTCCAACATCTTATCATTCAAATATTTTTAGTGGTAATGAAGGTGATTTTACCCAAATAGGTTGGGTGATTATCCTATTTGAACATGGATCAAACCTAGGTATCTAATTTTTTAGATTAGGGATACTATGATCTCATATCCATCTCCCATTTTTAATAGTTTTGGCATCTTCTACTTTCTAGAATACAAAAGCTATCCAACCTTTTGTCATTACATGGTATGTTGGGAGATATCCCAACAACTCAAACCATGTTGAATTTATCCAATCATAAATATTTTTTGTGTTCTTCAAGCATCCCATGAACCTTCCTTCTAGAGCTTTATCTTTCAATGGTAAAACTTGTTTGATCATCATATCTACCCTCACCACCATTTTAACTATATCCATTTGTTTTTTGATACAATATTTTCTCTTACCTCTTTCCTTATTTAGATAAGAGGTGTTTTGATTTAGAAGCTCTTGGTCTTGGGTCAGTGTTGAGTTTAGGATATTTGCTTTTGTATCTACTTCTATTGCTTCCCCCACCACTATTTTAACTATTTTATTTCATTTTTTGATACAATATTTTCTCTTACCTATTCCCTTATTTAGACAAGAGGTGTTTTGATTTAGAAGTTCTTGGTCTTGGGTTAGTGCCGAGTTTGGAAATTTGCATTTGTATCTACTTTTATTCTGCTTCTCTCCACTTCTTTAAGGGTTTGTGGAATCCTTAGTCCTTTTATTCCAAATTTCCATAATCTCCTCTTAGGAACAAAATATTGGTTCCTTTGAATGTTCTTTGATCCCTCTGTATAATCCATTACTTCTACTTCTTCATTCCATATTGTTCTGTACAACATACCTTGATCCAATATTTCCTCTTCTCTACCCTTTTTTAGGAGTTCTACTATGGAATTTTTTGAAAATTTTGACTATTTTATAAGATTTTTATTGTTGGACCCCATCCTATATCCTTAATTTTTCTTTTGGTTTCCATCTTCAATGCATACCCTTTCTTCATCTTGTGGCTTCTTGCAACCATTGGTTGATGTATTTTTAGCTTTTAGTTATTCTATTTTCTTCTTCTCAACTATCATTTTGTCCTCTGACTCCCTTATTCAATCAATCTCTCTATTGGCATTCCCTTTTGAAACCCTCTTTATCTTTGGTTTATGTCTATCTCTCTTTCACCTATCACTATCTTCTAATACTCTTACCCCCTCCATCTATACTCCTTCCAATTCTCCTTCTAATTTGGCACTCTTCAAATTTCAATAAAACATGCAATATTCTATATCTTAATTTGACAACATATTCTCCAATGGTGGATGTTGAAGGCTAAGCCAATATATCATAATTTACTTGTAGATTTTTTTGAAAAAATTACTTCAATGCATACACATACTACCCTTCCCCATCTCCATATCTTGCATACATATCTCTATAATGAAAACCATCATTGTTCCCTTGTTTTATCTAAGAAAAAATAAAAAATGGATCCTTCTTGCCTAGCCTTGAAACTAAAAAAGCACTCTTACAAATTGAATTCTAAAAAAAGAGAACTCAATTTGTTTCATATTCTTGTACAAATCACAAAATAAAAGTGAATCACATCATCCCTAGCTAAATGACCTCCAACCCAATAATTCATGATCCAAACTAAGGGATTTACTTTACCCTCATTGCATCTAATATAAATTTTTTTCAACAAGTCCATCATCAGTTGAATTCCAACCCCAAATAAACTTCATGCAAAAAATAAACCTGATCCACATTAATAGCTTCATCATTTTCATACTTACTCAAAGAACTTTCTAACAAATCCATTACTTTAAGCCTTAATTCAAACTAAAATCCTCTAGTTGTATCCAACCCTTGAGCCAAGCCACATCAAGTGTACAACATGCACATAAGAAGACTCAAAATCATAACAAAAAATATATCTAGTAGGAAAAATATGATCCAAACCCCTAATAAACAAAACCTAGAACAAGTTTGAGGACTCTTAAATATTTAGATCTAGGTGACCATGTTTATAATCCCACCAAATCTTACCATTGACATGAAAAAAGATAATGTATTTCCTCATACAAACAAAAAATAATCTGCTACAGTACTGTAATATCCACTCTAGGGGATCGATCGTAGGTAAAAAATAAATAAACTAAAAGATAAAATATTTAAATATGGAACCCCAAAAAATATCTAAAATATTACAAGAAATTGACCTCTTGCTCTAAGAGGGGCTTGCACTTAATGAACTTTTCAATCTAGATATTGAGTTGGCCATAGTCGATGGATGAGACCACTAGCTCCACGATCATTTTATTATCTTATGGTATCCCAAGTCTCAAGTCTCTGTCAAAATTTGGGTCGATGATGTTTTCTCCCATAGTAAGACAACCTCTACGCTTGTGATGGTCTTCTCTAAAGAGCTCAATGTGATGACCACTTTGGGCAAAGTGCTCTATTATACCATATAATTGATATGGCTTTCTCTCTCATACCCAAATTGTGTCAAGAAAAGGTATTCATGGATGGTCAGAGAAGAGGAAATATGTTCATGATTAGGTTCAATTAAGTTAAACTGTAGGATAAGGCCATTTCCATGTTTTGATTTCTAAACAAAAATTAAAAATCATATGTTGTTTTTTTTTTTCTGGTATGGCTGCACTGGTGGCATATTTGGGGCTAATTTTTACCTCTTTTTTCCTAAGAAATGACTGCATTTATGAAAAAATTGTTAGCTTTTAAAGCTAAATACTTAAGATAAAATAACCACAAGATCTAAAATAAATTTGCAATATGAAATATATGATAATGGAAAAATACTAAGCATATAAAACTCATAAATAACTTTAGAACTAACTCATAGAAATGTCATTAACAAATGTTCAAAATATATATATCTCAATTGAATAAAGATATCAAATACACCATACTTCTTTACACTCTCATTCTACAATTGTATATATCAAACACATACTCATAGACACATATATAATGGAATGTGATTTTTCATATGGAGCGCTCTTGGCCTTCACTCTTCTAGAGACTCTTCATCTTCCTAGTCTATGGACTCATGTGCACATGGACTATTATGCACATTTATATTACCAAAATAATTTACACACTTTAACAATACTTGTGCATTTATTACATTGCATAAAGTAAATACTTACACTCTAATATAGGACACTCTCCTAATCTAAAAATGTACCCAAGGTGGTACATTAGACAAACCCTATTGTAGCCCAAAATTTTGTTGAAATATATTACATTATCTGGTACATTCTAATATACCAAATAATATAATTTTTGGGCACTGAATTGCATCAAGTTTTACTCAATACTGTGGTTGTCTATCTTCCTACTTTCTATCCAGGCATGCACCCGATAGCTACAACTCAACACTCAACATTGGATGGACCAAAATAGGGTTTCAGATCCAACCTCCAGAGTAGGTTGGTTCCTTGTCAACTTAAAAGGGTGTTGACACAATTATGCTCACTTAGGGTTTTGGGGATTAGGGTTGAGAAAGATATTAGGGTTAGAAAATGTGAACAACAGTGGACGGATAGGCTAACAACATTGTCACTACAACAAAAAGCTCCCATAAACCATTTCTAAATACACATTACTCAGATCAACATTATCTCAAATCAAATGAACCTTCATTCATTAAAGCACAATAGAGAAATATTACAGACAACAATTCCAATATCTAAACACTGATAATCCAAATAATAGAATTAACCAATACTTAGATTTTATAGAAATGTACTCCCTATCAATAAAGATCTAATCAGAAGTAGATTTCAATTACCCTAGTAATTAGTAATCCAAAAACTGGAAAAAACTAACCATTTGAATATTAATAAAAATGCAACTCCAAATTTTGAACCTCTTATACGAAATAATGAAGATACAAATTTGAGGTAAAAATCAATGTAATGCTCCTTTCATTAGCTCATAGGAAATATTTACAATAGTGCAGGAAAACACACTAGAGCCGACCCTTAAAAATGAGGGTTCGACCTCTATTTATAGTTTGAAATTTAAAAAATAATAAGGAACATTACAAAGATTTGATTTTCAACAACTCAATAGAGAGTTCTTGCTGGCATTTTCTTACTGGTTCGGCCTCTAGGAAATCCATTGCAAGTAGACCACCATGGCAGCTCAGAGCCTCTACAACTTGCTGGTTGGTTGGTGTCAACTAGAGTCCAGGTCGTTAGATACTACATCTACACCGTTAACCTTTCTTGGAAGCTTTCATCATCATCGATCTACAACTATCTCTGGTTTTCATTTCTTGAAACCCTATGACGCTTCGGCTTCCAGTATCCAACTGACTATGCTTTGAATTCGATCGAGAAAGTGCCTTTATATACTTTAGAATATTTGATAAAATCTCAATCATCGATCTTCCCCATCGCACGACTATGATTTGATCTGGAATACACTTAGTACAATGGCAGGGAAAGACCAAAGCACTATTCTACTTTTTAAAATTAATGATATCACCTTTATGTCTCTGAATCTATGGAATGCCAATCTAACACAAAATGCACTGAGAGTGAAGCGGGATGAAATCCGCTCATTATCCTTTCTTTTTCTTTATTGGTGATGAAGCATTCAAAAATCCACACTCTAAAGTCATTGACATCATATTTCCCTTCAAAATATTTATGGAATACCATTCTGGACCTAAGCAAGTGTAAATACTCATGTCACCAATCTGGACCCGCTACAGTGTAAAATAGCTCTTCCTTCATTTTACACCAAAAATAGTGTAAAATACCGCTTGTCGCCAATCGAGAAGGAAGTGAGTCAAAAGTAGCCTTTGTCATGAATCCACATTCTTTTCCTTTGCTTTCCACCCCTTGTCACCATTTTGGGAAAAAATACTCTATAAACTCTCTAGAATCGGGCTCGCCAACACTTAGCCACTTGTTGCATGTTGAAAATAACAAGTGGTCACCAATCCACACTTCTTTTGTGCTGACATCATCTTTTCCCAAAAACTTTTGTGGATTCGAGATGCATCACCAGTCCACTACCAAAAGTATTAGAAACCATGCAGAATTGCTCCAAGTGCAAAAATACACCAAGTGTTGGGCGGATTGAGAACCTTTGTCGTGGATCCACTCCAAAATACACTAGAACATGTGCGGAATGGGAACTTCATGCCTTAGATAAAAATTTTCAAAATTTCCTAAGGATGTGGCCATTTTGGGCCTACATTTTGGTGCCTCTCGGGTGGATTTTCTTGCAAAGCTGTAGAACTCAGAGTCTTATCCATTGGGCTACAGGAGTCAAAAAATGCTCATCTTCAAAAATATGCTTTAAAGAATAATTTCCATATGAACACTACCCTCTAAAAATAGTCCTCTTAGAGAGTAGAATTTCACATCGAGACCATGCTTCAAGCAACATAGAGGATAACTGCTCATATGGAGACTATGCAATAGATACATGTTCCTTCGCTATTTCCAAAATCTGTCTCTATGCCCTTATAGAAAAACTGCTTCACTGTTCTTGCAAAACATAGTTCTACTCTTCTTATAAGGCCTTCTTACAAAAAATGCCTTCACACAAAATTTGCTGCTTTCTGTGCCTCTCTAGGCTCATGCCTTTATTGTTTATTTTTGACAATGTCAGAGCAAAAAATAAAAATACAAAACTTGTGTATATGTACAAAATAAAAATGACTTAAGTGTGTGCCCCTTTCGGGCTTGTGGTGGTTCCATCCTGCTCTTCTTCTTGATGGGCCTCTTCCTCGACCTCTTCTTCAACTTCTTCTTCTTCTTCGAGAAGATTGTTCTTGATTTCTTCCTCTAGAATCATCACCAAACAATTGAACCATTAATTTCAAGGTTTGCAAGGCTTGATTCCAGGTAGCTTCGAAGGGGTTTGATGTTTCTTTTAGCTGCTTGTAAATATACTGTAACTTTCCAATATCTTCATAATTAGCAGCATTCCCTCTGTTCACCAGATCTTCCATGAGATCTCTCAGCCTGGTAAAATCAATGATCAATTGAGCAACTTGCTCTTGGTTCAGTGGCTCTTCAAGAGAGTCAATCTCAGATTCATCCTATAGATTTTCATTAGTGCTCTTCTGAATCTCTTCCATAGATAGCAAGCTATGATCCTCCATCCACAAACCTCTAAAGCCAACTTGAATCATTTCTTTGTTTACATCCACAACATCCTTAATCACTCTTTCAATTTTATCAAATAATAGCCAGGCTTTCTGAAGTGCTCTGTGTTTCTTGACCACAGTCCTGGCAACAACTCTGGCAAGATTCCATTCCTTATTGGGAATCGGCTTAGCAGAATCACTGAGTCTGCTATCAACCAACTTGTACATCTATTCTATTGGAATCACCATAGGTTGTAGCTCTCCAGTGATTTGATCTAAATATTTCTGAACATTCGAGAGTAAGCGGCTGGCATCATCTAGATAGTCAATCATAAGTCGAAGCCCTGAGCATTTCTCTTGGACTTCAGAGAGTAGTTCTTTTCTAACTTTCTTTAATCCAACTTTAGAAAATCTAGCAGACTTAGCTTTCTCAATCTGAAGTTGTTGTCTCAAACTTTGTATTTCTTTAGCTTGTTCATCATTCAACTTCTTCTGCTCTCCTAGTTGCTCCTTGAGCTTAGTGGCTTCTTGAAACTTTTCTTGCTAGCTCTTAGCCTCCTTTTTCAAAGCCTTTTCCACTTCTTTTTGATTATTCATAGTATTTTGAAGCTTTTCAATTTGTTTCTCCAGCTTGCCCACCTTCTTCTTGAATATATCATTCTTCACATAGAAAGTCTCCAAATGGG
Source organism: Wollemia nobilis (assembly GCA_028583015.1). Classification (NCBI taxonomy): domain Eukaryota; kingdom Viridiplantae; phylum Streptophyta; class Pinopsida; order Araucariales; family Araucariaceae; genus Wollemia; species Wollemia nobilis. The sequence goes on along the minus strand of JAQPPZ010002555.1, from coordinate 278,118 downwards.
CTCTGGCCATTACCAATTCATCTTCTTCAGGTAACTTCTCAATATCTTCTATGAATTCTTCAACTTGATAATCCTGGGCAGTCATCTCAGTTTTAGGCTTATTTACAAGTGGGGTCATGGATCTGGATATCCTTTGCCTTGAAACTAGATCAACAAACATGCTTCTTCTTCTTACAACCATCCTGTTGGAAGGCTTAGACAACTTTTCTACCCAAAAATCATTGATTCTTTGTGTGGTTGCCTACTCCTTTTGCAAAGTTACATGACTTGTATAACTGGAAGCCAAGGGAGATGAAGATACTAGGAATGCAAGGGTGGAATCAACTATTGATGGTGGTTGTGTGGAAGTAGTTACAATAGTTTCTATGACAATAGTGGACTCTGTAACTACTGTTGTGGTTGCTACTGGTAAACTCATAGAAATTGAAGCAAGACTAACAATTGGATGAGTGGGGGTGCTTGGAACAATTTTCTCCTTTGATGGGGGTGGCGATTTCAATGGTGAAGATGAAATGATGGGAGATGATGAAGTGGGAACCTCGGATGATGAAAGTGGAATCTAGGGTGACTTTGGGGGAGAAGGGATGACTTGTACCTCAGTGGTGACCAATGAAACATGTGGTGGACTATGAGAGGGAGAAGGTACCTTTGTCACATTTTCTTGACTAGAAAGGGAGGGAGACTTCCTTGGGGATTTAGGAGGAGGAATAGGAGAAGAGGGATTAGAGACCATACCTTCACCTATAGATGTAGGGTGTTCTTGTTCTATCTCTGTATTCTACTATTGCTCTTGCTGTGTCAATTCTTCTATAGCTGAAATAACTACCTCTTTAGCAATCTCCTCTTTGTCCAACCTTTGTTTCTTTGAAACCTCTCTCTCTTCTCTTTTTGGAGCTCTTTTAGCTCTTCTATGAAATAATTGAAAGGAAACCTCCTCTCTCTATATCTTCCTCAGATACCTCTTGTTGTGTTGTTTCTTCTAACAACAATTGCTCAAAAATAGGATTCAACTCCACTGTCACTGTAGTGGTGAAAGTGAGAGGTGTGAATTTGAAGCTTTTATATTTCTCTCTCTAGTCTATGTCTGTATCTAGAGGTTGTCCCCCTAGGGCTAAGCGTTGAGGCCTAGCTACTACTTCTATGACTGGAGTACTGACAACTCTTTCATCTGAATATTACATTTTGCTCAAAAGTTGTGCTCCCTTAGGAAACTTCTCTACTTGTTCAGTGGTAGGCTGAAATATCTTTAGGACTTCAATAGCTGTCAAAGGAGTTTCAGGCTCATCTTCTAGAACCTCTTGGTCTATAGGTGGAGAGGAGGAATCAGGCCCAACTTATGACTTCATCATAGTTAGCACTATGTTCCTTATATCCTTAGGCCTCCAGGCTTTGATATTCTCATCATATTTCTTAGAAAATTCATTATCAATCTTCATTCCAAACCTAGATTTCGGTTTTCCAATTTCAATTCTCATTCTCCACCAATCTGATATTTTGGCTACATTCCATTTTTCTCCTTTCTCAACCTCTTCTACCATGGAATCCTAAGACTATGGGTCCTTTTTTCTCCATTTTTTCTTCCATATCATTGATGATAGCCTCTGTCAGTCGATGTTTTGGCTTCTTATCTAGATCAAAATCCATGATTTGTTCATAAAAGTCTAGCCATGGAGGTAGTTGATCCATATTTGACACATTCCACTCTAGAAGAGCATTTTCATTATTGTTTCTGCCCTATTCAAAATGGGGCCTAGGTCTCTTTTCAAATTTGTAGGCCTTGTCTCCATTTAGGGCAATATTTCTTTTGCTGAAAATATCATCAGGATCATAGCTCCATCTCTGAGGAATATAAAATAGACCTAACCTATCTAGGTATTGGTCAATTTTCTCACTCTGCCCCTTCTTTGTAATAGTTATATCATCTATAGTGTGGTAGGTTAGCAGATATTTTCTCTTCCTCCCAGAGCCATAGTTCAAGTCTATGTATTCTACCTGCCTCAAATATTCCAAGGCAAATAGCCTATCTATGACAAAATGGGGCAGGAGAAAAGGCTTTCCCATGAATCCATATAATATGATTATTGTGCCCTCAGTCAAAAGATACCAATCTCCTTCTTTGGCACCCTCTATCCTCAGTATTTTCTTAGCTAGAGGTGGCAATCTAGGGCACTCTCCATACATTATTTTTAATGCAGGTCCTAGAAATTCCAAGTTGAAACGGTAAAAATACTCACTACTCCTTAAGTGACTTGTCCAATAATAAACTGACAAGGGCTCCCCATCATTAGTTTTGTCCTTAATTGGGATCCATGGCATCATATCTTTCATAGCAGCATAAAACATCCAAACTAGGCTTGAGCAATGCCTGAAACTAGGTGCATCAGAGCCCCTTTTCATTCTTACTAATTGCTCATGTATCCTTTGGGCAAGGAAGGCTGGCCAATCAAAATAGATAACCCTAGTTCCCTTTTTCTCTGCACCTTCCTCATACATTCTCTCATTTGAAATACAATATGTTGTGGCAATTTTCCAACCATGTACCATTCTATCAGAGTCTAAACCCTCCATGCAGGCCAACATAGAAAACAACTCAGGGTTTGCAAATTCATCAATGGGAATCAGAACTTCAGGCAATTTCTTCCTAGGCTTGGCATTGTTTTATAAACCCATTTCTTAAATGACTCACCATCATTAGCTCACTTCTCTAGAGAGTAATACCAGGTAGTCATGTTAAACTCTTTCAGTTTCATAGAAGGTTCTAACCCTAAGGTAAAGAGTTTATGATAATTTGTAGAGGTGACACTAAATAGGGTTTTGCCTTTAGGTTTTTACTACTTTGGCCATGGGATCATAAAACTTAACTATAACTGCTATCAACTCCAAGGATGAATAGAATCATAAATATAAAAATACAAGAGAGAGCACAACGCATCTACCTTCAACCGACAAGGCTGCTCTTTGCCTAAATCTATTGTTGATATTTTTCTGAGCTTTGTTCTCTCCATCAAGACCATTTTGGTATCCACCATAGCTTTTGCTTTATCAATGTATGGACCCACTACCCTCCTCTCTAAGGTTTCAGCTTCTTGAGTATCCTTGAAAGCCATTTTTCTAGCAATAATCCTGTGTTCTCTCTAAAATTCATAGCGAATACTTCTGAGTACTGTCTCACTCTTTTCTTTGTGAATGTGGTTTGCCTTCGAATGAACATAGCTTGTGCTTTGGCACTTTTATCTTCTGGTACATGCACGTCCTCCACCATTAATGTGGCTACTACATGATCTACCCATTGGCATGCTTCTCAACTCCCACTCATTTCTTTTGGTGGCTTGAAGGTGGCATTCTGATCTCTCATTGGCCAAAAATTCAAACTTGTGCTACCACCTCATGGTATCACTTTGTCTACTCTTTGGTTCGAGCGTGGGACCTTTAGCATTGAATGTAGGCTTTTTCCTTTCTCTCCATGTGGCACAATTGCAAAATCACCGCTTCGCTCCACCTTAGTCTTGAAATCGATGGATTGAAGATGCGTTTGATTCCACTGACACTTGGCTCTTTTCATGCATAAAAAATAACACTTGCACCATTCCACTAAGACTTTAGTTCATTTCGATGTGGAATAGGGATGCTCACCATTCTACTCCACTTTACATGTATTTGAGTGCGGAATGGATCCTCACTGTATCCTTTGGAACACTTAGCCATTTTGCGAATATTTTTCTCTTTTTCAACATGTCAAAGAAAAACTGAATACAAAGTGCAGAAAGAAAGGGAAATATGATACAATGTATATACATATGTTACAATGAGTTTATATTTCAATCATAGTAGAGTTTGAGATGAAAACCATTTACTGGAATCGGTTGTATGTTCCCCTCTAGATATTCAAGTTGGAACACATTGGTCTCTTTGATCTCCACTATCTTGAAAGGGCCATCCCAAAAGGAATCAAATTTCTCATGTTTGCCCGGTTTTGCTCTATCAACATTCCACCTGAGAATTGAATCTCCAACCTAGAATTTCTTGAATCTTACCTTTTTATCAAACCATGTCTTGATTTCTATTGAGTGTTTCTAAAAATTCTCATATGCTAGAGCTCTATTCTCTTCCAGCTGAAGTAAATGAGTCAACCTTGTTTCCACTGGATTTCCCTTAGATTCTTCCTCTGTATTTGCCAGCTTGAGTGCTAGAATTTCCAAATGGATAGGTAACACTACCTCTTTGCCATACACCAGAGCATAAGGAGAAGTTTTAATGGAATTTTTTATAGTAATCCTGTCTGCCCACAAATCTTGGTCCAACTGTAGGTGCCAACTTCTTTTATTCCCTTCAAGTGACTTCCTCAAAATCCTTAACAAGTTTTTGTTGGTAGATTCAACAAGTCCATTACCCTATGGGTAATAATTTGAAGTATTCTTAAGAGTGATGCCATACTTGCTAGCAAACTCAATATACTTGGCTCCTATGAAATCTGGGCCATTGTCACTCACCAAGGCTTCTGGAACTCCAAACCTTGAAATCAAGTTCTCCATAAAATTGATCACAACTTCCTGATCTGATTTCTTTGTAGGAATAGCCTCTACCCATCTGGTGAGGTAATCTATGGCAGTTAGGATAAACTTATGCTCTATCGAGGAATGAGGGTTGATGACCCCTATGAAGTCTAGCCCCCATTTTTGAAAAGGCTCTTCAACTTGTATTGGCTTGAGGGGGAATGAAGCATTCCTTGTCCTTCCAACATATCATTGATATTTGTCATAGGCCCTAGTAACCCTGAAAGTATCAATAAATATAGTAGGCTAGTAATAGCTAGCTCTTATGATTTTCAAAGTTGTAACTCTGCCTAAGCTATGTCCTCCAACTGGTCCTCCATGGAACTCTTCAATAACCCTCTATTGTTGATCATATTTTAAGCATTTCAGAAGGACTCCATCCAAATTTCTTTTATACAGGCCTTCTGGTAGCAATACATATTTCAAAGCCTGTAGCCTGTATCTTCTTCTTTGGGATGTATTTAGATTAGGAGGGCATACTCTAGTTTGAAAGTATTTAATCATCTGATCAACCCAATCTGAGTCTACTGGTTGCACTCCTTCAATCTGATCCTCTTCTACTGTCTGGCAAGCTGTTACTTCTGCTAATGTTGCTGCCTCTGTTAGACCCTGGCATAGGGCCCTACCTCTCACCAACTTGGTGGGATGTATTTCTACATCATATTCTTAGATTTTGGTAATCCAACCAACCCTTTTATCTCCTAGTTCACCCTATAGAATAAAGCTTCTTACATCTGGATGAACAACATATACCAGGGTTTTACTCTGGACCAAGTATTGCTTGAACTTCTTCAATGACTTCATCACAACAAATACTTGTCTTTCAATAAAGTTATATTTGACCTGGTAGTCATGGAGTGTCTAGCTCCAAAATAATATAGGATGTTCCTCACCTTGATCATCTTTTTGAGTGAGCACTGAGGCATAACTCTCTTCAGCTCCATAAGCATAAAGGATAAAATCCTTACTAAAATCTGGATTTACCAGTACTAGGGCTATTGCAATGGACTGCTTGATAATCTCAAAATCTTACTTCCTGACCTCAGTCCATTTAAACTCAACATTCTTCTTGAGTAACTCAGATATGGGCCTCACTTTTTGTGCAAAGTCAAAAATAAATTTCTTGACAAAGTTTATTTGACCCAAAAAGGACTGTAAGGCCTTCTTGTTTGTAGGCAATGGGAGAGCAAGAATGGACTTGATTCTATCTGGATCTATGGCCATACCTTCTTTTGAGACCACATGACCTAGCAGTTTTCCTTCATGTACTACAAAGAATGATTTCTTAGGATTGAGTGAAATACTAAATTCTCTGCACTTTTGAAAAACTTGCTCCAGGTGTGCTAAGTGATCATGCTTATTATGGGAAAACATAGTCATGTCATCCAAATAAATTAGAATGACTTTATTGATAAGTTCCCCAAAGGCATAGTCCATGGCTCTCTAAAATGTGGCTCCCACATTGGACAACCCAAAAGGTATTCTCTGGTAGGCAAATGTGCCCCATTTGGTGGTGAATGTTATTTTATACTGATCTTCATCTTTCACCCAAATCTGATTGTATCCAGAGAAGCCATCTAATAATGAGAACCTTTCTGCCCCTACCACTATCTATAATATTTGATCAATCTGTGGGAGGGGATAGTGATCCTTAAGAGATGCTTGGTTAAGATTTTTGAAATCTACACACAAACGAATATCACCATTCTTTTTCCTCACAGGTACCAAGTTGGCTACCCAGGTTGAATGTTTTATTGGATAGATGATCTTAGCCTTCAATAAATTTAAGAGCTCCTCTCTCATAATGGCTTCGATCCTTGGATTTACTGGCCTTTGCTTCTACCTAAAAGGCTTTGCATCAGGCTCTAGCTCAATAGTATGTTGGATAACTTTCTTGTCATATACCTTGAGGTCTTCATATGACCAAGCCACAATATCTTGGTATTTTAGGCATAAGGCTTTGATATCTTCTACTTCCTCTGGTGAACATCGAACTCCAACATTGAGCTTCTTTTTAGTACCGACTTCAACTTCTTTATAAATTTTTCATTGACTTTCATGGCTCTGGTCTTTTTTCTATCCTCATTATCAAATAAGCTCTCTAGGGTGACCATCCCTCTAGGAATGTGATTGTTCCTTAATTGAATAACATCTTGTTGATCAATCTCTTCTAGATTCTCTTCTTGGATAGTGGAGAGACATGCTTCTCTTACCATAAATTCAATTATCTGCTCATCACTTTCAAAAACCTGCCAAAAAATTTGCTTATCTGGTACTGCAGGTCTGAAAATCATTTTGATTCCCTTGTATTTCTTGATTTTATAGTCTGTAGAAGGGTTGAAGTTAGCTCCCTTCATTTCTAAGGAATCTTCCAAAGTATTCTTTTCTCTGGGAATAAAATTTATGTTTAGGGCATCAAAGGATTCCATCAGATCCCATACCCTATTTCTGTATGCTTTTAGGTAATGGTGCTTGCTACTGCACCTCTCCCTTACCTGATGGACAATTAACTCAGAGTCACCATATATGTTTAGAATATTAATGCCCATGCTTTCTACCTATATCAGTCGAGGCATAGAGCCTCATATTCTACAACATTATTTGTACATGACCATGTTAGTCTGTAGGCAAAACTCTTTGTCCCCTCTGATTGGGACTGTAGTATCACACCAGCTCCTACACCATTTCTGCATTTAGCACCATCAAAGTGCATGATCCATGTTTCCTTTTCTCTCAGATATTGATTAGATATAGTAGGGATCTTCTTCTCTGATTCAACTAAAATGCTATATGTTCCCATACCAGTTCCAAACTGACTGTAATCTTCTCTGAAGGGCAACTCATCCTCAATATCCAACTCCTCAAAATTTTCAACTAGCTCAAATTCTTCCAAGGGAGTAAGATTGCACATATCCTCCTCAATCCTTTCAATATGATAAGACACTAGATTTTTAGGTGTTATCCTTATTCTCTTTCCTTTGAAAGGAATTACCATACTAGAATAATCCATATACATACATCCTCCCAGCTTTGCAGTAAATTCCCTTGAAAGGCATAAACCAAAATAAGGTTCAAGATCAACCACTACTATTTCTTGCACTATTGTCACCTCAAGGGCTCTATGTAGCCTCATTAAAACATCCTTTATGACTCCCACTATCTTAACAGGTGTCCCATCCAATTGTAACACTCCAGGACAAGATCGGGTATACTCCATGCCCATCTCTTCACAAACTGCTTTAGGCATAACTGTAGTTGATGCTCCTGAATCTATCATACAATTTTGGACTACCCATCCTTCCATTCTTAGGGAGATATAGAAAGGAGGGGGTTTATTTTTCAAAATAGCAGGGGACATTTATTTCTTCTCTGAGGGCATACTAAGGATTGTGGTGGCCTATTTCCACTATGGATACTTGTTGAGAGAAGCCTTAAGCAGGTCTATCTAGCCAAGAATGAAAAGAGTATCATATAAACTAGATTTTTATGGAATATTTTTCATCTCTTCAACAATATTATACTCAGACTTAGCTAGGGTAGGTCTTTCAGGCCTTCTTTCTGGCTCACCATATTTTCTTTTATACTATTGAGTGGCTTCTATTCTTTACCTTTTTGTAATAGAGGGGAATCTAAGCCTTTCTTGTACCTCATATTTAGACCTCATCTGGTCTCCTTCAGTTTCCTTTTCCAACCTCTTAGGAAGATTGTCTGTCTTCTCTTTCCCTTTAGCTTGAGGAATAGGAAAAGTATCACTGCTTTGGGGAAGTTGGTCATTTCTCTTTTGAGATGGAACTTGGAATTGTCCCATTTTTTGTGGATCTACTTGCAAGGTTTTCTTCCCAGACCTTGTCATGATAACGATTGGGCCATCCTCATCTGACTCTTTCCCCACCATGATCTGATCTTGCTGCCAGAGCATGTTCACTCTCCCCTTCTGATTTCTCTCAGCTTGATCTATGGCCATTTGCACATGATGTTGGTACATAACACAAGACTGTGAATCATGTGGATCATTACACACCAAGCACCAAATATTTGCAAGAGTAGTATCTGAAGAACATTCAGGTTCTTCATATATTGCATTTACTTTGATACCTAAACTATTTCTAGGACCAGGTCTCTAATATTTATTTATATATGGGAACCTTCTTTGCTGAGATCTCTCCATTTCTCTTTTCTCCATAGAATTCATCTTGTTACTAAGGGTTTTCAAGGTATTTTGGTTGTCTAGGAGAATAGAGGGTTCTTGAGAAACCTGAGCGGGAAGTGGAGGAAAAGGGATAGTAGTGGATGTGGGATTTTGCTAAGGAATGGGGGCCATTTGTGGAAATGGGGATGACAATGGAGGTGGATCCATATATGATGTAGTTGTTGATTGACCCTGGAAACTGCTAGTCTCTTGATTGTAGGGCAAAGCAGTCTTAGGGGGTAATCTCCCTACATTGATTAAAATATTCTCTACATGAACCACAACATTATAAACTTGAGGAAAATCCTCTATTCTAGATTTTTGGGTTTGCAAACCTAGCTCTGATCCTAGAGCTCTGATATAGTACATATAGGCTAAGCTTGCAGCTGGTCTAGCTATAGGGGGAATTATTTTCCAGGTTCTACTAAACCTTAAGTTAAAATTTGAGACTGATTCTTGGGGACCCTTCTGCATAGAAGTAAATTGATTAAGTAGGGAGAAGGGGTCAATAGATTCATTGAATTCTTCTATGAATGGTTCAGCTAATGCAGCCCATGAGGTGATAGTATTGTCCTCAAGAGTCCTAAACCAATGTAAGATCTTCCCTCTGAAAGATAGGGCTAGGATCCTCACAATAACATCCTCATTTTTTATATCATGAATTGCTTCCAGATTTAAAATATCTTGATAGTGCTCATATGTCGTCTTCCCTGATCCATCATAAGTGGGTATAGCTTTGGATACCGCTTGGGGAATGGCATGCATATGGGGTAATCTAAGTGGACCAGTTGTGTTCCAGCTAGGGTATTTTTGTAGGGGCTGATTAGGTGGTGCATTTCCCTAATTTTGATTTGCATTTGCTACCATGTTTCTAGGTGTGGTTACTACTAGGGGAGGGTTCTGATTAACTGTAGGATTTTCTTTAGTGGAATTCACTTCTGCTTGAAAATCTCTATGCAAACTCCTTATAACAGTTGTCCCTCTATAAGGTAACTCATAAAAGAAGAAAGAATCTAGATTATTTCTCTTGAAAGACCTGGTATACATGAAAGGGCACTGGTCTACAGGGATGATTCTTTTCTGGGCTCACAGACCAGGGAGTCGCCAGGTGAATTTACTATTCTCCGCTTAGCAAGGACAAGACAATTCACCAAATCTTGATTCCTCCGGGTAGAGATAAACAATAACTCTTGTGATGGGTTTTCATGTTCCTTGTGAACTGGTCCCATCGAGCATGCCAAAAACTATTGGGCACTGAATTGCATCAAGTTTTACTCAATACTATGGCTGTCTATCTTCCTACTTTCTGTCCAGGCATGCACCCAATAGCTACAACTCAACACTCAACATTGGATGGACCAAAATAGGGTTTCAGATCCAACCTCCAGAGTAGGTTGGTTCCTTGTCAACTTAAAAGGGTGTTGACACAATTATGCTCACTTAGGGTTTTGGGGATTAGGGTTGAGAAAGAGATTAGGGTTAGAAAATATGAACAATAGTGGATGGATAGGCTAACAACATTGTCACTATAACAAAAAGCTCCCATAAACCATTTTAAATGCACATTACTCAGATCAACATTATCTCAAATCAAATGAACCTTCATTCATTAAAGCACAATAGAGAAATATTGTAGACAACAATTCCAATATCTAAACACTGATAATCCAAATAATAGAATTAACCAATACTCAGATTTTATAGAAATGCACTCCCTACCAATAAAGATCTAATCAAAAGTAGATTTCAATTACCCTAGCAATTAGTAATCCAATAAACTGGCAAAAACTAACCATTCGAATATTGACAGAAATGCAACTCCAGATTTTGAACCTCTTATACAAAATAATGAAGACACAAATTTGAGGTGAAAATCAATGTAATGCTCCTTTCATTAGCTCATGGGAATATTTACAATAGTGCAGGCAAACACACTAGAGCCGACCCTTAAAAATGAGGGTTCGACCTCTATTTATAGTTTGAAATTTAAAAAATAACAAGGAACATTACAAAGATTTGATTTTCAATAGCTCAGCAGAGAGTTCTTGCTGGCATTTTCTTACTGGTTTGGCCTCTAGGAAATCCACTGCAAGTAGACCACCATGGCAGCTCAGAGCCTCTGCAACTTGCTGGTTGGTTGGTGTCAACTGGAGTCCAGGTCGTTAGATACTACATCTATGCTAAATAACTTCTTCCTTCATTCCGCACTAAAAATAGTGTAAAATACCACCTGTTGATGATTAGGAAGGAAGTGATTCAAAAGTAGCCTTTGTCATGAATCCGTATTCTTTTCCTTTCTTTCTACCCCTTTTCACTATTTTGAACAAAAATACTCTGTAAACTCTCTAGAATTTGGCTCGCCAACACTTAGTCGCTTGTCGCATGTTGAAAATAACAAGCGGTCGCCAATCCACACTTCTTTTGCACTAACGTCATATTTTCCCAAAAAAATTTATAGATTCAAGATGCATCACCAGTTCGCTACCAAAAGTATTAGAAACCATGTGGAATTTCTCAAAGTGCAAAAATACACCAAGTTTTGGGCAGATTGATAACCTTTGTCATAGATCAGCTCCAAAATACACTAGAACATGTGCAGAATGGAAACTTCTTGCCTAAGGATGTGGCCATTTTGGGCCTACAGTAATATATTCCAACAAAATTTTGGGCTACAATAGGGTTTGTCTTTTTTATTATAGTCTAATTGACTCTCCAATTTCATTAGTAGAATAAAAATCCTTGCTCTTGCTCCCTATCAGGTTTATAGCAAGTATCCATCAACTACACCTACACTGACCCTAGCCCCTAGTAATGATCTTATGTCATTCCACCCCTCTTAAATAGTGATTTCAAACCCTTTTTAATCTAAGAAATGATTACATTAATGACAAATTTTAGGCTATATCAAGGTTTATATTTTTTCTTATAGTTTAGTCAGCTCTCCAATTTTATCAACAAAATAAAAACCCTTGATTTTGCACCCCCTTAGGTTTGTGGTGAGTATCCATTATTTGCACCTACACTGGCCTTGGTTCCTAGCAGTGATCTCATGTCATTCTTCCTCCATTCAGTAGTTATTTTAGCCCCTTTTTTTAGCAAATAGTTGCATCAATGACAAATCTTGGACTACATTAGGGTTTACATTTTTCTTACAGATTGATTAGCTCTCTAATTTCATTAGCATAATAAAAAACCTTGATATTACTTCCCCTTAGGATTGCAATAAATGTTAATAGTTGCACCTACATAAATACTGGTCCCTAGCAGTGATCCCATGCCATTCCATCTCTATTCAACAATGATATCAACTCCTTTTTTCTCCAAGAAATGATTGCATCGATGTCAAATTTTGGTCTAAATAGGGTTTATCTTTTTTTTTACAATTTGGTAGATTGTCCAATTTCATAAATAGAATAAAAACCCTCACTCTTCCTCCCCTTAGGTTTGCATAAAGGGTCCATCAGTTACACCTACACTAGATATGGCCCCTAGTAGTGATCTTGTGTCATTCCACCTCTGTTCAATAGTGATTTTAACCCTTTTTTCTCCAAGAAATGGCTGCATTGATGATAAATTTAAGGTTACATCAGGGTTTATCTCTTTTTTACAGTTTAGTCAGCTCTCCAATTTTACCAATAGAATAAAAACCCTTGTTCTTGTTCCCTCTTGGGATTGAAATGAGTGTCCATCAACTGCACCTACATTGACCCTGGACCCTAGCCATGATCTTGTACCATTCCACCTCTATTCAAAAATAATTTTAGTTTAAATGGTTAAAACTATTTACTTGGGCCAAACCTACATGGGCATATTGGTTTATTATTGAAATTAATTCAAAGTGCATTATGAATTGCCCAAGCTTGTGATTTCAAAAGTAATTTGTGGATCTTATTTTAGTATGGATACTTGGAAAATCACTATCATCCTTTCTCCTATTTTTAATTTATAAATGGATTTAATCACTATTATTGGTCCATCGATGCCTTGCCTATATTTTGCATTGGATATGGGCAATTTTTTTTTAGCATGTTTAACTTCTTCATTTTTAGGTTTTCTTTGTTCACTTCCATTTGGGAAAAATGGTCGATTCAAAGAGGAATTAAAAGTATTTTGTTAAAATTTCATTTACACTCTTTGATAGAACTTGTTATCCATAATTATTGTCACATTTAAACAAATATGATTACAAAAATTGACTTCTAAATGAATTTCTAAATTATTGTTATAGATTGATTATTTATTTAAAAAAGGGACTATTTATCCATTAAATGTAGTCTTGAAGGAAACTTAGCAATCATGTTTGTCATACCATAATGAACTTTATTATAACATAATATTATTGAAAGTAATTTGAAAACAAATTGTGGCAGAAATTAAATATTAAAATTTATGAAATACTTTTGAAAATTAAGAAATTGAAATGGTTGGTCCATATGACAACCTTACAATGGTTTTCCATTAAATCAAAAAATTTATTGTATCAAACATGATTATGAATTTTTATTTATATTTTCTATGATAATTTATTTATGTTCTACTTATTATCGTGTATGCATAATAGTTGCTTATCTATGCTTGGTTTAAATGGAAGGTATTTCATATTTTGGGTGTATTGTGCTATGGAAAATTGATGCATCTATCTTTAGCTATACATTTACACAAACTTGAAATAATATTTTTAATAAATATTAAGATGCTTCTTTTTAGGAAATAGAATTTAGTTATAGATAGATGAAGTTAAAGTTATTGCTTAACCATAGAAAAGCCAAACAAATTTGCTAACATTAGCATATTTTTATAAATTTAGTTTATGATTGAGACATATGATGTTGAATAAATATTTATCTTCTTGATTGAGTTTATATAGAAGTATGAGTACATGTTAATTTGAAATTATAACATTAGTTTTATATGATAATTATATTGTAGAATAGGCATGTAAACATGATATCAAGATTTACCTTTATGATTAGATTAACTTTAGAATTTTATTTAAAGTGATAACTTATTCTTTGGTTAGTAAGTTGTTAATATTGGTGTTCTTGATATATTTTACCCTTCCTTTAGCTTATCATAATGTTTGTTGTAATTTCAAGAATATGTTGAGATAGTTATGATGTAAGATGAAACTTAATTTTATTCTTGATTATGATGAATGATGTGTTATGATAAACTACTTAATTCAATGAAATTTAACCTAAATCTTACACCAAAAAATGTATGGTTGTTAATATAGCATGATATATTATTTAAAAATTTATTATTTTGCATAAAAAATATGAATTTAATAGTTGCCTTCATGAGACTTAACTTGGCAAATATAAGATTTACAAGAAAAATTATGTATATATCTACACCAAGTACCTCAATGGTAAGATCCTTAAATCCTCCAAAGGAGGTCTTGGGTTCAGGCCTGGTGGCCTACATCGAATACAAAAAAAAAATCTCAGCTAACTTGAGGGGTATACCTGGATGGGATAGGCGACTAGCCCTAGGGGATACAGAAAGGTATATTTATAACAAAGAAACTTTAATCTATAAGGGTAGCACGTTGGTAATTGTGAAAAAATCCCTCCATTTGAGAGATACCAAGTTTGAATCCCTATATAGACACATTAAAAATCCATTGTAGATAATATTAGCTCTCAGTCTTACCAGGGGTCATGGCTGGGATGATAATGCTTAGTCCTAAGCTTTGGTCGTACAGGGTTTCTCACAAAAATTATTGTAATCTTACTATAATGGTAAGGGATTTGACCTTTTTTATGAAATTCCAAGGTTCGAACACCACTCAGCATGAGGGTATGAGGACCCCTTATAAAAATCTATGTAAAAAAACCAATAAAAAACAATATGTATCACCATAGTAAAAGTGGAAGAAATATTAGATGGAACATATACTACTGGGATACTAGTGTATCATCAAGCAATTAACCTTTTAATATTATTGAATATGGAATAATATTAGATGAATAAACTGGTATCATTTTTTAGATATGTCATATTAAGTAGCCCTTACAATTACAAGGATAACTTCTCATTGTTAGGAAAATAAGTATAATCAATATTGAATCTTGTATGATAATGATGTAGTAGGAATGAATTCATTTTTATGGTACAAAGTTTTCTTGTGATCAATACTTTAGACAACAATGCTTTAAAAAATAAATATTGAACTTGTTGGACATTTTGAGCTATTCTAGTTGTCATTGATGTCAAGGTGAAATATCGTCATTGTTGCCCAAGTGAACAAAGGAAGGAGTCATTAATTGCATGGAACACATCTTTTTTGGCACCAGAAACAATGCAGAAGGTTGTGAAATATGTGGGAAAAATATCATCTTATGAGGGTCAGTGGTAAACCCATCATGGAAGATCAAATCTTATTCATTAAGTCCTCCAAGAATTTAAAGGACCCATGTTGGTAGAAAGGCATCAAATGGAATGCAAGATTAAAACTCATGGATGGATTTAATAAGCCAAAGTTTATATTTATAAATATGTATTCTATAAATATAATTTATAAAGGTTAAATATTTAGATTTATCTTTATAAATAATAAACGATGGGCTGACATCATCACATCAAAGCCCCACTCATAAAGATTTTAATTAGTGTCGATGTCAAATAAATTGAAGCACTGACGTTTGAATTCAAATATGACTTTGTGTATAAAAGGAGGCCACAAAGACCTTTGAAAAACATATGCCTTAATCAATTTTAATTTGCACTCTTGAGAACATTACAAATTTCGGAGGGTCTGAGTGGAAGAAAACGAAACACCATTTTTCTTCTGAAGGCATAAGAAAAAAGTTGAGGGGCTTGGAGGTTCCAAGCAAGGTGGAAACGATGGTCCATTGGAAGCACATGTGGTTTTAAGGCGCTTGTGGGGAAGAAGACTCGCGTTCGAATCCTGTTGAGGCGTGCAAAGGGTGAAAATTTTTGGTTGTTCATTTTTTGAAAGGTGTCATTCGAAGGTTGATAGGGCATGAAGCCCTTTCTTTGTTTCAAATGTGCATGGGGTGCACATGGTCATGGAGCCCGCAACTAAGGCATTCATGGAGGTGTTTGTGAGGGGTTCGAAACCCATGAAGTGCAAAGGTATTTTTTTTATTTTAATTAATTGCCTAAGATTTTTTATTAATGCATGTTAGGAGTAATAAGGGTTTTTAAAGGTTTTAAAATGCAATTAAATGAAATAAATGATAAGGAGGAATAAGGAGATTGTGTGGAGGCTTAATTTATATAGTGATATATTAAGCCTATTGAGCATTAATTTATT
This sequence comes from Wollemia nobilis, assembly GCA_028583015.1. Classification (NCBI taxonomy): domain Eukaryota; kingdom Viridiplantae; phylum Streptophyta; class Pinopsida; order Araucariales; family Araucariaceae; genus Wollemia; species Wollemia nobilis. The sequence goes on along the minus strand of JAQPPZ010002555.1, from coordinate 262,094 downwards.
TTAAAGGGTTTTTATTTTAAAGAAGACTATGATGAATGTTATTTTTGAGTTGGAGTAATAAGGTGTATTATGGATCATCATTTTGCATAGTGTTATTATTAAAATATTCTAACCCTTATTGATATTGGAAAAGAAGTAATTGTGAGTGTGGTAGATTTGTAAGATCAACTACTTTTCAAGCAAAAAGGTATGTGCAAATTCTTCTTTGGTTGAGTTGATTGAATGGCTTACTAGAAAATAAAGTTTGGAGTGAAAAGGATTTGATTAGGGTTTCCTTTTCGAAAGTGTTTGAGTTAATGCTTCATGGTTTTCTGAAATTAAGAGTTGTGATTAAAACCTTGTTTTATTAGCATTGTTGTTGAAGCCATTGGATTGTGCAAAGAACTTGAACTTGAGTTAGAAAATAAGTATCATTGTTATGCAAAGATTGATTTATGAGCATTGTTGTTGAAGTAAGTTGTTGTGCAAAGAACTTGACTAGGATTTGAAAAGAACATTAGTATCATTGTTATGTGAGATTTGTTATTGAGCATTGTTGGAAATATTTTGAGTTGATGTTTACATACTTGGACTAGGTTTTGTTAGCAAGGGTTGTTTCTTGAGTTATTGTTTGAGTAAAGTTGGTTGAGCCTAGTCAAGTGGGTGTATGAAGTGATTGGTAAAGTTCCATAAAACAAACTATTCTATATTCTGATTTGAGTAGAAAAAGTGTTTGAGCATTGACTTGAAACATATTGAGTCTCTAACAATTCTCCTTATGTTTCTAAGAGAGTGATTGAAAGTGATTGAGCATAGTGATGAGTATAGAGCATATTGAGTCTCTAACAATTCTCATTATGTTTCTATGAGATTGGACAAGTTCTGAGTGAGCTTTTTGAGCAGATTTGAATAAGTTCTATGTGGATTTATTGAGTAGATTTGAGCAAGTTCTAAGTGAGCTTGTTGAACATATTTGAATAAGTTTTGTGTGGACTTATTGAGCATATTGGACAAGGTCTATGTGGACTTGTTGTGCATATTTGAGCAAGTTCTGAGTAAGCTTGTTGAGCAGATTTGAATAAGTTCTATGTGGACTTATTGAGAAAATTTGGACAAGTTATATGTGGACTTGTTGAGCAGATTTGAGCAAGTTCTATGTGGACTTGTTGAGCAGATTTGAGGACAGGTTTATACCAGACCTGAGATAGAGATTGATTAAATTTGTGCTAGATCGACTGGATTGTGTTTAGTGTAGATTTGAGTGATCTTGATTGAGAATATTTGTGCTAGACCGATTGTATTGTGTTTAGTGCAACTATTGAAAAGAATTGTGCTAAACTAACTGGACCGTTTTTAGTGTAGATATTGATAAGAATTGTGTTAGACCAATTGTACTGAGTTTAGTGCAGTTTACGATAGAGCTTTGGAGGTGATAGAGTAAAGAGGATAGAGTCTCCATTGGATAGAGATCTATCAGCCAGGACATTGAGGAAAGGTATTTTGATTGAGGACAAGAGTCTTCAATTGGAGAGAGATCCACCAGTCAGTGCATTGGAGGTAGTGTCTTCTAGAGGATCACCAACCAGAGCAGAGGAGAAGGAGTTCTCCTATGGATAGAGATCCACAAACCAGATTTAAGGGATCAACATATCCTTTGGATAGAGGTCCATAAACATTGTAATTGGGAAAGTATTCCCAAGAGATTAACTAAGAAATTTTTAGTAAAATATTTTCTTCGTGGAGTAGCCCGCATTGGGTGAACCACGTAAATTGTGGTGCCTCTATTGTGTTTGGTATTGTGTACATTACTTTGATTATTTTTTTTGATATTTCTATATTTACATTGCATATATTTGTTTGAGAGAAAAAGTAAAAAGTGGTCTTATACTTTTCACCCCCTCTCTCAGTATAAGCTTGTGTTCTTCAGAAATTTTATATTACTTCAAATGGCATTAACCCAATGGCTTAGTTTCTTCTTTCAAGATGACATCACATAATGGCTCCTTACTCATTTGCACTTTAAAACTATAATAAGCATGATGACAAACAATAATCTCCTAGATATCATACTTCATTTTTGTGAGTTAATATGGTAGTCTAGATGATGATAATATGGGATAATGATAAACTTATATTATACAGCACGCTTCATGTCAACGAGTTAATATGATAGCCTAGATGAGGATAAGGTGGTGTGACGGTGCTCTTGTATTAGATGATACCCTACTTTGGATTTCTACAATATGTTACTCCTGATGTCAATAAGCATGTGATAATAGTTATATGATGATAATTAATAAGTTGGCATTCAGTGGATTAGGTATTTTCAGGTCTTAATAGTCATCAACATGACAACTCCTAATTGTGTCCTTTTACCTACAACATAATCATCTTTGTGATAGGTAAATTTTAAACATCTATACAAGCAACATCACATGAGTATCCATCACACCAAAGGAGAATGAATATCTTTCATTAATAATTTACCTATATGGCAACATATTTACATATAATGGCTTATGTATGCACAACATTCACATTAAGCTCTCCTTTTATCTCTTCAATGTATTGCTCTCATGCATCTCCATGCAACTTTTCTCTGTTAAAATCCTTCTATTCTTGTAATTCCACATTTTCTCCTCCTTACTCTCTCCTCTCCTTATCTTTCTTATTTCCTTTCTCCTCTATAACCCTTTTTTATTTAAAGGCTTAAGAATCAATTTCTTTCTAACTATCACCAGTCAGTTTAATAATGATCATTGAATGGTTGACCTTTTAACTTCTCAAGTGAATGCTTATACATCATACTCATTGGGTAGTAGAAATATTTCATGAAAATTGATAGAAGTATTTAATGGATGCTTTGTATTTAGTGATCTTGAAATCATTCATCCATGTTGCTTCATGAACTTCCTTATTCTTCCACTTAGCTAGATATTTATAATATGACTTATCTATTATCCTTATCACCACTCTAGAATCTATGATAGTTTTAATTTCATCTCCTTCCTTCTCTAGTAGCTGCACTATCCATTTTTTGTTGAAATATCAACTATAAGACATTCATCACAATATTTAGGTTGGTCATGGTATGGATACAAGTTAACTACATTAACGATAAAAAAAGTGTCTATGCCTTTTGGAAGTTCATTTTCATATGCATTGGCTGTAAAATTCTTGAAGACCTTATAAGGTCTAATTTTTTTCCAATTTAGTTTATTATAAGTGCCTTTTAGAAATTTCTCCTTCTACAAATGTGCCAAAACCAAATATCCAACCTAAAACTCTTGCATATTTCATTTGAGATCAACATATTGTTTATATTTCATGGAACTCTTCTCTATTTTTTTTTTTTTTTTTTTTACCTTTTGATTTAAATCATGAATGTAATCGATAAAATATTTTGCTCCAACACTTGGTCTCTATAAATCAGTTGTCTTTAGCAATTCATATACTCCTATTGGGTGTATTCCATATACAATTTGAAATGGGCTTCTACATAATAATTCTTCTACACATCCACCGTGGGGATTGAACCTGGGTCACATCACTGATAATGCAAGTGGAGTCCTTTTCGGTAGACTATACTTCAATATATGGAGTTGTATGTAAATTATGCATGTGCCAAAATAGTATCCCATACTTTCAGTTTCTTGTCAACTAAGCATCTCAACAAATTACCAAGGCTCTTATTCATAACTTTGGTTTATCCATGATCTATTTTGTGGTTGATATGTTGAATTGAATCCCAGCTTAGTACCCAATTTTTTCCACAAAGCTCACAAAAATTGACCCACAAATTTAGTGTATTTATATAAAATAACACCTTTTGGTAATCCATGCAATCTTACGAGTTCATTGAAGAATAATTTGGTGATGTGAGTAACATAATTTATTTTCCTACAAGGTATAAAATGTGCCATATTTGAGAATATATCAAAAACAATGAAAATAATATTATTATATTTTGTGTCCTCGATAACCTAAGAATAAAATACATGCTTATGTCCTCCCATGGTCTTTCCAGTACTGGTAATAGTTGATACAACTTGGTGTTTTGAATTATTCCCTTTGCATGCTAACAAATTTAACACCCCTCCACAAATTTTCTTACATCTGCATTTAGTTATATCTGATAATAACGTTCACCAAGTTATCTTAGAGTTTTATCTATCCCAAAATTTCTAGAAAATCCTCCATGATGTTTCTTCTTATTAAGTTTTCTCTCATCGAGCTCCAAGGTACACATAATTGTTATTTCCTAAATAACAACCCTTCTTGGATAAAGTAATCAAGCCATGATGTCTTGTTTCTCATAGTAGAATTATTGCATGTTGCCCAAGCTTCCTTGAAATCTACATCATTTGCATAAAGCTCCTTCATGGCATCAAAACCAACAACTTCAATCTTCATTGTGTTCATCAACAAATTCCTTCTACTCAAGGCATCAACTACCTGATTCAAACTACCACTTCTATATTTCAAAATAAATGAATATCCTTGAAAATATTCTACCCACTTCATGTACCCTTGATTTAACTTACCATGGTTGTTAATAAATTGCAAAGCATGATTATTTATGAATAAGAAAACTTCTTTGGTAGTAAATAATACCTCCATGATTTAGGGTTTGTATAATGACATAAAAATATTGATCATGAATCGAGTATTTTTTTTTTTATTTAGCTGCTCACTAAAATAGGTAATGGGCTTGCCTTCTCAGCTCAACTCTTATAGTTGTCTTGCTAGCATCGCAATCCACCTAAAATACTATTAAAATTTGGCAAAGCTAGAACTAGCTCTTTTGTTATCTTTTTCTTTAAAATTTAAAAACTCCTCTTCACTACACTTTTCCACTTAAACTCATGCTTACCACATTTTAGTGTCTCTATAATTGATGCACAAATCCCATTGAATGTTTTTGATAAACTTTATGCAAAAACTTGCAAAACCATAAAAGCTCTTGGCATCGTACATACTTATTGAAGATGGCCAATTCATAATGGCCTTTAACTTATTAGGTTCCATCCAAATCCCTTCTTACAAAATCAAAAAACCCAGATACACCAATTATTTTTCATAAAACTACACTTCTTCAAGTTGAATAGCAACTTTTCTTCCTTTAATATTTGTAAGACCAATCTCAAATGTGCCAAATGATATTCCTTGATCTTACTGAATATCAAAATATCATCTAGATATACAACTACAAACTTGCCAAGGAATGGCTTCAATACTTCATTCATCAACCACATGAAGGTGCTTGGTGCATTAGTCAATCCAAACAACATCACCAACCACTCATATAGTCCATATTTTGTCTTAAATGTAGTCTTTCATTTATCTCCTCTTATTAGAATTTGATGATAACCACTCTTCAAATCAATATTTATGAATTACTTTGATCCACTCAAACAATCCATCATGTCATCCATATGAGGTAATAGAAATATCTACTTTATTAGAATCTTAATGATTGCTAGCAAGTATGTGCACATACACCATCATCCTCCTTTCTTGGGTTCTAGTATAGATGGTACTGCATATGGGCTTAAGATCTCCTTGATTAGTCCCTTATCCAATAGCTCTTGGACTTGTATCTTCATCTCTTCATTCTCCATAGATGTCATCCTATAAATTTCCTTGTTTGGAAAACTTGATCTGGGTATGAAGTCTATGTTATGACTAATGCTTCTTGCATGTGGTAACCCATCAGGTAATACTTTTGAAATATTATTAACATATTATTCCAAAAAATCCTTCAATTTATGTGGAATGTCATCCATTTTATTTGTTGCTCCACCTTCCATGGGTTTAGATATGAAAGAAAAACATATTTCCTCCTTCATCTCCTTCAAGATTTTTTTTCAAAGATTAGATATACTTTAGAACTACTACACACCTCTTTTCCTTTGTCCTTAAATGCACTTAATGCATAAATTTTTTCCATATTTGATAATTTATTAAGTATCAAGTCTACCATCATGTATTTCTTTTCTATCAAACTGCCATGGTCTCCCTATTGGACCCTTAAAATTCCGACGTAAGATATCCCTAATTTTTTAAAATCAAAGTATCCCATGGGTTCATTAATAAGATTTTCCTCTTAGATTTAATTCAGCCATTACGAATTCCCTTTTTGTTTTATGTTTTAATACATTTTTACAAAGTTATTAGTCTTTTTTTTTCCATGTTTAATTCACTACATAATCCATCTAGTCTATTTGTTTAGTTTTCTTGATTTCAACGTTCATTTTCTAGTCTTGTTAATCTAAAGTCTTACGTTCTTAAACATCAAGGCCCTTTAGTTTCATTTGATTCATTTGAATGTCTTAACCTTAATCTACATGAATTAAATATTTCCTCCATTATTCCTAAATTTTAAAGGTTCTTAATATGTAGAGTATTAAAATTACCTCTTATGCTTATCCTTTGAAAATCATCAACCTAAAGTCAAAATTAGTCTTACGCAATTAAATCATTCCTATAAGTCAGGTATTTTTACATAGAATCCAAAGTTCGCCATAGTCCACTACTCATAAATAATTAGAGCTACAATTAACCCTAAGTGTATTTCCCATTTTGACTAGTCCAAGCATGTAGATTCCATATTAATCTATGCTCTGCATTTACCCTAGTACCCACAAATAAATCCTAGTCACTTTAGTATTCTCTAGTAAAAGTTGTTATTCTATTGTTTTCTCAAACAAAAATTAACGGTCCCCATCCATGTTCATATCGACGACTAATATAGGTCAGTAATCCCATTTTACCTAAAAATTTCTAGGTCTCCAAGAAATAAATGGACGGTTCATGTTCATCCTATCGAAGAAGAATGAATTACCCACATTCAGCCTATCAACATAGATAAGCTACTCGCATTGGTAGTCAAAGTCAAAATGTGTTGCATTCATCGGATGATCTTTGTAATCCACAATGACCATGTGTATTCCATTAAGATCTTGTCTAGAAGTACACAAAGATCATATGATCTATATTTGTTGGTGAGAAATAAAATCAATGACCTGCATTGATTGAACCTAGTGGTAAAATGTGTGGTCTACATTACATAATAATAAACATCATAAGTATTAGGATAATGGATGGTCTGTGTTACTCCAAGGTAATTTGATCAATGGCCACAATTTATCGATGAATAAAGACCAAAAAGTGTAAACTAAGTCCAAGACTAGATCTATGGCTCGCATTAACTAACACGGATGGTTTGTATTGCATCATAGGAAAAGACAAATGACTTTGACTAAGGCTTGATCAATGGTTCACATTGTGCCATATAAAAAGGAACCAATGAATCATAGCATCCAAAATAGTTAATCTTGGGAAGACAAAATCAATGGTACACATTACTCTAGGGTGGTTTGATCAATGATTGTTGTTTATTAAGTATGACCTTCACAATTTTCCTAGTTATTTATTTAATATAACTAATGGTCTATATTCCTTGAGTCAACATCTATGATCCCGAAGAGCCATATGTATTCCACTAAAATATATTATCCGTAAGCGCACCAGAATAAATGATCCATGATATTTTGTGCACTAGGATCTATGGTATGCATTCAATAATGAATAAATACAAAGTATTTTGACTAAAACTTGATAGAGAAGATCTTATGACTAGAGTTCATTAACCGATTAAGAAATCTACAGGCCAAATTTATTGATGAATATAGACAAAAAAAATTAGTTAGACATTGTCAGAAATGGGTAGCCCACATTGATCCACTATTAGAAGATCAACGATCCAGATTGCTCAGTAAAAATATGCCATGTATTTATGAGATGGATGGTCTGCATTTACTCTAGATAATACCAATCAATGACTATAATTTACTGGGAAGATTTAGCCAATGACTGTGGTGCATATGAAAAAATATGATTAGTCTGGCAAGCATCTAAAAAGTTGAAGATAAATAAACGACCTACATTCATCCTAGTCAAAGAAACCAACAGTCCACATTACACAATAAAAGAGGAAAAAATGTCTGATCAACCTTAAAAATAAATCTACAGTCCATGGTCACATGAAGATTTTTGTCAATGGATAAAATTCAAAGAAAATCAATAAATGTCACAAAAACAATTAAAAAGAATGAAGGGTTCAAATTCAATGACATAACAAAGATACAATTGTTCTTTTAAAGAAAGCCACTAACAACATGATAAAATTTCAACGCTTAGGATTTGATTTTAAAACATAGTAGCAACAATCGATTATATATATCCCCAATGGCTCAGATTTATTTCCCATCAATCGATGGTTGTAGTTTAAGTAGAGAATGACACACAAACCTATGCTCTTAAAAAATATGCTCACAACTTATATTGAATTAACAACCAAGATCAATGATTTTGAATAGACAATGAATCATGCAACTATTACATTCCATCAGTTAATACCGTTATGAGTAATAAGATGGTAGCCACAAGATGGCAAAAGAAAAAGTATGTAGCTATCCATAATCAAGATTTAACATGTGAAGTAACTAGCCCACTTACTATTAATACATATCTATTCATCAAGCTTTTCTTACGCTCACATTTTGTAGAGAAACTACCAATGAATTATGATTAAGTCACAAAGAGATGCAGAGTATTTATAGTGTGTTCACAGAATAATTATAGAAGTAATTATGGCATCAATGAGCACTCCTTTAGGAACTTCCTTAGGTATACCCATAGGCACTATAGAAAGTATCCATAGACTAATATAATGTACACCATACCAAAAAACACCAAGAAAAGTCCTCTCTAAATACTTAACCAAATTTACAAATAAATCTAGGGCCGATAGAAATAATCACTCTTGCACAACAATGGGAACTAGAAGACATAGTGATATTCAACTTTGAGAAGACACGAGAGGATTATCATAGACATATTTTACTACTAAAATTATTATTCAGAAGAGCATAAAATGCATAGGCTAAATGTATCCCATACTGTAATATATGGACTAGCAACCTAGGAAGGATAGTATGACCCAAGGTGTATTATTCATTAGATATATTATCTTGGCTAGTAGTAGCTTATGACCCAGAAACCATATCATTTAAGAACATTAATAATTAGCTCATACTCAAAATCATAGTTGATAGTTTCAAGAGGATTTTTCAATTAAATATCGCAATGTTGACTTTGGATAAAAAAGTACTATCTATACATTCTTATCATATGCTTAACACAATTACTTATACAAAAAATTTTAGGCATGGTTAAACTATTTCATATAACTTCCCCATAAGTAATTTCACCCTATAGCCATGGGAAAAGGATTATGTAGTGATGCAGGAGCATCCGGAGGCGAAGAAGCAATCTTGCATCACCCAAAAATGTTTTTTTCTTTAAGTGCCAAAACTGTCGCGATATCGCGACGCTTTTTGATGAAAAGGGCCAAGGCGCCAAATGGTCGCGAAATCATGACATTTTCGAAGAAAAGCAGCTTGGGCGCCAAATGGTCACGAAATCGTGACAGTTCCAAAACAAAGCAGCTCGAGCGTCAAATGGTCACGAAATCATGACATTTCCGAAGCGAAGAAGTCAAGGTGCCAAATGGTCGCGAAATCGCGACGTCTCCGAAGCAAAGCAGCCTGGACACGAAATGGTCATGAAATCGTGACATCTTCGAAGCAAAGGGGCCAAAGTGCGAAACTGTCACGAAATCATGACATTTTTGAAGCAACGCAGTCTGGACGCAAAATGGTCGCGAAATCATGACATTTTCCAAGCAGAGAGGCCAAGGCACAAAATGGTCGCGAAATCGTGACATCTTCGGAGGCAAAAGCTCTAAGGCACAGAATGGTCGCGAAATCGTGACACTTTCGGAGGCAAGGTTCAAAGGCGCAAAGTGGTCACGAAATCACGACGCTTTCGGTGCGAAGGCTCAATGGCGCAAAGTGGTCACAAAATTGTGACACTTCCAGATGCAAGTTTCTAAAACACAAAGTGGTCATGAAATCACGACGCTTTCGGTGCGAAGGCTCAATGGCGCAAAGTGGTCACGAAATCGTGACATTTCTGGAGGCAAGGTTCTAAAGCGCAAAGTGGTCACGAAATCGCGACGCTTTCGGTGCGAAGTCTCAATGGCACAAAGTGGTCACGAAATCGCGACACTTTCAGGCCGAAGACTCAAGGGCATGAAATGGTCGCAAAATCATGACACTTCCGGAGTAAGGGCTTAAAGGCGCAAGGTGGTCGCGAAATCGTGACGCTTTTGGGACAAAGGCACCCAGAGGTAGAATGGTCGCGATATCGTGACCGAAAGGGAGAGAGGGCGTAAAGAGGCAAACACGTCGCGATATCATGACAGAACGCTCACGACGCCTGACCAGCCGGCGGTTGCAGAGACCGTTGCAGAGGGACACGTGGCGTAAAGTTACAGGCGGCCCTAGAGTATGAAGCAGTTACTGGGACTCTGGAAAAGGGACACGTGGCAACAAACTACAAGTGGCTTTGGCGCATTCCTATGAATGATGACTTGGCAGATGGATTGACAGGCGACTGTAGCGCACTCCGCCATTACAGACCATGAGAATACGGGGCACTTGGCAGCATCTTGCAGACGGCCACAGAACATTCATGTAGATGGTTACAGGGAATCCCACACTTTGTGTAATGATGTCGGAAGAAGCTGGGGTCTGGGATAAAAGGGCCGCGCATGCATTGTATTCGGGGCTTGGCCATTTTGAATGAAAGTGCTATATTTTTGAATTGAAAGACCTCTGTGAATGAAATTGGCTTGAATTTTCCTGTGTTTTGTTCTAGTCTGGCGTCAAGTGGTATCAGAGCGGGTTGGTTCTGAGTGTGCAAACCGATCACCGGCAATGAGGCAGTTTTTGCCAGGATTATGGTTGTGGGTTGTGAAGAAGAGGATGCCTCCGCGTAGGAACCGTGGTGGTGTGAGGAACAGACAAGCAGAGGTCGATCTTAGAGCCTTGCAGAGGCAAGTTGAAGCCCTGCAAGAGGAAATTAGAAGAGGAGTTGAGCCAAGAAGGGAGGAACCCAGTGAGGATGAAGTTTGGGAAGAAGAGGGTCCATCCGATGAGGAAGAAGCCTTGGATCCAATAGAGGCTAGGCTATATAGGGCCATCTCCCAGATCGGGAAGAAGCCAAAATTTGACGTCTCTACTTACTCCGGGAACCTCAACCCCGAGGAGTTGATAGATTGGATCAACGACATGGAGGAGTATTTCGAGTATGAAGAGATCTCAGACCCAAATCGGATCAGGTTCACGAAAACCAAGCTGAAAGGACATGCTAGCATCTGGTGGAAAGGAGTGCAGCTGGAAAGGAACAGGAGGGGAAAGGAAAAGATCACCAGGTGGGATAGGATGGTGGAGAGATTGAAGAGGCAGTTCATCCTTGCAGATTATGAGTTGGATTTATTGAGAAAGATGCAGAGTCTTCGACAGGCAAGTAAATCTGTCAACGGAGGATTTCTATTAAATCTCGATTAGAACCGGCCATTATGAGGCGAATAAGGAGAAAGTCGCACGATACATCAATGGGTTGCGAACCAGCATTCAAGAAGAGCTGGGACTGGTTAGGATGGGCACGGTGGAGGATGCATACCAGTTTGCCTTGAAAGTAGAAGAGAAACTGAATAGGAGATTTGATGGAAAGCAGAGAGGAAAGGACAGGGGTGGAAGAGCTGGTGGAAGAACCAATGGAGGAAGGTACAGATATTTGGGGAAAATTGGTGAAGCTAGCAGTAGCCAGAAATAGAAAGAAGGGAAGGAGGAGAATGACCAACGCCCACGCAATCATAACAACAACTACCCGAGAGGAAGAGGTAGGCCTAGGCGAGGGTTTGGAAGAGGTGTCTTTCGAGGAACCTGCTTCAACTACGGAGAAGAAGGACACAGGGCATACAAGTGCCCGCAACATCAAGAGAGGCCAAATCGAAGACTTGAGGGTCAGGCCCGAGCTGCTGTAGCAGACGAAGGTGTAGAATCTGAGCACTCTGAGGAGGCAAAAAGGGGAGAAGCAATGATCATCAGAAGAGTCCTGTTGAATGAAGAGGAAAAGGCAGACCAAAGGAACAACTCTGTTTCGAACAAGATGCAAGTGCGCGAGCAAGGTCATGTAACATCATCATCGATAATGGAAGCACTGACAATTTGGTTTCTGAGGAAATGGTTGCCAAGCTGCAGTTGGAGAGGAGAAAACACCCGCACCCTTATCGAATTGCATGGTTGCAAAAGGACCATCGGGTGCTAGTAAGTGAGCAATGCCTGGTGAAGTTCAATATTGGAACTTACCGAGATGAGGTCTTATGTGACATCTTGCCTATGGATGCATGTCACCTATTGCTTGGGAGACCATGGTAGTTTGATCGAAGTGTTGTACATGATGGACGAGCCAACACATACTCTTTGTCGAAGAATGGAGTTCGCCACAAGTTGAAACCCTTGAAGGAGGCGGATGAGAAGGTATGCAGCAGTGCACGAGTCTGTCTAGTTGATGGCAGAAGATTTTTGGAAGGCCTAAAGTTAGATCATATGTGCTATGCCATAATCCCTAGGGTTAGGGAAGAAGGATGCAAGGAAATTCTAGTGGAAGTCATGGGACTGTTAGAGGAATTCCCTGATATCATTTTTGATAATGTTCCTGAAGGTTTACCGCCTATTAGGAAGATCAGTCACCACATAGATTTGGTGCCTGGATCGAGCTTGCCAAACAAGGCTGCACATCGAATGACGCTTGTGGAAACTGAGGAGTTGAATCGGCAAGTTCAAGATCTATTGAAGAAAGGGCTGATTAGGGAGAGTCTTAGTCCATGTGCAGTACCAGCAGTACTAGCACCCAAGAAGGATGGAGAATGGAGGATGTGCACAGACTCTCGGGCAATTAACAAGATCACCATCAAATATAGATTCCCACTACCAAGGATGGATGATATCATGGACTGTTTAAGTGGAGCTGAGTACTTCACAAAGATTGACTTGAAAAGTGGTTACCATCAGATCCGCATTAGAGAAGGGGATGAGTGGAAGACAACCTTTAAAACCAGAGAGGGGCTGTATGAGTGGTTGGTTATGCCATTTGGGCTAACCAATGCACCGAGTACCTTCATGCGGTTAATGAATGAAGTCCTGAAGGAATTTCTGGGCAAATTTGTTATTGTCTACTTGGATGATATCCTGATTTTTAGCAGGACCCTAGAGGAGCACCTGATGCACATCAGGAGGGTTTTTGAGAAACTACGGGGAGGAGCAGTTACTGATCAATCTAAAGAAGTGCAACTTCGTGAAGAAGGAGCTGGTATACCTGGGATTTGTTATCTCAGCAAATGGTCTCAAAATGGACCCCAAAAAGGTGAAGGCTATCCTAGAATGGCCTGCTCCAAGAAGTGTGACCGAGGTTAGATCATTTCATGGTCTGGCTAGTTTCTACAGAAAATTCATTAGAAACTTCAGCAGTATTTGCGCATCTCTTACGGAGACAATGAAGGGGAACAAGAAGGAATTCCAGTGGACAGTTGGAGCAGACAAAAGCTTTGCTATGCTGAAGAAGAAGGTCACTGAGCAACCCGTCTTAGCACTTCCATATTTCAATAAGGTGTTTCAGGTAGACTGCGATGCGAGTGGCAGTGCCATAGGAGCCGTATTGAGCCAAGAGGGTAGGCCTGTAGCTTATTTTAGCGAGAAGCTCAATGATGCCAGAAGGAAGTATTCGGTATATGATCAGGAGTTCTACGCCATAGTTCAAGCACTTAAGAAATGGAGGCACTATTTGTTGCCAAAGGAGTTTGTTCTTTATACCGACCATCAAGCATTGCAGTATATTAACAGTCAAGGAAAATTGAATCGGAGGCATCCGAAATGGGTAGAGTTCCTGTAGAGCTATACCTTTGTGCTAGAAGCATCGGAGCGAGAAGATCCAATAGGGTGGCAGATGCATTGAGTAGGAGGCAATGTCTGATGATGGAAATGAAAGTGGAGGTTGTAGGGTTTGCTGAGCTCAAGAGCTTATACCCTGCAGACCCCGATTTCACAGAAGCTTGGAAAGCCTGCACTGCGCCTGTTACGTTGGACAGGACTAAGTGGTTGAATTACCTGGTTCAAGAGGGGATGTTGTTCAGGGGGAACCAATTATGCATTCCGAGGAGCTCAATGAGAGAGAATCTCATCAAGGAAAAGCACAGTGGAGGTCTAGCTGGACATTTTGGTCATGACAAAACTATCTCACTTGTTAGTGAAAACTATTACTGGCCACAATTGCAATAGGATGTGGCAAAGTTTGTGCAGAGTTGTAGGATATGCCAGATGGCAAAAGGTGTGAGGTAGCCTACTGGCTTGTATCAACCGCTACCTATACCTGAAAGACCGTGGGAAGATATTAGTATGGATTTTGTGCTTGGTTTGCCCAGGACGCAGAGGGGACACGATTCCATATTTGTGGTAGTGGACCGATTTTCGAAAATGGCTCACTTTATCCCGTGCCAAAAGACTAGCGATGCGGTCCATGTAGCTGGTTTGTTCTTTAAGGAAGTGGTACGCCTTCATGGGCTGCCAAGAAGCATTGTGTCGGATAGGGATACCAAGTTTGTAGGGTATTTTTGGAGGACCCTGTGGAAGAAACTGAAGATGGATTTAAAGTTCAGTTCTGCATACCACCCCCAAACAGATGGCCAAACAGAGGTGGTTAATAGGAGTTTGGGCAATCTACTGTGATGCTTGGTAGGGGACAAGCCCAAGGGATGGGATCTAGTTCTGTCACAAGCAGAATTCGCGTATAACAACTCGGTCAATAGGAGTACCAATAAATCACCATTCCAGATCATCTATGGGAGCAGCCCAAGAAATGCTTCAGAGTTGAGAAGAATAGATACGAGAGAGAAATGCAGTGCTGAGGCAGAAGACTTTGTCGAACACCTGAAGGGAGTGCATGAGGAAGTGACAAGACACATTGCCAAGATGAATGCTCGAGTACAAGACAAGGGCGGACCAAAAATGCCGAGCTAAGGAGTTCAAAGTAGGAGATTCTGTCATGGTCCATCCGAGGAAGGAGCGGTTTCCTGCCAAGACCTATAACAAACTAAAAATGAAGAAATTTGGGCCATGCAGGATCATTGGCAAACGGGATTCGGGTAATGCATACGAGGTGGAGCTACCAAGTGAACTTAACATCTCCCCCGTGTTTAACATTTCAGATTTGGTCGAGTATCATGAAGGAGAAAGTAGTGAGATACCCAGCCCAGATTTGTGGAGCATTCCAGCAGTCATCCCAGTTGCGGACGAGATAGAAGAAGTTCTTGATACGCGTGAGGGCCGAAGTACTCGAAACAGGAGTTACTCTGAGTATTTAGTCAAATGGAAAGGCAGACCCATAGAAGATGCGACTTGGTTATCAAAGGCAGAGGTTGATCGCCTGGGTCTACCTCGAAAAGATCAGAAGTGAAGGTCACTTCTCAAACTCACCCCGGGTGTCTGATGCAGGAGCATCCGGAGGCGAAGAAGCAATCTTGCATCACCCAAAAATGTTTTTTTTTCTTTAAGTGCCAAAACTGTCGCGATATCGCGACGCTTTTTTGATGAAAAGGGCCAAGGCGCCAAATGGTCGCGAAATCGTGACATTTTCGAAGAAAAGCAGCTTGGGCGCCAAATGGTCATGAAATCATGACAGTTCCGAAACAAAACAGCTCGAGCGTCAAACGGTCGCGAAATCGTGACATTTTCGAAGCGAAGAAGTCAAGGCGCCAAATGGTCGCGAAATTGTGACGTCTTCGAAGCAAAGCAGCCTGGATGCGAAATGGTCGCGAAATCGTGACATCTTCGAAGCAAAGGGGCCAAAGTGAGAAACTGTCATGAAATCGTGACATTTTTGAAGCAAAGCAGTCTGGACGCAAAATGGTCGCGAAATCGTGACATTTTCCAAGCAGAGAGGCCAAGGCACAAAATGGTCGCGAAATCGCGACATCTTCGGAGGCAAAAGCTCTAAGGCACAAAATGGTCACGAAATCGCGACACTTTCGGAGGCAAGGTTCAAAGGCGCAAAGTGGTCGCGAAATCACGACGCTTTCGGTGCGAAGGCTCAACGGCGCAAAGTGGTCGCAAAATCGTGACACTTTCGGAGGCAAGGTTCTAAAACGCAAAGTGGTCACGAAATCACGACGCTTTCGGTGCGAAGGCTCAACGACGCAAAGTGGTCGCGAAATCGTGACACTTCCGGAGGCAAGGTTCTAAAACGCAAAGTGGTCACGAAATCGTGACGCTTTCGGTGCGAAGGCTCAACGGCGCAAAGTGGTCACGAAATCGTGACACTTCCGGGCCGAAGACTCAAGGGCGTGAAATGGTCGCGAAATCGTGACACTTTCGGAGTAAGGGCTTAAAGGTGCAAGGTGGTCATGAAATCATGACGCTTTTGGGACAAAGGCACCCAGAGGTAGAATGGTCGCGATATCGCGACCGAAAAGGAGAGAGGGCGTAAAGAGGCAAACACGTCGCGATATCACGACAGAACGCTCACGACGCCTGACCAGTCGATGGTTGCAGAGACCGTTGCAGAGGGACACGTGGCGTAAAGTTACAGGCGGCCCTAGAGTATGAAGCGGTTACTGGGACTCTGACAAAGGGACACGTGGCAACAAACTACAAGCGGCTTTGGTGCATTCCTATGAATGATGACTTGGCGGATGGATTGACAGGCGGTTGCAGCACACTCCGCCATTACAGACCATGAGAATACGGGGCACTTGGCAGCATCTTGCAGACGGCCACAGAACATTCATGCGGATGGTTACAGGGAATCCCGCACTTTGTGTAATGATGTCGGAAGAAGCTGGGGTCTGGGATAAAAGGGCCGCGCATGCATTGTATTCGGGGCTTGGCCATTTTGAATGAAAGTGTTGTATTTCCGAATTGAAGACCTCTGTGAATGAAATTGGCTTGAATTTGCTTGTGTTTTGTTCTAGCCTGGCGTCATGTAGACATGATAAATATTTTATTGGGGGTTAAATATTTGACCTGGCTTACCATAGAAGTGATGTTCCTAATTATTTAGTGTAACAAAAGGGACCAAATGCCATTATATAAATGGGAAGATGTTATCTATAATAAAATACACTTAGAATTGAAAGCAATACAAAAGGCTATTAGAGAATAATGGGAGCAAATACCTCCTTTTTCATACTACTTTATTCTCATTCACCCGCTTATGGGACATTTTGACAAATAAAGAATTAAAAAATGGGGAGTAGATGCCACTTACATGTAGTACAGACTCCTATGGATCAATGAAAGCAGGTCTAGTCCTCCTCAATTCTTTGGAGACTTTCTCCCAGCCATTCATACTATACTCGGTGGACATCCTCCAGATAGGAAAGGCTTTGGGATAGCCAAATTCCTGCAAGGTCACATAGGAGATTACTTATTAACTGAAGAATTCTCATACACAAGGATTTATGGGGTAAACATACCTACCAAGGTGCTCCCTAAATACTGCCCAATATTCATAGCTACCCTAGATATTAGATTGTCAAAGAAATCAAAATAAGAATAGGCAAGAAAACAAGAAAAATCTCATGGCTCGAAGTTCCCTGTAAAATAGGCCACTACATATACAAGGGGTACCAGAGCATGTTGAGGGCAATATCAAAGATGTATAAGTATGGTTTTTCAAAAATTACTTAGATATCGTATGATCCTCAAGGGTACTATCGTCGCTTAGTACAAAATATACAGTATGCTTGGGTAACACACATAATTGATCTTTTGAAGATGAAATTATTGTAGCCATTAGGAATGACACATCTCTTGAACCTATGTAGAAAAAGTACCCATATATCTTAAGAGAAAATACTCAAATTGAGCATGTTTAAAATTATCCAAATACATTGGTAATTCTTAGGTAAGCTTCAGTCAAAGCAATTGCTCCACTAATCCCTATAGTTGGCCTAGAAGAACTCAAGGACCCTGTGCTTAAAGTTGTTAATCAATAGTCTTAATAGGTAGAATTTTTTGTAGACACTATCAGTTTACCTAAAGTGATGGCAAAAGCTCCTTAGACAACCCAACCTACTTAGTATGTCACTATTGATACTAGCAAAGATAAAGAAGTTGTCCTTGCTTCATCTGCACAAATTCAATCAAAAGTGCCTTATGAGACTAAAATAGAATTGGAATTACATACACCTAAGGTCATACCCAAGGCTTTGGTAATAAATAATAAGGAAAATAATATATCCCCAATGATACAAAAAAGAATTTAGGGCACTAGGGGACTAGCCAATTTGCTCAGAGGTCACCAAGTAAAGTTGCCAAGCCCAACTAAATCCCTTGAGCATAAAAATGCTAGGCTTGAAATATCTTCTTCGTTAAAAGCCCTAAAAAGTCTCACTTTGATGAGAATAGAGGATTATGTCTTTTGATCCTATTGATGAAAAGCAACTCGAGGCAATAGATGAAGGAAAACATCCTTGAGAGATACAATACACAGTTGATGAACTAGATACTCAAGTACCAAAAATAATGTCCACAACTGTAACTATCCCCATACCCAAAAAGATAAAATTAGTTCAAATCAATCAAAAATAGAGGAAACATGGGAAGCACAAGTGCAAATCGCAAGGGACCCAATGACCATGCTTGAATCGTAAGGTCTAATTCAAGTGCAAGAAAAAAGAAATATACAAAAGGAAAATCAATATTTATGGGTAAAAAAAGAAACACTACAAGCTAGAATCAAAGAACTAGTAGCTTCCCAAATGAAGAACATCCCTCAGTTGCCTTGTTCACACACAACTCAAGAGACAATAATAGCCAAACATTTTTATGGTACCAAAATTTATTCAATAATATAAAGTAAAGGTCTATTCTAGATTAAAAGTTGAAATAAACATATTAACCAGGGTGCTTTAGAATGTCAAAACAATCATCAAAATAGTGTAAGGAATAAAGATATTACTGTAAGAAATAAACGTCAATGTGGCCTCAGTTCAACATATCTTTCAAAAGTGTAAATAACAGTATGAACAAATACATACCAAGCAAGTGACTATTGATGAAGGGATAAGATATGGCTGTAAGTTAGAATTCACCAAGGTAGCCATGTACCTCCATGAAAGGACATATTAGGACTCCTTTTTCAAATAAATAGAAGCATGAGAAGGAGAAATAGATGCTAGAAGAATGCAAGCAAGAATTTTTCTTGAAGAATATTTAGCAGCTGATAATTTTGACAACCTAATAGCTAAAATAATACAAGATTATGAGTGTGATGAAAAATATGAACACAAATTGGCTCAAAAACTCAATGACTTATCAAAAATGGCCAATTCATTAACTAGATTCTTAGGAAAATAATCATTCAATAGAATGGTGTAAGAATAAAACACTACAAATAATGGATACCATAATATTTGCAGCTTCTTTTTATAGTGATGCGTGGGATGAAATTTCTAGCTTTGTTGGGATTGGTAAGCTCGATCAAGAAGAACAATACAAAGGTGAAGAAATCAGCAATGAGAAAATCGAAGGGTGACATGGGGCCCACTACATGAAAATATAAAAATAGGATAAGGGTAAAAAACAAGCCAAATATAATGTCTTGATTTAATACAGTTGTATTTCATTACAAATATCTCGAGGATGAGAAGCAACTAGGTGTGAAGCTTTGGATGAAACAACCCAGAACATCTGTAATTTAGTTGTATCCCACCCTATAGATCAAAAATAGAGATAAGGCTAGATGGAAGATCCAACTAAAATTCCAGATGGAGGAACCAACTAAAAGAAGTAATAATAGAATGAGCCAGCTCCAAGCTATATATAGTAGCTATATCAACCAAAAAAGATATCAAGTTTTGCATGGCCAAGTTTTGCTAAAGGTATACTAGGTTGTCCTTGTCTTGTCAGTTGTATCTTCTTTTGTGTCTTATCTCCTATATCCATCCTTTATTCTCCCTCTTAGTTGTGCAGGTCTTGCTAAGGATGTACTCAACTTGCTAAGATCATTTTCAATTGTTGAAGTGAAAGATAGGAGGCTATTTGTTACTAATTTTAGAATGAAGAGTTGAGGTTCTCTGTTACATCATTTGAATAGAGAAATCTCTTTGTATTCATTTAAAGAGATCTGGGTCATTTTACCAGACTCTAATTGTAAATACTTTTTGATATTAATACAAATCCTACTTCCTCCTTTGAAAAATTCTTTGTTTCAATTGTGTATCTATTTCACATTTGCATATTACATTATTTGAATGTGTAAATGGTGATTCTCTCACTGGTAAATTAATCATGTCTATTACATCATTTGAATGGATATAATTAACCCAATTTTTCTTTCCCTTTATTTCTATCTCATTTAATTATTTAAATCTTTGCTATAATTGCACAATGGACAAGGCACTGATCTACTGATAAGATTTTAATTAATGGGTTTTGTGGATCCTGGTCAAATAATTTTTTTTGTTATTTGGTTGAGCACAATTGAATAATAGCATAAAGCTCCATTTAGGGTTTCCTTACCTAACTCGATCTATCAAAAATCATCATATAATTCTTTTGTAAGTTAAAGAGGTGGATCTACTAGAGTCCACAGTGTTTATTGAATTAAAAAAAATTGGCAGCATGACAATCTTTGAAGGACGTAAAAATTTTCTCCAACACTCCCCAACAAATATGGCATGCATCCATTGGCATAATTTTACATAGAATTTTTTCCTTTTAATAACCAATATATTATTTTTTTACCAAAATTTGGTGCCTATTTTGTAACCATGACACTTTGTAAGGATTTGGATGTTTCATTCTCTTCTAACCAAGTTTCTCTACCATATTTGTTGACACTAAGTTGTATGTGCTTCCATTGTCCACAACCACCTTGCAACATTTGTCTTTTGATTTGTAAATCATCCTAAAAAAGTTCCTTATTTACTTAGGTTCATGCACCTTCTTTGTTGGCTTCAAAAATACCCTTTTCCCCATAAGTGATTCTCCTTATTTTGGTTCCTCCATGTGCTTCAATGAGGCTACAGTTCTTTATTTGCTTGTGTAATATGGCTTCAAGCTTCCTCTCAATTCTCGTTGGTTTGTTGTGCTTGAGGGTATTCATATGTCTGATGACCAACTTATCCATATCTATAACAATTTCCAAGGAATCATCTATTCCTTCCTCTACCAAAATAACCTATTCCTCATGAGTATCCACCTCCTCTGGTGTTCTGGATAAAGTCATTATGAGAAGTACTAGCTTCTCCTTCTTGTTTTTGTTGTCCTCTTTCATTTTTTATTTTTCCTCCTCCTCATGAGAACCTTCCTCTTCCTATTTTATTATTACATTGCCTTCATGACAACTTTATTTCTACCTTTAAGGCATACTGCTAATATTATTCTACCATGTTCATTTTCATCATACTAACTTCATCTTATATTGATAATTGTAGTCCATTGATATACTTTGAAACCTTTTCTTCGTAATATTCTACATGTTTGTATCAAATGGTGAGCCTATAAAATTCCTCAATATAATCCTTTACATTCATCATTTTGGCTTAAATTTTACAATTTCTTAAAAAGACCCAATTGGGAATATGATGGGAGGAATTTGGCCTTCACTTTGGTAACCATTTTATTCCATGTCTTGATATTTTCTTTGTCTTTCTATTTGGACATGATCCCAACACAAGGATGCATGCCTCTTTATTTTTTTACAGGTGAACTTCACCTTCTTTGGGTTTTTATTGAGTCAAAATCAAGATATTTCTCCATCTCTATAGTCCAATCTATGAGTTCCTCCAGATTCAAACTTCCATTATATGATGGAGTTTCTATATTTTGTTTCTTGTCCATGTTAGAAATTTTCTGGATTAACCATTCCTCTAATTCTTCCTCTCGCTCTTCATCATGAGATTCTTGTTGACCAATTTCTTCTTTTCCATTGTCTCTCACATCTTCTATTTGAATTCCCCTCCTTTGGAAAGTTTTGATTGCATCAATTTGAGTGGTAATTTTTCTTAGTATTTCAGCTATGTTTGTGGGTCAGGGTCCCTGTGGTCTTCCCCTTAGATGACATCCTACTTTGACTTTCTATAAAATGACAATCTTGATGTTTGTAAGCATGTGACAATAGTTAGATGATGATAATCAACAAGTTATCATTCATTGGATCAGACATCTGCAAGTCTTAATGGTCATCAACACGACAACTCATAACTGCATCCTTTTACCTACAACACAATTGTCATGGAAAAAAAGTAAATTTTAAACATCTATATAAGCAACATCACATGGGTATCCATAACACCAAAGGAGAATGAATACCTTTTATTAACAATTTTCTTGTATGACAATACCTCTACATATAATGTGTTAGGACCCTCCTAATGTAACTCTTAATCATATTATATATTATATTGTATTATAAAGGGACACATCCCTTCACCATTCACATCTTTTAGATAGATGTAAATAGGACAAGGAGGATGCCCCAAAGATCATCCAAGAACATTAATTTATTATATTATAGGTTTCTGCATTTCAATACAAACTACGATTCTATTCAAACAATGATTATTTTATGCATTCAATTCATATTTCAAGTTGCAGGTTCATAACAACTGGATCAAAGCTAAAAATACCTAAAATGTTTCCCCACCCCGCTTTAGTTACTGATAGGCCATTACTCGACAACATTTTCTTTTTAGCACACATTCTAACCATTACTGACGCAACTGTTACATAGTAGGCCACAATCACCAGCAAAGGTAGCATACAATTTTTTTTGGACAGCATCATGCATTACCGGAGTTAGAAAACCCCAACAACGAGTACATGTGAGGAAAATATCATTCGATGTGAACAAAGAGCAACAAGTACACAAAATTAAATGCGGTAGAGATAGACAATTTTTTCTAACAAAACTAATTTCTGCATATTCAAATCACTTATAAACCAACCACACCCTAAATGGCCGAGGGAAGACGATCTCAAGACACAAAGAAGGATATTACGAAGGAGGTTTCAAAATAAATTACGAAAGAACTCTCGCAGTTTTCCAAGGAAATGAGAGACATGATGCAAGGAATGGCATTTTGGAAGGACATTTTAGAAGATAAAATTGCTACAAAAATAGCAAACCTAGCCATAAACATCACCAAATCGAATACAAATATATCCACTAAATTGGATGCTACAACCCATTCCATGGACTTAATACAACAAAATTTGTTGCTTATGAAAAATGGACAATTGAACACTACGCCACCACAAAAAACATTAATAGGGGGACCACATACATCAATCCTTCCTTGTACCACAAAACTAGATTTTCCAAAATTTGATGGAGGTGACCCCACAAATTGGATATATAGGGCAGACCAATATTTTACCTTATATCAAATTTTGAAGATTTAGAAAGTTTGTATCGCATCATTTCACTTGGAACAAATTGCTACCCAGTGGTATCAATGGTATGAGAAAAAAAAAGGTCCGCCCACATGGATCGAATTCACAAAAAACTTAATGTTGCGATTTGGCCCCACTAAATTTGAAGACTTCATAGGAGCCCTCACTAAACTATGACAAACCTCCACCGTAAGGGAATACCAAGCACAATTTGAGAAATTGGTGAACCTTACAACAAGACTAGATGCATCATTCTTCCAAAGTTGTTTCATTAGTGGCCTAAAATAAGACATTAGAATGGAGGTACAAATACAAAATCCTATCGATATGATGCATGCAATGTCATTAGCACAAATGATAGAAGAGAAGAACAATAACCAAAGGCGAATAGGAAGAGTTTTTTCAGGAAAAAAACCAAATACCTACACCAACCAAAAATTGAATAAGGTCATGCCAATTAAACGAATTAGCCAAGAAGAGCTAAAAGAAAGATGAGAAAAGGGCCTATGTTTCCACTACGATGAAAAGTTTACCCCCAACCACAAATGCATCTCACCAAAATTATATATTTTGGACACAGTTGATTTCACTCCCAAAGAGGAGTATGACATAGAAGTGGAAGTAATAACTGAGGTTGCAAAAGAAAACCAAGTAGATAAAACAGAAATATCCTTTAACGCATTAGCAGGATACTCGATTCCACAAACAATGAAGGTAAAAGGGTATTTTAATAAACAAAACCCTATTGTGCTCTTAGAATATGGTAGCACTCACAATTTTATAGACCCCAGTTTGGCCAAACAAACTAATTGCTTTATATATCCCTGCAATAATTTCAAAGGTATGATTGGCAATGGAGGAAAAATTGCATGCAAAGGCAAATGCAGGAATATCAAACTCACGATTGGGGGATATAACATGAAAGAAGATATGTATGTACTACCATTAGGAGGATGTGATATTGTTTTGGGAGTACAATGGCTACGAATTCTCAACAAAATTCAATGGGAATTTGAAGAGTTATGGATGCAATTTATACAAAACAACCAAACATACACAATTCAAGGTTTAAAAATAGGTCCCACACAAATCGTAAGTTCCCATAGAATGGAAAATATTCTTTGAAAAGGAGGAAGAGGCATGGTTTCCCAACTATTTTCCTTGCAAAACACTACCGAAGAGCAACAAGAGGCACCCAAAGTAATAGAACTCCTAGAGAAACATGATAAAATATTCAAATAAACTGAGGGATTACCTCCACAACGAAGCCATGATCATGTTATTCAAATACTTTCGAAACAGCAACCTCCAAATATTAGACCTTATCGATATCCATACTTACAAAAGACAAAAATAGAAAAATTAGTACAAGACCTACTAATGGCAGGGGTCATTCGACCTAGTAGAAGTCCCTACTCTTCGCCAGTCATACTAGTAAAAAAAAAGGATGGATCATGGTGCCTATGTGTGAATTTTTGCGCTCTCAACAAAATAATGATTAAAGACAAATTTCCTATTCCAGTCATTGATGAACTACTTGATGAACTAAATGGAGCCACATATTTTTCTAAACTCGATTTACGATCAGGTTACCACCAAATTCGAGTTAAGGAAAGTGATATACCCAAAACTGCTTTTTGCACCCATGAGGGACATTATGAATTCTTGGTGATGCCTTTTGGCCTCACGAATGCTCCATACACATTTCAAAGTCTTATGAATAAGGTATTTTCTCCCTTCCTTCGAAAATTTATTTTAGTTTTCTTTGATGATATTTTGATTTACAGCAAGACATGGGAAGAGCACTTAACACATATAGCGCAAGCACTCAAAATATTGGAAGAAAATCAATTATACGTAAATATATCAAAGTGTTCCTTTGGGAAGCAGGAAATTGAATATCTTGGACATATTGTCTCCAAGGAAGGAGTTAAAGTAGACCCCCAAAAAATTGAAGATGTGGAAAATTAGCAAATTCTAAAAACTCTAAAAGGGTTGCGTGGGTTCTTAGGATTAACGGGCTATTATTATGGTAAAATAGCAGCACCCTTAACAACCCTACTTAAAAAGAATGCCTTCATATGGTATCCAAAAGCGAATGAAGCTTTCATGACTTTGAAAAATGCCATGTGTACCACCCCCGTCCTAGCTATGCCAGATTTTTCCCAACCATTCATTATTGAAAGTGACGTGTCTGGATTGGGAATGGGAGTGGTGCTCATGCAAAATGAGAAGCCTTTAGCCTTTACTAGTAAAGCATTTTCCAAAAATAATCTAGCATGTTCCACTTATGAAAAAAAAATGTTAGCTATGGTCCATGTTATCCAACATTGGAGACCATACCTTATTGGAAAACATTTCATTATCCGCACCGACCACCATAGCCTAAAATACCTTCTTGAACAACAGATAACCACTCCAGAACAACAAAAGAAGGTAAAAAAACTATTAGGCTATGATTATGAAATCATATACAAAAAAGGGAAAGATAAAATGGTTGTGGATGCACTTTCTAGAAAGTTCGAAAAACTTCACAATTACATGCTTTTTCCTACCCCATATCTACATGGATTGAACAAGTCAAGGATGAATGGTATGCGGACCCTACTATACACACCATAATTCAACAACTACAATAAAATCCCATGAGTAAACCCCACTACTCTTGGCAAGGTAACATGCTCCGTTACAAAGAACGTCTGGTCCTCTCACCTACATCGGTTTATTGTCCAAAACTTCTACGTGAGCTACATGCTACACCTACTATAGTCCACTCTGGATTCCTAAAAACCTACAAAAGAGTGACTAAATCATTTTATTGGTGAGGGATGAAAAATGATATCAAGAAGTTCGTCAATGAATGTGAAACATGCCAAAGAAATAAAGGTGAAACGGTGGCAACACTGGGCCTTCTTCAACTTCTACCCATACCAACCAGGACATGGGAGGATATTTTAATGGATTTCATTAAAGGTCTTCCAAAATCTATAGGAAAAATGATGATCCTAGTGGTGGTCGCTTGTTTATCTAAATACGCCCATTTTTTTTCTAGTAGATCACCCCTATACCGCTAGTACTATTGCTCAAATATTCCTTGACAATATTTTTAAATTACATGGCATGCCTTCTACTATCGTTAGTGATCATGATCCCACTTTCACTAGTAATTTTTGAAAGGAATTATTTAAACTCCAAGGTATGCAACTTCGGATAAGATTCGCTTACCACCCACAAACAGATGGTCAAACTGAAATTGTCAATAAGTGCTTATAAACCTATCTCCAATGCTTTATTTCCACCAAACCCCTTCACTGGGTTAAATGGCTTCCACTAGCTGAATGGTGATATAATACCACATATCACACAACCATAAAAATGACCCCTTTCGAAGCATTATATGGCCGATCACCCCCATCTCTAACCTCTTATCTTCTAGGAAGTACAAAAGTACCAGCTGTAGAGATGGAGCTGGTCACTCGATATAATATCATTCGCACTCTGAAGGACAATCAACATATCTCTCAACATCGCATGAAGCAACAAGCAGACCAACATCGGACTGAAAGGGTTTTTCAAGAAGAGGATATGGTATTTCTCTGCCTCCAACCATATCATCAAACTTCATTGAAAATAAAAGGGTCGCAAAAATTAGCACCAAAATTTTATGGCCCTTATAAAATTCTACAGCGTATTGGACCTATTGCATATAAACTTGAATTACTAGAATCTTCTAAAATCCATCCGGTATTTCATGTTTCTTGTCTTAAAGCTGTAATAGGTACTAACATCATTACGCAAACTCAACTTCCAAAATTTTCAGATAATGGAGCTCTCATGGTTAAACCAGAAGCTATCCTATACCAACATATGTGCTGCCTTCATAACCGTACCATCATCGAGGTATTGATTCAATGGAAATGTCTACCTCCAAAATATGCTACGTGGTAGACACTCCACCAGATTCAAAAACAATTTTTGCAAATTCTAGCTTTGAGGACAAAGCTTTTTCAAAGGATGGTGGCATGTTAGGACCCTCCTAACGTAACTCTTAATCATATTATATATTATATTGTATTATAAAGGGACACATCCTTTCACCATTTATACCTTTTAGATAGATGTAAATAGGACAAGGAGGATGCTCCAAATATCATCCAAGAACATTAATTTATTATATTGTGGGTTTCTGCCTTTCAATACAAACTATGATTCTATTCAAACAATGATTATTTTCTGCATTCAATTCATATTTCAAGTTGTAGGTTCATAATATAATGACTCGGATATATACACAAAATTCACATTAAACTCTCATTTTATCTTTCTAATGCACTAATCTCATGCATCTCCATGCAACTTATCATATCCTTCTCTTTATCTCCTTTCTCTTCTCGAACCCCTTTTAATTTTAAGGCTCAAAAATCAGTTTCTTTCTAACTACCACCATACAGTTTCATAATACCCATTATATGGTTGGCCTTCTAATTTCTCAAGGCGATTGCTCCTGCATCAAATAATGATGATGATGGTATTTTTTAATCATCTATTAAGGTATTGGTATCATAAAGAATATGCTCTTCCCTTACTTTGGATAAATGATACTGTTGAGGATGAACTTGAGAAAATTGTAATTCATATATGGACACCACCTATAGTACAAATTCCATTTTCAATGTTACTGATCCTCCAACCTTAATATAATAATACATTATACCCACTACTCACATGATTATATATTTATTCTACTTGTTCGATGTACATTTAAATGGGTCTTAGATAATTGAAAGTATAATATTTCATGTATGTGTGCATTCTAAGAATAAAAATTATTTAATTTCATATATGTTTGTGTGTGTGCCCATTCTAACTATAAAAACATTTAAAGTGAAAAAATAATTCTAGCAATAGGAAAAGAGTCAACAACTAGGAATCCTAGGTCAAAAAGTTTATGAAATTAAAGGATTTAAACATTTACGAGGCCAAAATTAGTCTATGGGACAAGAACATTATAAAGAATAATGGCTACCAACCCCACAATTTGACCCAATCATTTTCCTTTCTACAACATTTATATTTTTCTACTAATTTTGATATTTAGTTCTCCTATTTTGTCTACTTTATTCTATTCAATAATTCTTGCAATGATTCCATTGCTATAGTATTAGCATGGCTAGCTCAAATATTATTGTATGCCTTGCATTTCAAAATAAGATGCTTCTCTATCTCAACTGCTCCTAATGCATAAAAGGTACATATCCTATTCTCCCATTTCTATTTTGGTCTCTTCCATTTGTATGTTTTACATCTAAGTTGGTGTGGATTGGTCCTTAGTTGGGTTATGAGAATGTTTCCTCTCCAATTAATGTTTTCCCCATATAGACCTTTTGGTAGTGATGATATGTAATATTAAATATCTATCATGAACACATGGTTCCACCTTAATTTATGAAAATATGTCATGATGTTGTAATTGCATTTCATCACTATAAGATCATGTTAGATGTTTTCTAAATTAATTTATTTTAATTATATTAATTTGATATATAAAATTTGGGTATATTATTTCATTTAAACACCAACACTCACATATGATATGTAATTTTAATATACATCATGGTGAAAGTACTTTTATGCCTTTGAAATATTTATAGTTA
This sequence comes from Wollemia nobilis, assembly GCA_028583015.1. Taxonomy (NCBI): domain Eukaryota; kingdom Viridiplantae; phylum Streptophyta; class Pinopsida; order Araucariales; family Araucariaceae; genus Wollemia; species Wollemia nobilis. The sequence goes on along the minus strand of JAQPPZ010002555.1, from coordinate 233,095 downwards.
TTACTAAATTTGCATCTTAGAGGATTTAGAGCAACCTATTGGGGAGTAAAATATTTTACATCTTAGACCAAAATTTGATTACCTTAAGAAAACTTAACAATTTCCATAGGTTTATCACGCACTAGGTAGTAATAAGTTTTGCAAGGTTGAGAACCAACTATAGAAAAACCAATATGTTTTAGTAGATCAAATAACATAAGCCCAATTCAAATAAAGACCTTGACTTTCAAGAAAGAGATCCATGGTATTGTAGTCAATTATGTAATATGAATGAAACATGTTTCAATCCTATATTACTAATTAAAAAGGGTCATGAAAGTTAAAAACTACCTTATAAAAATAATTATTTGAAAAAAAGAATGAATTATATTCTAAAAAAATATAAATATAAATTATATAAATATACCAAAATATTTACCGATTTAAAAGCACACATTATATATTTTGTACATGTGTATTCAAACTACTAGTGTTTTTAAATATTAAATAATGATTAAAAACATTAAAACTAGAGTTATATTCAATCGCCTATAACATAAGTTGAAGAATACAAGCTTATACTGAGAGGGGGGTGAATAGTATAAGACCATTTTTTACTTTTCTTTTCAATTCAATATTATGCAGTGTATAGATAGTAGTATCAATAGCAATAATTAAAGTAATGCACAAAACACCATACACAATAGAGACACAGATTTTAACGTGGTTCACCCAATGTGGGCTATCTCCATAGAGAAAATATTTCTTCTAAATATTTCTCAAATAATCCTTTGGGAATCCTTCCCAATTACAATGTTTATGGACCTCTGTCCAAAGGAGATGTTGATTCTCTAAATCTCAAGTTTGTGGATCTCTTCCACAGAAGAACTCTTTCCCATTCAACTCTGGCTAGTGATATTCTAAAAGACTCTGTCTCTCTCCTACACTAACTGGTGGATCTCTCTCCACTTGAAGACTCCTCACTCAGAAGATCTGTCTTCAATTATCCTAGTTGTTGGATCTCTATCCACTGAGACTCTATCCTATATAATTTGTCACCTCCAAAGCTCTATCAATAGGTTCACTTAGAACCTTCTCAAATCTGCTCAATAGGTCCACTCAGAACCTACTCAAATCTACTCAATAGATCCACTCAAAACCTACTCAAATTTCCTCAATAGGTCCACTCAGAACCTGCTCAAATCTGCTCAACATGTCCACTTAGAACATGCTCAAATATGCTCAACAAGCTCACTCAGAACTTGTCCAAATCTACTCAATAAGTACTCTCTAGGACTTGCTCAAATTTGCATTGTAAGCTTCCACAAAGCTTACACAAAATTAGTCCACAAGCCTTCTCAAAGACTTGCCTCAAATGAGCTTTACAAGTCCACACAAAACTTGTTCAATCTCATAGAATCATAAAGAGAATTTTTAGAGACTCAATGTGTTCTATACTCAATGCTTAATCACTTTATCAACTCAATCTCATAGAAGAATAAAGATAATTGTTAGAGACTCAATATGTTCTATTCTCAAAGATCAATCTCAACTCAAATCAATCTCATAGAAGCATAAAGATAATTGTTAGAGACTCAATATGTTCTATACTCAAAGCTCAATCTCAACTCAAATCAGAATATAGAATAGTTTATTTCATGGAACTTGAACAACCACATGCATCCACTTGACTAGGCTTAATCAACTCTACTCAACCAATCACCTCAAGTAACAACCCTTTCTCACAAACCCTAGTCCAAGCATGTATCAACCAACTCAAAATGTTTCCAACAATGCTCAACCACAAATCTCACATAACAATGATACTCATGTTCTTTTCTAACTCATGTTCAAGTTCTTTGCATAACTAATTGGCTTCAACAACAATGCCTATAAAACAAAGTTTAATCACAACTCTCAATCCAAAAAGCCTTGAAGCATTAAACCAACCACTTTCGAAAAGGAAACCACAATCAATCCTTTTCTCTCCAATGATATTTTCATAATCAATCACCCAATCAAGTCAATGGAGAATATTGCCCATACCTTTTTGATGCCAAGGAGTCGTCCACAAAATCTGTCAAACTCAACACACTTTCAAATATTTCCTTTTCAATCACAAAGAGGTTAGAGGACTTGAGTAATATTACAACAATAAAATAATATCCCAATAACACCTTATTACTCCTACTCAATAAAATTCACCATGTCCTCTCATGAAAGAAATAATCCCCTTTGAAAAAGAATAAATCAAACTCACTTTTGAACTCCTTTACAAAAACAGAAATATCTCTTTACACACACCTTATTTCTCTTTCTAAGAAAGTTAATTCAAATAACCCTTGAAAAATTATTTCCAATGATATATAATATTCTACCCTTCCAAAACATAAAACCATCAAAAGTCTCTCAATTTTCTAGGGCATAGCATAACCCTTAATTCTCCCTTAAGGTTATTTTAATAAAAATTAAAATATAAAAATTAACTTGCCTTTCCTCTCAGAGGGATTTGATCCCCTGACATCTTCCTTCCCAATGCCTTAACCGCGGCCAAGCTGTCATTGGGCCATATGCCCACATGTGCCTAAGAACGCATGAACTGCATCAACAACCTCACGAAAACGTGCCTTCGAGCGCTTTGACCTTGCAAGAAACCTCCAAGTGAATCGAACGCGGGACCTCTTGTGTCTCGTCAAGCCAACGCACTACTAGGCCAAGCTAGCCTATGTGCTCCACAAGTAAAATATTCCCTGCTTCAACCCTTTTGCAATTCGTAAAGTCTTTTAAAACATTATCCTTAATTCACATGCACTCCAAACGAATTAGCAAGGATAAAATTGATTAATGCCTTTTAGGACATTATATATAATGCCTTTGTCTTCCATGCAATCACGCTGACACATCAATTTAATTCGACGTCGGCTTGGTTGATTAATTTATAATATATTTAAATTTAAATTTAAATATTATAAATTAAATTAGACCAACCTTAGGTTTTAGTTTAATTAAACCTTGGAGCCTTGTCTTAATGCACAACCTTGGTGTAACAAATATTATTTATAAAATTAAAATTCCTTGTGAATTTAAATAATTTATAAATAATTATTAAACCTCCTTTTTAACCTTGACAATAACCCCTCTTGAGCTTTTATGAACCAATCGCCTAACTTGTGCTCCCAATAATATTAAAATATTATGAAGCCTTTTTCCTTTCACTTTTGCCCTATTGAAGCTTTTTCTTGGATGATAGTGACAACCTTGGACGACTTTATTTCTTGCCGAATTCTTTGATATGAGTGATAACTCTATCAGGTGACATCAATGACAACTTTGACTTAGAGGACTCAAAATGTCCAACACAAGTTACAACTATTGAACTCTACATTCAAGCTATTTTTATTTTTATTTTAAATAATAGTTAAAATTACTAAAATCAAAACTAAATTTTATCACTACCATCACATCTATTCAAATATTGTGAAATATTGACCTTTCCTTCTATCTTTAATAAAGAATAATTATTTATAAAATTATAAATTTTAATTTATAATGTAAACATTTAAAATTAAAATTTATATTTGAAAAATACAATTAAATTATTATTTTGGTTACATAGGAGAGTTGGTCACAACCACACTATTTTTAGTAACTATCAAGCGCAGGGTTCAAACCATAGGGGTTGCTTCCACAAAATCTATTTTGTCTCGTTATTTTTAACCCGACGTGAAAAGCAACCACAAAATCTATTTCGTCTCGTTATTGTTAATCTAACGTGAAGGGAACCACCAATTGTTTGAGCTTTGTACCATCATCATCGGTCTAGCGTACACTTAGGGTTCAAACGATAGGGGTTGCTCCCACAAAATCTATTTTGCCTCATTATTGTTAACCCGATGTGAAGAGCAACCACCAAATCTATTTCATCCCTATGTGAAGGGAACCACCAATTGTTTGGGATTCATACCATCATCGTCAGTCTAGCGCACACTCAGGGTTCAAACCATAGGGGTTGCTCCCACCAAATCTATTTTACCTCGTTATTGTTAACCTGACATGAAGAGCAACCACAAAATCTATTTCGTCTCATTATTGTTAATCTGATGTGAAGGGAACCACCAATTGTTTGGGATTCATACCATCATCATTGATCTATTGCACACTCAGCGTTCAAACCATAGGGGTTGATCCCACCAAATCTATTTCACCTCGTTATTGTTAACTCGACGTGAAGGAAACTACCAGTTATTTGGGATTCGTACCATCATCATCGATCTAGCGCACACTCAAAGGATTTAGATTATACTACTACCTTTGCAAACAAGCTACCTCCGAGGTTTGAACTTGTGTGTCTTTTTGGTAAGTGTCTGGTTATACAAGCACTTACCAATCCACCTAGCTCTCGAGGGCACAATTAAATTATTTTTAATGACTATATTTTCTAAAACTACTTTCTTTATATAAAACCCTATAATATTAAATCATTGATTATATGATCTATTTACCATAAGGTATTTTGACTTGTAGATGAAGTGTTGAAATATATATTTTTTCTATTATATATATACACATTTTTTTTTTTGATACATAGAGGAATTTGTTACATCCACAAGCATTTTCTACTATCAAGCAAGGTTCAAATCTTAAGGCTAAACCCTATAACCTTTATTTCATATTTGTTAAGTGTGCACCAATGAATTTGGAATACGAATTGAAATAAATAAATATAAATAAGGGAATCAGTTACATCCACAGTGCTTTTCTACTACCAAGCAAGGTTTAAATCTTGGAGTTGCTCCTTATAACCCTTATTATGAATCCACTAAGTGCACACGATTGTGATGACTGTGACACTTATCATATTCTTTTGCCTTGTAGATGGAGTGATAAAATATGATCATTTTATTTTTTATTTTTTAACATACACTCATTACAAGGTTTGAACTTTGGTATTTCGGGTAAGAATAAAAAAATATATCAATGTGGTGTCCCTTTCATAACACCACTTATTTTTTCATTATAATTCCATACTCCCACCTTCATCCCCTCTAGGACATCAAATGGGTTACTTGTTTTTTACCTCACCCTGACCTTCTAAGACATCGATCGAGGTCAGTCAATTAGTAAACACCTAGTTGCTACCATCCAACCTATCCCCTTTTGGATACGCCTTTATTTGAACCTTAGAACTTGAATATTCTTGATAAGAAGACTAAAATATATCAATGTGACGTTCCTTTCATAACATCACTTATTTTTCATTATAATTCCATACTCTCACCTCGACCCTTTAGGATATCAAATCGGGTTACTTGTTTTTTACCCCACCCTAACCCTCTAATACATGGATTATACTCTTACCTTGACCCTCTAGAATATCAAATCGGGTTACTTTTTTTTTACCCCCACCCCCGATAATCACATACTCTCACCCTGACCCTCTAGGATATCAAATTGGGTTACTTGTTTTTTACCCCAACCCGACCCTCTAAGACATGGAATGGGGTCAGTCCATCGACAGGTGCTCGGGGTCAACCAATCGACAAGCGCTCGGGATCAACCAATCGACAAGCGCTCGACCACTACCATCGAATCTATCCTCTTATGGGTATGAACCTTGACCTCCCCAAAGAAAAGTCAAAGCCTTAATCATTATGGTTGTCCATGTGGAACTAAGATTATTCGCAATTATTACATCATAATTATATAGTGATATTTCAACAACTCAATTACCATACATACATTCTCATTTTACAAAATTCTAATCTTTATATCAACTATAAAAATTAAAAATGATTAAATTAAATATCATTTAATGTATATTTATATAAAACATTTAGTTATTATTAAAAAAATTCTCTACAATTATATTTAAAATAATAAAATATCAAATGCACAATTTGCTGTAAAAATCCTTTGACTCTTTTGACCTAAAATAAGATAATTTTTATTTATTTCATAAACATTTTTGTTTAATATGAGATAAGATATCCAATAGAATTCCAAAAAAATAAACCGAAAGTGTTACCTTCCAACCTATTTCATTTTAAATATGCTATGATTTAAACCTAAATCTTTACCATAACCTTTATTTTTTTATTATTATTTTGGTTACATAGGAGAGTTGGTCACAACCACACTATTTTTAGTAAATGACAAGTGCAAGCTTCAAACTATTTCGTTTTAAATATGCTATGATTTAAACCTAAATATTTCCCAAAATCTTTCCTTTTTTTATATTTTGTTACATAAGAGAGTTGGTCACAACCACACTATTTTTAGTAAATGACAAGTGCAGGGTTCAAATCATAGAGGCTACTCCCACCAAACTTATTTCGCCTCATTTTTTTGGTTACATAGGAGAGATGGTCACAACCACACTATTTTTAGTAAATGACAAGTGAAAAACCATAAGGGTTGCTCCCACCAAACCTATTCCACCTCGTTATTTTTTTATTTTTATTTTTGGTTACATAGGAGAGTTGGTCACAGCTACATTATTTTAGTAAATGACAAGTACAGGGTTCAAACCATAAGGATTGCTCCCACCAAACCTATTTTGATTATTTTTAGTAAATGACAAGTGCAAAACCATAGGGGTTGCTCCCACCAAACCTATTATGCCTCATTATTTTATTTTTTTTTGGTTACATATGAGAGTTGGTCACAACTACACTATTTTTAGTAAATGACAAGTGGAGGGTTCAAACCATAGGGATTGCTCCCACCAAACCTATTCCACCTCGTTATTTTTTTATTTTTGGTTACATAGGAGAGTTGGTCACAACTACACTATTTTTAGTAAATGACAAGTACAGGGTTTAAACCATAGGGACTACTCCCACCAAACCTATTTTGATTATTTTTAGTAAATGACAAGTGCAAAACCATAGGGTTGCTCCCACCAAACCTATTTCACTTCATTATTTTTTTATTTTTTTATTTTTGGTTACATAGGAGAGTTGGTCACAACTACACTATTTTTAGTAAATGACAAGTGCAGGGTTCAAACCATAGAGACTGCTCCCACCAAATCTATTATGATTATTTTTAGTAAATGGCAAGTGCAAAACCATAGGGGTTGCTCCCACCAAACCTATTCCGCCTCATTGTTTTTTTATTTTTTTATTTTTGGTTACATAGAAGAGTTGGTCACAACTACACTATTTTTAATAAATGACTAGTGTAGGGTTCAAACCATAGGGGTTGCTCCCACAAAATCTATTCTGATTATTTTTAGTAAATGACAAGTGCAAAACCATAGGGGTTGCTTCCACCAAACCTATTCCACCTCGTTATTTTTTTTATTTTTTATTTTTGGTTACGTTGGAGAGTTGGTCACGACTACACTATTTTTCGTAAATGACAAGTGCAGGGTTTAAACCATAGGGACTGCTCCCACCAAACCTATTCTAATTATTTTTAGTAAATGACAAGTGCAAAACCATAGGGATTGCTCCCACCAAACCTATTCCACCTCGTTATTTTTTTTATTTTTTATTTCTGGTTATGTAGGAGAGTTGGTCCCAACTACACTATTTTTAGTAAATGACAAGTGCAGGGTTCAAACCATAGGGACTGCTCCCACCAAACCTATTCTAATTATTTTTAGTAAATGACAAGTGCAAAACCATAAGGGTTGCTCCCAACAAACCTATTACGTCTCGTTATTTTTTTATTTTTTTATTTTTGGTTACATAGGAGAGTTGGTCACACCTACACTATTTTTAGTAAATGACAAGTGCGGAGTTCAAACCATAGGGGTTGCTCCCATCAAACCTATTCTACTTCATTTTCATTATTGTTGATCCGACATGAAGGGGACCATTGGTTGGTCAGGACTTGTATCGTCATCGTTGGTCTGCCATACACTCAGAGGATTCAGATTAGACTACTACCTTTGCAATCAAGCTACCTTTAAAGTTTGAATCTGAATGTCTTCTTGGTAAGTACCTAACGAAACAAATACTTAACAATCCATGTAACCCTCAAAGATTAAAAGGATGTATAATTTGAACCAGAGTTGCAGCTCCAAAACCCTTATCATTGTGTTGGCCTTGCAACAGCGTCTAAGAATTTCACATTCATCCTGCTACAAGCTTCTACACTTCACCATCATGTCTTTGTGACAATCCTTTAAGTTAAGTTGTCCAACCTTCAAACCTATTCCCTTCTAAATACACCATAATTTAAACCTTAATCTTTCCTAAAAACCCTGACCCCGCATTCTCCTCACAACAATCCATAAATAAAAATTTCACGTTCATCCTGCTCTGCTCCTACTACCTTCGATGCGTCACCATCCTGCTGCTCCTGCCACCTTCGATACGTCACCATCATGCCCCCGCAAGTAGCAACCCTTTAGATTAGGTTATCTAATTTCCCAAGCTTCCAACCTAATATATAATTCTTTAAACTTATTACTATTTTAAACTGCCATCCATTAAACTATATAACCTTGGAAAAAGATTTCACGTGACCCTGATCCCCTTTTCTGTGAATTGACGTGACGGGAACCGAGGAATTGACCATTGAATACGTTCCATCAACCCACCCTGTCCCCCTGTCCCTCTGTCCCCAACCCCAAATTCAATAAAAATTTCCCAAAAAAAAATTATAGCAGTGCAATAATTTTAACGTACCACATGCCTCGAAATCCCCGGCCCAACTCCATTACACTGCATTCAACAAAGCTTACCTCTGCTCTCTCTGCTCTCTGCTTTGCTCGCATTCCCCCACTACACTCAAATGTCTAGCAGAAAGAGAAACAGTCACAGATGCATAGTAACCATTCCCCCACTACAAATCCATTCCAGAAATAAGTGACTGAACACAAGTGTAGAATGAAGATCATAACTTCAGTTCCAGACATGTCAGAGTTGAAGAAGAGGGAAGGGGCATCCACCTTATTGATGCAGATGATGGAGGGAGCGGAGGTGGAGGTGGAGGTGGAGGTGCCGGAGGTGTTTATATGTCCGATATCGTTGGAGCCAATGGATGAGCCAGTGACTCTAGTGACAGGACAGACGTACGAGCGGAGGAACATCCTCCGCTGGTTCGCCATGGGTCACTACACATGCCCGACCACGATGCAGGAGCTGTGGGACACGTCGCTCACGCCCAACACGACGCTGCGGCGGCTCATCTGCAAGTGGTACGCGCAACGGTTCTTCCTCCAGAAGATCCAGGCGGAGGACATTCTAATCCGAGTTCGCGCCCTGCTGGACCGCCTTCGCAAGGCCAAGGGGCGAACCCGGGTGCAGACTCTGGCGGCGCTGCGCTCGCTGGCGGAGACCGACGCCGCCGCCCGCAAAGCCGTCGTGGAGGAAGGCGGCCCGCAGGTGCTGTGTTCGCTGCTGGGGCCCTTCACCTCCCACTCTGTGGCGGCAGAGGCCATAGGGATCCTCGTGCGGATCCAACTGGATGGGGATATGAAGAGCAATTTAAGCCATCCTGCCAAGATTTCATTGATGGTGGACCTGCTCCATGAAGGGCTGATCGAGACCAAGATCAACTCGTGCCGCCTGATAGAAAGTATTCTCACAGAGGAATTGAGGTATGAGACTGTGTCGAGTTTGAGACTGTTGTTCGGAGTTCTTCGTCTGGTGAAGGATACTCTGCATCCCCCAGCGGTGGCGGCGGGGCTCAGCCTTCTTCGCCTCGTCTGCTCGTGCAAGCAGGCGCGCGCCCTCGTGGTGGGGATCGGCGTCGTTGCTCAACTTGTGGAGCTCCTGCCCTTGGGAACGGCTCCCTGCGTGGAAACGGGGATTGCTATTCTGGAAACGTTGTCCACCACGGTGGAAGGAAGGAATGCCCTCAAAGATTGCGCTTTTACTATTCCCAATGTGGTGGGCGTTCTGATGAGGGTGTCGGAGGAGTGTACGCAGCGTGCGCTGGTGATTCTGTTGGCGGTGTGCAGGCTGGCGCCAGAGGAGTGCGCTCACTTGGCGGTGGAAGCGGGTCTCGCCAGCAAACTCCTGCTCGTCATCCAGAGCGCCGGTGACCCCTTGCTCAAACAGAAATCCTCCGAGCTTCTCAAACTCTGCAGCAACAACTACACTGCTCCTATCTTCGTTTCCAAGTGTGAACTCGCCCACACAATCCAGTAACTGGGATTCCCCACACCTATGAATATTGAGTGCAGTATTCAGTATTTGTGGGGTTGTTGGCTCTAGATTTATTATGATGTTAATCTTGTCAACGCTGTTGGCTTTTCCAACGGTATGATGGAATTTCATTCCACTTTAATACCTACCCATCTTGTCAGATCACAGATTTGGGTACTGTGATGTTCTTTTTCTTCAAGCTGCTGCTCTTTCTTTTACAAGCTGTGGGATCCAGTGACATATGGGTATGATGGGATTTCTGGTTCTTGTCCCTCACTTATCAGATCACAGTTCTTTTACAAGCTGTGGGATCCAGTGACATATTGGGTATGATGGGATTTCTGGTTCTTGTCCCTCACTTATCAGATCACAGTTTTTGTTTCACTGGCAAAGATAAACTGCATTGCTGGTGGGGAGAGCTAAGAGCTGAGATTTAGACACAGGTAGAGTGTAGCAGTCGTGGGGTATTTGGTTTTCTTGGTTTCTAACCAGCTTATTGTGATGTTTTTCTTGTACATACTGGCTGTTAGCTTTTCTTCTTCTACCAACTGTTGGTTTCAGAGACATACTGGTATGATGGAATTTCATTCCACTTTAATACCTGGTTCTCGTCCTCCACCTGTCAGATCACAGATTTCGCCATTGAGATGCTCTTCTTCTTTTACTACCTGTGGGTTCCACTGGCATATTGCACCTGGTTCTCTGCCTCCGCCTGTGAGATCACAGTTTTCGCCTCACTGGCAAAGATAAACTGCATTGTTGGTGGGGAGAGCTAAGAGCTGAGATTGAAACGCAGGTAGAGCTTTTATTTTCTTTTATTTTTTTATTAGGTATAGGGGCAGTGTTTATTTCCCGGCTGTAAAAGAATGTACATGGTGAGCATGAGTAGTTGTTTAGATTGTTGGATTGGATAATGAGGCCTGAAGAACTCTTTAATGCCCGTCTGCGCGGACCGACTCTGAAAGGGTCGGGCAGATCCATTCTCTGCTGAGACTCCATATTAGTTTTAAAAATTACAACATATGGGAGCCTTTTGGGCTGAGACTCTATCAGTTTTAGAAATTAAAACATATGGGAATCTTGTGTTCTGGCCTCTGTGATTTGTATAAAATGCAACAAACTGTATTTATTTATTTATTTTTCTTAGTTGGATGAGGGAATGGAGTTAAATATTGACTCTTTGAACTCCTTTTGTGTTGTTGTACACTTTGATGTTAAGATCAAGTGGCTAAAATAGGGCCATGAAACGGAATACAGTGGATCAACATGAACAAATTTTGACCTTTTTTATTTTTAAGATCTTGTTTCGTTGAAATCTTACTTAAGGTGGTCATATTTTGTTTCAGTTCCAGTGTTTGTTCCAAAATTTATATAGACTGCAGTGTTTTTTCAATGCACTGAGCAGGTATATACTATATACTGATGTGTACTACATTTTTCATTTTATGTTTTGCTAATCAAATATCTGGACCTGCTCTCTAGTGGAAACATCTGCTTTTCCATCAACTTTAAGGATAAGTGAACAACAAACTTTGCTCCAAAATAGAAGGGACACACTTACATATGGAGATTGGATGTGCATTTGGTCTGTACAGCCTAAGTGGGTCTGATAGTAAAGGCCTGGGTATTCCAGACAGAAGATCCAAGGTTCAAATTTAAAGAAGGATATGATATGTGGGTAACTTTAATGTCCAAAGGAAATATGGAGTGGTGTAATATGCATTTAAATTTAAAAATAACTTAGAGGTTCATTCATTGACAAATGTTGTAAACTAAATTAAATGTCTTTACTTCCACATCCTTCTTCAAATGGTTCTTATATGTGACTTAAGCATTGTTGAAGAGGATGGAATGTTTTAAGAACTGGCCCTTTTTCAGGATTGGTATATGAGCTTTGAATGCAGTTTCTAGCATCAAAGATCCATTTTCTGTTGAATCTGAAATAACCTTAACATATATAATTGCTTTGTTTTATTATACTTTAAACCAAATTCCAATATTTGGGAAATGGATACTTCAAGGCTTCGAAGCTTGAAACACTTTGGCACAACATATCTGACAAGAGAAGCCTAGAACATAGAAAGACTCTTTGATTTCTGTAGGAAGTCACATAGGATTATTCCTCTGACTTTGGAGAATATTGGCCTGACTTATGTTGCCCTTGAAGGTGTCTATTCTACAATCCAAACATATTGTGTTATCTTCGTGCATTTTGTATATTTGTAAAGGCTTGTGTAGACTATTTTGGTCTTGTGGACGTAATTAAAATCATTTTATTTCATTTTAATATCTCACTGTCATGTCTAAAGGATGAGGAACAAAATGCCAAGACAAGGAGACATGTGGCTTATATGTGTTTTCATTCAATAATTCTATGTGATTATCTCTAGAAATGACAATCTCAATTTATAGTAAGGAAAGCCAGCTCATGTATAAATATTGGAAGTTTTTCCTTATATAATTTGAATCTTATAAAACTGAGAACATTGCAATCAGAACAGTAATAAAGAGGATATAAGAAGTTCAAACTTTGATAACAGTTCCCCACGAAGGGAAAATATACTTACATACGAATCTATGTACATTCGCATACATATTTTACTCGATCAGGCATCCTGCAATCAAACAGGTTTTTTATATTCTGTGATAATGATTGTGTGCTATTAGATCTTTCTTCATGGATTTGTGTATCATTTGCATATTTAGACACCTCTGTAAGTCCAAAGGTTTCCACATTACTTGTGATTATATAAATTGTAGACATAACTGTGTACTGAATTTTCAGCCTAGAGGGCTTATTTTTTACAGAAATTGAATAAATTATATGTATCCCATCTTCATCTTCTTATGAAGGTGCAATCTTCCTTCTTAAAGCAAAACCAAGCTCTTTGTGCTGTTCAGAAACAAAGAAACACTACTGTAGAAAGAAACTATGTCCTTGGACATTGACAAAAAAAAATTGTGTAATTGCTCTGAAGTATTTTCTGCAATCCAATTGAAGGTATTCATAGGTGGTTTGCCCATGGTATATTATACTCTAAAAAAGAGGAACCATATCCTTATATGAATATTTGAGAGAACTTGCATGCAGTCAACTCGAAAGTTGCTAAAAGAATTGTAAATTATTATACAAGAGGAGTTTGCCTTTGCATACAGAATTACCTGGAGTATCAACAAACATTGAAGCATATCCAGCATTGGAGTTTTCATACTGCTTGCATGGAGTGAATCTTTGCCACGCTGTATACGATTTGTGAAAAGTTAGTATCTATGTCCAGATTTTGGCAACAAGGGGCCTTATTTTTTCACAATGTGTGTCTAATCACTGCAACTTCTTGTTTTCTTTCAACCAACAGATTGTCAGATGCCAAAGTACAATTGGATATCTATTTCAAAATTTTACGGTAGAAATTTGTTCCTCCAGAAGTGATGAGGTTTATAACAGTCTCCATCCTTCTAGTTGTCTTCATAGTTATCCCCATCTTTCTTTTCATGACATCACTGGAAAAAAGTGAAATAAATGAATTCGAATGATAAGTCACTAGATGACGTTGAACCTGCATTTGTTGGTGACATGACAGATCTTGGAACTGCAGCTGTTGATGATGTGATAGACTTGGCATGTCATAAGTATGGAAAGAAACTTTTGTAAAAGGAGAGATTCTACTGATAAGGTTTGTTCTAAATTAATATATAAAATCTCTAGAAGGAAAACATAGCGGTCCCTTCTTCAGGAGTAAGTATTCTTGCCGGTAATTTATTTTGCCCATATACTACTATTTTAACAACTTCTGCCAAATATTGGCAATTAAGTCATGCTTCTTTTAGCATGTAACATACCATTTTCACGATGAAACAATTCCTTCTTTCTCCTATATCATTTTGGTAAGGTCGCTAAGTTGTAGTGAGTTATCTTTTTATACCATTTAATTTAAAAAATGATTTAAATTCTTTTGATAGAAATTCATCACTTCTATTTGAGCTAATTTTTTTGATTGATTTTCCTATTTCTATTTCCACCAATTGCTCGAATTGTTTAAAGCAACTAAAAACTTATGATTTGAGTTTTAAAAAATATACCCACTTTTTTTTAGAATAATCATTGACAAAAGCTAAAAATATTTAAGTCCTTCAAAACTAGATGTGTTCATTGGTCCACATAAATATGCATATATTAATTTTAGTGGTTCTTTAGCTTTATATTTGTTGAGTTCAAAAGGTATTTATGTTGTTTTCTTGTAGGATATTCTAGACAAATTGTAGATTCCCATGATAATTTAGGCAATCTTGCTACCATTTGATATTTATGCATTTCATTTAAAGATGGACTTATATGTCCTAGCCTTTTATTCTAAAGTTATTTAGTTTCTAATATTCTTGCTGATAGAGCCACATTTGATAATGTATCTAGGACAAATAAACCATTTATGTAGGAACCAAAGGCTATAGTTTTCCTTTTTTTAGCAATAAAACACTTCTTTTTGTTCTCAATAATTCTGAACTCAACCACTAAATCTTGATCCATCATTTGAGATACATGGAGTAGGTTACTAGTTAATCCAAACACATATAACACATTGTTTATAATGCCTCTGCATTGGATAAATTGATTAAAATATCTTCTACTCCTTTGACTTCATATATCCTATCTTCAATTATAGCGACTAGTTTCTTATGTTTTTCTTGAAGAATATTAAACCATTGTTTATTTCCAGTCATATGCCTAGTTATCCTTGAATCAATATACCAATAGTTTGTATCTCTTTTAACCATTGTCATAACCAAATATATAAATTGGTTGATTATATATTTGGGAGATATTAGAAGGGTAGAAAATTGATTGGCAAGCAAGCCAGGTGGCAGGACTTCCTAGTTGAGTTTGATATGGACATTGGGTATACCGCAGGGAGAGAGAATGTGGTGGCAGATGCACTCAGCAGGAAGTAACAGTTAGCAGTGTTGGTTGTGACATCAGAGAGCCTAGCTTTTGTCCATGGTGAAAGCAAGATTGTGCTAGGAGAGGAGTTGCTAGCAAAGATTAAAGAGGGATTGGTTCATGATCCCCAAGCAGCTGCATTGGTCAAGATTATGGAAGAGGAGACTCGAAAAGGTCAAAGGAACATGTTCAACATGATAAATGGAGTTATGTGGTTTGGCCAGAGTCGGGTCTACATCCCTAAGTGGGGGAGCCTTCGTCGAGACTTTATAAAGGAATGCCATGATTATTTATGGGCAGGGCACCTAGGTTAGCATCGCACTATGGCTTTGTTGGAGAGGGGACTGTACTGGTCGAAGATGAGGGGGATTTTCTTTTGCTATATATATACATATATTTTTTGGCTTGTCTATTTGCTGGCTTGTGTAGGTGTGAACACTTGGAAGGCATAGTCCACGCTGCCTAAGTGAGGCTTAGGAGTTGTGGTGCCGTGTGAGTCAAGACTGATCACCCTGACACCACATAAGTTGGTATTAGAGTAGCCCAACTTTTGTCCATGGTGAAAGCAAGATTGTGTTAGGAGAGAAGTTGTTGGCAAATATTAGAGAGGGATTGGTTCATGATCCCCAAGAAACTACATTGGTCAATACTATGGAAGAGGAGACTCAAAAAGGTTGAATGAACATGTTCAACATGATAGATGGAATTATGTGGTTTGACCAGAGTTGGGTCTACGTCCCTAAGTGGGGGAGCCTCCGTCAAGACTTTATAAAGGAATGCCATGATTCTTTATGGGTGGGGCACCTAGATCAACATCACACTATGGCTTTGTTGGAGAGGGGACTGTACTGGACGAAGATGAGGAAGGATATCAATGAGTATGTCCAAACTTATCTAATATGCCAGCAAGATAAGAGTGTGAATTAGTTGTCAGGTGGTTTTTTGCAACCTCTTCCAGTGCTAATCAGACCGTGGGCTAGTGTGAGTATGGACTTCATCACTGGTCTAAGGTGAAGGGGTTTGCATCTATTATGGTAGTCGTAGACCGGTTCTCCAAATATGTAGTTTTCATCGCCTGTTTGTCCCCATGTCTAGTAGAAGTGGCTACACAATTTTTTTTCAAGAATGTGGTCAAATATTGGGGAGTGCCTTTGAGTATCATTTCGAACAGGGACACTCGTTTCACTAGTTGATTTTGGTAGAGATTGTTTAAGCTAATGGGTACAAATTTGTTGATAGACATATGGGCAGACAAAAAGAATCAATGCCATCTTGGAGACCTACCTAAGACACTTTGTACATAGTGACCAATTGAATTGGCCTGATCTACTTAATATGGCATAATTCTATTATAACAACCAGAAGAGTAGATCAAGCAAGTACTCACATTTCGACCTAGTAATAGGGCAACAACCCTTGTTGTCCCATACAATTCTTGGAGGTTACCTAAAGGGGTGTGCATCAATAATCAACTATATGAAACAGTGGCAAGAGATGGTGGACCTAGCATGACTTCATCTATTTAAAGTAGTAGAGAAAATGAAGGGATATGTAGATGTAAGTCAACGGTCTGTGGAGTTCAATGTTGGGGATAGGGTCTTGTTGAGAATGGAACCTGAAGTGTTCAAATCCAAGAAGGGCAAGTCTAAGGTCTTGATCCCTCATTTTGATGGATCATATAAGATAGTAGCTAAGGTGGGTAAAGTTTCCTATGGTCTGGAGTTACCATCACACATGAAAGTTCATCCGACCTTCCATGTAAGTCAACTGTGACTGTTTAATGTCGATAAAGCTGAGCCAGAGAGGGGTGAGTCAAGTCGACCTCCTGTGAATGTGATTGATAAACCTGAATGGGAGGTGGAGCGGGTTTGGGATGTTAAGACAATTGGCTAGGGTAATCGATGCCACAGGGAATTTTTGGTCAGTTGGAAGGGTGAAGAATATGACAGTTGGGAAAGAGAAGAAGCCTTGTGGAGTGCTAGAAATAAGCTGCAAGTCTTCTTTGAGAAGAGGGTTGCAAATCCATTTTATGCCTATTAGTGCTCAATAATATTCCCCTAGGTTGGGGGGTGCCTGATTGTTCAATGTGGGACCTGATGTTCATAGGGCTACAAAATTGTTGCATAGAGGGACCTGTTACTGGCAACAAGAGCGTCGCCTGCTTAAGTGGGGGAGAATATGAGCAAACTTGAATCTCCTACAAGTTTACCCACCTACGTCCATATGCTTTCTACCAAGCTCATTGCCTTCTTATGCTATTATATGCTATTGCGAAGTTGCCATGTGTGCGAAGTGATTTTGTGTGTTGTTGTTGTCGATCAAGGTAAGGGGAGATGCTTGTGATTGTGAGTGTTATGGGTGGATGCGTGTGTATATACTCACCAAGAAAAGTATTAGGATACATTCAGTGTATCATTGATTCCATCAGCGAGTGATGGGCGGTCAGTGTGTGAGGGATCCTTGGATGTGTCGTCAAGCCATCTCTTTTGTAACTGGGTTGATAGTGTCAGGTCGTTGTGCCAATTTTCTTTGTAATCTATTTTGTGACATATAAAATATAAATAAAGCTTTTGCTTCTCACAACTCTTGTGTTGGCCATCTTGTGGATGTTTATCTTGTGCATTGCAGTATTGTGCTAACCTTGTGTTGCTTTGCTTTCGCTATATATATACATATATTTTTTGGCTTGTCTATTTGTTGGCTTATGCAGGTGCGAACACTTGGAAGGCATAGTTCACGCTACCTAAGTGAGGCTTAGGAGTTGTGGTGTCGTGTGAGGTTAGGATTGATCACCCTGACCCCACATTAATTGGTATTAGAGTAGCCCAACTTCTGCCCATGGTGAAAGCAAGATTATGCTAGGAGAGGAGTTGTTGGCCAAGAATAAGTTGTTCAACCTCAAATAGATAGGGAATATTAGGTACTACATTAAGGTATTCCAAGATCTGATGGTGTGCATTAAGACTATAATTCTAGAAGATAAGATGTTGATGTTTGAGAGCAGTATGCAATTGTGGGCTCAGGTGGAGTTAAGGCGTTGAAAGCCAAATGATGTGATTGAGGACATTGCCATGGCAGATGCGTTCCATGACTTCAAATCAAAATCGATCATGAGAAAGGACACTCATGGAACCAATGCTAAAGCGAAGAGCTTTGGTGATAGTAATAAGGGGTAGTTGGGGAATACCAAAAACAATGGCTCTCAAGGTCAAGCGACTCAGCAGTCATTTGTCATCCCATAATGAGGTAAGAAGACTTCATCTAATGACAAGGATAAGAAGCCGATGGGCCAAAAGAATGGAACTAAGTCTTATTTGAAGTGTTATAATTATGATGGGCCTCACAAGTGGAAGGATTTTTCTCACCCATATTAATTGATGGTAGCTAACCATGTAGAGAGGGACACTGGTGGAAATGAACCTCATAAAGTCGAAGCCATCAGTTGGTATTGTACAATAATGGGCAGAGAAGAGCCCACTAGGGGCAGAGGAGAGCCCAACAAGAGTAGAGGACAAGTAGGTTAGAAAGAAGTTAAAAATATCTAGAAACTAGTTCCAACGGGGGGTGAATCAAGCTAGGGTGGACTCGAGTGGAAGAATGACTTGCAATTTGTGAAAGTGATGACCAAAGGGAAAATAGTTGTCACTCTTGTGGATCCAGGTGCTACCCACAACTTCATTAGTAAGAGTAAGGCTGGGCAGTTAGGTCTTAGGTACTCCTATGGAGGTCATGATATCAAGTTGATAAGCTCGACTCCAGTAATGAGGACCGCTAGTACTATACCAAACGTGAATGTTCATATCAACAATTGGAAAGGAAGAATCAACTTGTCCATAGTGGATATGGATGGATTTGATATGATGCTAAGGCAAGAGTGTTTCAAGACAAAAATGGTGGCTATATTTTTCCATCTAGAAGTATTGATGATGTTCAAACTATGGCAAACATGCATAGTATGAACAATTCAGTGAATATAGCTAGGAAAGGAAAAAGTAGAGCCACCAATGGTAGGTGGTAAGGGTAAGGCTCAAATGTGCAGTGCAATGAGTATGCAAAGGGTATCAAGGAAGATCAACCAACCAATGATGATTGTTGTCTTGGTAGGATGTTGGGATGAAGATGAACAGAAGGTTCCTATCTCACCTATCACAGGTAGAGTCCTTAGAGAATTCCAAGATAGGATGCCAAAGGAACTGCCACAAAGTTTACCACCTAGAAGGGCGATAGACCATCAGATTGAGTTGACCCCAAGAGGGAGGCCTCCAGCTAAGGATACTTACTGGATGAGTGGACCAAATATGGTTGAATTGAATTAGTATTTGGAAGAGTTACTGGTTGCTGGCTATCTTTGTCCTTTGCGCTTGCCTTTTGGAATGCCAATGCTATTCGTGAGGAAAGCTAATAGGAGCTTGCACTTGTGTGTGGATTATCAAGAATTGAATAATCTTACCATCAAGAACATATATCCTCTCCCATAGATAGATGATTGCTTTGATCACATAGCAAGGGTGAAGGTGTTCACCAAATTGGATTTGAGATTTGGATACTATCAGGTTAGAATTGCTCTAGAAGACGTTGAGAAAATGACCTGTGTCAAAGTATGGGTCGTATGAGTTTTTTGTGATGCCATTTGGATTGTGTAATGCGTCGTCCATGTTTTACACTCTCATGAATGATATTTTTAGACCATTGTTGGACAAGTCAATGGTGGTCTACCTCGATGATATATTTGTGTATTCAAAGAACATTGAGGAACATAAGAAATACTTGGTAGAGGTCTTCAACATATTGCATGAGCATAACTTGTATGTGAAGAAAGAGAAGTGTGCCTTCGCTCAGACAGAGTTGAACTTCCTTGAGCATGTAGTTGGCCAGGGTAACATCAGGCCAGACCCGAAGAAGCTGGAAATGATCACTAATTGGGAGTCCCCAAGTAATGTGCATGGACTGTGATAATTTTTGGGACTCGTCAACTTTTATAGGATGTTTGTAAGTTAGTTTTCTAAGTTGACATCACCTTTGACATACTTATTGAAGAAGGATAAAAAATGGGTACGGTCCTTGAAGTGCCAGGAAGCATTTGAGCTGTTAAAAGAGAAGCTGACCACCTCACCAGTGTTGAATTTGGCAGATTTTAGTAATCCATTTGAGGTACATGTAGATGCCTTTTAATTCACCATTGGTTGTGTGCTCATTCAAGAAGGGCACCCAGTTTCTTTTGAGTTGAGAAAGTTGAATGATGTGGAGAGGAGATACCCCGTGCATGAGAAATAAATGACAGGAGTGGTGCATTATTTGAGGATGTGGAGACACTATCTTCTTGGTGCATACTTTGTGGTCAAAACAAACAATGTGTTCAACACTTTATTTTAGAATTAAAGCAAATTGACTAGCAAGTAGGCCAGCTGGCAAGACTTCCTGGTTGCGTTTGATATGGACATTGCGCATACTATAGGAAGAGATAATGTGGTGGCAGATGCACTTAGTAGGAAGCAACAGTTAGCACCCTGTATCTTTTTGGATATCCTCTTATTTGGAGTTTCTTGTGTTTTTTAGGTGATTTTCTCCCTATGTTAGGAAACTCAATATTTTCGTTCATGGGTTTCGCTTTGTAAAAATGTTTGGGGACTCGTTATAAACCCCTCCTCCAATAAATAAAAAACAAGTAGTGATAATGATGCTCTAGTTTTATGTAAATTATAATTCCATGATTGAAGCTTCAATCCGTATATATTTATGGAAGCACAAATCTAGAAGACAAGCATAGTTCTTGAAGATTCATAGCAAGAAACATAACAAAAATGTAATAAAGAAATTATGACTAATAACTTGTCCCCATTGATTAAGACACAAATTATTTTTGGTATATAAAGACATATCAAACTATTAATATTTAAAATTTTCCCTTCTTATATCTCCCAAATATATAATCAACCAATTTCTTCAATCAATCAATTTAAAAAAACTTCAACTTTTTCAATCTTCTAGTCTTCAAATTTCAATTAATAATCAATAATCAATGATCTACTTATAAATCCCAATTATTAATTCATTTTCAAAAATTAAACCTTATAAAAATATTACTTTTCCAATCTTATTTTCCCAAAATAATAATCAAGCACACTAAATAAAGTATGTATTCTATATTAGAAAATTAGAGCCCATAATGGTTCCAAAAATAGGGTTTTTGGTTTGGGTGAGAAAATATTTTTTTAATTTTTGATTCAAAGTTGAGCGAGTGCTTGGTCGGAGTTGATGTAGATCTAGTTTATAAAAGATATATGGGCTCAAGGTGTTGGTTTGGAGCAAGCATCCTCATAAATTTTTGGCTAGAACTTGTCAGGAATGAACTTGTGTGCTTACTGTAGGAAGTCAGATCCAGAAACAAGGTTATTTTTTTGAGTGGGAAGATCTAATTTTTAAAATTTGAAATGAACGTTGTTGGTTTAGCTTGGGTGAGAACTAAATGTTCCTGCCCTTGATCCTATTTTTCAAATTGCTCTTTTTTTTGTCCTTGCTTTAGGTAGGATCTGCCTCTTTGGATATCTTAGTTCTTTCAAATATCCTAGATCCTATTTCTATTAGCTTGACGCTTTCTTGCATTTGTTTTATTTTCCTTTGGGTGGGTTAGACCTTTTTATGTTTCAGTTTGGTTTCTCATTGAAAAATTTTGTTGCTTTGTAAGAGGTTTGAGGACACTTTCAAAACCCCTTCTATAAAAGGTTCATAGACCCTTTCAAAACCTCTTATTATACCTTATAAAAAAATAATATGCAATAAAAAATTACCTTAATTCGTATTGGTCCTTTTGATGGCTTTGTCATGATGGCATTTTTTTTGCCTTGATTCTGATTAGGGCATTACAAGTTAGGTAGGTGTTATTGATACCTCTGATTCTATGACCCTTCATTAGATACTTCTAGTCACCAATCATATTTTTTATTGACATTCATGCTCACTCATGCATCTGCATTGCACTCTATACTCTCATTTACTCCTTTGCTTGCTATGTGTTTGCTATTGCTTATTGATTTTCTTCTGTTATGTCACAAGACTCAAAAACATCTTCAACACTCATAGGTTTTATCCTTGTAGCTCATTGTAGCTTTCAAATTTTTTCTCTATGGCTTATCACTTTGCTTCTTCTGGTGGCTTCCACTCTACTTTCAATCAATCTCAATTGCTGTTTAAAATTTATCAAGATTCAACTTTATCATTTTACATTAACATGGGTGCTTCACCTTTCAGATTATTTTCAGCTATATCTTAGGTATCCTTTCAAAATATTTTTAGTAATTCATCTCTACCTTTAATCCATATAATTATTTTCTTTAGCTTTATTGGTTCTCCTTTAATTTCAAAATTGACTAGCGTTGATCTATAATATTTCATAATTAGGGTATATCAAACTCAATTTTAAAATTCTTATCAAGCAATCTTTTCGCTTCTTTGCTTACACTTTTCTTAACATAACTTGTTCTTCTTTGCTTTGTAGTCATCAATGTGCTGCTTGCAAATTCCAAGTGTAATCAACTTGGTTTCTCAAATGACCAAAATATGACTCTTCTTTAATGAGACAAAAATCTCCTTGGTGACTTTGTTTTCACCAATAATATTTCCAACTTTGTGTGTAATATCAACTCAATATCTCTGTCACAACCCAATTTTCTATCCTATATATATATATATATTCTAGGGATTCCTAGATGCATTGTAACTTGCTAAAAACTTATCTAGTATTACCTAAGGCACAACCATCACTACATCTTGCATAAGTTTGGCTACACAAGTGTACTAGGTATAAGGTTAGTATTTACAAGTTATCCTTTTCGCTTGTCCCATGAGCTAACTTAACTTCCCTTTAATTTTATCATAGGGGTACGCTTTAAACTATCCCCTTCTCATGTCCATATGAGTGGGTTAGAGCGTATTGAACTTGAATATTCCTCTCATCCAAAGATGAGCTAATCAGTTCCTCACTTGCCTTGTTAAAAACCTATCCGTAGGAATACCTTAGATCAGTTTAAACAACAATGTCAACCATTAAATTCAATGAGGTATTCAACTTCCCTTCAAACACCTCATCAAATTCCCTTATGATGTGTATTTTTAATCTTATAGTTTTTTCCAACGAAGGTACTAACATCATCCTAATATTCACCCATAAAATTCCTTTATGATGCACATGAATATTTCCTAGGTTTTTATCCCTTCAACATCTACTTATTACGTGATTAGATACCAATCCAGCCTTTAGCTACAATGGTCCATTAATTATACTTCTTAGTAGATAATGAGTTTATTCACTCTCATCCTTTAGAGATTTTCATCCTATATACCTATCCACTTAATTTAATGAGGTCAAAGTTTCTAAACACCTTTATATTAATTTAAACAACCAAGCATGAAATACAATTTTTTTTAAAAATTCCCAAGGCTCAACCTTTCCCAAGAAATAATTACAATTCTAATATTTAATTTCCCTTATAAACATAAATAATCAATACCATAACAAATTTGCATGGAAAATACATCTATCGAAAATAGACAAATTAACATTGAAATAATTTATAAACCACAACAAACCACATCAACACATAATTTATCCTGGGAGAAACCCCATGGGAAAACCCAACCTCAAAATAATTCCATAATTTTCATTCATCAAACTAAGTCTTTACATAGGTATGGACAACCCATATTGTCCAAAATCTTCACTATGGAAACCTATCATGTCTAACTAGTTTCCCTCTATGAGATGGTCCTTCATATCTCACAATCGCCGTTGTAAATATATCTCGGAGATTTTTTTCCAAAACCCCCAAACTTGCTATCATAATAGTGGTTGGATTTCATAGAACACATTCAACAAGCCCTATAGGTAGCTTGGTATAAATCTAGCCATCCATCCAAGCAACCACATTTGGCCCAAAACTTGACATTTATTGAAGAGCACAACACTACAACACCCAAGGTGGAACCTACCATCGTGTAAGCACAAATATGGTGTTGCCAATCTTTGAAACCTTATACTATTACAAGTAAAACCAAAATTTCCTAACCGAAGCACCCATTGCACTGACTAACCAATGCCATATAAACATAATAGAGTTGAATCACACATATCTACTACATGTAATTACTAAAGCTATCCAATGTGTAACAAAACTAAACACATATCCATATTATCTATTCAACAACGCTAACTAGGGCATCACAGAATATAGAACAATATTTTCATTTTAATAACTCATTAATGCTATCTAATGCATAGTAGAACTGGAGCAACAAATTCATTCTATCATTTCACCAGTTCTATCTATTGCATAGTAAAATTTGGGTCTATATATCCATTTCATTTCCAACGCTATCTACTATATAATGAAATATAAAACAACATATCTATTTATCAATTTCACCAATGTTATAAATTTCTTAACAAAGTTTGGAACAACATATGCATATATCCATTCCAACACTACCTATTGCATAATGAAATCTGAAATAATATATGTATTTATCAATTTCACCAATGTTATCTATTGCTTAACAAAGTCTGGACTAAAAACATTTGATGCTACGGAGGAAACTCTTACTAAACAATTAATAAATTCTAAAAAGACCTTACATAACATGTAGAGGACTCCACCTCCAAACTACCAAAAGTCTTATATGAACTCACAAGAACAACTAGCTCAACTTCCATATTGATTTTGAGCGAATCACTCTAACATCCAAAAATTTCTCACAACAACCATAGTTATTTAGGATCAAGAGGGTAACATACTCCCTATTCATCAGAGAACAACACAAGACACATGCAAATGATTGTTACAAAAGGGCTCCTCATCTTATAATCACCTCTAAATAAGTGGTGAACTCAACAACTCAAGATGAAAATTTCATCTCTACCAAAATAAGAGCATCAACCCAAGTTTGGTGCTATGTCCAAGCACATTATTTAATCCTCTGGTTGGATAGAAAAGGGTTCTTAAAGCTTCTCAGTTTATCACGTAACAAAATACACAACAAATAACACATGCAAGGGTACCGAGTTGGTCGGTTTACACAACTCAAACCTAACGTCCCAACTCAGACATCATGATAGCTTACTACACCAAAAGGGATATTCTTAACAAGAAAGAATACAACCATATAATAGCTAGATCAACTGGCCAACTCCAGGGTCTTCTATTATATTCTATCTCATAGTTCAAATTCACATCTAGTGTTGGACGACAAGTGTAACAAAACTTCTCTCACTACTGTAGTAAAATAATAACACTCCTACCAGGGTATTTGAAACTCTTTTACTACCATTAAAACAATAATACAAGACATTATTTTAAATTACATGCCTAGATATGTCCCAAGGTTATTTTATAGTGTTTCAAGGGTCTTTCCTCAGCATCACCACCCAAGACTTTTATTTTATGAAGCGATTCCTCCCACTTCTATTTGTGCATCCCCCCAAAAAACCTCCATTATTCCTAGTTTTTTTGGGTATTCCAAATGGAATCGCCCAACCTCTACTTCCCACTACTCCATCACCTTTATATTCGAAGACTCTCAACATGGGTTCTTAGCTGATCATACCATAAATTTTACTCCCTTGCTCCCACGTCTACCAAGGATTCGGTGCCCTAACAAACACTTAGTAAACCTAACCTTTTAATTAAGCAGTAATCTAATAAAAGGAAAGCCAAGACTCTTGTATTTATCTCTTATAAATTTGCACAAATATAAATAAAAATACTTTCCCACTAGCAACATTGTGAACTAACAAATTAGCAATAGCAATAAAAATATATCTGCTCAAATTCTTACTAGGTCCTTTAAACAAAATACTCATAGCATTTTTTTTTTTGCAAAGCCATTAGGCCTAAAGACAACTCCTAATGAAATATTACCTCTTTTTTTATAATCGATAATAAAGGAGTCCACCATACTAATTATGCTTACCAAAAATTTTCCTTCATTCTCTTTCTTTGAAAGAGATTATATTTTTAAGACACAATATAACTCAAATCATATTCACTAAAGTTTTGTAGTTAATAACCAAGCAAGCAAAATTTGATCTATTTCTTATATGCAAATTATGCCAAGTCACTTAATAAGAAAAGAGAGCATCTCTCAATTTTCTTATTTTTCAAAGAATATGCCCATCTATAAGACATCTTGATCTTGCATCAATGAAAATTTGTTAGCAACATCATATTTTATCCTTAAAACCTATGTTGCAGAAATTAAACATAATTTGTCAATCATTCCTTTGGTTAGAAAGGTATCTAACTGCAATAAAATATCCATCATGCAAACCTAGCATAAATCCAACCAAAAAAAAGCATCTACCAAGACAGGGTCATGACAATATCAAAACTTTCAAATCTTTCAAACTCAAAAAAATTCTCACACAAAGTGAGGATATGTAGCAATGATACCATTGATGGATTTTTAGCCAAAATAAATAATAGGTCCCAATATTCTTAATGCATATCAATATTTGATCAACATAAATCAATCACATACAAGAAATAAGTACAATATATTAATATAGAAATCTCACAAGAGTTTTGATCAAATATACAATGTTTCATATCATATACCCTATAATAAATGGAGTTTTTTCTCCATAATATAACTTTAGAAGTGATATTTCAATATTTTGACTATTTATCTCCTCACATATGTTTGGAAGATGCATCCTTTCCTATTCTACACATAAGAAAAAACTCACATATCTCTTGACTTGCTTACACGTCACATTGCATACTTTCACACTTTATACACTTACACACTTTGTTACATGATAATTGGACTCCTGTCACATATTTGATACATATACTATGTAAATGACACTACCTAATCTAATATTTATAAATGTGCTACCAAATTACGTAATATCCATAACAAATTTATCTTTCAAATTCAAGACTACTAGTTTTG
Organism: Wollemia nobilis; assembly: GCA_028583015.1. NCBI lineage: Eukaryota > Viridiplantae > Streptophyta > Pinopsida > Araucariales > Araucariaceae > Wollemia > Wollemia nobilis. The sequence goes on along the minus strand of JAQPPZ010002555.1, from coordinate 206,131 downwards.
CCTCCCATGTTCCTCATAAATAGCATGGTCAACTTTGAATTTGTGTTTGAGAAAAGTCTTTGAATTTTATTTATTTAATTTAGTAATGTCTTTGTTGTTCTTTTTTAGTATCATTCAGCTCGTGTTAGTGTTAGGAGTTATTATATCATAGACCATATAAGAAGTTAAGTGCTATAATCACCCTCCACAAGGTACATGCATGTGATATAGGAAAAGATATTTACAAGTTTATTTTAGGGTTTTTTAGGACTAAATTAAGCATCTTATGTACTTAAATGTTCTTCACTACTATAATACAATAATTTGAAGCTTAAATTCTAACATTTATTATCAAAGTAGATAGAAGGAAATAACAATTCTCCTTTTGATCCTCCTCTAAGCTTCGACATGAAGAAAGCCAAAGTGCACTCTGTTTGAGAGATATTTTAAGTTTTTGAGAAAATATGTTTCAAGGGTAATTACTCAGTATAAAATTATGATTGTGAAGGAAATTTCCATGGCACATTCAAGAGGTTTTAGGGTGAAGAACCCCTACCAAAGGCAATAGGCCTTCAAGTTTCAAATGGTTTCGAGCCCTGTTTAAGATCAAAAGGTCATAAATATTGTAGAAAACAACCAAGAAAATTCAAGAAAGGCAAGAAGTCATTGTCATTAAAAGGAAAGAGAGGAAGCTATTGGAAAGATCCATAAAAATTAAATTTAAGAAAGAATTTTGAAAGGCATTCTGAAGAATATTCAAAATACAGAAGGATAAAGATATATCCCATTGAAGCAATTGGAAAGACATTTGAAAAGAAGTTTTGAGAAAGATTAAAAGGCTCAAAAAATTGAATCCATTTTACAAATGGTAAAAATATTCCAAGAAGAATGTGTTAAGGCACAAAGAATCCCAAGTCTCTTAAAAGACTGCAAACTAGAAACAAGAAAAAAAATAAAAATACTCTTTCAAAGGATACTTTGACACTTTGGAATAGAGAGAGAAATGAATGTTCAACACCAAAGTAAATGTTCCAATAAAAATGATCATTTGAATTTATAGAGCAATGCCCAAGAATGAAGCTTATAAATTTTGTGGTTAATAAGCATAAAGGGAACATCCAAAAAAAGATAATATAAAAAAATGTCCAAAAGGTTAAAACCCCCTAAAATGCAACACACAAAACCATATTTAGAAAAGAAAAAAGTTGGACAAAGGATTATCTGGCACCACCCATCCAACTATTTAAATTTAGAGACACCCACACAAAGGGAAGAAGTACCTTGTGAGAAAATAAACTTTCCAAACTTGTGTTATTTAACTTTATTGAAAGTTATTTAAGCAAACTCTTTAAGAGAAGCAGAAGAGATAAGAAGAGAATATAGAGAAAGAGAGAAGCAATGAAAGATAATAGATAATAAGAGAAGTGACGAAAGCGAGAAGCAGTGAAATAGAATAGATAAGTAGAATTAAGAAAAGAATAAAAGCACTATAAGAGAGTGATAATAGAGAGTATTGTTGCAGAAAAGAAAGCACCTTACTATCCTCTCTACCATGGATGTGGTCGCATCATCCAAGCATAATCATGTCATATTTGCCTTGAAGGAAATACAAATTTGTAATTGGGTCATTTTGGATGAAGCACATCATCTAGTTTTTGTAGTCACAATGCAACAAACACTATACACATAGACATAAAGACAATGTGAAAGCAAAAAGCAGACAAAAAAATTGAGTACCTGGAGGATAGAGAGTTCTCATCTAAGGCAACTGAATGAAAAACCATCCAAAAAGCAAGAAGGATGTCAAAATGAATGTTTAAGAAAGAAACAATTATAAGATTAAAAAATAAAACTTAATTTTTTAAAAGACACCAAGGAGTTAAGACATTGTGTTTCCTAAAGGCAATAATGCACAAGTAAATAGAAAGACCTTTATGTTGGTTAAGGAAAAAATGTATAAAAATCCTAAAAGACCTTGTTCGATTAAGAGGAGCATATTACAAATTACAAAAGGAATAAGATTATTATTTTTTTAAAGGTTTGGAAGATATTATTTTGAAAAGTAAAAATATAGAAAAGAATATTCCAAGAAATATTCTAAAGAGGAAGAAACATTCCCTCTATCAACGAGACATAATTTTATCATGCTTTTGAAGCATCAATTAAAATTTGAGTATAAGCATTTATATACTCATCGAAAAGAACTTTTTGAGGTGGACTCAACACAAGTTGAAAATTTTAATTTTGTAAAGGTTTATTATGGCTTGTGGAGCACCAAAGTTCTTGTTACTAGATTTCCAATTGTTGAGAGAAAACAATTATGCTTCCTGGAAGACCAAACTCATGACACAACTTTAGTTTGAGGAATTTTGACATGTAGTAGATAGAAGCACTGACTATATTACTATAAAATGAGAAGATCAAATTTTTTTTGATAAAGCAAACAAAAATGCAAGACTCGTTAACATGTTTGGAGTAGCAGATGAGGTCTAATAATGTATTAGGAATACATGCCACAACCAAGGATGCATGCGATAAGTTGAAGATAATACTTGAAGCCAAGAATCAAAATAATATTCTATTCCTCCAAAGCCAACTCGATTATCTAAATATGAAGAGAAAAAATTCAAAAGCATTCATTAGGAGAATAACAAAATTGCAAGCACTAGGAACACAAGTATCCATTGAAATGTTAGTTCCTATTATTTTGATATCACTCCCTTCCAAGTACAATATTTTTGTGACTACACTAAATATAACCGAGCAAACACTAAGCTTTGAGAAGTTGGTGAACCTACATAAAAAAGTAGAGGCCTCTGTTAGATTTTGATGGGATATAGTATGACCACAAGATGTAAAATAACTAATATGAGATGAATGTAAAATAATGGTACAATAATATGTAGAAAATTAATAAAATGAACATCTGCAAATAACTCAGAAATGTGCCATTAACGAAAGTGAAAAAAATAGTACAATGCTATATAATGGAGGACATGAACACTCCATGTACAAATATGAAAGGACTACATTGTACCATACTACCAAACTATAACACACACTCTATAATCACTTCCTCTCCTAAAACACTCACTATGAGGTCTTTATATAGGAAGATAGATTCCTTGGCCCTTACTGTACCTAGGACTCATGTATATGTGGATTACATGCACATTTACAACTTGCACATTGATACTTGTGTATTTATTATGAAAGTTGGATCAACTTAGTAACATCACTCTAAAATAAACTTCCACTCTAGATATGTACCAAAGGTGGTACATTTACATAACCCAAATGAGGTAATATACTCCAACACCCCCTTGTATTGCATTATTTGGTTATTAAAGACTTTAGTCTTCAATATGGATCTTTGTCTTTAGAATAATATTCAACTTGGTCTAGTTCTTCTTCTTATACTTCAGATTTTGTGTTGTTTCTTCTTGTCATTTTTATTCCACTACCTTTTTTTGTTTCTAAGTGTTTGGAAGAATATTTGACCATGTAGTCTTCTAAGTATCCTTGATGGACTAGTGATCTCATAATTTTGCAAGTCATAATTGGATCATAACTACTTCCTTTCTTGTTCAGTGGTTTCCTGTAGGACCTATTTTATTGATATTCACAAAATTTAAGCTTGAGCTCATTGTTAGTTGATGCTTCTAAAACAATAGCTTGGAAGAAAAAGTCTAATCTGAATATTAATTTCTCCTCGAATCTCTTATAGTATTTGTTTTTATTGTAACAACAGTAAGAAGGATGATATTTTCCTCCACAATATTTACATGGATGAAAACTCCAACAGTTAACATTCTCATGACCACATTTCCCATAGTAGGTGCATAGTAAAGATATCTCAATGTCTTTGTTATCTGTTTTAGGAAGATCATGTTTATCTAATTCTTTGGTGAAATAGTTGAACCAAGTGTGTACAATTAAAGCTATTCTAACTTTACCTTTTCATAGATCTGTATGAGATCTTCTTGATCAATATTTTTTTCTACCTTTTGAATATGATATTTATTATCATCACTTCTTTTTAATATCTTATTATGAGATGTTCCTAAAGAATCTACTTTCATAAAACTATTAGTTTATTATTTTTTAGAAATTCTTTCTTTCTATTGATTCTTTTCTTTCATTTGCATCTTCCATTGAGTTTTCTAAATCATCAATCATGATTTTAATCCATATTGATATTTTCCTTGCTCCTTTTCTTATTTCATTATTTGATGTATTTTTTGGAGTAGACATTCTTATAACTACCTAGTTTAGAGTAAGCTATAAGCTTAATAAAGTTCTTATTAAATAATAGTCCACCTTTAGAGCTGATTTTGTAATGTTTTATAAATAACAATAATCAACTTTTAATTTCACCTCATCTCTCCTAATGAACTATGCACTATTTGAAGTTCTCCATTTTTGGATTTCTTTTATCTCTTTAGTATGAGTATGAGACGAGTTTAATTATATAATTACAACTTCTTTAAGTAAATGAATAACTTTTTATAGCCCTTGATATTAATAGTTTAATCTTTCTAAATTCCAATAATATATTTTTGGTGTAGTATACATTATAACTCCCTAGTTTGGTATATTAGAAAATAATAATATTTGCAATAAGAGAATTTAATTTTCCAAGTAGAAATCCTTATAACTCCTATGGTTTTTAATTGTAAATATTAAACTATTAATTATATAAATCTCCTTTTTCCTTTCAAATGTAGGGTTGATTTCGCTATTATTTCCAAGGTAAATGATAGAATAGTTTCAACCTTATATTATACTCCTTATACCTCCTAAATGAAAGAAAATTAATTAAGGTAAAACCCTTACCTTTATAATGATCCAACTCCTAAGTAATGAACGTTGGATGTTGTCTTATTGTGCACTGCTCTCCCTCAATGACAGATGTATGACAATGGTAGTGATTCTTTAATGCTGCTTTGACCTTTTTTAGTAACCTTGACCTAGGTCCTTTAATAGTACACTCCTATTTCATTGGGTATGGATACTCTTTCTGGATTACTATGGATACACCTATTCTCCTCCTTGATTTTAGGTGATTAATTACTGTAAACATATCTTGACATTGGATAAGTGTCACTCAGAAGTTACATTAGATTTCTTCAACGCTTAATCCTCCTTGGTTGATGCTCTCAAAACTTGGTGTATTCATTGTTAGGTTGTGAGTATGGCAGATAGATGTTATAGTCTCTTTGAATGTTTTTCAATGAGTCTTCAATGCTATTGGTTGGTTGAAATAATTATTACACCTTTCACTCCTTAGAAAGATACCTTTAACAATTCCAAGATGAGCGTTATGACTATTCAGATACTTTCCCCTTACACAGGCATTATGTGACACTCTATTTTAATTTTAAAAGTATCACTTGCATTTAAGAGAATCTTCAATGTCTCATTTTCTTCAGTATTTCTTCTCCAGTAGGTGCAAGTTGTACAATATTGGATTCAATTATTTTCTCCTTCTTTCTAATGAGTGCAAGCTTGTGCATTTTCCAGCAAATGATGACTATATTCTCCTCAAGGTTATCTCCAATTATGGTGTTTCTATGATGCTCCTACCCTCTTGGTAGATTATATGGCTTCAATCAATGGTTGCTTTGATCACTTCTTTTATAGCTAGCAATTTGTCTCCAATTGATGATAGCTTTCGATAAATTTCACTGGTGGTTTGTCCACGTGATAAATTGGATAATGTATTTCTTATCTCCCTCTTAATTTTATGTCATTTATACTTTGTTAACCTTAGAGATATCTACCTTACATTAAGTGCTATGCCTCCCTTTATGTGCTGCATAATATTATTATGTAGGTACTGATATGGTGCTTCTATACACCTTCGAACACCAACTTATGAGCATTTGATGGCTTGATTTATTTACCTAGATATCAACCCCCCTTGATCTTGATGTTGCCACTTGATGGATATATAATGTTGGATGACATAATATATTTGAATGGTAATAATTATTTTCCTTATATTTTTGTTTAAAGGACAAGAATGGTGCTCCTTTCTCACTATAAATATAGCTATAATAGGTAAGATAGTATACTTTAAATTGCACCAAGTTTTGGATTGAAAGTCTCCTTTTCAAGACTCTAAAATCTTTGATAAGATAACTTCTTGAGAGCAAATGTTTCCTTCCTTACTAGACAACACTAAACTCTAATTTTTGCACTTGGATAACTTAGTAATAATGAATCCAAGTATGCAACTTATGTGCTATTCAATATGTTTAACTTTATATTATTGTTTACTTTAACTAAAGTATAGTCAGTAATAATGAAATCTCAAGGTAACTCGAAGTATGAACTAATTTTAATTATAATTTAAAAAACTTAGTGCACATTGAATCTCTGTAACTTGATGTATCTTGTGCATCTTAAAAAACTTTTAAGAACAACTAGTATAGTACAATGTTTATTTCACCTTATTACTCCTTCAAATGAACCTTAAATCATGCACTAGTGATTGCTCCTAAATGCATTATAATTTCTATAACTTAATATAGTATTCTTTATTGTAACTAAATGTAGACACCCAACAGTTGCACGTTGTCCATCTCCTCATATCCATGGTCAATCAATTCGTAAAACCCTAAAAAATTACTTAAATTGGCTTTAAAACACTATTCATTCATAAAATTCACTATTCACCATCCTTAGCCCCTTTGGGCTAGCTAAGCTCCCTCTTACGCTTAACCCTAGGTGCTCATACGACCTCATTCCCAACTCAACCAAGGTTGAATTCTCCACCATTATGCTCAAAAGTCAACAATTTTGGTCAAAATGTACTTTATGGCTAATCACATGCTTAATTATATATAATCTTAATTTAAGCTAAGCCTGCCACCTCACCTAGTCTATCTAGCCTATCCTAGCCTTACCACATCTCATCCAGATATTTCTCCACCTCACACTCCTCTGGGTCATAAATGAAAAATGGAGACTTTTACACAAAAGAAGCAATTTTTAATTTGAAGATATTTTCAAAAAGGTCTTCATAAATGCCAAATGGATATTTTTAGCAAAGTCATCATTATCTGTGGATGGGTGAGGTATTCTTTCACCCAACCTCATTTATGAACTAGGACACCTTAGGGGATACCTCTTTGGTAGACACCTCACCATTGACACCTTATAGGGGACACCTCATCCCCTCCCTCTCACCTTGGCCAAGTCTATAAATAGAAGGTATTTTTCACCATTTCACAAAAACCAACTTTTGCTTACCAAAAATTTGTCGAAATCTCTACATCCATATTACATCCATTATACAACCATCATGTATTGCAATAGTAATTAGTTGATTTCGTGATATATCTTGTGATCGAGATAGATCAAAAACACCAAAAGTGCACTTTTTGAAGGTGATCCGTGCAAAAATCAAAGAAGCAGTTTCTCTAGGACAAACAAGAAAGTCATATTGCAGATTTGGTTTGAAAAGGACAGGTTTGCATGACCCCGTGTGAACCTCCCGGTTCACAACAGATTTACATGACCCTGTGTGAACCTATGCTACAGACACCATAATCATCAGATCAACTAAACATGACTTAGTTTAGTGTTTTTATGTTATTTATCAGTTATTTTCATGTTTTAAACTTATTTAAGAGTCTTTTTATCTTCATAACCACATGGTTTGACTAAGGCAGACCCCTTAACATGCTAACAAGATTTTTTAGGTTCAACATGTATATAGAACACATCCAACCAGCATTGGCACACAAGCAAGATGTCCACCTGCACTGAGGAACACAAAGAAGACATATCCTACTGCCTTTGTACCACATCTAAAAGGGCTTCCTTAGGGAAGACCCCATTGTAGCCTTCAAGGCAAAAGTTGTAAAAGGATATTGCCTTGTAACCCTTTTACCAATTTTAATAGCAAAAGCAGTGGATCCTATGATTTTGAATGAGAATTATAGTGTCATTTTTGTTGGTTTCATTTTGGCATGCCCGGTGGGACTCGAATCCACAATGTGCAACTTTTGGATGCCAATTTATGCAATTTCTTGAGGTTTTTTCAAATTGATTGACCAAAGAGATGAGGATATGGACAATGTGCGACTTTGGGACATAGGTGTGCCAGAATGAAATCAACAAAAATTATGCCATAAATCTCATTCAAAATTATAGAATCCATTACATTTGTTATTGAAATTATAAAAAGGTTACATCCTTTTACAACTTTTTCCTTGAAGGCTACAATGGGGTATTCCCTAAGGAAGCCCTTTTGGATGTGGTACAAAGGTAGCAGGATCCGTCTTCTTTGTGTTCCTTAGTGTAGGTGAGCTTCTTTCTCATGTGCCACCACTGGTTGGATGTTTTCTATGTACCCGTTGAACCTGTAAAATATTGTTAGAAAGTTGAGGGGTCTACCTTAGTCAAAACCCATGGTTATGAAGACAAAAATATTCTTAAATAAGTTTAAAACATGAAAATAACTGATAAAAATAACATAAAAACACTAAAATAAGTCATGCTTACCTGATCTGATTATTCTGGTATCTGTAGCATAGGTTCGCATAGGGTCGTGTGAATCTATTGTGAACTAAGAGGTTCACACGGGGTTGTGCAAACCTGTCCTTTTTAGATTGAATTTACAATATGATTTTCCTGTTAGTCTTGGAGTAGGTGCTTCTTTTATTTTTGTACGAATCACCTTAAAAAAATGCACTTTTTGGTGTCGTTGACATGTCTCGATCACAATATGTATCACGAAAGCAACTAATTACTATTGCAATGTATGATGGTTGTATGATGGATGTAAGATGGATGTGATGGTTGTAGTGTTTTTTGTAGAGTTTCGATAAGAAAAAGTTGGTTGTTATGAAATGGTGAGAAAAACCTATTTATAGACTTGGCCAAGGTGAGAGGGAGAGGATGAGGTGTCTCTTGTAAGGTGTAAATGGTGAGATGTCCACCTAAGAGGTGTCCCCTGAGGTGTCCTGGTTCATAAATGAGGTTGTGTGATATAATCCCTCACCCATCCACAAATAATGATGACTTTACTAAAAATGTCCATTTGGCATTTATGAAGACCTTTTTGAAAATATCTTCAAATTAATTTTTTTTTCTTTTGTGCAAAAGTCTCCATTCTTCATTTATGATCCAGGGGAGTGTGAGGTGGAGAAATATCTGGATGAGAGGTGGCAAGGCTAGGATAGGCTAGATAGACTAGGTGAGGTGTCAGGATTAGCTTAAATCAAGATTAGATCTAATTAAGCATGTTATTATCCATAAAGTATATTTTGACCAAAATTGTTGACTTTTGAGCATAAAGTGCTTTTTGACCATGTGGAGAATTCAACCTTGGTTGAGTTGGGAATGAGGTCACATGAGGATATAGATTTGAGCGTAGGAGGGGGCTTAGCTAGCCCAAAGGGACTAAGGATGGTGAATAGTGAATTTTATGAATAAATAGTGTTTTAAAGCCAATTTATGCAATTTTCAAGGGTTTTGCAAATTGATTGACCACACTATATCATTCTTTAGATACCATCTATCTGTCATCTTCACAATCACATCCCACACCTGATATGAGAAACATTGCATCAACCTCATCAAATCCACCTTAGCCTCCCAATGCCCTAGCTATTCCCACATTTTCCCATCGCCCCTCTTCATCCTTCACACCACTTCCTTCATTCACCTTTTTTTCTATACCCTCCTTAGCATACTCATACAACAACCCTCTCATTATTCCTACACTACATCTATATTACTACCACTTTGTGGCCTGATCTACATAGACACGGGTAATATCTAGTTCACCAACCACAACTTCTATCCCCACTTCTTAATTCACCCATGCCAATCATCCCATCACTGGAACACCTATCGAGTGCTATGAGTGGACACAGTGCACCACTCGAATTGATGACCAGTTAGCTTAATTTGATCCTCCTAATTCACCCCCTTAACCCACCAATCCACCTATATCCATTCAACCATCCTCTTTGCCACCTAAGGGGTCCTTCACTCAACCTGAGCATACGAACCCTCGACATGTTTCTATACTCATGACTACACCAGGTCCTGGTGAGTATTACATAAGCAATGCTCGGGTTGTTCCCTCCACCATCCAATAAACCTATGACTTTGGTCGCCCTCATGATATGCCCTTGAATATTGGGGTAGTGGTTCCTCTTGGTCCATCTAAAAATTGCACATATATCATATATGGGGGACTTGACTCATTTGTAGAACCTCCAACGCCTCCATCATCACAAACTAAATTTTATCGTAATCTTAACCACATGTCCAATCCCAATTTTGCCTGAAATTATCTTCATATGTATAACTGACATGGTTATGATCTAGGGAGATATGAACATGGGTGTCACACCCTTACATAAACCTATCGATCGATTATAAATTGGTTACCATACCCCAATAGTTAGCATCCTTGAGAATGTTTTGCATAATCTTGATCTTGATCCCCTCGAGGTCCTTTCTGATGATGAATTTGAGCTTAATATTCTAATAGATAGTTCTTCATCTCATTCCATAATCGTTATTCCATTCATATTTTTCCCCCATCTCCACCACCAAAACTCCTCTTTGCTTCCAAATTTGAAGCCCTTGCTCATCAATTCACTGACCTATCACTTGATCCATCCATCTCAGTTGATCCACCTTCCTAACCCTCACAAGTTGTCCCATTTTTCTCTATCTGTGAGATAGCACTACCCTGCGACACATGTTCTTATTTTCATTCCCCACCCATGGTATTAAACCTAGGTCATCACGAATTTTTTTGGATTTATTTCTATCCTCCTCTGATTCATTACCCCATTCTTCACCTACCTCCACCATATCTAGCACCTTTGTCAACATGATTTCTATTAACTTGTATGTTCTACTCTGATACCCAAACAATCCTGATTACATTCCACCTCCTATTACCAATTTCATTAATTTTGATGATATATCTTCCACACCATCACCCACTGAATTCATTCCCACACCTAAAATGTTGAAATTTGCTAATGCACCTTTGCCTATCATTCCACCTCATCTCCCATGGATTAGTCATATAAATGTTTATCTAGATGATGAATTCCATATTCTCAATGCCATCGATGACCTCCATATCATCCCCACACCTACCTAACTCCATGATGGTTCTCACATGCTCATCGAGAACACTATCAAAGTTGACATTGGCAATGATCCAGAACACCCTCGCATCATCTACCTCACCACTAGCTTCTTTGATGAAGAACATGTCATTTTTACCAATTTAATCAAGCACTACATTAAGGTGTTCACCTAGTCTTACATGGATATGCCAGGCTTGGACTCATTATTAGTTGTGCACAACATTATTCTAGATGAAAATTCTAAACCTGTCAGACAAAATTTGCATCGCATGCACCCCACCATTGCTCTTATGGTCAAAGAGGAGTTACAAAAATTCCTTGATGTGGATTTTATACAACCTATCAATTACCTTGAGTTGGTTTCAAACATGGTTACTATCAGAAAATCCAAGGGAGGTATCCATATTTGCACTGATTTTAGGGATCTTAACAAATATTATCCCAAGGAAAATTTTCCACTCCCTAATATCGATACATTGGTTGATGCTACAACAACACACAAAATATTGTTACTCATGGATGATTTTTTAGGTTATAATCAAATTTGTGTCAATCCAGATGACCAACATAAGACCTCTTTCATGACATCCTGGGGGACTTTTTGTTACAAAGTCATACCCTTTGACCTCAAGAATGCTGGGGCAACTTACCAACATGCCATGGCCTACATTTTACATGATATTATGCACAAAACTATCAAGGAGTACGTCGATGATCTTATCGCTAAATCCAAAACCCATGGTAAACATCTTGAGGACTTGCATCAAATATTTGATTGCCTCTTAGAACATAATGTCTAGTTAAATCCAAAGAAATGTGTCTTTGGTGTTACCACTGGCAAAATATTAGGTTTTATCATTTCACAAAGAGGCATCAAAGTTGATCCCCAAAAATTCCAAGCTATCATTGATATGCCTCCCCCTACAAATCTTAAGTAGCTACACAACTTACAATGAAGGATTCAAATCCATACGGTACTTTATCACCCAAATTTTAGATAAGTGTAAGCAACTCAATTATATTTTCCAAAAAGGGTCCCTTTTAAATGGGATTATAAATGTCAAGCCACTTTTGATGCCATAAAATAATATCTAACATCTCCACCCATTTTAATCCCACATCATCCAGATCGTCCCTTACACCTATACATTTTCGCTATTGATGTCGCATTGGGCACACTCCTTGCTCAAAAGAATGAAATGGACCAAGAACAAGCTATATACTATATTAGTCACACATTGATTGATTACGAGACATGGTATGCTTACATGGAGAAAATTTACATTACTGTTGTCTTTGAGTCCCAAATATTATGATATTACATGATTAACCATACTACCTATGTAGTTGCTCGCGATAACGCACTTCGCTACATGATGGGTAAGAGCTACCACAATAGTCAAACGACAAAATAGATCATGCTACTCACATAAATTGACCTCAAATTTATTAGTCAAAAATCCATAAAAGGCCAAGTTATTGCTGATCATTTGGTTGATGCCCCTTTACCAAGTGATGCCCCATTACTCATCCAACTTCTTGATGATTTCATATTTCATACTACCAAAGCTGAAGAACTAGTGTAACCTGAATCAACTATTGAATTAACCCTATTTTTTGATTGCTCTCATTGCAAGCATGGAGGGGATGTAGGTATAGTATTTTTAACACCACAAGGGGAGCCCCTCCAATTTTATTTCAAACTAGGCTTTCCTTTCACCAATAACAATACCGAGTATGAAGCTCTTATCCTTGGATTAAAGTAAGCATTATCAATACACATTTAGTGCCTGGACATATATGGTGACTCCATACTCATTGTAAACCAAGTTAAGGGAGAATGGAAATATCGCTGCCTAGTCCTTCAGTAGTATAAATAGGTCACCAAACACTTGTTGGCCCAGTTCGAGTGGTATAACATCACTACTACTCCTCGACCTACAAACCATTTTGTAGATACTATGGCTTCTCTAGGCTCACTCATTATGCAAAACCCACTCTTAAACACCACTAAAATATCCATTCATACCCTCTTCCATTTCGTTATTTCTACCAACCTGCCTTCCTGTGATGATGGCATCAATATCGTCAAAGTTGAACCACATAACCCATGGTTTTCCTAGGTCAAATATTACATAAAGCTCAGTGTTCTCCCACCTGATCTAAATCACACTCACAAAAAAACTTTCAAACTACGTGCCATTTGCTATACATTTCTAGGTGATATCCTTTACAAGCGAAGTTATGACGACATCTTATTGTGTTATCTAGAACCTTTCGAAGCCTAATGCATCATCTAGGAGGCTCATGATGGTACTTGTCGTGGCCACTTCAGTGGTATGGCCATCACCAAACACATATTAAAAATGGGCTACTATTGGCCCATAATGGAGCATAACTGTTGTGACTATGTCAAGACGTGTATTAAATACCAACATCATGCCAATATTACACATTTACCTTCTTAGGATCTACAACCTATTCAATCAATGTGGCCCTTTTCACAATGGGATTTGGATATTTACTGGAAAAATCACTCCTGCCTCATCTAGAAATCACAAGTTCATCATTTATACAACTAAATACTTTATGAAATGGGTTGAGGCCATCCCTTTGGTTCAAACGACTGGTCCTAAAATTGTTGATTTCATCACTCAACACATCATTTGTTGTTTGGGTATCCCATTTAAAATCATTTTTGATAATGGTACACAATTCAAAAATAAGAATGTTTACACATTACGTGAGAAATTTAACATCCAACATAGCTTTTCTACTCCATACTACCCATAGGATAATGGCCAAGCTAAAGTTACAAACAAAACCATTTTCACCATCCTTTGCAAAACCATTGTAGAGTCACATCACGATTGACATAATCAAATACCACTAGCCTTATGGGCCTATCGCACAAGAATTCGTACTCCAATTGGGCCAACTCCATTTTCCCTTGTATAAGATGTTGAAGCCATCATGTCCTTGGAGCTTGAAATCCCATTTTTATGAGTTTCTATGCAAGAATTTATCGATGATAATACCGCTTACCAAGACATATTAGACCAATTGACTCTATTGGATGAGCATCATATTAATGCTATTGAATACACACAAATCTACCAAGATCATATCCGATGTGCCTACAAATCCAGGGTACACCAATGATAATTTCAAGTTGGAAACATAGTCCTCAAAGAGAACCAACCAATTACTAGTCAACCACATCATCTCCATGACAAATTTACACCCAATTGGCTAGGCCCCTACATGGTTACTCATAATTTTGGATTTGGGGTATATTGCCTTGCTACGTTGGAAGGCACTACTAAACTTGATCCCATTAAAATTATTCATCTACGAACATTTTATGCCTAAGTATAGGTATTACAACTCACCACTACTTGTACATATGTTTATAATCAAAAACAAAAAAAAAAACAAACAAATACAACACCATTTTTGGTATTTTGCAACATTAAATCAAATTGCATTTACATCCAAATATGCTCTCTATACATCTTCTATTTTATTTCTTCTTCATTCTCTTCCTCTTCTTCTATAATGAATTTTGTATGGTCACACTTCGAGCAGCTACATACCTTTCATTCTCCATATTCTCTTCATTTTTCTCTTTCTTCTCCTCATCTTCATTTTTCATTGTTACTTATCAATGTTGTATGGTCACACTTTGAGTGGCTACATACCTTTGATAGGTTTCTTTTCTTCTCTTCTTCTTATTATTTCTCTTCTTGCATTTTCCTTCTCTCATTCTTTTTCTTCGTTTCTTTCCCACCATTTTCTCGCTCATACCTACGTCCCATTTCATTGTCTATAATACTAGGAAAAGCTTGCACATAAATTGCCACTTTAATCCACTACCATATTACATCATTTATTGCATAATTTTCTTCACCTCCATACATTCTAGCATATGTCAAAATTGAATCCATACATGCATCTATATAATCATTGTAAATACCATGCTTGGGGAATTAAACATGCACATGCTAGCATAATAGTTTGATACCCAATCCCATTTTTAGGAGTTATTATTATTGAAATGTTTTGAGTGCTTCATCCATAAAAATTTCAATAATAAACCACCATCCAATGTTGGTACATTTCCAAACCATTTCCATAATTCTCTTGGTTACCTTGCTCTCATTCTTGGATTTAACTACATGTCCTACACACTAAGAAATTTTAAAAGTAGGATTTGCTACACTGTATGCATACTCACGCCTAGAAAAAATCACCATGCTCATCATATACTTCACATGATTTATCACAAACTTGAGGATTGACAAAAGGAAAAGCTACAAAATAAAGAGAAAAAGGGCAGAAAACAAAAGCCAACGCCCACAAAAAAAAAGCAAAAATAAAGAGAGAGAAACAAACAAAGCAAATCAAATATAGCGGTAAAAAACAAAAGAAAAAGCCTCAAGAGTACCATCCAAAAGATTAAATCCTTGCATTTCTCAAGTTTCATATTGATGAGCTAGCTTACAGGCTAAGTTACAATGCAGTTACGAACCACCATTTTTCAAAATGGTAAAATAAACATTACTTTACACCCACAAATCCAAGATTGAGGTCTTGTTTACCAAGATAGCCTAGAACCTGTTTATGAAGTGTTGCTTAGTTATTCAATGGGTTTGATTACTTACAAACTGTAATTTTTGAATCTCCTCACTACAATATTCATATACAACTTGCTTGAAAAAATGGAATGGATTACATCATCTCATTACTGCAATGATGCAAATGTTACCCCAAGCAATATGTCTACACCTTTGTATTTTCATTCTATGCATACTCATTATATGTTATTTCATAATATCACATCCAATTTACCTATGCCTTCAACCATCCCATTTATATATCAAGCTAACCACTACCGCATCTACGTTAGTCATCCATCATCATAAGCAAAAGCAAACAAACACATAAATGTAATAAAAAATAAATACCACAAATTATCATGTATATATATGTATATATAAAAAAAGGTGCCATAAAGTTACAATAAAATGTGTCTGTGCCCTTATGGGCACATCATCACATGACTATATCATATCTATATATCCAAATATCAAACATGTCATACAAATACAATGAGTTGTGTATCCGTGCTAATACACAACTACCAAAAATATCTCATCATGTACAACTATCAAAAATGCAAAATCATGGGTTGATCCCTCAAATGCCCTCATCCCTACTACCTCACAAAAGTCTCTCCACTCCCCTCATCCATTGGAACCCATTCTGTTGCTACCACTTGTGCTAACTATGCATCCCCCATCTTCGCTATCGTGGGTGCCTCTACCCATGTCGATGGTGCCATCCCTACTGCCTGTGATACTACAAGTTCTGCCATCTACTACATCCTCCCACCCACTGATGGTGAAATCTGATGACTTTGATGCAACTACCCCTACAACAATGAAATTGAGCCAAAGTATGAAGGAATAGGTATCCCCCATATCAGTAACTCCCCCTTGCACTTCATCCTCTTCGTAACCTCCTTTATTTTGGAGGCTATAAATACCCTAATTTTGTACTACAAATGGTCCACCTTTGCCTGTGCCTCCTCCAGCTATAGCACTGTAACCTCCAACCCCACAATTTGCCTCTCCATCCACTCCCTTGTAACTAATGTTTCATGCACGCTATGCTCTAACTTCGTAATAATCGCTAGGCGATAGGCCTTTACGACCTCTATATTTGCCCTAGATGCATCTAACAAATATTGTAGTCTCTATACAACCTCTATCATCTCATCCCTCTCCCCATGGGTAGCATATTGCTCACCCCTCAAGGCATCCCCTCACTCCTCAGTGCATCTCTCTCCTCCAACATCAACTACAACCGTACCCTAGCCTCATCCCACTCCTCTAAGGTGGCCCTTAGGTCTGCCTCTACCTCCCTCTTCTCATCCTTCAAAGATAAATGATCACTCAACCAATCCATCTCGGTATCCATAAACCTATCCCTAAGCCTCTTCATCTTCCCTCATAGCTATTGTACCTCATCCTCAACTATCATAGCCTCCTACAACCCTCCACAAAAGTTGAAGTCATCCAAATCCACCTCCACATCCTCACCAATCACTGGTGATTCATCTGATGAATCATAACCAATGTCCATCATGAGATCATCCTCCATCACATTTGAATCCTCTCTGATCCCCTCAACCCCCTTTATCGATGATCCTACATTGCTATCATTCACCAATATGTCTTGCTCATGATGACGTGACCTCACATGCCTAACCAATCGGTATAGTTCTACCTCCTCATCCTCACCCAGCTTGGGTGATCCCACATCCTATTGCACACCCACATGCCCTGGCGATGCTGCCCTCACCCCACCTGGTAAGTCCCTACCAGGAAACACCTCTGCTATCTCAACCCATCCATCAACCACACCGAGAACTAGATTCCACTACTGCCTAGACCACCACACATCATACTCTGGTATAGTCCATACATTATCCATGTCAAGTACAACCAATGGCTCATCAGGTATTAATCCAATGGTGGCACTACTGGCTATGACCATGTATCTCCTACCATTATGGAGATCATCATAGGTGAATTTGGATATCCCTACCACAATCTAAACTATCGCTACACTTGAGAGAATGGAAAGTACTTTACCTATGATAGATACTTCCCCACCATCCATCGTCCTCACTTGATGTGCACCGACTACTCTGTATCCTCAATTCGAAGTTTAATTAAATTTAGAGTCAAGAGAGGTGACTGAAGGGGAAAAACACAAGGAAAGAAAATTGTTAGCAATTTTTCATAATGTGCTAGTATATGAAAAAATCTTGTGGCATCAAAACTCAAGATTCCTCTAGCTCTATGAAGGTGATAGGAACACAAAATTATTTCACACATCCACCTTAATATATAGGAGTAATAATAGATTTAGATAAATTATGAAATCATATGGTGTTATCTCGAAGGATATTATAGAAATCAAGGAAAAAGCGGTTGAGTTTTTCAAAACCCTCCTCTACTCTAGTTATGATAGGGATATTCAAGCTGAAGAGAGGCTACTGCACCACATCCCCATCCTAGTTTCTAATGATATGAATGAAGATATTTGTGCTCCCTTTCAAGATGAGTAAATTAGAGCCGTTGTATTCTCTATGGGTGGTTTGAAAGATTCAATGCTGAATGGATTTCCTCCATTTTTTTTCAAATATTTTAGCACATTGTAGGTGGTGACATTTTTTCAGCTATGAGGAAAATTTAGGAGTCAAAATTAATTTTGATTTATGTAAACTCAAAATTTATAGTTCTTATCCCGAATTTGGTGGGTGCTAAATATTTCTATGATTTCAGGCCCATTATCCTTTGTAATACACTTTTTAAAATTCTCACTAAAACTATGGTGAATAGTCTCAAAGTATACCTTTCGATAATTATTGATCATCCTCAAAGTGGATTTGTAGCAGATAGACAAATTTTGGATGGTGTTATTGCAGTGCATGAGTTGATTCATTCTATAGATAAAAGTAGAAGGCTAGGAACTTTCCTCAAATTTTATATGCATAAAGCATATGATCGGGTCTCATGGAGCTTTCTGCTTAGAGTTACGGGAAAATTTGGTTTCAAGCCTTGTTAGATTAGATTGGTTAGAGCTTGTATATCATCAGCAAAATTCTCAATCCTAGTTAATGGATCACTGGGTGGTTACTTTAGCAATTACAAAGGTGATCGTCAAGGGGATCCTATGTCTCTGTATCTATTTAATTTATTGGTTGTCTTTGGGAAGAGCTCTAAAGACAAATTCCACACTAGTGGGAATCAAAGTTGTAGCTACCATTGACCCGATATCATACCACCAATTTGTTGATGATACATTATTATTATTTTTAGCTTCAATCCATTAAGCCAAAGCTATCAAAGAGACCGTCCATGACTATGAAAAAGCATATTAGTAGAAAAGTAAGGTGTTCTTCCTGAATACTCCTCCCAGTAGTTAGAGGAAAATTGCTAAGATCTTGGGATGTGATATTGACTCCCTTCCTTCAATTTATCTAGGATGTCAATGTTCCAAGGGGGGATTAAGACTTCTCTATGGCTGGGATGGAAAGGGACACTTTTGAGCCAAGCAGGTAAAATTATGGAAGGATTTAACTATCCTTCTGCACAATTTAAATTTACACACAGAGATTTCGAAAATAGAATGACGAATTAATTATGCCGAAGAAGAATTTAATAGCGGAAGAATAAAAATAACTCAATTGCCACTTGAGGTGGGCACACCCTCGCCGTATAGGCTAATGCGAAAACGCAGATGAAGATTTTAAAAATATAAGATGATGATTTCAATTAAACTATTTGTGAATCCATATATACTAAATTTTACACGCTTGGAAATCATAGCCGACGTATACTATGTTTGGAGTGTAACATGACTCCCCTCCTCGGAAAGCTTTGTCCTCAAAGCTGGAAATGTCTGGAAGATACTTTCAGGTTCCCATGTGGCATCCTCCTCTGGTAAATCTTGCCATTTAATGAGAAATTCTTGAATCTGACGTGATCTCAGTCTTCGGATTCTATGTTGTAGTATATCTTCAGGTTGGAGATGTATGCGTCCTTCCTCATCGAGCACTGGTAAGTCTGATTGACTTTGTACTTTCTGACCAATTACTTTTTTGAGACATGAAACATGAAATACCGGGTGTATTCGTGATGATGTAGGTAGCTCTAATTGATAGGCTACTTCTCCAATGCGGCGCACAATTTTGTAGGGACCATAGAATCGTGGAGCCAACTTTTGGCTGGACTTTATCCTTAACGAGGATTGTTTGTAAGGTTGCAACTTTAGGAACACCCAATCACCTATATTAAAAGTTCTCTCTGATCGGTGCAAGTCTTGTTGTTGTTTCATACGATTCTGTGCTTGGACTAAATTCTCTTTGAGGATGGTGAGTGTAGACTGCCTTTGTTGGAACCAATCATCCACTTTGGCTACTTTGGATGATCCATGGACGTAATCTGCGATGGCTGGAGGTTTGGTGCCATACAATGCTTCAAATGGAGACATCTTAATTGAATAATGGTAAGAAGTGTTGTACCACCATTCTGCCAATGCTAACCAATGGCTCCATTGGTATTGTTTATCTTGAGCAAAACATCTTAAGTACGTACCCAAACATTTGTTAACTACTTCTTTTGACCATCCTGTCTGTGGATGGTAGGTCAAGACATGTTCAATTTGGTACCACTAAGTCGAAATAACTCCCGCCAAAAGTTACTAGTGAAGATGGGATCTCTATCACTTACAATATTTTTTGGCATACCATGTAATTTGAAAATTGAATCCATAAATACCTTTGCCACCTTGCTTGCGGAAAATGGATGTTGTAAAGCCTGAAAGTGAGCGTATTTGGATAACCGGTCTACGACGACGAAGATTACCTGTCCCGCCTTCCGACTTTGGAAGACCTTCAATAAAATCCATGGATATATGTTCCCACCGTCGTTCAGGGATGGGTAATGGTTGTAACAATCCTGGTGATTTGACTGTTTCTCCTTTATTGCGCTGGCAAACCTCACATTCTGCTACCCATTGTTTGACTTCTGCTTTTAATCCTTTCCAACAAAATGATTGTTTGACCCTTAAATATGTCTTCAAAAATCTTGAATGTCCTGCTGATGGAGAAGCGTGTGATTCGTCGAGGATCTTTGATTTGAGTTCTGAATTGTGTGGAATGTAAATGCGGTTCTTCTTCCGGAGGATTTTATCTTCATAAGAGAACAAAGGGTGTTTAGAGGACCCTATAGATAATTCTTGAATTATCTGAGCAGTTTCGCTATTGGACAACCATTCATCTTGTAATTGATTCACCCATTGGGAGCAAGGACCTGAAATAGCGTTAATGACTACTTCATCTTCATATTTCCTCGGACAACGCATCGACGGCTATATTTTCCTTCCCTTTCTTGTATTCGATAACGAAATCATAGCCCAACAGTTTGGTTAACCACTTATTTTGTTTCGGATAAGAAAACCTTTGCTCCAAAAAATGCTTGAGGCTACTATGATCTGTTTTTATAATGAAGCGGCTACTGATTAGGTAGTGTCTCCATTTTTCTACTGCGTGAAGAATAGCCAACATTTCTTTTTCGTATGTTGATCTTCCCAAATTTTTCCCGAAAAGTTGTTTACTTTCAAATGCCAATGGATGACCTTCTTGCATTAGTATAGCCCCAATTCCTGTTCCTGATGCATCACATTCGATAATAAATGGTTTGTGAAAATTGGGAGTTGCTAATATTGGAGTTGTACACATGGCCTTCTTAAGAGCTTCGAAGGCTTGAGAGGCCTCTGTCGACCAACGAAAAGCATCCTTCTTTGTGAGTGCGGTGAGAGGTGCTGCAATCTTACCATAGTTGTGCACAAACTTGCGATAGTAGCCCGTGAGACCCAAAAAACCACGAAGTTTCTTGATGGTTTTAGGTAAAGGCCACTCTTGAATTGCCTTAATCTTATTGGGATCCACTTTGACGCCTTCATGTGAAACTATATGACCAAGATACTCGACTTCTTGAACACCAAATGAACATTTGGAACGTTTAACAAATAATTTTTCTTTGTGTAAAATGTGAAGGGCTTTATCCACATGATGTAAATGGTCCGTCCATGTTTTGCTGTATATGAGAATATCATCAAAAAAAACTAACACAAACTTATGGAGGAGTGGACGAAACACTTGGTTCATGAGACTTTGGAATGTGGATGGTGCATTAGTGAGACCAAAAGGCATGACCAAAAATTCGTAATGACCTTCATGAGTACGAAAGGCCGTTTTGGGAATATCTTCTTCTCTAACACGGATTTGGTGAAAGCCAGAGCGAAGGTCTAATTTTGTAAAAAATTTTGCACCATGCAACTCATCTAATAGGTCATCTATGACAGGGATAGGAAATTTGTCCTTGATAGTGAGTTTATTGAGAGAACGAAAGTCAGGACACATACGCCAAGAGTTATCTTTTCGTCTAGCCAGGACTACAGGTGAGGAATAAGGACTAGTGCTGTGACGAATGACTCCATGATCCAACAAATCCTGAACGATCTGTTCGATTTCTGTCTTTTGTGGTTGAGGATAGCGATAAGGACGATTGTTAGGAGGAACACTCCCTGGAATCAAATGGATGGCATGGTCATGAGATCGTTTAGGTGGTAATCCTTGAGGTTCTTGGAAAACCTCTTCGTAATGTGTTATGATGTCTTGTAACTCTGGAGCAATAATATCCGAATTTGCTGGAGATTGTTTTTCCAAACAATTAATTTGAGCTATAAACCCATATCCACCCTTTTTTAACATCTTCTCCATACTATGAGAGCTCACCATTTGTGATGGAGGAGTAGTAATGCCTTGTAAGCGAATGACTCGTCCGTTTTCCTTCCATTCCACAAATAATTTTTTGAAGTTGAAGCTAACCGTGTCTAATGTTTCCAACCATTCAACTCCCAAAATGACATCCGAGTTCCCCAAATTCATGACGAAAAGGGATCCAAACCAAGTATAAGTTCCCATTTTTATGGAAACTTGAGATGTGCGACCAACACATTGTGCGTTCACCCCGTTGGCCACTAGAACCTGGAATTTGTCTTTGTTGGAAGAGTTAATGAATAAATTCAAAGCTTTTGCGGTTTTGATGTCGATAAAATTGTGGGTACTACCAGAATCAATTAGCACATTCACCTTTTTCTGGCGGAGAAATCCTGGTACCTTGATGGTATGGTGGGCGGTTAAACCCATGAGAGCATGCACGGAGATCGCCATTGTATCCTCTTCTTTTTCTTCTATAGTACATGGTAGGTCTTCTGGCATAGGTTCTTCTGGTTGGTAAGGTTCTTCCTCTTCTCCTTCACATTGATCACCTTCAATATGAAAGTTTTGTTTTTGGGCACATGCTTGTTCCTTGGGGTGATGAGTGCGACATTTATAGCAAAAATATCTTGATGGTTGATCATTTCTACGAAAGGAATTGTTGCGATATGAAGGACGACTATAAGTTTCACGTCGTGCAGACAACTGATGTCTCTTCTCGGCCAGCTTGGCTATTCTTATACAATCGTTCAGCAAGGTTGGATTGTGCATGTCTACCTCCACTCGAATACTTTCTTTCAAACCATTGCGAAAGGCTCCTACCACTGTGTCGGGACTAAGGTCTAAAGTGTATGGTAGTAAACTGGTAAACTCCGAAACGAATTCGCTAACTGACCCTTCTTGTTTAAGAGATAACAGTCTTATTGTGTATGATGATGTAGCTCCTTCATCAAATCTTTCTAAAAAAGAGGTAGTGAATTTTCTCCAATTAATAGTAGCTCCTTTCTCTCGTTTAAGCCATACAAACCATTGGTAGGCCTCAGTGCCTAGTTTTGATGCAGCGAAAGGGACTTTATCAATTTCCTTAATTTGATATAAGTCAAGAATGCCTTCCATTTTGGCTATCCAACCACGAGGATCATGACCTTCAAAAGTGGGCATATCAATTCGTGGAAAATTATTATTAGGGCCTCTCGGTTGGTGATAACCCGTGTCCCTTTCTTGATTTTGGTTATACCACTGTCTCTGATAGCGATCCCTATAATTATCCGAATCACCTCATTGTTGTTCCCAATCATCATTATGATCGACATTTTCTTCATTCCTTTGGGCATGGGAGTGATTTTGGGGATTAGTATTGGGATTAGGCTGGTTTTGTGCTTGCACTAGGTTTTTTAGGAGGAGACCAATTTCGTTCATACCCTCTAGTAAGAGTCGAAGAGAATCATCGTTGGAAATGGCTGAGTTACTTGAGTTTCCTTGTGTGATGTTTTCGTGAGTTGGGGGAGGATTAGTAGCCATAGGATCTACTAGTGGATGATGTGGATTATAACTACCAATTTTAAAAGGAGAAAGAGAATTTTTTGTACCTGGGCTGCGATTAGGTCTTCTTGTGTTGTTATTGGTCGTTTTCGAGCTTGATAATCGACCGTCAGCACCTTTTGTCCACTGTTTGCTCATGCACTTGTTAACATAACCTGCTTGGGATTCCGCTTCAACTATCGCAAAATTTGGTTGAATTTAGCAAAAAAAATGTGGATTCCGCTTCAACTGTCGCTCCAACTGCGACGCGGATTTGAATTTTGCTGGCTCACCTCCTTAACCACAACTTTTGATGACTTTTAGCAATACACGACGCGACACGACGGGACAGCTTTGACACGCGAGACACTAGACACATGCGACGACACGACACCCGAAACCGACACGCGAGACCGAGACAGAACTGAACGAAAGACTGACAGAAGACGCGACGCAACTAATGACAAAGCGACGCACGACCCTCGAGACCACGACCGAGACAGACGCTAGACCGAGAACGAACGGAACGGAAAATCGACAGAAGACGCGACACAACCCAATGACAGAAGACCGACAAAAGACACGACAAAAGGGAACGACAATACGCGAGGGACACGAAGACTCGAGCAACGACTAACGGACCAACGTGAAACGCGACGACGGACGACAGAAGGACGACGACGCGACAGAACTTCTACGCACGAAGGAGCCGGACGTGTGACCGCAGTCACGTTGAAGAAGGAGTGATAACAGATTTTTAAAGGCTTCCACAACCGAAACACTGCATATGTGGGATAATTAACACTGCCGAAATGAATTAAAAAATTTGGAACTGACGTCAGCGCCAATAATAATGGAAAAACCTTAGGTTTGCGGCAAAAATTAAATAATATCATGAACTCTGATTGGTTTAATGGCTGCGAGAGGATTGGCAGGTATAAACGCCGAGTTTTTGAAGGATTGGTGACTGGGAAGAGTCACAGTAACCACCTACGGCTGAATGCGGCTTGAGAGGACTCGGAGTGCGGTTGAAGGCTATGGCGCTGGCTGTAGTGGAAATGCCACGACGAGTGGCTGTAACGCCCTGTAAAAATGCCTACGGTGGTGCTACGAGATGCCTGCGACGATGCTTCAGAACCGTGCTTCGAGATGCTTCAGAACCGTGCTTCAGAACCGAATGACAACTGATACCACTTGGAAGGATTTAACTATCCTTCTGCACAATTTAAATTTACACACAGAGATTTCGAAAACAGAATGACGAATTAATTATGCCGAAGAAGAATTTAATAGCGAAAGAATAAAATAACTCAATTGCCACTTGAGGTGGGCACACCCTCGCCGTATAGGCTAATGCGAAAACGCAGATGAAGATTTTAAAAATATAAGATGATGATTTCAATTAAACTATTGTGAATCCATATATACTAAATTTTACACACTTGGAAATCATAGCCGATGTATACTATGTTTGGAGTGTAACAAATTATGCTAATTAAGTCTAATCTACATAACATACTAATATACTTCCTTTCTCTCTTGAGATTCTAGGAAATATTCTTTGGAAAATTGAACAAATTCAATGATCCTTCCTTTGGTTTTGTTTTGAGTAGAAGAAGAAGTTATCACTTGTGGCATAGGACCAGGTATGCAATAGGAAATATTTGGGAGGATAGGGCTTAAGAAGAATGAAAATGTTAAATAGAGCACTAATAGCTAAAAAGGGTTGGAGATTGGTTCAAAAAGATAATATTAATTGGGTTAAAATATTGGTATCCAAATATTTGGGTAACATTCGTAATATTCTCACAAACCCAAGTCCTGCCTTGGGTCAACATTCTAGTGCAACATTGTTAACAATCAATTTTTGTAGCAAAATAACTAAGCACAATAAATAAGATAAACACAGAGAGAAATTTTCCAAAAAGAATGTTCCTTTGTATTAGTGCTTGATACAATGTTACAAATGAATATCTTGAATTGCCCCAAATGTGTTGGAGGTAATGCTACAATTATTTTCTCCTTCTGATAGATGTTACAATGCTCCCATAGGAGAGGTAAATTATTCCAACTCCTCAGCAAGATAGGGTGCTCTTCATTCCTCTACTACAACTCCAAGGGGTGAGTGGGCTTTGGTATCCAATGTAGGGACCACTCCTAGCTTCAATAGCTCTTCAAATACCTATCTCCTGCACACATGGAAACCAAACAAGGGTTAATAGCACCTGTATAAATGACTGCAAATAATGCAAATGAAAGAAACTCTTGAAAGGAATGCTTGCAAGAAAAATGGAAATACTAATTAAAAATGCCTTGCTAAAAAATAGATAAGTTACTGATCTCTGTTGATAAAACCTGTTCAGAACTGTGGAACCGCGAGAACGCGATTGCAGGCTGGAAACCGCGGACCTACAGTTGTGAAAGCATGGATGCACATTTTTTACTGTAGAACCATGGGTGGACAGTTTTGGCTGAGATGATAGGTTGCCTCAGGATGCGTGCCAATGATCAAATTCGAGCTCACGCTCTCAATTTCTCATCGGGTCTAGATGTATTTTGGTAGCCTATCAGTACACAAATTCAGCTCCCTATGTTTGGTGGATTTATGATACCTTTATAGGATGCCTAGGGCTTTGGAGGGGAATGTGAGGTGGCAAGCCTAACTTACCAAGTGAAAAATTTGGACTGCCAGGTGAAAGGGGCAATTACAGTGAGTCATTCAGTGTGGTTCACTTAATTAGGGTGATGTGGCTCCAAGTGGAGTGGGATGTGGGATGTTATTTTATGTGAAGGGACAAGGGGACAACAACAAAGGAGTTGTGGCATGGGTGTTGGGCATCTATCTCATGTACAAGGACTCTTCCAACTCCTCATCCAGATAGGGTGCTCTTCATTCCTCTACTATAGCTCCAAGGGGTGAGTGGGCTTTGGTATCCAATGAAGGGACCACTCCTAGCTTCAATAACTCTTGAAATACCTATCTCCTGCACACATGGAAATCAAACAAGGGTTAATAGCACCTGTATAAATCACTAAAAACAATGCAAATAAAAGAAACTCTTGAAAGGAATGCTTGCAAGAAATATGGAAATACTAATTAAAAATACCTTGCTAACAAATCGATAAATTATTGATCTCTGTTGATAAAACCTATTCGGGACAATGGAACCGTAGGAATGCGGTTGCATGTTGGAAACCATGGACCTATGGTTGTGAAACCGTGAATGCGCTTTTTCAACTATAGAACCACAGGTGGGCGTTTTTGGCTGAGATGACAGGTCACATTGGGATGCATGCCAATGATCAGATTCGATCTCATGCTCTCAGTTTATCATCGGGTGTGGATGCATTTTGGCAGCCTATCAGTACATAAATTTAGCTCCCTCTGTTTGGTGGATTTATGATGCCTTTATAAGCTGCTTGGGGCTTTGGAGGGGAATGTGAGGTGGTAAGCCTGACTTGCCAAGTGGTAAATCTGGACTGCTAGGTGGATGGTGTAGTTACAGTGAGTCATTCAGTGTGGTTCACTTAACTAGGGTGATGTGGCTCCAAGTGAAGTGGGATGTGGGATGCTTTTTTATGTGAAGGGACAAGGGGAAAAAAACAAAGGAGTTGTGGCATGGGTGTTGGGAATCTGTCTCATGTACAAGGACAAAGAGGACAGGAGTGGGTAAGATATGGCATGTATGTTGGATGAAGTGTCCAGGACACATGTCCATTGGGTAGACAAGGTATCCTAGGGTGATCTTCCTAATTAAATAAATTAGGAAAATATAATGATGTGCAAGATTTTATATCCCTAAGTTAGAACTTAGACATATATTTTATTATGCAGTATTTGATGGTGAGGTGGTGAATGTGAACTAAAGGGTGCTAGATTTTGGTGTCTACAGTTGCCCCTTTTTGTACTGCGTTGTGTACAACACAATGCGGTGCAAAAAATCAGTGACATCTAACTTTATTGGACGAATGGGTTCATTTATTTTTGACACATAGAATGAATGAATTTAAAAAATTGATTTGTTTTCTTACCCCCTCAATTGACGATTGGGTAAAGGTTGACACCCATAAGCCAATTGACAAAATATGAATGCTGAAAGTGTGTTGTTTATTGAATGTTGTTGATTTTGTTAATGAATTTTGTCTTGATTTTCTTTGTGCCCCAAGTTGGGATTATTTGTGTTCTTGCAATTTTGCTTTTGGTTTCATTAATGTTTAGAATACATGGTAAAATTTCTGATCACTCTTTTGATTTTTCATCCACTATGACTTTAGCAATTCCTTCCAAATGATGGGTTTAAGGAACCAATCATCGAGGATTTGATGCTCAAGCGGTTTTTTTTATTATTACCAAATTGTTGTTTGTTGTTCCGCTTTTGACCCAACAGAAGGTTTTTGTAGGATTACCTTGGCAAATCTATTTTAGAACACATTTAAGCTCATAGATTTTAGGGACTTATCGACTTGATTCATTGTTATTTTTTTGTTGTGATTTTTGAATGAGTTTTCTTATGGTGATTTACCCATCCAACCGGTTTGCATGGATTTCTAGTCGCTACAACCGCTAGGTGTATAGGATAATCCACTAGATACGAGTTTCACTCTAGATGATTAGGTGGATAGGAATTTTCATTTTTTTAATTTTTTAATTTTTGAAACTACTGACTTGCAGTTATTTTGGCAAAAAACATGGATTTGAATTTTACTTTATGAAACCGTGTTTCCGTGTTTTGCACCTCCAAATGTGTGTTTGCATTTTCGCACGCTGCGAAAAACGTGGATGCACATTTTTTGCCGCTAAAAGTGGCTATTTATAGGTTGCTATCATTTTCAAAATCATTCTGCCAGTTGTCATTGGTTGGTCGGTTGAAGTGATGAGTGAGATGGAGGTTAGCAAGGGGAGTGGTGTTGGTGGCTCGGCTGGAGCAGAAGTTGACGGTCGATTTGCTGAGTTAGGCGTGTTGCCCTTTTTTTTTTCTTGTTTGTTTTTCTTGTTTGATAATTAAGTGGGGCTGGTAAATGATTATTGTTTGCTCATTAAGCGTTTGTTTTTGCTTTTATTACCTAGGGTAGGTAAAATTTTTATTTTGTTTTTGCTTTTTATTACCTAGTGTAGGTAAAATTTTTTGTTTTTGTTTTTGTTACCATGATTAGGTAATTTTTTTTTTGTTTTTGGCTTTTATTACCTAAGGTAGGTAATTTTTTTTTTTTTTACGTTTTATTACCTAGTGTAGGTAAAAAAAATTTGTTTCTGTTTTTTTTTTACCATGATTACGTAATTTTTTTGTTTTTGCTTTTATTACCTAGGGTAGGTAATTTTTTTTTTTTTTTGGTTTTATTACCTAGGTTAGGTGAAAAAAAAATTTCTTTTTTTTTTTTGCTTTTATTTCTAGCATGTTTTGCTATTTTTTGTTGTTTTTTGTATGTTTTCTTTTCAGGTTAAGCTTCTTGATGCTCGACATAGGTGGCCGAGGACCATTCGAAAAGTGCGGAAAACACTTTCTGTTACTTTAGGCCATTGGTTTAGACGGTTGCGGGCGGTTAGGAACCATCTAAGCTGATGAGGATCTCCTTTCAACACTTGTTGAGTGTTGGGATCCAGACAGGGGCACATTTTAGCTCTCAACAAGGGAGTTGACTATCAATATCGAGGATATATACCGTATCTTCCCCATCCCTATCGAGGGTCCTACTATTCGTGTTGGCCATGACAAGAAGGAGGTCCTTTTCTCTTTGTTTTGTGAGATGTGGGACATTGATTGCAGCAGGGGTGGCATCGCGTATTTGGATCTCTTTACAACTGGCAGTTTGGGTGCATTGCTTATCTTTATCATGTACATATTTAGCAACATGTTGTTGCTCAATTCCATGGGATCGAGGATCCCATGGAACAAAGTGCCTATTGTTTTTGACTTGATAGTTGATCCTTGTCAGTTAGCCTGGGCTCCCGCTCTTCTCTACAAAGTTTATAGCGAGATTTATGAGGTGAATATGCATGGGTGTAAGGGCCTGGGCTATAGTTTGTTGCTCCAGATTTGGTGTTGGGAGCATGTTATCATTGGTCACCTTATTGGTTTACCTTGTGGCATGGATGCCACCTCTCCCTGGGCATACAGATGGTTACTCAGTGAGGAGGTCAGTCAATCTATTGTGAGTGCTTCAGAGTTCAAAGATATATTGAGTTCTCTAAATAGGGACCTGATGTGTTGGTGACCTTGAAGGGGTTTGGATTGGGCGACGGATGCAACAGAGCTTCGTCGCATTAGGCGAGGACGATGGGTTGTTGGCGCCCATTTGAGGGATATGGAGTTTATCCATTTATCTCATGTACTATGATAGTTTGGTCTTGTTAAGGATGTTTTGAATGCACCTATTATGCACAAGTGACATGGTGATGAGTTAGGGTTACCTGTTGCTCCTAATTTCTGGCAAGTCAATGATCCTATTGACAACTCAGACTTGGAGGTGCTTGACTTGGATGATGTTGGCACGACTGCTGAGTATGATGTTTGGTTTATGAGTTAGCCTATGTGGACTCCTAGTGTCGTTATAGATGATGATGGGAGTGGTGACGATGTTGATGTGGGTGGATGGGTTCCTTGGTCAACGAAGCGCTAGCATGGTAGCTCTTCAAGAGATGACATGGGAATGAACGTTTAGCAGCCTAAGGATGGTGGTGGTGATGATGATGACAGTTTACCTCCTCGACGGTCAGAGGAGGAGTGGGGGATTCTCCAGGATGAGCGAGATAGCCTAGATTTGGAGCGGGGTCGAGTGAAGGCCAAGTTAGCATGGTATCATGGTGAGGTGACTCATCTTTAGGCTGAGGTGGATGGGTTACGAGTTGGACCTAGCAGTACTATTCTGGCTGCTAAGGATGTAGAGATCTAGACTTGGTGGTGAGATTACCCATTTATAGGGTGATCTTTATCGGTTGCGGTCAGGTTCTAGAGGTGATGATTCTGCTTTGACTATTGCTTCTCTACGGGTAAATATTTCTCAAAGGGTCACTCACCAAGGTGTTGATTTGAGGAGCCTACATAAGTAGGCTGTCTACATCAAGATGTTGGAGAACATTCTTCATGAGTGTCAAATTCCTTTACCTATTCCTCCTTCATCATCTGCTGCCACTACTACCCGAGGGACTGATACGAGTCATAGGACTCATCATACTTCTAGCTCTCACAGGGCTTCTACAATGCAGGGTCCATGGAGGGATCCTGCTAGCACTAGCTAGTTGTTGTATTGCATTATTTTTGTTTTGTTTTTTATATATTTTATCTTAGTATGAGCCTCAGTGCTCTGATGTATACTACCTTCGAGCATTTTGTACCTTGTAGACTTTCATTTATATATATATATATACATGGCATATTATTTTGGTATTCACATGTGTTATTTGTATATGCATTCTTCTTGTTTATGCTTTTGCAATGTTTATATAATGCAATCTAATATTTCTATGGTATTGCTATGAAAATGAATGCAAGCTCGAACTTGTAAAATGCATTTTATTTTTATTCATGTAACTAAATGATGGTATTCATGTTGCTCATGTAATATTTTTTAGCTCAGAGTATTTGACCTTTACTCGTTCATATTTGCAATTGGGGGTATCCCACTTGATTATTCTTTGTGGTGTTGTTTGTGGTATGTATAAATGATATGTGGATTGTGATATTGATTATGATTTGGTTTTTGATATGTAATTGAAAATATTCTCAAATACTCAAAGAATCTAGTAATGTTAACCATTTTTCTTGATGTTATCTTACTTTATTTAGGACCATATTATGTGCAAGTGAAATTATTTTACTAAATCTTGTGTGTCGATGACCCTAAGCAATCTGGAACCAAGTGCATGTGATTGTGATGTTTATTGTCCCATCTTGAGTAATTTTTGGATGGTACCTTTCTGGGTTTTCCTTGTGGCTAGCTTACTCGTATGTGCATTCAAAGGTCTCCCTCTTGAGAGAGAGACATGTCACCCTGCATGAGTTTACTCCACTTCTAGTCAAGCGTCTATAGCCCTGGTGGAGGCTCACTCCATAGTCCAATGGTTTGATCTTTAAGCCTTTGTGATGAGTACATAACTTTCTAAGGGGAACATAGTATGATCTTTTCAGCTTTAAAGATCTATGGTGTGTGTTGTTAATTATTATTTTTTGTATAGAGTTTTGGGGAATCGGATTCTCAACCGAAGTATAATGAGAATGTCACCCTATCCTTACTACTTTACATTTATTTATATTTGTTGTTTCACTATGGTAGTGGTGATAAAAACTATTTTTTTGTTTTTTGGACTATGTTGCGTGATAGGGTAAGCAAAGAATTTGACTTTTTTTTATTTTGAGGTTTACCCAAATTGGCGTTATCTTTCTATTATTCAAGATGTTTTAAGATTTGTAAAAGTGTATTTGGTTCCAGATTGCTTTTGGGTCAATCTACCATACTCAAGATTTTCTTAATGTGATGAAAGTGCTTTGGTCCTAAAGAAAATTTGACACTTCATGAAGTTTGGTTTTTCACTAGACATGTTTGAGTGACCAAAAATTGTATGATATATCATATATGATGTGTATGATTTGTGAGTTGTACAGAATCTTAGTTGAATACCCCCAATTCTTGGAATTTATTTTCTTGGTCGTATCCTCACCACTATTAAATATTACTGAGAAAGGGATGGGATGGATGCAACTATATATATATATATATATATATATTATGTATGAACATATAATTGAAATGCAAATGCAATATGAAAAATGCAATTTAAAATATGTCTATTTACAATGTGAAATGCATGCAATGTTGTAAAATGGAATATTTTGTTTGGTTTTTTTTTTGTTTTAGCCATGCATATATATATACATATATTGCAAGTCATTTTATGCATAAAATGCCTTTAGGTACATAATTTTCAGTGGGTCTGGCTCCAATTTCCTTTCTAAATTGGAGAGTCTGTACATTCCTTGTCCTAATTTTTTCTTTACTATATATTGGCCCAACCAATTTGCTACAAATTTATCCCTTAAGTGCGATAAAGCATAGTATTTTCTTGGTTTTATTTGAGCACTAGGTCCCCCACTTGAAATTCATGAGGATGGAATTTTACGTTGTAAGCACGCTTGACTCTATATTGATATACTCGTAAATGTTCTAGAGCATTGATATGTTTCTCATCAACAAT
The DNA here is from genome assembly GCA_028583015.1 of Wollemia nobilis. NCBI lineage: Eukaryota > Viridiplantae > Streptophyta > Pinopsida > Araucariales > Araucariaceae > Wollemia > Wollemia nobilis. Next base: position 172,950 of record JAQPPZ010002555.1, on the reverse strand, counting down.
TGTCAATTGGTCAAGATGTGCCTGTCTAGTTGCATCATCGTTCATGAATTCCTGTATCTCAATTTGCAAGGATGGTATCTCGAGCTCTAATGGTAATATTGCTTCTGCATCATAAACTAGTGAAAATGGTGTTGCTCTCATTGGCATTCTTATGCTTGTTCTGTAAGCCCATAGTGCTAAATTGAGGTGAGTATGCCAATCTCGATGATAATATTTTACCACTTTCTTAAGAATGGATATGATTGTTTTATTTGTTGCTTCAACTTACCCATTTTCTTGTGGGTAATAATGTGTTGAGAAGCTGTGTAGGATTTTTATTTTGTTGCACAATGCTCTAACATCCTTATTCTTAAATGAATTTCCATTATCAAAAATTATTTTTGAGGGTATTCCAAAATGACAGATAATATGTTGAAGTATAAACTCCGCTATTCGAGGTCCAGTCGTAGTTGTCATTAGAATTGCTTCCACCCATTTTGTGAAGTATTCTATAGAAATTATGATGAATTTATGTTGTCTTGATGAAGCAGGTGTTATTTTACTGATCAAGTCAAGGCACCATTGTGAAAGGGGCCATAAAATTTGAATGGGTTGCAAATTTTATGATAGCACATGGGTCAAGTTTGCATGATGTTGGCACTTTTGGCATCTTTTGACATATTTACAACAGTCATTTTCCATTATCGGCCAATAGTATCCCATGCGCAATATTTTTTTTGCAATTGCCATTTCGCTGAAGTGACCACCACAAGTACCATCATGGGCTTATGATATTGCTCTTTCTAATTCAATTGGATTTAAACATTGCAGTAATATTCCATCATAACTACGTTTATATAACACATATCTGTTGGATATGTCTCATTATTTTCTGAAAAAGAATTGTATGACAGGCACTACAGCGCAAAAGACGACGGGTAGGGGGGGTCCGGGGGTGCCAGAGGCACCCAAGGACCCCCGACTACGGTAAAGGTGATTACGTAATAGGTGATGGCTCGGGGTGCGTATGGGGACGCGACACCTTTATTGCTAGGGTTTAAATCCATTTGAAGAAGATCTAGGGTTTCTAGGAGTGAGAGGAAACCTATTCTGGAGTGGGAGTTACGTAGAAGGAGTTTGAAGGAAAAATGTTAGGAAATCATTCAAGGATAGAGATCGATAAGTTTGACGAAAAAAGTTTTGAGCTATGGAAGTTAAAGATGGAAGATATGCTCGTGGACAGAGATCAGTGGGCTGCTATTTCAGAAACAACACAACCTACGGGTATTTTCGATGAAGATTGGGAGAAGATGAATCGAAAAGCAAGGAGTCTGATTCGACTGTGTCTTGCAGATTCGGTGCTCATCAATGTTTCGGGAGAAGCTACAACAAAGGATCTTTGGGAGAGGTTAGGGGCTTTGTATCAATCGAAGTCCCTAGTGAACAAATTATTCCTCAGAAAGAAAGCTGTACAATCTTAGGATGCATGATGGGGATTCGGTTGCAGATCATCCGAATGCATTCAATACGATGGTAAGTCAACTAACATCTATAGAAATTAAGTTGAGTGAGGAAGATAAATGCATTACTTTGTTATGCTCCTTACCGGATTCATGGGATAACTTAGTAGTAGCAATTGGTAGTACAACTTCATCCACATTGAAGTTTGAAGATATAGTGGCATCTCTATTATCTGAGGATATGAGGAGAAAAGCCATGGAGGGCACATCTAAGGAAGCCCTAACGAGTGAGAGGGCATGCCAAGGAGAAGGAAAAATCTAGATATGGTGATAGGTCTAAGTCTAAAGGTAGATCCAAGTCTCGGGGGAAGTTTGAGAGAATATGCTAGAATTGTGGCAAGCCAGGTTATATGAAGAAGGATTGCAGATCAAAGAAAGCTGAGTCTGGAAAAAAGTCTGATGAATCGAATTCCATAGAGATGAATAAATCCATTGATGAAGTAGGGGATGTATATTTGGCATCCTGCTCATCATGCTCCACACGATCATATAAAAATTATTGGTTGATTGATACTGGTCCCTCTTTTCATATGACTCCTCATAGAGGGTGGTTCAGTGAATATGAAAGATATGATGGAGGGGAGGTACTATTGGGAGATGATTCACCACTTAGAATCATGGGTCGTGGAAGAGTGAAAATTTTTCTGCAGGATGGTAGGGTTAAGACCCTACCAGGTGTGATGCATATTCCAGGACTTGCTAGAAATTTGATTTCGATAAGCAAAATGGCCGATGCAGTAGTGAATGTCAATTTTGGCAAGGATTCATGCAAAATGGTTCGTGGATCAATGGTGTTGGCAAGGGGAGTTCGGATTGGAACATTGTATAAGCTATTGGGAAGCACTATGACAAATGAGTGCAATAGCTCAACTGTTCCTGAGGTTGATTCTGATAAAAGCTCAACACTCTGGCATCAAAGGATGGGACATATTGGAGAAAAGGGATTGTGTACCCCGTACACAAAAGGTATGGTTCATGGTATCCCTAATTACTCAATGACTTCTGAGTTCTGTGAACATTGTATTTATGGTAAACATAATCGGGTTAGTTTTCCATCTAATGCCACAAGATCTAGTGGGGTACTAGATTTGATCCACAGTGATATTTTTGGTCCTGTTCCTATGCCGTCTCTTGGAAAATCACGATATTATGCTTCCTTTGTTGATGATTTTTCAAGATATGCATGGATTTACTTTCTTAAGAGCAAAGATGAAGTGTTTGAAAAATTTAAGGAATTTAAAGCACTTGTTGAGAATCAAACTGATAAAAGGATTAAGGTGTTGAGGTCTGATAATGGAGGGGAATATTGTTCTAATATATTTGAGAAATTTTGTAAGCAATGTGGTATTGCAAGATAGAAGACTACTTCATATACACCTCAATAGAATGGAGTTGCAGAGAGGTTGAACATATCACTGATGGAGAAGGCTAGAAGTATGCTCAGTGGTGCAGGTTTGGCATAGGAATTCTGGGTAGAAGCAGTGAGTGCAACATGTTACTTGCGAAATCGGTCACCTACATCAGCATTGCCAGATCAAACTCCATTTGAAGCTCTATTTTGTAAGAAACCATCTATTTCACATCTCAGAGTATTTGGCTGTGATGCATACATGCATATTCCAAAGGAAAAAAGAAGTAAGCTAGATAATAAGGCTATTAAATGTATCTTTATTGGTTATAAATATGGTGTTAAATGATATAAGCTTTGGAATCCAAAAACTAAAAGTATAGTGTATAGTAGAGATGTGGTGTTTAGGGAGATGATCAGTGATTCTAGGAAGGTAGTTACAGAAGAGGAACCTGGAACGGTCCAATTTGATCTCATGGACAACTATCAGACAGTAGGGGATCTGGAAGAGGAGCATACAGATGAGGATATGGAAGAGGAGCATACAGGTGAGGATCTAGAAGAGGATGAAGAAGATGTTCATACACCTGTGGTAAGGAGATCAACATGGGAAAGGAGGCAACCTGAAAGGTACAGTTCATCTGCTTTTCCTACTTTTTTTGTACTATCTGTTACTGATGAAGATCCTAGAATAGAACAGTTAGAGAAGCTGTTAATTCTGGAGAGGCAAACCATTGGGAAGAGGCCATGGATGAGGAAATGATGTCCCCGAAAAAGAACAGAACATAGGATTTAGTGAAATTACCAATTGGTAGGAAAGCAATAGGTTGCAAGTGGATCTTTAAAAAGAAGCGAGAATGCTGAAGGTAAAGTGGAGAAATATAAAGCTCGCCTAGTTGCTAAAGGTTTTTCTCAGGTTGAAGGAATTGATTATGGTGAATTTTTTTCTCCCGTTGCAAAGCTAACATCAATTAGATTTATGTTAGCTGTGGCTACTGCATTCGATCTTGAAATAGAACAGATGGATGTGAAAACTGCATTCCTTCATGGAGATTTGGAGGAAGAAATCTATATGAGGCAGCCTGAAGGTTTCATTTTTGTAGGAAAGGAGGATCTGGTATGTAAGTTAAAGAAATCATTGTATGGACTGAAACAATCACCTAGAATGTGGTACCAAAAATTTGATACTTATGTTTTAGGAATTGGTTTTGTTCGTAGAAATGCTGATCACTATGTGTATTTAAATAAAATTGGTAATGTAATTGTCATTATAGTTATTTATGTTGATGACATGTTACTAATTGGAAATAGCAAGAAACTGGTCAGGGAAGTAAAGTCTCAGTTGGCATCACAATTTGACATGAAGGATCTTGGCCTTGCAAATTTTATATTGGGTATGCAAATAAAAAGAGATCGCTCTAACAGAAGGTTGTGGCTGGATCAGAAAAATTATGTTGAGACAGTGTTGAAAAGGTTCAATATGCAGGATTGCAAACCGGTGAAGGTACCTATTTCTTTAGGTGAAAAATTGTCTGCTAAACAATGTCCAAAAATAGAAGAAGAGGTAGAGGAAATTTCACATATTCCTTATGCAAATGCCGTAGGTAGTTTAATGTATGCCATGGTTTGTACTAGAGCAGACATTGCCCATGCAGTGGGAGTCTTGAGTAGATATATGTCTAAACCTGGTAAAGAGCATTGGACTGCTGTGAAAAGGGTGTTTAGATATTTGCGTGGCACCTCTGATTTTACAATCTGCTATGAGGGTACAAGTAAAGAAAATAGACAATTGGATATAGAAGGGTTTGTTGATGCAGATTGGGTTGGAGATCTGGACAGGAGAAGATCTACTAGTGCTTATGTATTCAATTTGTTCGGAGGGGCCATTATTTGGATGAGCAAGAGGCGGTTGTTGTTGCTCTTTCAACTACTGAAGTTGAGTATATGGCTGCCATCGATGCAAGTAAGGAAGCTGTATGGCTACAAAGACTATGTGCTAAAATTGGGTTCTTTCAAGGAGCTGTAAAGATAAACTGTGACAGTCAGAGTGCCATATTTTTGGCAAAGAACCCTGCTTACCATTCAATAACGAGGCACATTGATACAAAGTTCCATTTATGTAGGGACATGCTTGAATAGAGGAAAGTGTTGCTGGAAAAGGTAGACACCAAGGAAAATGTTGCAGATGCTTTAACCAAGGCTGTAAGCACTGAAAAGTTTAGATTCTATTCAAATGAAATGGGTCTGGCAAAGTATTCAACAATTGGGAGAATGTTGGATATGTCTCATTATTTGTCGAAAAAGAATTGTATGACAGGCACTACAGCGCAAAATACGACGGGTAGGGGGGGTCTGGGGGTGCCGGAGGCACCCAAGGACCCCCGACTACGGTAAAGGTGATTACGTAATAGGTGATGGCTCGGGGTGCGTAGGGGGACGCCCTCGGATGCGGTGAAAGAGAAAGATGCTGGAGAAGACCAGCTGAGAATAGGCGGCGGAGCCGCCTAAAATTTTTCACCTACTTTTATCGCTACTTTTGGAGCGGCCCTCGGGATTCCCACGGTTGGTGGGTGGTTAGTGGGTGTGGGTGGTTTAGCCCACGGTGTTGTATCCACGGTACCCTAATACCACTTGGTGGTTTAGGGTTGTATGAGTTTCCTTATATAATTATTGTAATGCCCCATTTGAGGGACAAGAGAGAGAATAATATATCAAGGAGGATAGACTCTTGTTTGCTGGACTAGCCCAAATCGGGTGAACCAGGGTAAATCTTGTGTGTTATATGTGCATTGAATGGTGTCATTATTTCCTTAGTTATTATTTCTGCATTATTTCTAGAATATGTTTCTGTAATTCTCTTCAATCTCCAAGTAAAGTGAAACAAATGGCTCTTTGTTTGAATGTTCTTTTTGTAGTTCATGTCATTTCTATTGGTAGTGTGCCTGACTTGAGAAAATATTTTATCTCATCAAGGTAAGAATTATAAGGTTCGACATATATCAAACAAACATTCTTCTCACCTATAGATTTTGCTTTTTGAATTGATGGTTTAGACACTGTTGTTATGATTAGCGATTGCATTTCTCCATGTTCATTTTTAGGGATGAGAGATCCCAAGGAAGCCATTGTGTCTGCAAATCTATTTTTGTCGATCGTGGCAAGTTACTAACTTCATACCAGTCAAATTTTCCTAGCAACTGTAATGCTACTTCATGATATTTCTTTAAGATTGGTTCTTTACATTGGTATTCTCCTTTTATTTGGTAGACAACCAATTGAGAATCACCAAAAATGCTTATTATTTTTATTCCCATTGCTATAGTTGATTTAAGACCTAGTATGAAGGCTTCATATTCTGCATCATTGTTAGTGCATGTGAAGTCAAGTTTGAATGATAAAGGAATGGGTATTCCTTCAGGTGTGTAAAACACAACTCCCGCACCTTACCCTTTTTCGCACTTTGATCCATCAAAGAACATTGTCATATCTGCTTCATCCTCAGGTGAAACTACTTCTTCTTGTTCTGTGACAAAAAATACTGAATCATCGGGAAGCTCAATTATTAATGGTGTATAATTGTGTAGTGGAGATTTCGCTAATTGATTAGCTATCACTTGCCCTTTTATGGATTTTTGACTTGTGAATTCGAGGTCAAATTCTATTAAAAGCATTATACATTTAGCAGTGCTGGTGTTGTTGTAAGTGCGAGTCATCATGTATCGCAAAGGGTTTTCTCTAGCTATAACATAGGTGGTATTGCTTAACATGTAATGTCTAAGTTTCTTGGTGGCGAAAACCACTGCTAAGCATAAATTCTTGACATAAGCATATCTTGTTTTGTAACTTACCAATGTTCGATTGATGTAATAAATTGCTTGCTCTTTATTTTTCTTATTATTTTGTGCAAGCATTGTTCCTAAAGTAAAATCTATTGCAAAAATGTATAGGTAAAATGGGACTCCTGTTTTTGGTGGCATAAGAACTGGCGGTGAGGCCATGTATTTATTTATATCATAAAATACCTCCTGACATTCAGTTGTCCAAGAAAATATCACTCCTTTTTATAACAGGCGGTTAAAAGGTCTGCATTTATCCAAGAGTTGTGCAATGAATCATCAAATAGATTGGAATTTTCCTTGCAAACTTCACAACTCTTTCAAGTTTTTGGGAGGTGATATTTATAATATTGTTTTTACCTTTCCTGGGTCTACAAATGCCTCGCTTGGAAACAATGAATCCTAGAAGTTTTCTTGATGTGACACCAAATACACACTTCTTAGGATTTAACCTTACCTCATGTTCTATTAATTGATTAAATGCCTTTTATAGCACATCTATGTGTTCAAGACATGTTTTTTATTTAGCAATAAGATCATCTACATAATCTTCAATTATCTTATGCATATAATCATGAAATATGTACGTCATGGCATGTTGATATGTAGCTCCTACGTTCTTTAATCCAAATGGCATCACTCTATAGCAGAATGTCACCCAAGGCGTTGAAAATGCTATTTTATGCTGATCTTTGGGATTAATCTGAATTTGATTGTATCCGAAGAAACCATCCATTAAGGATAGCATTTCATGACCAACACATGAGTCTACTAATTGATCAATATTTGGCAAAGGAAAATCATACTTGGGAAACACTTTGTTTAAATCTCAAAAATCAGTGCATACTCGTATCCCCCCATTCGGTTTATGAATGGGTACCATGTTTGAAAGCCATTTAGGATAATCGATTGGTACTATGAAGTGTACATCCAATAACTTTTGCAACTCTTATTTCACAATTAATGCGACCGTTGGATGAACTTTCCTAAGCTTCTACTTGAATGGCTTGGCATCATGTGCTAGCGTAAGGTTGTGGACTACCAAGTCCTGATCTAAGCCAAGCATGTCTTTGTAGGACCATGTGAACACTTCCTTATTTTTAATAAGTATGTTTATGATGCTTTCTTTTTCTTTTACGGATAATTATTTTGCTATTTTGACAATCTGGGGATTATCCACGTCTTCACTAAGGTTCACATATATAGACTCTTCTATTAGCATGTGAGAACCTTCCTCTAGCTGATGTGGAGTCAGGATGATGTGGATATCATCTACCACATTTTCAAATGTGTCTAGGGTGTCCCCCTCTATCTCATTTTAAAAATATGAATTGTTTGATGATGAAGGTTGTTGTGGAATATAAGCGTTTGAAGTGCACAACTCTTCGGACATGATGAAGTCAGCAGTGGATGGCGGTGATGAAATCCTGTCCATGGCTATGAAACTGGTGTCAATATATATCGATTTTGTTTCATTATATGGATTGCGGAGTGGGGTGAGCAAATCAATAGAAATCATGTTGACTTGATGGAAATGAGGTGGTTGCGATTCAAGAATTGATGAATCATATTCTCTAGGTTGCAACTGACTTAATGTGTGTGATTGGTTTGGCTTTATGCTTTGCCAATATGATGGATGTGGTTCTGGTTCTGGATCATCATGCTCTTTGTTTAGCCAAAAAAGTGTGCGGTCTATTGGAAAATTATGTTGATACCAATTATCCTTCTACATGGTTTCTCCATATATTATCTCTTCCTAAGGTTCTTCTTCTTTATTAAGCCACTAAGGATGTGCTTCATCTTGGAGCATTCTCCTAGCTTGTATCTCAAGAGCATGGTTGATAAAAATCATTTCAGTTTCATCGTCATCATTGTCACTCATCCAAAAGCCATTAGCGTTTGTATGAGGTCCTAGTATTAGTGGCTCAAGGTCTTGCCTAAGGTATGCCATCTTAGGAGGATCTTCATAATCTACTTATCATTGTAAAGTTTACTCTTGAGGGTAAAAATTGTGGATTTGGTATCTACTTTCCATTTGTTCATCCTTATCATTAGGTTCATCCTCCTCATTACTCTTTTCCTCCTCTTGTTCACATTCTATGTCCAGTTCTTGGAAATCTTGATTAAGTGAAGAGCCTACGATAGAAGGTTTATAGCCTAGACCGGAGCGGTCACTTGGCTCTCTATATTTTGGTTCGATAATGTGGTAAGGACCTTGTTCATGTCTTCCAAGTCCATATCCTTGCTAACTAACCCTTCAAAAATATATCAGTGGGAAACTTGGGTTTGATAGATAATCAATGTTTTCATTAAACTCTTGTAAAGAGTTGTCATTTTGAGGAGGTGGGTCCGATGAAGAATCCATCTCTCCATATATGAAATTAATTGCATTTGTTTGAGAACCCATTCTATATATCACCAATAGCTAAAGGCAGGTCGCAAGGGTGACCGTAATCTCTGAATGACTTGATAGGTGGTGTAACTATGACACTTTCAATAATGTACTCACCAAGACTTGGATTGGTGAGATGTATTGCAACTCTAGATGGTTGTGTGGCTAATGGCTCAGTAGATGAAGAGGGTTCTTGAGCCTTAGCTCTTGGCTCTACGGGCGATGTTGGATTATTTCTAACAGGTGGCCCTATATGTGAGACTACAGATTCTAATGACTGTGAAGTAGTGGCTGATGATGTGGGGTGTGCTTTGAATGTTAATGGTGGTTTGAATATGGAAGTGTACTATATGGAGCTGGCAATTTATTAGAAGGATGAGTGGGTGTAATTTGAAAATGAAATGCGGTGTTTGAAGGATGTGCTGAGTTAACGCTTTTAGATGCGAAAGCTAGATCAACTATAGGCAACTCTTTTGGAATGGGTGCTTTTGATGATGTTGTGCTTTATGGAATGGTTCTAATGACTAGTGGTTGGATGGTTAGATGTGTTGATGGGAGTAAAGGCTCATAAGGATTTGAAATAAAATTACAGTATTTGAAAGGTTTAGTGTCAACTGGTTTGCAATATACCTTGCCTTCATGCACATATTTTAAGCATTGATGCAATGTTGAAGGTACACATTTCATTTCTCTAATACAAGGGTGTCCAATAAGTATGTTATATTGCATTTCCCCTTCCAAGATGTGAAAGAGAACATGTATTGTTTTCACCCCCACGGTGACGGGAAGAACACCATTCCCTACAATTGAGCATAAAGTGTCATTAAAGGCCCTAAGAGTGAATGTGGATGTTGTGATGTGAGATGATGGGACATTGAGCTTCATCATGGCAGGTGGGGTAATGAGGTTTATTGAAAATACTATATCAATAAGCACTCTCTTGAAGGGTTTCCTGTCAATGTGAGTTACTATGTGTAATGGTGGATCAGGTGAATCTGCTGATATTTTTTTTTCCTCAAAGTCATAGAATAATATCAAGGGTTCCATGCACTTTTGCACACTACCCACAAAGGAATTGAATGCATTGGGGTCTTCTGATTGTATTTGAATAGACTTTAAAATTTCCATCAATGCTTCCCTATGAGGTGTTGATTGTTGTATTAGTTCATAAATTGATAATTTTGTTGAATCCATCTTCAAAATATGTGTTAACCAACTGTTCAATGTAACAACAAGGTAATTGTGGAATGGTGGTGGTGGCCCACTTGATCCAAGTTGTATGGGCACATTAGTTGGTGATGTTGTCAGAGCCTGGGTTGTGTGATTAGCTTACCTTTATCCATGGGTAACTATACTGATAGCCACTACAAAACCTTGTGGTAGTTGAGACACATAATTAACCTGATTGGGAGGAACTGTAGAAGTTGATGCTCCCGTCGGTTTTTGATTTACCTCTCGATGTGGAAAATGTGTCTGATATATGCCTAGGTTTTGGTTATTTTGGGCTAGTGGGTTGTCAATTTTGATTGTACCCACTTCCAATAAATCTTGCACAATTCCTTTAAATCCATGACAACCTTCAATATCATGTCCTCTTTGTCTATGATAGATGCAAAAGAGGTGTTCTTTGTAACCTTTTGTATTTGGTTTGTTAGGATCATCAAGTTTCATTTTCGATAAATTAAAAAGTTTTACCGCATACAAATTCTACAATACTAATGAATATGGCTCTTGTACTGACGTGTAATTTCTTTTTGGCTTAAAATGATGTTGTTGAATTTTCATAGGTTGTGTCTGATTTTGTGCCTGCAGTGGGGGTGGAACCACTTGATAATTTTGTTTGTGTGGTTGTTGTTGTTGTTGGGGTTGTTGGATTTGTGTTTGAGCTGGTTGATTTGACTGTTGTTGGCTCAAAACTATCTGATTAACCCATGCGGTCTTGGACCGACCGTGGTTATTCCCATTTTGATTCTTATTGTGCCACTCTTTCTTCTTAGGCTTAATCTCACCTTATTGAATTTTGATTTCTTCAATTAGTTTTGCTTGGGCAAGTGCCTCATCGAATGTTCTATATTGTTGTAGTTGTAGCAATGAAGATATGGGTCTACCAAAACTCTTTGTGAATATTTGTATTATCTCTGGCATAGGGAGTGAAAATGGTAACTTGATCATGACTAATCTCCATCTATTGCCAAAGTCATAGACTGATTCATTGTCATATTGTTTTAGGTAAATCAAATCAGTCAATGTTGTTTGTTTTCTAACATTTAGGGTGAATATTTCTAGGAACTGGTCCGCTAGTTGTTCAAAGGTAAAAATACTTTGATGCGGGAGGTGGTTGTACCAGTCTTGGGATTCCCCCCTAATGTTTGAGGAAATGTATGTAATAACAATGCATCGCTTCTTTTGATTCTAAAGCATGCATTCACAAATCTTGTTACATGCTCACGGGGATCTTCTTCTCCTTTAAATTCAAGCTTCGGTATTTGGAAATCATGTGGATATGGCGGCTCTGGTACCAAAGCATGAATAGGGTGATTGAGTAGTTGCCTTAAAGTTGGTTTTTGGTATTGCAAGCCTAGGGTTTGCATGGCAAGACTATCAATCTGACTCTGTAAAAACTAGTATCTAGGATCATCTACAGGACTGCCACTCGAATGTACTTGATTCTGCTGGTAATGGGGTGGATTATATGTAGGTTGGGGATGATAAGACATGTTTGGCAGAAATGTGTTATGGTATGGATGTTGAGGGATGCTATGATATGGATGGGGTGATGAATGTATGATATTATAATGACCTACTGCATTAACATATGGGTGCGATGATTGATTATGAACCACATTAGTAGAGGGAGGACACATTACCCAAGATGGATCTTGGATAAATGCATTACATTGATGAGATGTAGGTGGAAGATTTTGCTCAATCCCTTGCAAATATTGGTTAGGGTTAGGATTCATGCTACGGTTAGAATTATCTAAAATCATTTGCTGCAACTGTAAGAAAGCCTATTACATAGCAATTGTGTTTGACATAGGGACTGCTACCTATGATGTGGTGGACTGAATTGGTTATGGAACAACCATGGTAGTGGAGCTAGATGGGGGTAAGTAGCAAAGGGTATCACCACTGACTATGGAATGGTATGAGATGTATGTCCTACAAGTGTGGATGGAGGAATGGATGTTGGGGCTTGCAAAAAAATAGGAATTGTTTCATACAAGGGATTAGTCGTAATGGTCAGTTGTTGTGATAATGTGGGGGGAATTTGGTTGGATGACAATGGTTGATTGGCTAATGCTACAACAACCAACTCAAAGAGAGGATTGGTGAAAATATGTTGTGACTATTGTGGATAGGTGAATATGGATTCTTATTGTGATGAGGGTATGAAACATAATGGGATGGAGAGTGGTGGTAATTATGGGAAGACCATTCCAACTACATTCAAGTACATTCTAACAATGTCCATATCTATCATAGTGACTTGACTATCTACCGTTGTAGGAGGTTCACTCCTAGGTGTCTCAGGTATAGCTGTGTGAGTAGCTCTATGCATAATGTCTATGTATATGTTGGGGGCATTACTAGAAGGCCCTACATCAAGACTCTGTGACATAGAAAGAGGCATACCTAATTGTCCCACCACCGAAGTGTGAGGGTCATTTCTAGATTGGGAGGCCATAGGGAAAGACCACTGACTTTGGTTTGACACTAGTTTCTTAGCGTGATTACGAGTCACTACCATACACTACTATGGGATAATATGCGAAGTGAGACTATCTATGCAAGTAAAGTGACAATACAATGCAATACAACACACAAGCAAATAACCGCACAAAATTTTTGATGCTAGATTTTCATATATATATATATATATTTATTTATTTATTTTTTGAAATTCATTTGGAAAATAAAAAAGGTGTATGCTCAATGTTTTGCCCTAAATGAATATAGGATTTCACCTGTATACTCACAGCTCGACAACCTGGATATGAACTCTAGGTCGTGTAATCCTGCCTATAATATGTGGTAATAAAGTCCATACACGACTAGGGAGCACAGGTCCTACCAATTCCTCACCTAGTTCACCCGCAGTATGTGATACACCTCTCCGAAGAGAGATGCGTGCTATCACTCACGGGTTATGATGGATCTTGGAATCGGCCTTGGCTAAGAATAGGGTATAATATTGATGGTTCGATGATGAAATCCAAACCCGATGGTGATGAAATCCAGCCGTTTTCCAACGTTTATGTGAGTGTGTGGTGGTTTTGTTTAACTAGGATGCTATGCAAAATTACTATGCAATTCCGTTTCACTGGCCTAAATGCAAAAAAGTAGAAAACAAAGAATGAAAGACAATAGATCAAGGGTAAAAATACCAATTTTAGATATAATTTAGTTAGATTCTGTTTAACAGGGCTAACTGTAGGTGCACGATTAATTTTGGTAAACCACGGGTGCGTGGTTTGCCAACCGCACGTCTGCATTTGGGATATACCAACCGCGGATGCGCGTGTCCTTTCTATCAACAAAAATTGAATAATATTATAGACCCGATCCTGAAATAAACACCTGAGCTATTCCTAACCAGGTGAATGCAAGATGATATGTTTTCTACTATGCAAATGCAATTTTTTTTATATGAATGCAAGGTTTTTAAGTATTTTCGTCTACCTCTAAGACCTAAGTGCACATAAAGACATACAGGACTAGGACTCTTAATCTAGTTAAATGCAATCTAAACTGAAATTAAGAAAAAAATTAGACAGGAAGCATGAAGTACATACTTGTGTTCCTTCCTGTTGTAAACTGTCGGCCCATGTTTTTGATGTAGCAACCACATTTCTATGTTTTATCAGGAAAAAACCATGTGTCTGCATTTTCTTCTACCAAGAACCGCATGTATGCGTTTTCTTAGATAGAAACTGCATTTCCACATTTCCACAGTAAATGATACGATCGTAAGATTTTCTAAATATATCAATTTTTGGGTCGAATCTGTATGCTTCGAATTCTCGAAACCTGTAGGTGTAGACAGATATTAGTGAACAAATTTAGATAGTAATGCAAAACAAAATAGGACCTTTAGGGGGTCCCACCGTGATCACCATTTTCTATAGCAAAATAACTAAGCACAATAAATAAGATAAACACAGAGAGAGAAATTTACCAAAAAGAATGTTCCTTTGTATTAGTGCTTGATACAATGTTACAAATGGATATCTTGAATTGCCCCAAATGCGTTGGGGGTAATGCTACAATGATTTTCTCCTTTTGATAGATGTTACAATGCTCCCATAGAAGAGGTAAATTCTTCCAACTCCTCAGCAAGATAGGGTGCTCTTCATTCCTCTGCTATAGCTCCAAGGGGTGAGTGGGATTTCGTATCCAATGTAGGGACCACTCCTAGCTTCAATAGCTCATCAAATACCTATCTCCTGCACATATGGAAACCAAAAAAGGGTTAATAAAACTTGTATAAATGACTGCAAACAATGCAAATGAAATAAACCCTTAAAAGGAATGCTTGCAAGAAACATGGAAATACTAATTAAAAATGCCTTGCTAACAAATCGATAAGTTACTGATCTCTGTTGATAAAACATGTTCATGACTGTGGAACCACGGGAACGCGATTGCAGACTAGAAACCGTGGACCTGTGGTTGTGAAACCATGGATATACATTTTCTATTGTAGAACCACAAGCAAGCGATTTCAGCTGAGATGATAGGTTGCCTCAGGATGCATGCCAACGATCAGATTTGAGCTCACGCTCTTAGTGTCTCATCGAATCTGGATGTATTTTGGCAGCCTATCGGTATGCAAATTTAGCTCCCTCTATTTGGTGGATTGATGATGCCTTTGTAGGCTTCTTGGGGCTTTGGAGGGGAATGTGAGGTGGCAAGCCTAACTTGCCAAGTGGAAAATCTAGAGTGCTAGGTGGAAGGGGCAGTTACAGTGAGTCATTTAGTGTGGTTCACTTAAATGGGGTGATGTGGCTCCAAGTGGAGTGGGATGTGGGATGTTTTATGTGAAGGGACAAGGGGACAACAACAAAGGAGTTGTGGCATGGGTGTTGGAAATTTGTCTCATGTACAAGGACAAAGGGGACATGAGTGGGTAAGATGTGGCATGGATGTTGGATGAAGTGTCCAGGACACATGTCCATTGGGTAGATAGGGTATCCTAGGGTGATTTTCCTAATTAAATAAATTAGGAAAATATAATGATGTGCAAGATTTTATATCCCTTAGTTAGAACTTAGGCATATTTCTTTATTATGCAAGATTTGATGGTGAGGTGGTGAATGTGAACTAAAGGGTGCTAGATTTTGGTGTCTACAATTTTATATCATAAAGGGTGGAATATGGGTGTTAGGTAATGGGAAAAACATTGATTTTTGAAAAGACACATGGGAAGTTGATAGACCATTAGAATCATATCCTCACTTGAGTTTGGTGGAACCAATCACAAGCTAAGCTTTTGAGCCAAAGGTATGTGCCTTCATTGTCTATTTTAATGATAGAACATACTGGAAATCGTTTGTTTTTCTAGGGATTTCATATGAAGAAGAAATTGCATTAAAAAATCTATTGGATATCCTAAAGTGGATGGTTATTCCTAACTAGGATAGGCTAGATAAATTAGTGTGGAGGGCTAAGAAGGATGGTTGTTTTTCTATTAAGTCAACCTACTTGTTGTTAGATGTTCCCTTTGATCCTTGGTTTCCTGTTAGTAATATCTGGCTGAAGGGCCTTACCCTTAAAGTTAATATTTTATTTTGGTTGGCAGCTCAAGGGAAGTGCCTCACATTAGATAATTTGAAAAAAAAAGGGATTGGTTCTCTTGAATAGATGTTACCTATGTGGTAGTTTGAAGAATCACCTATGCACCTATTGTCTGAATATCCATTCTCTTAGTTGGTCTTCTCCCAATTCCTAAGGACTGTTAGTTTGGTTTAGGTTTTCTTGAAGTTGTTGTCTGACTTAATCATTCAATGGAGATCCCCCTCAATGGAGGTCCCCCTTTCTATCTTTGCATATTTAGGATTTTTGGTCCTTTGGATTACCTCATGTTTGGTGGTATATTTGGAAGGAGAGGAATTCTAGAGCCTTTAAAAATATTTCTCATTTGACTAAGTTTGTGGTACTTCGTGTTATTGCTACCATTTTTGAGAATGTGGATGCGATTTATTTAGATAAGGTCACTTTCATTGGGGAGTTGGCAGTGGATTTGACTCTTGGATTTAGAGATTTTTCTTCCAAACATCATCCTAAAGCTCCTACTAGACATACTACTATTTGGAAACCTCCTCCTCATGGTTGGTTGAAGCTAAATTCTAATGGAGTTTCTAAAGGGAATTTGGAACCAACCGGTGTAGGGGGATTTGTTAGAGACTCTGATGGGACTATTTTGTTGGCTTTTGCTAAAAAATTAGATTGTCAGACTAGTCATTTTATGAAGGCACAAGCTCTCTTTTAAGGGGTTTGTCAACTAGAAATTTTGAATGGCAGGAAGGTAATTATTGAAGGATATTCCCTCAATATCATTAATATGCTCAAAGGTGTTTAAGTTCCTTCTTGGATGATCACAAATAAAATTTTTGAAACCTAAAGATAGATTTTAACCCTCAAAGTGGTTGAGATTAAGCATGTTTACAAGGAGGGAAATATATTGACATATTTTTTTAGCAAACTTGGGACTTTTGCAGGAAAGATGTAGAATTTGGTAGGAGGGTTTCCTAGATGGATTAAATTAAATAGGTAATAAAATATCAAGGAGAATTTTTTTTCAAATGGCTCTAATATGCGACAGTAGGGTCCCAAGGGAAAATTAATTGTTTGTCCTGCTCGGCTATTATGTAGCTTTTTTGTTTGTCTGGTTTGTGGATCCTTTTTGGGTTGCTATGTTGATATCTTTATTCCTTGTTTCCAGTCGATTGATTGATCCACTCTTGTAAAAGGTTTGGGGCACATTTAAAACCTCTTCGTCTATATTATAAAAATTATCTAATTATTTTTTAAAATATCCAAATCCAAACCACATATGTATAAATAAACTTATATTAAAAATATAACTTTATATTACATCATCTTTCTCTAACAAACAATTAAAGTAGCCAATAAATGGAGAACAACTTGATTGTTTCCTTTTTATTGGCATAACCCATTAAATTGTGATACCAATTATTAATTTCACCATAACCTTAGCCCTTATTACCATGGACAGATGTCCCCCAAGACATAGCAAACTAAAAATCCATGTTCTATTAAATAATTATAAAATGCAAGTAATACTTCAACAATGAATTGGCTAAACACGAAACACTACATAAGTATTAAAATAAATATTAAATTATTTTTTTCATAATTTAAATTATTATTGTTTAAATGGTTAAAATAAAATCGAAAAAAGGTTTGAAGGTTTTGTAATCCAGGTTCAAATTTTAGGGCTTCATAGTATTGGAGGGCATGTCACGTAAGCATCATGGACTAGGTTAAAAAGTTTATCAATCAAAACTAGAGGTTATAGTGACATCAAAGAGTAAGATTTGAATCCATGAAGAGGTGATGGAAAATATAACAAGTTACCGATTCCTTTAGTATACGAATAAATAAATAAATAAACAAATAAACTAAAATCGATATCAAATGTTCAAATAAAATTGATAGGAAATTAAATTTGTAATTCATAATATATTCCAACTTAAATGTGGAGACTTTAGAACTCTAAATAGAGGTTCAAACCACAATCCTGTAGAGTTAGGATTGTATACCACTTTTTGGAATATCACTGCATAACCATATATTAAGTAAACAACATTCCTTATAAGGTTGTCTTAATAGTTTAGAACCTTGCTATGTTAAAAACTACTTTATGTTTACCTATATTATTTAAATTTTTAACTTATAATAGAGTTAGAGAAATTATGAAATCAAATGGTGTTATCTTGGAGGATGTTATAGAAATCAAGGAAGAAGTGGTTGAGTTTTTCAAAATCCTCCTCTGCTCTAGTGATGATAGGGATCTTCAAGCTGAAGATAGGTTGTTGCACCATATCCCCACCCTAGTTTTAGATGATATGAATGAATATTTTTGTGCTCACTTTTAGGATAAGGAAATTAGGGCCATTGTATTCTCTATGGATGGTTTGAAAGCTTCGACACCGAATGAATTTCCTCCAATTTTAATTTAAAGGTTTTGGCACATCATAGGTGGTGACATTTGTTCAGTTATGAGGCAAATTTAGGATTCAAAATTAATTTTGACTGATGTAAACTCAACATTTATAGTTCATATTCTAAAGTTGGTGGGTTCTAAATATTTCTTTGATTTCAGATCCATTAACCTTTGTAATACACTTTTTAAAATTCTCACTAAAACTATGGTGAATAGGCTCAAAGTATACCTTTCGATAATTATTGACCATCCTCAAAGTAGATTTATAGCAGGTATACAAATTTTGGATGGTGTTATTGTAGTGCATGAGTTGATTTATTCTATAGAAAAAAGTAGAAGGCTAGAAACTTTCCTCAAAATTTATATGCATAAAGCATACGATCGGGTCTCATGGAGGTTTTTGCTTAGAGTTCTGGGAAATTTTGGTTTCAACACTTGCTAGATTAGATTGGTCAGAGCTTGTATATCATAAAAAAAATTCTCAATCTTAGTTAATGGATCATTGGTTGGTTACTTTAGCAATTATAGAGGCATTCGTCAAGGGGATCCTATGTCTTAGTATCTATTTATTTTATTGTCTGAGTCTTTGGGAAGAGCTCTAAAGGAAAATACCATAGTAGTGGGAATCAAACCTACAACTACCATTGAATCAATCTCACACCACCAATTTATTGAAGATACATTATCATCCTTTTTAGCTTCAATCCCTCAAGCCAAAGCTATCAAAGAGATCCTATAAGACTATGACAGATCGACTAGGTAGAAAGTTATTTTGAGGAAAAGTAAGGTGTTCTTCCTTAATACTCCTCTCAGTAGGTAGAGGAAAATTACTAAGCTACTGGGATGTGATATTGACTCCCTTCCTTCAGTTTATCTGGGATGCAAATGTTCAAAGAGGGGATTAAGAATTCTCTATGGAAACTAGTTGTAGAAAGAGTTCAAAGAAAATTGGTGGGATGGAAAGGGGTGCTTTTGAGCCAAGCAGGTAAAATTATGCTAGTTAAGTCTAATCTACAGAGCATACCAATGTACTTCCTTTCTCTCTTTCATATTTTTGGAAACATTCTTTAGAAAATTGAACAAATTCAACAATCCTTTCTTTGGTTTAGTTTTGATAAAGAAGAAGAAGTTCTCGCTTGTGGCATGGGATCATGTGTGTAGTAGGAAAGAGTTCGAAAGTCTAGGCTTAAAAAGAATGAAAATGTTAAATAGAGCATTGATAGCTAAACATGGCTAGATATTGGTTCAAAAAGATAATGTTAATTGGGTTAAAATATTGGTAGCCAAATATTTAGGTAACACTGGTAATTTTCTCACAAACCCAAGTCCTACCCTTGGCTCAGCATTCTGGTGTAACATTGTTAACAACTGCTCTAATATCATAAAGTATGGAATATGGGTGTTAGGTAATGGGTAAAACATTTATTTTTTGAAATATACATGGGTAGATGATAGACCGTTAGAATCATATCCTCACCTAAGTGTAGTGGAACCAATCACAAGCCAAGATTTCAAGCCAAAGGTATGTGACTTCATTGTCTCTATTAATGATAGAAAATGCTGGAAACCATTTTTTTTTCTAGGATTTCACAGGACGAAGAAATTGTGTTAAAAAATATAATGGACATCCTAAAGTAGATGGTTATTCCTAACTAGGATAGGCTAGATAAATTGGTGTGGGGGGCTAAGAAGGACTTTTACTTTTCTATTAAGTCAGCCTACTTGTTAGATTTTCCCTTTGATCCCTAGTTTCTATTAGTAATATCTGGCTGAAGGGTCTTACCCCAAAGTTAATGTTTTCTTTTGGTTTGCAGCTCAAGGGAAGTGCTTCACATTAGATAATTTATATAAAATTAGATTGCTTATCCTGAATAGTTGCTACCTATGTGGTAGTGCTAGAGAATCACCTATGCACTTGTCTAATTGTCCTTTCTCTCAGTTGGTCTTCTCCCAGTTCTTGAGGACTGTTAGTGTGATTTAGGTTTTCTTGAAGTTGTTTGAATTGATCATTAAATGGATATCTCCATTTCTATATTTGCATATTTGAGCTTTTTGGTACTTTGGATTACCTCATGTTTGGTGGTGTATTTGGAAGGAGAGGAATTGTAGAGCTTTTAAAAATATCTCCCATCCAACTGAGTTCATTATACTTCATGATGTTGCTGCCATTGTTGAGAATGTGGATGCAATTTCTTTAGAAAATTTCACTTTTTTTGGGGAGTTAGCAATGGATTCGGCTCTTGGATCTGGATATTTTTCTCCCAAACATCATCCTAAAGCTCATGCTAGACATACTACTATTTGGGAACCTCCTTCTCTTGACTGGTTGAAGCTAAATTTTTATGGAGCTTCTACAGGGAATTCGAGACCAACCAATGTAGGGGGATTGGTTAGAAACTCTGACAGGAGGATTTTATTATATTTTTCTAAAAATTTAGATCGTTAGACTAATCATTTTATGGAGGCATGAACTTTATTTCAAGGGATTTGTCAACAAGAAATTTTGAATGGCAAGAAGGTAATTATTG
Source organism: Wollemia nobilis (assembly GCA_028583015.1). NCBI lineage: Eukaryota > Viridiplantae > Streptophyta > Pinopsida > Araucariales > Araucariaceae > Wollemia > Wollemia nobilis. The sequence goes on along the minus strand of JAQPPZ010002555.1, from coordinate 152,157 downwards.
AAGGGGATTCCCTTAATATAATTAATATGTTCAAAGGTGTTCAGGTCCCTTCTTTGATTATCACAAATTAATTTGCTGAAACCTAAAGATAGATTTTAACCCTCAAAGTGGTTGATATTGAGCATTCTTATAGGAAGGGAAATAGATCAACAAATTTTATAGCAAACTTGATACTTTTGCAAGATAGATACAAAATTTGGTAAGAGGATTTCCTAGATGGATTAAATTAAATAGAAAATAAAATATTAAGGAGATAATTTTTATTTTCAAATGGCTTTGATCTATGACAGTAAGGATCCCATTGGAAAATTTATTGTTTGTCCTGCTCATCTATTATGTAGCTGTGTTGTTAGTCTACTTTGTGGATCCTTTTTTGGTTGCTATTTTGATATGTTTATTCCTTGTTTCTAGTCGGTTGATTGACCGAATCTTGTAAAATTTTTGGGACATCTTTCAAAACCCCTTTTTCCATATTATAAAAAAAATTAAATTCTTTTTCAAAATATCCAAATTCAAACCACATATGTATAAATAAACTTATATTTAAAAAGAACTCTATATTACATCAACTTGCTCTACCAAACAGTTAAAGCAACGAATAAATAGAGAACAACTTGATTTCTTCTTTGTTCCTGGTATAACACAATGAATTGTGATACCAATTATTAATTTCACCATAACCTTAGTCCTTATTACCATGGATGGATGTCCCCCAAGACCTAGAAAACTAAAAATCCATGTTCTATTAAATAATTATAAAATGCAAGCAGTACTTCAATAATGAATTGGCTAAACATGGAACACTACATAAGTATTAAAATAGATCTCAAATTATTATTTTTATCATTTAAATTATTATAGTTTAAATATTTAAAATAGAATCAATAGAAGGTTTCAAAGTTTGGTAATCAAGGTTCAAATTTCGGGGCTTCATAGTATCAAAGGGCATGTCGCATAAGCATCATGGACTAGGTTAAAATTTTTATCGATCACAACTAGAGGTTATAGTGGTAGTAAAGAGCAACATTCAAACCCACAAAGAGGTGATGAAAAATGTAATGAGTTATCAATTCCTTTAGTATACTAATAAATAAATAAATAAATAAATAAATAAATAAATAAATAAATAAACAAATAAAATAAAATCGATATCAAATGTTTAAATAAAATTGATAGGAAATTAAAATTGTAATTTATAAAGTATTCCGAATTAAAGGTGGAGACTTTGGAACTCTAAATAGAAGTTCAAAGCACAATCCTATAGAGTTAGGGTTGCATACCACGTTTTGGAATATGATTGGATAACCATATATTAAGTAAAACACATTCCTTATAAGGTTGCCTTAATAGTTTAGAACCTTGCTATATTAAAAACTATTTTATGTTTACCTATATTATTTAAATTTTTAACTTATAAAATCCTTGGTTTGCTATATTAAAAACTAGTTATCTTTATTTTTTCTTTAAGATGAAATCCTTGGTTTTATGCCTCTTTATTTTGAGTTTGAGTTTGCTTTTTCTTAAAGTTTTCCAATTTGTTAGGTAAAACAAATATATTTTTTATTAAAAAATTGACTTTCTCAACACAAACTTAATGTTAGATACCATCGACCATACACCTTTTACATAAAATATTATGTCATCAAAATAGAATTTTAATTATGACTACCATACAAGACTTAAAATCCATCCAATAATTAAGACCTCGTTTCATAACACCATAACCACCTTCACACGGTACATTTTTTTCTTCACATATGGTGGGCACTCTAAATATAAGAAATAATACTCCCACAACTTAACTCTAAGAAGTTTACCTTCTAATATGATTTTTCATCATCCATATCATTTATGCATAAGATTACAAAAATATTTCATGATCTTATACGTTTTGCTTGCATAGGTCCCTTATTTATTTATTTATTTTTTGATACATAGAGGAATAGACAACTACCTTTCCTTTTTGAACAACTAGTCATAGGGTCAATTTATTATTATTATTATTTTAAAACAACACACTCAAATATTTTGACACATTACAAATCTATTATTGTCACATTCTTAGTTATTTGACTTGAGCTATACATTTTTTATCTTAGTTTTTAACATAGACACATCCGTCTTTATGACCTTTAACAAACATGATCCGCATAACTTTTGAAACGTTCCTACTTATTTTTTATTTTATTTTTTTCACCTTTTTCACATAATATGCCCTTTATTTTTATTTTTCTTGTTTATTTATTTTTTAAATAATCAAATTACCAAAAATATTATATTCTAGATACCCTTATATCTTTAAAATATTTTCATTTTAGAAAGTTTGTGTAACTCAGATATTGTCATTTTAAGAGGGAGATATGACCCTCTTTCCCCACTATTTTTGAACAAGTGAAAATGGTCAAAACCACATAATCATGATCATTATTTTATACAATTACAATTACAATTGTTGCATTTTACTGAACCAAGAAGATGGACTGTCAGATCTCAAAAAAACGTTGGCCTAAGCCCCAAATATTGTTGTTGAAACTCTTTCACATTTCATAGAATTTTTGTCTTCTTTGGTGCTTTTTCACTACCTCCACTAGTTTCTTTACTTCCCCCATTGGCTCCTCCATTAGTGTTTCCTTTGAATTTGGCAACATTGGGTGCAACAATGTTAGAGGATCATTCTTCATTTATCTTTTCTATTTCCTAATTCATGAAATTGACTCCTCATAAGAGAACAAGTGACTTTTACACATAGAAAAACCTATGTCTCAACACCATTATAGATACCATTGACCACAGAAATAGGAGGCTTCCTAACAAAGTCTCAACAAGGGGCATTAACAAAGCATAAAACACACACAATAAGTCTCTCATCACTATATAAAACCACAAACTAAAATCCAAAAAATTCTCTCCTTTATTAATGATGGCTATGATCCCTTTGACTCAACATGACATAAGCACATAGTCAAACCTTACACAAACCCATGATTATTTTCTCACTATGATACCAACATAGTCAAACCTTACACAAACCCATGCTTATTCTCTCACTACTAATCCATGCTTATTCTCTCACTACTAATCCATGCTTATTCTCTCACTATTTTGATACAACATGTTGGCTAATACCCAAATGAACACAAGAAACAAAGACGACAAAGCAAAAACACAAGATACAACATATATAATTGTTTGCATTCATTCATCCAAGCACATGCATTTATAATACACTCTTGAGGGTGGATGCATCCAATTGTTTAGTCATTGCTTACTATTACCTAGATAATATGATGGTACACCCCATTATATTGACACAACCACATCACGTCTTATTGACTTGACAATGACTAGTGAGTAGAAATTATGTTTAGAAAAATAATAATTTCTCATCCATAAATTATCAATCTAGTAAGTCCGTAAACCTAATAGTGTCATGCATAGTATATGCCTACAGTGTAGGGGAATGAATTCTTCTGTACCTTATTTAGTTTGGTAGGGTATGTTTGTGCATTTTAATTTCAACCAAACCAAATAAAACTAAGTGTGGAAAAATAAATAAATAAATTACAACTAAAATTAAAATGCTGAAAGTAAATGCATGAGAAATTAAATGTGCATAAAAAAAAACACACACGACTAAATTAAAATAAAGCAAGAAATAAAGCAATAAATCTAATCTATAGAAAACAAATACATAAATAAAATAGGGGAGGACTACTGCAGGGAGTGGGCCCAAGCTCCCACAGATAGTTCGCTGACTAATTACATGGAGCTTGCTTTAATAAAATAAGAGGATTTGCACTCTTAATAAAATATACAAAAAATAAAGTAAAATAAATTTCTATGTAATTGATTCTCTCTTCATTCATCTAGCCTATGTATTTATATAAAGTGCAACCAAATCTCATTACAATAACAAATCAATCTATGTTAATCACATAACATGATTAGTTACAATTGGTTTCTACATATATTTTATTCTGCTATTTTAAAGTATGTTTGTTTACCAGAAGGATAAATATAAAAATCCTTAGGTATACATAACAAAAAAATCTAAATTAATGCAACCTAAAATTAATGCTTTGAGATCTTTACAAGGTCAACCGATCAATCGGTTAATAATAAAAAATAATTTATTCTATTTTAATAATAATGCATTTAAAATATCCCCCTTTGTCTTCATGTACAACAACCTTTGTAGCCCTTGGTCAACCTAGTCAATGTTGACTTGGTCATATTAAACATCTCCAATGTATGGCAGTAAGGTGCCTACTTCCTCATCACGGTGCCTACCTGTTTACTGGGTCAGAGTAAGGCATCAGAGTAAGATGCCAAAGCAAGGCATTGAAGTAAGGTGCCAGATTAAGGCACCAGATTAAGGCACTGAAGTAAGGCACCAGAGTAAGACATTGGAGTAAGGCACCATTGTAAGGTGCTAGAGTAAGGTGCCTACTTGAGTAAGGTGCTTGCTTGAGTAAGGCACCTGCTTGAGTAAGGCTCCTGCCTTAAGAGTAAGGTGTTTGCCTGAAGAGTAAGGCACCTTCCCAATATGCCTTAGACTCATTGAAGTAGAAGCATGCCAGGTCCAAGTGGGATGTAGATTGGAAAACACCAGATTAGTAGCAAAACCTGCATTTATACATAGTTTCCACTAAAAACACCAATCAAGCATAATACCATATTTTCTATCAATTATATGCATAAGTTAAATAAAAATACATTTCTAATGCTAATTAAACCAGTAATGATGCACCTTAAGAATGTATATAAAATAAGCATTTCTGGTGCTCATCAATGACTATATTGGTGGAACAAAAAAATATTTTACTTTATAATAAATGTGACTTTGTCTAAATATATGTGCACAAAACAAAAACTTGAACGGTATAATTTTAGGCTAACTATATCAATTATATAATTTTAATAATAATGGAATAATGTTATTATAAAAATCTCATTAAAAAAGGTTAAAAGGGTAAATTATTTTTTAGTGTCCATGATGCCATAGGCCATATGATACGGATATTGTATACCAATATATGGTTATCCCAAACAATTATCCATTAAAATTTATGCTAGAATCTATAGCAAGAAAAAAATTAGAGTAGCAAAAAATGCAGTTTTTTTACAGCAATGCAAGATAGTCTGAGTTTGAGGAACCAAAACTATTTAGAAATTGATGAAATTTTAGTAGTGTATTTTACACAAAAATACCTTTACAATGGTGTATGACATGCACAATTTTTTTTTTAAAACAAAAGTTATGAGCTTTTAGAGTTGACAAAAAGTCTTAGAAAAATAGTGACAACAAGCATGTATTTCACAAAATGAATGGAATAGAATGTTGTTTTGTGTTCCAAATGAACTCAAAAGCATTAAAAAGTATTTTCTATAATCTTCTATAGATATTTTACACTATTTTACATTTAAAAGAGAGAAAATGATGTTACAACACTTTATTTCACATTCTAGGAAGTCTAACAGTTATAGTGACTCTTCAAGGCCTATAAAAACTTTTGGGCTTCTTTACATTTGTGGAAGAAATTTTGGTTTTGTATTATTCTTAGTTAAAATAAATCTCCAACATACTTCCCCCCGATGTTGAGTGGTGAGACAAGTTTGTCTCTAAATATCGAAAGTTGTTATTTATTGTCACCTTTGGTAAACAGGTTTGCAATCTATTGTTTGGTGCTACAATATTTCAAATCTACAGTCTTATTTTCCACCATGTCTCTTATAAAATGAACCTTTAAATCAATATGTTTAGTTTTGCTATGATGCATTGGATTTATTGTAATCTTGATTACAGTTGTGTTGTCACAAATAATTGTTATTGGACTATTTTGAACTTCACAAATCTCTTCAAGTCCTTTCTCAACCAAAGTATTTGTGTGCTTGTTGTAGTAGCTGCAACATATTCTGCCTCTATAGAAGATAAAGCAAAAATACTTTCCTTCTTTGAGCTCCATGTTATCACTCTTGAACCAAGTGAAAAATAATTTCTAGAAGTTGATTTTATATCATCCAAGCAGTCTCCCCAATCTGAGTCATTGTATCTAATAAGCTCCATTTCATTGTTAGCATCATAATGTATACCAAAATTCAATATTTATTTGACATAACTCAAGATTCTCTTGGCTGCTATCATGTGGTTTTGTGAAGGTTCATTCATGTACCTTGATACAAGTGAAACTACAATTGCAATATCAGGTCTTGTTGTAGTAAGGAATATTAAGCTCCCAACAATGCTTCTACACAATTTTTTATCAACTTTCTCTTCTCCATCATCTCTACACAACACTTATCCATGTGCCACATGTGTCCAAATTGGTTTACACTTTTCCATACCATATTTATTCAACATATCTTTTACATATTTTTATTTACAAATAAAATTTTTGCCATCACCTTAATGTAATTCCACACTAAGAAAATATTGCATTCTTACTAAATATTTCATGTAAAATTCCTTCATCATAGCATGCTTAAAATTATTCATCATCTTTGAAATACTTCCCATGTAGATCAAATCATCAAAATATAAGGAAACAAAAAGAATATTATCTCCTTCATTATTGAAATAGAGCATGGGGTCATTCTTACTTTTCTTGAAACCACAATCTTGGAAGTACCCATAAATTCTTGAGTACCATGCTCTAGGTGCTTTATTTAGTCCATACAATGCTTTCTTCAAATTTTAAATGTAGTTTTCCTTTCCTTCCACTTCAAAGCCTTGAGGTTGTTGAACATAAAACTCCTCATCTAGATAACCTTTCAAGAATACACTTTTCATATCCATGTGATAAAGTTTCCACTGTTTATTGGTTGCCAATGAAAGAACCATTTGAATTATATCTTGTCTTGTAATAGGGGTAAGTGTTTCATCATAATCCACACCATATCTTTAAGTGAGTCCTTTTGCAACCATCCTTGCTTTACATATTTCTATGCTTCCATCACTATTAAAATCTATTTTATAGACCCACTTGGATCCAATAATATTCTTATCCTTGGGCAATTTCTTCTTTCATTGCTTGCACCCAAACATCATTAGTGTAAGCATATTCATTATATGAAGGTTCCAAATCAGCCTAAAAAAATAGCATAATTCACCAAATCAACTTTTGATTCTTCTTCATCCTCACCATACATTTGGAGCTTTTCCAATCTTGAAACAACTTGATCCAACTCTTGTAATTGGATTCTTGTTAACCTCCTTTGAATGTTCTTGTCCATAATTTAGTCGTATGGATGTGCTTTGAGTATTCTATTTTATTTATTTGTATTCTTGGTGGGACTTGCAAATGGTGAGCAGAAATTATGTCTCAAAAAACAATAATTTCTCTTCCATAAATTATCAATCCGGTAAGTCCGTAAACTTACGAGTGTCACGCACAGTATATGCCTACAGTGTTGGGGAATGAATTTGTCTGTACCTTATTTAGTTTGGTGGGGGATGTTCGTGCATTTGAAAGTCAGCCAAACCAAATAAACTAAGTGCGAAAAATTAAATAAATAAATAACAACTAAATTAAAGTGCTGAAAATAAATGTACAGAAATAAAATGCAAGGAAATAAACACACACAATTGAAATTAAACAAAGCAATAAATCTAAGCTATGGAAAATAAAGAATAGAAATGAAACAGGGGACAACTACTGCAGGGAGTGGGCCCAAGCTCTCGTAGACAGTCTGCTCGGCTAGCTATATAGAGCTTGATCGAATAAGAGGAGTTGCACTCTTAATCAATTAAACAAAGAATAAAATGAAGAATAATTTTTGTGTAAATTAATCATTGATCTCTCTATTCACCTGGCCTGTGTTTTTATATAAAGCGGAGCTAGGTATTGTTACAATAACAAATTAATCTAATTTAATCACATGACGTGATTAGTTACAATTGGTTCTACATAGATTTTATTCTACTAATTTAAGGCATGTTCGTTCACCAAGAGGATAAATATATAATTCCTTAGGTATACGTAACAAACACATCCTTAAATTAATGCATCTAAAAATAATAGGCTTTAAGATCTTTACAAAGTCAATCAGCCAATCGATTGATAATAATAAAATATACTTTATTCTATTTAATAAATGCATGATTAAAATATTCCTCCTTTGTCTTCATGTGCAACAACCTCCTTAGCTTACTGGTCAACTAGTCAAAGTTGACTTGGTCATATGGCATCTCCAATGTCGGTGTCTTCATCGTATGGGAGTAAGGCGCGAGAGTAAGGTGCCTACTCCATATACCTTAGATGCAATTAAATAGAAGCATGCTAGGTCCATTTGGGATGTAGACTGGAAAAAACCGAATTAGTACCAAAAGCTACATTCATACACAGTTTCCACTAAAAACACTCGTTAAGCATAATACTGGATTTTCTATCAATTATATGCATAAGTTAAATACAAATATATCTCTAATGCTAATTAAACCAGTGATGATGTCCCTCAAAAATGTCTATAAAATGAGCATTTCTAGTGCTCATCATCCCCCTATGCCTAAATATTGTCACGTCCTTGTGACAACAACCCCCAAAAAATAGTCCCCAAAATAATAATAATATATATTCCCCTTTTTTTTTCAATGGCCTTCAACATCTCTGTTTCTCTTCATGGGCATTGTTATTAAGCACTGCTATTTTTATTTATGAAGCATTACGCCACTAGCAAAAACACACTTACAACAACAATGGATGCACTGCGACACCAAGAAGGTGCAATCAATGCTACAAGAAACCGACACAACCAACAGTCAGAAGCTGCCCCAACACTACTCTATTTTTTTCATTCAACAATGTTATTTTTTTTCTTCACTGAGCACTGCTATTTTTTTCCATTCGACATTGTTGTGTTTTTTTTTCATTTGAGTGCTGCTATTTATTTTTTTATTTTTATTTTATATTTTTTCACTGAGCACTGCTGTTTTTTTTCTTTGAGTGCATCTATTTTTCTCCTGTTGAGCGTTGTCGATTCATTAAGCACTGCTATTTTTTTCTTTGAGCACAACTATTTTTTTTCTACTGAGAACTGCTATTTTTTTTCATTAATATTGATGTTTTTCCTCCATTGAGTGCTTGTTGATTTTTTTCTTTAAGCGCTTTCTTTTCCATTGAGCAATGCATTGCATTGATTTGGATACATGTTTCCATGTAGTTATTAAAACCAGTGGATTGCAAATCCATAGAAGTCAAGTGTTGAAGTCATCCGATTGAAAAATATATATACAATTTTTTTTCTTTCTTTGGCACTCCACTTGATGTATTTATTAGAATGCAGCAATGAAAGAATGTCAAATATTTTCATGTGAATGCCATAGTTCTTTTTTTTTCAATCTCTCCAAAGTGGAGCGGGTGTTATTTTATTCCTCTATGAATCTACTGTTGGATTAAAACCAAGCATTCTTATTCCGCTCCAAAATACAGGCCTGAGTTAGGCAATGGGGAAAATTATTTGAACTATTGTTCTTCACCCCCATGCCTAAATATTGTCACGTCCTCGTGACAACAACCCCCCTGGATTTTTTTTTTTTTCAATTATTTTGGGTATTGAATTTTTTTTATATCCAAGGTATATCATGTGGCTGGGATATTTTGACAAAAAGAATTTATAAAGGACATCTACTGATTTTAGCATAGAAATTATTTTTAAAATAACCATACACATAATTAACGGAAAACTCAGTACATACCTAGGTGAATTTCACAGATTCTGATCTATAGCATGCTGGTGGTGTAAAACGTTTCCATGCTGCTCGTAACCAAGGTGTTCCATAAAATATTACTGGGACGTTGGTGCACCTGGAGAATATGCATTTTTATTTATATATATATATATATATTCCATGCTGCCTGTAACCAAGGTGTTCCATAAAATATTGTTGAGACATTGGTGCGCCTGGAGAATATATATATATATATATATATATATATATATATATATATATTTCTCTGGCTGCCTTCATCTTCCACACCATTAATTATCTCTGCTATTCTTCTTATGAGTGTCATTGATCCAATAGTGAAACCAATAATTTAAACACATCATAATCAACTGTCAATGACCCTCAACAATCACTGAATACGTCATTTTTCTGAGCATGAAAATTTGGGAAATGATGCATTTTAAATTTCCACTGATCGATCCTTCCTACGTAGCTTCTGTATTCTTCTGTAAGTATGGAATTTCAAATAAGTTCCCACCATTGCAGCCATAATTTACCACTTTTTTTCATTCAATTTTTTTTTTTAGTACTGCTGGGATAAAATGGATCTGCAGTTCTCTTCTCTAGGAAGAGCTGCAAATTCTTTTTAGCACGCTTTTCTTTCCTAGCCATCTATTTTTTTTTTTTAACTTTCCAACAACCGGTGCGCCAGAAAATAGAATGCATAAAATAAAGACACCCTCTTGGTGTTGAAAAGTGAGCAGTTGCTAATGCGTCTGCTGTTGAAGAGTTGATTAGGCCCTCCAATTTTCTTTTTTGTACTACATCAGCATCTGCTTCGTCCAAGCACAGAGGTGGGTACCTCTTCCCTTTGCAAGAAATTAACACCCACATCCATGCCCAGATGGTGACTATATCCTCTGGATGAAAACAGTCAAGTTTCTACCTCCCTAAAAAAATGTGCAGGTTCATGGATGTTGAGCCGATTTAGGCCTTGTCTCCCAAGATGCCTATTTTTTGTACAATGAGGCCACTTCCCCTATGAAAAGAAAAACTAAAAAAACTAAAATCTAGTTTAGTGCAATTTGTGCCTGTTAGGCCCTGGTTCTCAGGATGCCTGCAGCTTGCATGCGGGTACTTTCCCTGCAACACACAAAAGCAGCAAATTTTTTTTTATGCTGAGCAGGATAGATGATGTGTGATTTATTTATTTATTTATTTTATTATTTTTTTTGGTGTGGCATGTGACGTCGTCGCTCCTCCTGGGTTAGGCGCTCGGTAAGGCACCGCTACACATGGATTAGTCACTCGATAAGGTGCTGCTCCTCTTGGGTAAGGTGTCCGATAAGGTGCCACTCCACCTGGGTTAGGTGCCTGATAAGGCGCTGCTCCACCTAGGTTAGGCATCGCTCCACCTGGGTTAGGCACCTGGTAAGGCACCTCTCCACCTAGGTTAGGCATTCAATAAGGCACAACTCCTCTTGGGTTAGGTTCCACTCCACCTGGGTTAGGCGCTTGGTAAGGTGTCGCTCCTCCTAGATAAGGCACCTGATAAGGCACCACTTAACTTGGGTTAGGCACCCGATAAGGCGCTGCTCCACTTGGGTTAGGTGCCTAGTAAGGTACTGCTCCTCTTGGGTAAGGCATATGGTAAGGCACCGCTCCACCTGGGTTAGGCGCTCGTTAAGGCACCGCTCCTCCTAGATTAGTTGCCTAGTAAGGCACCGATCCACCTAGGTTAGGCACCCAGTAAGGTGCTGCTCCTCCTCGATAAGGCATCTGGTAAGGCATCGCTCCACTTGGGTAAGACATATGGTAAGGCGTCATGGGTTAGGCACCTGGTAGGACGTCGCTCCACCTAGGTTAGGCACCTGGTAAGGCACCGCTACTCATGGGTTAGGCACCTAGTAAGGCACTGCTCCACCTAGGTTAGGCACCCAAAAAGGTGCTGCTCCTCCTGGGTTAGGCACCCAGTAAGGTGCTGCTCCTCCTAGGTAAGGCATACTTTACTCAAGAATTTTTGGAGTAAGGTGTCTCCCAATTTTTTTTTTTCAACAGTAATCAAGGGCCTTCGTTGATGAACATTAAACGACGTATCCCTCCATTGACTGAATGACGCATACCTATGCTGATGGACTTTGAGTGGCGTATTATTCTGCTGATAGACTTTGAGTGCCGCATTCTTTCACTGATGGACTTTGTGTGGTGCATTATTTCGCTAATGGACCAAGGTGACTGCTTGTAGATTAAGTCACTTTTAAAAACTATTGGTATGATATCACCGCACCTCACGTTGTCCTACAAAACATAAATAAAACTAAACTAAAAAGCATTAATAAAATTCTAACTATTTTTTTTTCATCTGTTCTGCTATGACTAGAATAGATCTTGTATTTTTTTTTTCTCTTCTGCAATAGAGAACAAAATGTCAACTACAACATGTGAGCTAGGGATTTTAAAATTCGGTGGCCAAGTTGGAGAATTGTTATCGATCCACCTTGGGAATTTTTTGTGCTATGTACTGGAACGTCTTCTCCACTTGACTATCTGTGGGAATTTGCATATGACAACAGAGTTCATCCATGATTTCAAATTCTCACCATCCCTTTGTAAATTTGGTGTTCTCCTTATCATAGTGAAATTCTGCCTCTTCCCTATATTTTCTTTTCCCACATATTTTAATAGAAATAAAATGTTGTCGTAACAACTACAGTAGTGGCACTGTGCATTAGGGAGTGGAGGTTGTGTATAATTGATCTAGACACTACGCAACCTGGTGTGTAAAAATTACGTTCCTTGTACCACTATGACATCTAGTAGCTACAAGCTTTTAAAATACCCAACTCCTCATTAACAACACATATAAAATATTTTAATCCAACTTTTGATATATCTCAAGAGCAGTAACTCTTTCAATGTATTGCAGGGATCACCGTAATTAAAAATAGCTTTGTACATCATTAATTTATCATCGTGTGTTCTTGAATACATCATTTTTTTCATTGATTTTATTCCACCCTAATACATATGCGTATGAATTTGAATGATCTCCCACTCTGAATTTTTTCTTTCACAGGTAAAATTAGAATAGCACTGCAATTAATAATTTTTTTCTTTCGTCGATAGATTTAGAACAGCCCTGTGATTAATAAATTTTTTTCTTTCCCAGAGTGAGGATAAAAACAATTCTTTCATCATCATCCATGGCATGTATCCGGTGTTCAGGTGTGATTTTTCATGAGATGCTTTGATGAGATTTATGTGCTATTTTTTTTCAGCCACTATGAGCTTTGTTCATTTTTTTTCGTGCTCTAGCACCATGTGGCCTTCATGTAGACATTTGACATATGATCTCTTCTAGGATCATCCTTTATTTTTTAGCTACCGGTTGGAGATTTTTCATTTCCCTTCTGGACCAAGCTGGTCCTCGGGAAAGAGGATACTCTCTTCCAAAGGGTAGCAAAAAAAACTCTTCCAGCTCCTGCATTTTAATTTGGAGCCTTTTCAGCAGATGATTTATTTTTTCATTTTTTTATGAACACTGTAAATAGTGTCCATCGTGTTGTTGATGACATTGATGAAGGTGGGGTCTCCCCATGCCTACATCTAAACTAGTCTCTTGAAAATCATCTCCTCTTTTTTTTTTCAACTAGTTTGATATGATGTAGCATAAGAAGAGTATTTTACTTCATGGCCTCACAACCAAACTCTTTCAACAATTTAATAAAATGTATAGGCCGACAAATGACTATCTGCAGGCTAGCACCTTGAAGAAAATAGGGTGTAGCAGTATTTAAAAAAAAAAATGAAATGTGTTAGTTTCTGATTCACCAGGTCACCTTAAGCGCAAGTGAAGAGTATACTCCATAACAAGACGCTCTGTTTAAATTCAGCTCTGTCATTTTCCTTGCATAATTAAAAAATTTACCAATATGTTGCAAAGTGTTAAGCCTATAATTTATTTTTCTTTTAAAATCAAGCTTTTGGAGGCATAATTTCTCATAGTTTTCATATAAAATCACATCCCTAATTTTTTTTATTTTTTATTTTTATATCTAGGTTGTGTTATTTCCTTTGATTTCTTGAAACCATTTAGAACTTGATGAAAATACTTCATCGCCTGATTTTCTATTTTTTTTCCAACAACACATTTTATTTCTACGTCTACACTTAATTATGGTACATCAGGTTCATCCTCGTATTTACCTAAGAAGTTGATAAATTTCAACAGTTGCCTATGATATTTGGCTCTGACTGTGCCGACAATTGTTTTTGGTCTTACAAAAAGGCCCTAGGTAGACTCACACTTCTCAAGTAAAATATCTACAGGTATTTTTAAATGGGTTTCTTATTTGACCTGTAAATCAGAATACTATAGTTTAGACACTCCCCGACAATGATGCCAAAATGGTGAGAAAAAATTATGTCTCAAAAAACAATCATTTCTCTTCCATAAATTATCAATCCGGTAAGTCCGTAAAATTACGAGTGTCACACACAGTATATGCCTGCAATGTTGTGGGAATGAATTCGTCTGTACCTTATTTATTTTGGTGGGGGATGTTCATGCATTTGAAAGTCAGCCAAACCAAATAAACTAAGTGCAAAAAAATTAAATAAATAAATAACAACTAAATTAAAGTGCTGAAAATAAATGTACATAAATAAAATACAAGGAAATAAACACACACAACTAAAATTAAACAAAGCAATAAATAAAGCAATAAATCTAAGCTATGGAAAATAAAGAACATAAATGAAACATTGAAGGACTATTGTAGGGAGTGGGCCCAAGCTCGTGATAATAGTCCGCCCGACTAGCTATGTAGAGCTTGCTCGAATAAGAGGAGTTGCACTCTTAATTAATTAAACAAAGAATAAAATGAAGAATACTTTTTATGTAAATTAATCATTGATCTCCTTGTTCACTTGGCCTGCGTCTTTATATAAAGCGCAACCAGGTATTGTAGTCTTAAATTTTTTAATTTTTATCTTTATACAATTCAACATCTAACACCTATTTAATATTATAATATATTAATATATAAATATTTGTTTAATTGATTATAGGATTGAAAAGGGTTTTATTTAAATTACATTACATGTTAGGAATTATGTATATATCACTTATCAAGTTAACTCATATTTTATTTGGGGTCACATTTTTCAAAATTAAAAAACATTAAATTATATCTACCATGTCCTAAAAAATATTCTTCATTTATCTCTATAAAAAATATTCATCTTCTTGAGATACCTATACCTCCATAATTCTTTTACATCATTTTAATAAGAGATAAAATCTTATATTTGAAAATTGATTTTTAAAATTTAAAATTTCCTAAGATGAAGATTAACACCACGATTGGTTAAATTATCGATATAGATATGATGCCATTTCCAAAGTATTATCTCCAATAATAGTAGATGGACATAAAAAAAAAATATTATTTTTTATACAAACCCCTTGTCTATTTTTTATTCATGGTATTATTAATAATTTATAAACTCCCTTTATTTAAAATATATTTTTATCCTTTTCCAATCATAAATTTGATCCTTGTAAAAAGTTTTTTAACCTACTCATTCTTGTTAGTTGAAGTTCCATATGATTATGAGTAAGTAACGATAAGTTTACATTCATCATTTGAAAAAGCACCATTAAAATTATTTTTATAAACTCAAAATTATTGACATTTCGATTTTACCATAGATAAAAATAGATCCTTTGTGTTAACTTCATTTTCCAAAATAACGCTTCCAAGTATATTCATATTTTTAATAAAGAGGTTAATACATATTTTCATGCATTTGAGACTTCTTATAATGAGCATCGTGGAGAGAGGTAATAATATGATTTTGTACTTGACATTGATTTTTTATATTTATTTTTGAAAATTCTATTATTATTTTTTATTTTTTATTTTTTTGATGAGGAACCTTTTATATACAACATATCCGCAACATGTGATGGGAGAGATTTGAACCTGTGCCTCTCCATAACTAGAGATTTTTAACTACCCACTTGCTCTCCAACTCCGCTATTTTCAAAAAATACATTTCAATAAATAATGATAAGACCGATCCTCCATTGAATCTACAACGCTTTAGTTTAGTAACAACTAGTCCAACATTTCATCAACTTCTTCAATATTTATGGAGGTACTCAATAGATTCTTATATTTTCAAAAAATCAACCCCAAATGGTATAAGCAATTGTACAATAAAGTAAATGGTTAGATGTCTCTTGATCCTTCTTACACAAGACACTTGAAAGGTCTATGATATAGTCTTCTTTGTAGACTCTAGCATGTAAGAATATTGCTTTGGATTTCTAACCAAATGAATGTTGAGGCCTTAGGGAGGGCCATGAGTGATCAAACATTCTTACAAGGGAAATATTTGAGTGTACAAAATTTTGATTGCTCTAAATCCTTATATCCCACTTGACCAAGTATCCACCTTATTTTGATAGATTTTGAACCAATTTATTTTTTCACCACAAAAATAGGCAAATAGAACTCTTGAAGAATTCTTTAAAGCTCATTCATTATTTTTTTGAGATCCCCTCCTTCAACTAGGTTGATAATAGAAATATATAATCTATAGTTGTTATATTAATATAACTTTTATGTAAAATATTATAAAGGACTAAGAAAATGTTGAAGTTAAAAAATAAAATATTATGCAATAATTTTTTTAATTATATATATATAATTGTATAATTATTTAAATATTTAAATATTATATAAATTAAAAAAGCACAAAAACATAATAATAAGAAAATAAAAAAATAATTATAAAAAATAAGTTAAGATTATTCATTGAAAGAAATATTACAAATTTAATAAAAAAAACTACCCGGGTGTTGTAGGTGATTTGGAGAGGAGAGGGCAATCCTCCAAGGGAGGTCCCAGGTTACAATATCCACCCTACCAAAAAGCTGAATTGGGTATCCAAAATCCAATTGATAATGTTGGTGCGGGTAGGGTCGGTTGCAACTCCAAGGTGACTTTGACGGTGTAGAACCCCCTGTTCGTGGTCTCTGAGACCAAGGCGGCCCCCCAAGGGGTTTTTTGCTTAAAAATAAAAAATAAAAAAATAAAAAAAAACTTTAGGTTAATCTTATATTATAAATTTAGGTTTAAATCTTCTTAAATATATATATCTTAATCTTTTTTTATTTTTTATTTTATATTAATACTACTAACTAATCAAAATAATCAAAATTTGGAGTGGTATAGTTTAAAGTTTTCATCCAAAATACCCTAGTTTAAACTACAACACAATATGTGGCTATGAGGTATGTTCAGTGCTCACATTTTATCCCAAAAGTTGTGAATTCGACTTTCCTAACCCTCATTCCCAAGAAGGACTCAGCTTCTTCTTTTAGTGATTTCAGGCCAATTATTTTATGTAATACCATATATAAGATTTTTTCTAATCCATTGCAAACATACTTAAACCACTTCGACCATTTCTGATTGAATCAATGCAGAGTATCTTTGTCTCAGGAAGACAAATCTTGGATGGTGCTATAGTTATTCATGAATTGATGCACTCTATGTATAAAAGTGGGAGGGTGGGTTTTTTCTTAAGTTAGATGTCAATAAATCTTATGATCATGTTTCTTGGGCCTTCTTATTCAATGTTTTGAGGAAGTTTGGTTTTTGTGAGGATTAGATCAACCTTGTTAAGGCTTGTATTTCATCGGCTTGGTTTTTGGTTCTTGTACATGGTTCTCCGGTAGGCTTCTTTCACTCTTATCGTGGTCTAAGATAGGGTAACCCTTTATATACTTTCCTTTTTATTCTCATGGCGGACGCTCTGGGAAGAATAATTTCTAGGTATCACAACGAGTTGGGGATGCGCTTGATGGTTCCTTGCAACCTGATATCACATCAAAAATTTGTAGATGATACCCTCATTTTGTGTGTGGCATCAGTGGTCATTGCTAAGGAAGTGAAAGCCATCTTGGACTATTATGAGAAGGCAGTTGGTAAGAAAATAATTTTTTTGAAGAGAGATATCTTTTTCATTAACACCCCTAAAGTACGATAGAGGAGGATTGCTGACATATTGAATTTCTGGATAGCCTCTCTTCCAATAAAGGATATATATATATATGTATATATATATATATATATATATATATATATATATATATATATATATATATATATATATATATATATATATATATATGTATATATACATATAGATACATATATATACATATATATATGTATATATATGTATATATATATATATATATATATATATATATGTATATATACATATATATATGTATATATATGTATATATACATATATATATGTACATATATATACATATATATATGTATATATACATATATATACATATATATAGATATATATATGTATCTATATATATATATATATATATATATATATATATATATATATATATATAGATACATATATATATCTATATATATGTATATATATATATATATACATATATATATATATATATATATATATATATATATGTATATATGTATCTATATATGTATATATATATATATACATATATATATATATATATATATATAGATACATATATACATATATATATATATATATATATATATATATATATATGTATATATATATATATACATATATATATATGTATATATATAGATATATATATATATATATGTATCTATATATATACATATATATATATATGTATATATATATAGATACATATATATATATATATGTATATATATATAGATACATATATATAGATATATGTATATATATATAGATACATATATATACATATATATATATATATACATAGATACATATATATACATATATATATATATATACATATATATATATATATATTTAAAATTTCCTAAGATGAAGATTAACACCACGATTGGTTAAATTATCGATATAGATATGATGCCATTTCCAAAATATTATCTCCAATAATAGTAGATGGACATAAAAAAAATAAATTATTTTTTATACAAACCCCTTGTCTATTTTTCTTTATGGTATTATTAATAATTTATAAACTCCCTTTAATTAAAATATATTTTTATCCTTTTCCAATCACAAGTTTGATCCTTATAAATTTTTTTTTAACCTCCTCATTCTTGTTAGTTGAAGTTCCATATGATTATGAGTAACTAACAATAAGTTTACATTCATGATTTGAAAAAGCACCATCTCCACTAGCTTTCCTTGAATTTTTGTTAGAAACACCATTAAAATTCTTTTTATAAACTCAAAATTATTGACATTTTGATTTTACCATAGATGGAAATAGATCCTTTGTGTTAACTTCATTTTCCAAAATGACGCTTCAAGTATATTAATATTTGTAATAAAGAGGTTAATACATATTTTTTTGCACTTAGACTTCTTATAATGAGCATTGTGGAGAGAGGTAATAATATGATTTTGTACTTGAAATTGATTTATTATATTTATTTTTGAAAATTCTATTATTATTTTTCAAAAATAAATTTCAACAAATAATGATAAGACCAATCCTCCATTGAATCAACAATGTTTTAGTTTAGTAACAACTAGTCCAACATTTCATCAACTTCTTCAATATTGATGGAGGTACTCAATACATTCTTATATTTTCAAAAAATCAACCCCAAATGGTATAAGAAATTGGACAATAAAGTAAATGGTTAGATGTCTCTAGATCCTTCTTACACAAGACCTTTGAAAGGTCTATGATATAGTCTTCTTTGCAGACTCTAGCATGTAAGAATCTTGCTTTGGATTGCTAACAAAATGAATGTTGAGGTCTTAGGGAGGGCCATGAGTGATCAAACATTCTTACAAGGGAAATCTTTGAGCATACAAAATTTTGATTGCTCTAAATACTTATATCCCACTTGATCAAGTATCCACCTTCTTTTGATAGATTTTGAACCAATTCATCTTTTTTACATAAAAATAGGCAAATAGAACTCTTGAAGCATTCTTTAAAGCTCATTCATTATTTGTTTGAGATCCCCTCCTTCAACTAGGTTTATAATAGAAATCTATAATCTATAGTTGTTATATTAATATAATTTTTGACCTTTGTACTTTTATGTAAAATATTATAAAATACTAAGAAAATGTTGAAGTTAAAAAATAAAATATTATGCAATAAATGTTTTAAATATATATATATATATATATATATATATATATATTTAATTGTATAATATATTTAAATATTTTAATATTATATAAATTAAAAAAGCACAAAAATATAATAATAAAAAAATTATTATTAAAAATAAATTAAGATTATTCATTGAAATAAATATTACAAATTTAATAAAAAAAAAACGTAGGTTAATCTTATATTATAAATTTAGGTTTAAATATCCTTAAAAAATTATATATATATATATATATATATCTTAATATTTTTTTTTGTTTTATCTTAATACTACTAACTAATCAAAATTATCAAAATTTGGAGTGGTATAGTTTAATGTTTTCATCTAAAAGACCCTAGTTGAAACTACAACACAATATCATTATATGTAAAAATAAATTAAATATTTAAAGCACCTTTCATAATGAAGACTGGGTTGTTGTTGGTGATTTTAATTATCCTCTCTATCCTTATGAGAAAAGGGGTGGCAATCTAGTGGATGAGAGGAGTCTGCATGATTTCTTCAAATTTGTTAACTCTGTCGAGCTACAGGATTTGGATTTTAAAGAGATGAAATTCATGTGGAGTAATCGTCGCTCGATTGAAAGTTTGATTTTGAGCAGATTGGACAAAAATTTTGTCTCTTCTCATAGGCTTAATTTGTTTGGTGATGCATCTTTGTCTGCACTGCCCAAGATTGGTTCTGACCATAATCCTCTTTGGTTGAAAGTCCCTGATGGTTTGTCATTCCTCCCTCGCCCTTTTAGATTTGAAGTTATGTGGTGCTCGCACCCTGACTTTGAATCCCATTTAAGAGAATGGTGGTAGGAAGATATCAAGGGGGAGGGAATGTTTCGGTTGATTATTAAAATTAGAAGGCTCACAAATTATCTTAAGTTGTGGAACAAATTTTCATTTGGAAATTTGTTTAGAGAAAAGGAAATACTGAAAGCACGACTGAAAGATATTGAAGCTGTGATGGAGGTTCATAATTGCTCTAAGGATTTATTGATGGAAGAAAGATCCTTGCTAGCAAAATATCATAACAGGCAAGCACATGAAGAGTTGTTCTATAAATATAAGTCTAAAGAGTTATTGCTTAAAGAAGGGGATCACAATTTCAATTTCTTTCATACCTCCACTCTACAAAGAAGAGAATGTAATAGAATTAGATAAATAGTAAGATGAAGTGGTGGTGTCTCCTCTAATGTCATGGAGGTCTGGGACAAAGCGATAGATTTTTTTAGCAATTTACTCTGTTTGGTTCCTATTTGTGACCTCCAAGCTGAAGGTGAAATGTTGGAATCAATCCCTTTGATGGTTTTTGCTTATTGGAACATAAGGGTCTTGGACCCCTTCTTCAATGAAGAAATTTTTGAAGTAGTCAAGGGGATGGATCCCCTCAGGTCTTCGAGACCGGATGGTTTTATCCCTATTTTTTTTCTATAAATTCTAGCACATATGCGGGGTAGATGTATGCGTGGCTATGAGGGATGTTCAGTGCTCATATTTTATCCCAAAAGTTGTGAATTTGACTTTCCTGACCCTCATTCCCAAGAAGGACTTGACTTCTTATTTTAGTGATTTCAGTCCAATTAGTTTATGTAATACTATATATAATATTTTTTCTAAGACCATTTCAAACATACTTAAACCGCTTCTACCATTGTTGATTGAATCAATGTAGAGTGCCTTTGTATTAGGAAGACAAATATTGGATGGTGCTATAGTTATTCATGAATTGATGCATTCTATATATAAAAGTGGGAGGGTGGGGTTTTTTCTTAAGTTAGATATCAACAAAGCCTATGATCGTGGCCTTCCTATTCAATGTTTTGAGGAATTTTTATTTTTGTGAGGATTGGATAAACCTTATTAACGCTTGTACTTAGTCGGCTTGGTTTTTGGTTCTTGTCAGCTGTTCCCAGTAGGCTTCTTTCACTCTTGTCATGGTCTAAGATAGGGTAACCCTTTATATCCTTTCTTTTTTATTCTCATGGTGGAGGCTCTGGGAAGAATAATTTTTAGGCATCACAATGATTTGAGGATGTGATTGACGATTCCTTGCAACCCGATATCACATAAGCAATTTGTAGATGATACCCTCCTTTCATGTGTGGCATCGGTGGTCATTGCTAAGGAAGTGAAAGCCATATTGGACTGTTATGAGAAGGTAGTTGGTCAACAAATAAGTTTTTTGAAGAGCAATCTCTTTTTCATTAACACCCCTAAAGTATGATAGAGGAGGCTTGCTGACATATTGAATTTATTGATAGCCTCTCTTCCATCCTCGTACCTTGGTCTTCCTCTTTATTTGGGAGGGTTAAGAGCGATATGTAGTTTCCAATAATCAAAAGAAGTCAGCGTAAGTTAACAATATGGAAAGGGGCTCTTCTGAGCTAAGTTGTTAATGTGGTTTTGGTTCAGATCACTATGTAGAGTATCCCAATCTATTTTATGTCTTTATTCCATGTCCTTGGGAAAGTGGCATCTAATATTGATAGTATTTGTAAAGCTTTCTTATGGGCAGGCCCAAAACTCAAAGGTAGGTTCCATATTGGTTCATTGGAGCAACTATGCAGAAATAAGAATGATGGGGGCTTGAATTTGAAAAGTGTAGATAGAATGAACAAGTCCTTGAAGCAAAGCTAGGTTGGAAGATAACCTCCAATGACAGTCGATTATGGTGTCAAATTTTGAAGGCCAAGTATAATTTTGATTCCTTTATTTTCAATTTTCTCTCCTCTAGAGGCTCTGTATTTTGGAATAGCTTGGTAAAATTGAGGGACTTTGTTAACCAGAACTGTAGGTGGATTATTGACAATGGAAGGTAAGTTAAATTTTGGGATGATGTGTGGTTGACAGATCAAAATTTGAATGAAGATGCTCGTTTTAGGGATCTTATCGATGGGTCTAGGGCTGTTAGCTTAGAAAATATTATAGATTTCACTAAGGTCCATGGGAATAGAATTGTTTGGTCCAATACACCAAGGATGGTGAGGAATGCCAGGTATTCTCAATTATGGTCTTTTCTCATGGAGGAGCTTCATCTCTATGTAGTTCGACAAGTCAACATGAAGGATCGTCTGATCTAGAAGGTGGATAGTGCAGGCTTTTACTCTGTGAAGACTGCCTATGAGCTTCTTAGTGAGGATGGTGGTGGCTTTTCCCATATGGTTTCATTTAGTTTCAGCACCTAACTGTTAGAGTAAATATGTTTTTCTATTTGGCAGCTCAAAACAAGATTCTTACAATCGAGAATATTCATAAAAGAGATTGGTTCTTAGTTAATAGATGCTATATGTGTAAATATGCATGAGAATTAAATTCGTACTTACTCCTCAATTGTGATAAAGAGATTTTGTTGTCTATCATCGGATGGATGGGTGTTAGTTGGGTATTTTATAATTCTATGATTGATTGTATTTTATAGTGGGTTCCCTCCTTCTCATTGCCTAAGATGATGTGCTTTTGGAGATTTCTTCTACCACATGTTATGTGGGATGTTTTGAAGACAAGGAACACCCGGGTCTTAAGGAACAAAGATTTTTCTTCTGATCGTTTGAGTGTCCATATTTTGGGAAAGACAATGGAGAATGCTTTGTATTCTAGTTTGGATTTGGAGTTACCAGAGGCTTCCATCCCCAGTGAAATTTTGTTTGAGAAAATTTTAGGTTTTGAACATGTGGATCACCCTTTTCCTGTGCTCGATCCCAGGAGCCTGGTTTGTTGGACCCCTCCACCAATGGGATGGGTTAAATTGAATTTTAACGAGGCCTCTAAAGGTAATCCTGGATTGTATGGTGTAAGAGGAGTTATTTGTGATGATAAAGGAATCTTGGTCCTTGCTACGCTGAGCCTATTGGTGTGAATTCTCCTTAGGTTTCTAAAGCAAGGGCAAATTTATTAGGGTTGACACTTTTAAAATATTTTGGTTGCATATTTAGCAACATGTTGTTGCCCAATTCCATGGGATCGAGGATCCCATGGAACAAAGTGCCTATTGTTTTTGACTTGATAGTTGATCCTTGTCAGTTAGCCTGGGCTCCTGCTCTTCTCTACAAGGTTTATAGCGATATTTATGAGGTGAAGATGCATGGGTGTAAGGGCCTGGGCTATAGTTTGTTGCTCCAGATTTGGTGTTGGGAGCATGTTATCATTGGTCACCTTATTGGTTTACCTTGTGGCATGGATGCCACCTCTCCCTGGGCATACAGATGGTTACTCAGTGAGGAGGTCAGTCAATCTATTGTGAGTGCTTCAGAGTTCAAAGATATATTGAGTTCTCTAAATAGGGACCTGATGTGTTGGTGACCTTGAAGGGGTTTGGATTGGGCGACGGATGCAACAGAGCTTCGTCGCATTAGGCGAGGACGATGGGTTGTTGGCGCCCATTTGAGGGATATGGAGTTTATCCATTTATCTCATGTACTACGATAGTTTGGTCTTGTTAAGGATGTTTTGAATACACCTATTATGCACAAGTGACATGGTGATGAGTTAGGGTTACCTGTTGCTCCTGATTTCTGGCGAGTCAATGATCCTATTGACAACTCAGACTTGGAGGTGCTTGACTTTGATGATGTTGGCACGACTGCTAAGTATGATGTTTGGTTTATGAGTTAGCCAATGTGGACTCCTAGTGTCGTTATAGATGATGATGGGAGTGGTGACGATGTTGATGTGGGTGGATGGGTTCCTTGGTCGACGAAGCGCTAGCATGGTAGCTCTTCAAGAGCTGACATGGGAATGAACATTTAGTAGCCTAAGGATGGTGGTGGTGATGATGATGACGGTTTACCTCCTCGACGGTCAGAGGAGGAGTGGGGGATTCTCCAGGATGAGCGAGATAGCCTAGATTTGGAGCGCGGTCGAGTGAAGGCTGAGTTAGCATGGTATCATGGTGAGGTGACTCATCTTTAGGCTAAGGTGGATGGGTTACGAGTTGGACCTAGCAGTACTATTCTCATTGCTAAGGATGTAGAGATCCAGACTTGGTGGTGAGATTACCCATTTATAGGGTGATATTTATCGGTTGCGGTCAGGTTCTAGAGGTGATGATTCTGCTTTGACTATTGCTTCTCTATGGGTAAATATTTCTCAAAGGGTCACTCACCAAGGTGTTGATTTGAGGAGCCTACATAAGTAGGCTGTCTACATCAAGATGTTGGAGAACATTCTTCATGAGTGTCAAATTCCTTTACCTATTCCTCCTTCATCATCTGCTGCCACTACTACCCAAGGGACTGATACGATTCATAGGACTCATCATACTTCTAGCTCTCACAGGGCTTCTACAATGCAGGGTCCATGGAGGGATCCTGCTGGCACTAGCTAGTTGTTGTATTGCATTATTTTTGTTTTGTTTTTTATATATTTTATCTTAGTATGAGCCTCAGTGCTCTGATGTATACTACCTTCGAGAATTTTGTACCTTGTAGACTTTCATTTATATATATATATACATGGCATATTATTTTGGTATTCACATGTGTTATTTGTATATGCATTCTTCTTGTTTATGCTTTTGCAATGTTTATATAATGCAATCTAATATTTCTATGGTATTGCTAGGAAAATGAATGCAACTGAACTTGTAAAATGCATTTTATTTTTATTCATGTAACTAAATGATGGTATTCATGTTGCTCATGTAATATTTTTTAGCTCAGAGTATTTGACCTTTACTCGTTCATATTTGCAATTGGGGGTATCCCACTTGATTATTCTTTGTGGTGTTGTTTGTGGTATGTATAAATGATATGTGGATTGTGATATTGATTATGATTTGGTTTTTGATATGTAATTGAAAGTATTCTCAAATACTCAAAGAATCTAGTAATGTTAACCATTTTTCTTGATGTTATCTTACTTTATTTAGGACCATATTATGTGCAAGTGAAATTATTTTACTAAATCTTGTGTGTCGATGACCCTAAGCAATCTAGAACCAGTGCATGTGATTGTGATGTTTATTGTCCCATATTGAGTAATTTTTGGATGGTACCTTTCTGGGTTTTCCTTGTGGCTAGCTTACTTGTATGTGCATTCAAAGGTCTCCCTCTTGAGAGAGAGACATGTCACCCTGCATGAGTTTACTCCACTTCTAGTCAAGCGTCTATAGCCCTGGTGGAGGCTCACTCCATAGTCCAATGGTTTGATCTTTAAGCCTTTGTGATGAGTACATAACTTTCTAAGGGGAACATAGTATGATATTTTCAGCTTTAAAGATCTATGGTGTGTGTTGTTAATTATTATTTTTTGTATAGAGTTTTGGGGAATCGAATTATCAACCGAAGTATGATGAGAATGTCACCCTATCCTTACTACTTTACATTTATTTATATTTGTTGTTTCACTATGGTAGTGGTGATAACAACTATTTTTTTGTTTTTTGGACTATGTTGCGTGATAGGGTAAGCAAAGAATTTGACTTTTTTTTTATTTTGAGGTTTACCCAAATTGGCGTTATCTTTCTATTATTCAAGATGTTTTAAGATTTGTAAAAGTGTATTTGGTTCCAGATTGCTTTTGGGTCAATCTACCATACTCAAGATTTTCTTAATGTGATGAAAGTGCTTTGGTCCTAAAGAAAATTTGACACTTCATGAAGTTTGGTTTTTCACTAGACATGTTTGAGTGACCAAAAATTGTATGATATATCATATATGATGTGTATGATTTGTGAGTTGTAAGGAATCTTAGTTGAATACCCCCAATTCTTGGAATTTATTTTCTTGGTCGTATCCTCACCACTATTAAATATTACTGAGAAAGGGATGGGATGGATGCAACTATATATATATATATATATATATATATATATATATATTGTGTATGAACATATAATTAAAATGCAAATGCAATATGAAAAATGCAATTTAAAATATGTCTATTTACAATGTGAAATGCATGCAATGTTGTAAAATGGAATATTTTGTTTGGTTTTTTTTTTGTTTTAGCCATGCATATATATATACATATATTGCAAGTCATTTTATGCATAAAATGCCTTTAGGTACATAATTTTCGGTGGGTCTGGCTCCAATTTCCCTTCTAAATTGGAGATTCTGTACATTCCTTGTCCTAATTTTTTCTTTACTATATATTGGCCCAACCAATTTGCTACAAATTTATCCCTTAAGTGCGATAAAGCATAGTATTTTCTTGGTTTTATTTGAGCACTAGGTCCCCCACTTGAAATTCATGAGGATGGAATTTTACGTTGTAAGCACGCTTGACTCTATATTGATATACTAGTAAATGTTCTAGAGCATTGATACGTTTCTCATCAACAATTGTCAATTGGTCAAGATGTGCCTGTCTAGTTGCATCATCGTTCATGAATTCCTGTATCTCAATTTGCAAGGATGGTATCTCGAGCTCTAATGGTAATATTGCTTCTGCATCATAAACTAGTGAAAATGGTGTTGCTCTCGTTGGCATTCTTATGCTTGTTCTGTAAGCCCATAGTGCTAAATTGAGGTGAGTATGCCAATCTCGATGATAATATTTTACCACTTTCTTAAGAATGGATATGATTGTTTTATTTGTTGCTTCAGCTTACCCATTTTCTTGTGGGTAATAATGTGTTGAGAAGCTGTGTAGGATTTTTATTTTGTTGCACAATTCTCTAACATCCTTATTCTTAAATGAATTTCCATTATCAAAAAATATTTTTGAGGGTATTCCAAAATGACAGATAATATGCTGAAGTATAAACTCCGCTATTCGAGGTCCAGTCGTAGTTGTCATTAGAATTGCTTCCACCCATTTTGTGAAGTATTCTGTAGCAATTATGATGAATTTATGTTGTCTTGATGAAGCAGGTGTTATTTTACTGATCAAGTCAAGGCACCATTGTGAAAGGGGCCACACAATTTGAATGGGTTGCAAATTTTGTGATAGCACATGGGTCAAGTTTGCATGATGTTGGCACTTTTGGCATCTTTTGACATATTTACAATAGTCATTTTCCATTATCGGCCAATAGTATCCCATGCGCAATATTTTTTTTGCAATTGCCATTTCGCTGAAGTGACCACCACAAGTACCATCATGGGATTATGATATTGCTCTTTCTAATTCAATTGGATTTAAACATTGTAGTAATATTCCATCATAACTACATTTATATAACTCATCTCTGTTGGATATGTCTCATTCTTTGCTGAAAAAGAATTGTATGACAGGCACTACAGCGCAAAAGACGACGGGTAGGGGGGGTCCAGGGGTGCCGGAGGCACCCAAGGACCCCCGACTACAATAAAGGTGATTACGTAATAGGTGATGGCTCGGGGTGCGTAGGGGGACACGATGCCTTTATTGCTAGGGTTTAAATCCATTTGAAGAAGATCTAGGGTTTCTAGGAGTGAGAGGAAACCTATTCTGGAGTGGGAGTTACGTAGAAGGAGTTTGAAGGAAAAATGTTAGGAAATCATTCAAGGATAGAGATCAATAAGTTTGACGGCAAAATTTTTGAGCTATGGAAGTTAAAGATGGAAGATATGCTCATGGACAAAGATCATTGGGCTGCTATTTCAGAAACAACACAACCTACGGGTATTTTCGATGAAGATTGGGAGAAGATGAATCGAAAAGCAAGGAGTCTGATTCGACTGTGTCTTGCAGATTCGGTGCTCATCAATGTTTCGAGAGAAGCTATAGCAAAGGATATTTGGGAGAGGTTAGGGGATTTGTATCAATCGAAGTCCCTAGTGAACAAATTATTCCTCAGAAAGAAACTGTACAATCTTAGGATGCATGATGGGGATTCGGTTGCAGATCATCTGAATGCATTCAATACGATGGTAAGTCAACTAACATCTCGTAGAAATTAAGTTGAGTGAGGAAGATAAATGCATTACTTTGTTATGCTCTTTACCAGATTCATGGGATAACTTAGTAGTAGCAATTGGTAGTACAACTTCATCCACATTGAAGTTTGAAGATATAGTGGCATCTCTATTATCTGAGGATATGAGGAGAAAAGCCATGGAGGGCACATCTAAGGAAGCCCTAACAGTGAGAGGGCGTGCCAAGGAGAAGGAAAAATCTAGATATGGTGATAGGTCTAAGTCTAAAGGTAGATCCAAGTCTCGGGGGAAGTTTGATGAGAAAATGCTTGGAATTGTGGCAAGCCGGGTTATATGAAGAAGGATTGCGAAATCAAAGAAAGCTGAGTCTGGAAAAAAGTCTGATGAATCGACTTCCACAAAGATGAATAAATCCATTGATGAAGTAGGGGATGTATATTTGGCATCCTGCTCATCATGCTCCACACGATCAGATAAAAATGATTGGTTGATTGATACTGGTGCCTCTTTTCATATGACTCCTCATAGAGGGTGGTTCAGTGAATATGAAAGATATGATGGAGGGGAGGTACTATTGGGAGATGATTCACCACTTAGAATCATGGGTCGTGGAAGAGTGAAAATTTTTCTGCAGGATGGTAGGGTTAAGACCCTACCATGTGTGATGCATATTCCGGGACTTGCTAGAAATTTGATTTCGATAAGCAAAATGGCCGATGCAGCAGTGAATGTCGGTTTTGGCAAGGATTCATGCAAAATGGTTCGTGGATCAATGGTTTTGGCAAGGGGAGTTCGGATTGGAACATTGTATAAGCTATTGGGAAGCACTATGACAAATGAGTGCAATAGCTCAACTGTTCCTGAGGTTGATTCTGATAAAAGCTCAACACTCTGGCATCAAAGGATGGGACATATTGGAGCGGCCCTCGGGATTCCCACGGTTGGTGGGTGGTTAGGGGGTGTGGGTGGTTTAGCCCACGGTGTTGTATCCACGGTACCCTAATACCACTTGGTGGTTTAGGGTTGTATGAGTTTCCTTATATAATTATTGTAATGCCCCATTTGAGGGACAAGAGAGAGAATAATATATCAAGGAGGATAGACTCTTGTTTGCTGGACTAGCCCAAATCGGGTGAACCAGGGTAAATCTTATGTGTTATATGTGCATTGAATGGTGTCATTATTTCCTTGGTTATTATTTCTACATTAATTCTAGAATATGTTTGTGTAATTCTCTTCAATCTCCAAGTAAAGTGAAACGAATGGCTCTTTGTTTGAATGTTCTTTTTGCAGTTCATGTCATTTCTATTGGTAGTGTGCCTGACTTGAGAAAATATTTTATCTCATCAAGGTAAGAATTATAAGGTTCGACATATATCAAACAAAAATTCTTCTCACCTATAGATTTTGCTTTTTGAATTGATGGTTTAGACACTGTTGTTATGATTAGCGATTGCATTTCTCCATGTTCATTTTTAGGGATGAGAGATCCCAAGGAAGCCATTGCGTCTGCAAATCTATTTTTGTCGATCGTGGCAAGTTACTAACTTCATACCAATCAAATTTTCCCGGCAACTGTCATGCTACTTCATGATATTTCTTTAAGACTGGTTCTTTACATTGGTATTCTCCTTTTATTTGGTAGACAACCAATTGAGAATCACCAAAAATGCTTATTATTTTTATTCCCATTGCTATAGCTGATTTAAGACCTAGTATTAAGGCTTCATATTCTGCATCATTGTTAGTGCATGTGAAGTCAAGTTTGAATGATAAAGGAATGGGTATTCCTTCAGGTGTGTAAAACACAACTCCTGCACCTTACCCTTTTTCGCACTTTGATCCATCAAAGAACATTGTCATATCTGCTTCATCCTCAGGTGAAACTACTTCTTCTTGTTCTGTGACAAAAAATACTGAATCGTCGGGAAGCTCAATTATTAATGGTGTATAATTGTGTAGTGGATATTTCACTAATTGATTAGCTATCACTTGCCCTTTTATGGATTTTTGACTTGTGAATTCGAGGTCAAATTCTATTAAAAGCATTATACATTTAGCAGTGCTGGTGTTGTTGTAAGTGCGAGTCATCATGTATCGCAAAGGGTTTTCTCTAGCTATAACATAGGTGGTATTGCTTAACATGTAATGTCTAAGTTTCTTGGTGGCGAAAACCACTGCTAAGCATAAATTCTTGACATAAGCATATCTTGTTTTGTAACTTACCAATGTTCGACTGATGTAATAAATTGCTTGCTCTTTATTTTTCTTATTCTTTTGTGCAAGCATTGTTCCTAAAGTAAAATCTATTGCATAAATGTATAGGTAAAATGGGACTCCTATTTTTGGTGGCATAAGAACTGGCGGTGAGGCCATGTATTTCTTTATATCATAAAATACCTCCTGACATTCAGTTGTCCAAGAAAATATCACTCCTTTTTATAACAGGCGGTTAAAAGTTCTGCATTTATCCAAGAGTTGTGCAATGAATCATCAAATAGATTGGACTTTTCCTTGCAAACTTCACAACTCTTTCAAGTTTTTGGGAGGTGATATTTATAATATTGTTTTTACCTTTCCTGGGTCTACAAATGCCTCGCTTGGAAACAATGAATCCTAGAAGTTTTCTTGATGTGACACCAAATACACACTTCTTAGGATTTAACCTT
Source organism: Wollemia nobilis (assembly GCA_028583015.1). Lineage (NCBI taxonomy): Eukaryota > Viridiplantae > Streptophyta > Pinopsida > Araucariales > Araucariaceae > Wollemia > Wollemia nobilis. The sequence goes on along the minus strand of JAQPPZ010002555.1, from coordinate 120,829 downwards.
ACCTCATGTTCTATTAATTGATTAAATGCCTTTTCTAGCACATCTATGTGTTCAAGACATGTTTTTTATTTAGCAATAAGATCATCTACATAATCTTCATTTATCTTATGCATATAATCATGAAATATGTACGTCATGGCATGTTGATATGTAGCTCCTACGTTATTTAATCCAAAAGGCATCACTCTATAGCAGAATGTCCCCCAAGGCGTTGAAAATGCTATTTTATGCTGATCTTCGGGATTAATCTGAATTTGATTGTATCCGAAGAAACCATCCATTAAGGATAGCATTTCATGACCAACACATGAGTCGACTAATTGATCAATATTTGGCAAAGGAAAATCATACTTGGGAAACACTTTGTTTAAATCTCAAAAATCGGTGCATACTCGTATCCCCCCATTCGGTTTATGAATGGGTACCATGTTTGAAAGCCATTTAGGATAATCAATTGGTACTATGAAGTGTACATCCAATAACTTTTGCAACTCTTATTTCACAATTAATGCGATTGTTGGATGAACTTTCCTAAGCTTCTACTTGAATGGCTTGGCATCATGTGCTAGCGTAAGGTTGTGGACTACCAAGTCCTGATCTAAGCCAAGAATGTCTTTGTAGGACCATGTGAACACTTCCTTATTTTTAATAAGTATGTTTATGATGCTTTCTTTTTCTTTTACGGCTAATTATTTTGCTATTTTGACAATCTGGGGATTATCCACGTCTTCACTAAGGTTCACATATATAGACTCTTCTATCAGCATGTGAGAACCTTCCTCTAGCTGATGTGGAGTCAGGATGAGGTGGATATCATCTACCACATTTTCAAATGTGTCTAGGGTGTCCCCCTCTATCTCATTTTAAAAATCTGAATTGTTTGATGATGAAGGTTGTTGTGGAATATAAGCGTTTGAAGTGCACAACAACTCTTCGGACATGATGAAGTCAACAGTGGATGGCGGTGATGAAATCCTGTCCATGGCTATGAAACTGGTGTCAATATATATCGATTTTGTTTCATTATATGGATTGCGGAGTGGGGTGAGAAAATCAATAGAAATCATGTTGACTTGATGGAAATGAGGTGGTTGCGATTCAAGAATTGATGAATCACATTCTCCAGGTTGCAACTGACCTAATGTGTGTGATTGCTTTGGCTTTATGCTTTGCCAATATGATGGATGTGGTTCTGGTTCTGGATCATCATGCTCTTTGTTTAGCCAAAAAAGTGTGCGGTCTATTGGAAACTTATGTTGATACCAATTATCCTTCTACATGGTTTCTCCATATATTATCTCTTCCTAAGGTTCTTCTTCTTTATTAAGCCACTAAGGATGTGCTTCATCTTGGAGCATTCTCCTAGCTTGTATCTCAAGAGCATGGTTGATAAAAATCATTTCAGTTTCATCGTCATCATTGTCACTCATCCAAAAGCCATTAGCGTTTGTATGAGGTCCTAGTATTAGTGGCTCAAGGTCTTGCCTAAGGTATGCCATATTAGGAGGATCTTCATAATCTACTTATCATTGTAAATTTTACTCTTGAGGGTAAAAATTGTTGATTTGGTATCTACTTTCCATTTTTTCACCTACTTTTATTGCTACTTTTCACCTACTTTTATCGCTACTTTTGGAGCGGCCCTCGGGATTCCCACGGTTGGTGGGTGGTTAGGGGGTGTGGGTGGTTTAGCCCACGGTGTTGTATCCACCGTACCCTAATACCACTTGGTGGTTTAGGGTTGTATGAGTTTTCCTTATATAATTATTGTAATGCCCCATTTGAGGGATAAGAGAGAGAATAATATATCAAGGAGGGTAGACTCTTGTTTGCTGGACTAGCCCAAATCGGCTGAACCAGGGTAAATCTTGTGTGTTATATGTGCATTGAATGGTGTCATTATTTCCTTAGTTATTATTTCTGCATTATTTCTAGAATATGTTTCTGTAATTCTCTTCAATATCCAAGTAAAGTGAAACAAATGGCTCTTTGTTTGAATTTTCTTTTTGCAGTTCATGTCATTTCTATTGGTAGTGTGCCTGACTTGAGAAAATATTTTATCTCATCAAGGTAAGAATTATAAGGTTCGACATATATCAAACAAACATTCTTCTCACCTATAGATTTTTCTTTTTGAATTGATGGTTTAGACACTGTTGTTATGATTAGCGATTGCATTTCTCCATGTTCATTTTTAGGGATGAGAGATCCCAAGGAAGCCATTGCGTCTGCAAATCTATTTTTGTCGATCGTGGCAAGTTACTAACTTCATACCAGTCAAATTTTCCTAGAAACTGTAATGCTACTTCATGATATTTCTTTAAGACTGGTTCTTTACATTGGTATTCTCCTTTTATTTGGTAGACAACCAATTGAGAATCACCAAAAATGCTTATTATTTTTATTCCCATTGCTATAGCTGATTTAAGACCTAGTATGAAGGCTTCATATTATGCATCATTGTTAGTGCATGTGAAGTCAAGTTTGAATGATAAAGGAATGGGTATTCCTTCAGGTGTGTAAAACACAACTCCCGCACCTTACCCTTTTTCGCACTTTGATCCATCAAAGAACATTGTCATATCTGCTTCATCCTCAGGTGAAACTACTTCTTCTTGTTCTGTGACAAAAAATACTGAATCGTCGGGAAGCTCAATTATTAATGGTGTATAATTGTGTAGTGGAGATTTCGCTAATTGATTAGCTATCACTTGCCCTTTTATGGATTTTTGACTTGTGAATTCGAGGTCAAATTCTATTAAAAGCATTATACATTTAGCAGTGCTGGTGTTGTTGTAAGTGCGAGTCATCATGTATCGCAAAGGGTTTTCTCTAGCTATAACATAGGTGGTATTGCTTAACATGTAATGTCTAAGTTTCTTGGTGGCGAAAACCACTGCTAAGCATAAATTCTTGACATAAGCATATCTTGTTTTATAACTTACCAATGTTCGACTGATGTAATAAATTGCTTGCTCTTTATTTTTCTTATTATTTTGTGCAAGCATTGTTCCTAAAGTAAAATCTATTGCAGAAATGTATAGGTAAAATGGGACTCCTATTTTTTGTGGCATAAGAACTGGCGATGAGGCCATGTATTTATTTATATCATAAAATACCTCCTGACATTCAGTTGTCCAAGAAAATATCACTCCTTTTTATAACAGGCGGTTAAAAGGTCTGCATTTATCCAAGAGTTGTGCAATGAATCATCAAATAGATTGGACTTTTCCTTGCAAACTTCACAACTCTTTCAAGTTTTTGGGAGGTGATATTTATAATATTGTTTTTACCTTGCCTGGGTATACAAATGCCTTGCTTGGAAACAATGAATCCTAGAAGTTTTCTTGATGTGACACCAAATACACACTTCTTAGGATTTAACCTTACCTCATGTTCTATTAATTGATTAATTGCCTTTTCTAGCACATCTATGTGTTCAAGACATGTTTTTTATTTAGCAATAAGATCATCTACATAATATTCAATTATCTTATGCATATAATCATGAAATATGTACGTCATGGCATGTTGATATGTAGCTCCTACGTTCTTTAATCCAAAAGGCATCACTCTATAGCAGAATGTCCCCCAAGGCGTTGAAAATGCTATTTTATGCTGATCTTCGGGATTAATCTGAATTTGATTGTATCCGAAGAAACCATCCATTAAGGATAGCATTTCATGACCAACACATGAGTCTACTAATTGATCAATATTTGGCAAAGGAAAATCATACTTGGGAAACACTTTGTTTAAATCTCAAAAATCGGTGCATACTCGTATCCCCCCATTTGGTTTATGAATGGGTACCATGTTTGAAAGCCATTTAGGATAATCGATTGGTACTATGAAGTGTACATCCCTAACTTTTGCAACTCTTATTTCATAATTAATGCGACTGTTGGATGAACTTTCCTAAGCTTCTACTTGAATGGAATGGCATCATGTGCTAGCGTAAGGTTGTGGACTACCAAGTCCTGATCTAAGCCAAGCATGTCTTTGTAGGACCATGTGAACACTTCCTTATTTTTAATAAGTATGTTTATGATGCTTTCTTTTTCTTTTATGGATAATTATTTTGCTATTTTGACAATCTGGGGATTATCCATGTCTTCACTAAGGTTCACATCTATAGACTCTTCTATTAGCATGTGAGAACCTTCCTCTAGCTGATGTGGAGTCGGGATGAGGTGGATATCATCTACCACATTTTCAAATGTGTCTGGGGTGTCCCCCTCTATCTCAGTTTGAAAAATTGAATTGTTTGATGATGAAGGTTGTTGTGGAATATAAGTGTTTGAAGTGCACAACAACTCTTTGGACATGATGAAGTCATCAGTGGATGGCAGGGATGAAATCCTATCCATGGCTATGAGACTGGTGTCAATACAGATCGATTTTGTCTCATTATATGGATTGCAGAGTGGGGTGAGCAAATAAATAGAAATCATGTTGAATTGATGGAAATGAGGTGGTTGCAATTCAAGAATTGATGACTTGTATTCTCTAGGTTGCAACTGACCTAATGTGTGTGATTGGTTTAGCTGTATGGTTTGCCAATGTGATGGAGGAGGTTTTGGTTCAGGATCCTCATGCTCTTTGTTTAGCCAAAAAAGTGTGCGGTCTATTGGAAACTTTTGTTGATACCAATTATCCTTCTACATGGTTTCTCCATATATTATCTCTTCCTAAGGTTCTTCTTCTTCTTGATTAATCCATTAAGGACGTGCTTCATCTTGGAGCATTCTCCTAGCTTGTATCTCAAGAGCATGGTTGATAAAAATCATTTCAGTTTCATTGTCATCATTGTCACTCATCCATAAGCCATTAGCATTTGTATGAGGTCCTAGTATTAGTGGCTCAAGGTCTTGCCTAAGGTATGCCATCTTAGTAGGATCTTCATAATCTACTTATCATTGTAAAGTTTGCTCTCGAGGGCAAAAATTATGGATTTGGTATCTAATTTCCATTTGTTCATCCTTATCATTAGGTTCATCCTACTCATCAATCTTTTCCTCCTCTTGTTCACATTCTATGTCTAGTTCTTGGAAATCTTGATTAAGCGAAGAGCTTACGATGGAAGGTTTATAGCCTAGACCAGAGCGGTCACTTGGCTCTCTATATTTTGGTTTGATAATGTGGTGAGGACCTTGTTCATGCCTTCCAAGTCCATATCCTTGCTAACTAACCCTTCAAAAATATATCAATGGGAAACTTGGGTTCGATAGATAATCAATATTTTCATTAAACTCTTGTAAAGAGTTGTCATTTTGAGGAGGTGGGTTTGATGAAGAATCCATCCCTCCATATATAAAATTGATTGAATTTGTTTGAGAGCCCATTCTATATATATCACCAATAGCTAAAGGTGGGTTGCGAGGGTGACCATAATCTCTGAATGAATCGATAGGTGGTGTAACTATGACACTTTCAATAATGTACTCACCAATACTTGGATTGGTGAGATGTACTACAACTCTAGATGGTTGTGTGGCTAATGGATTGGTAGATGAAGAGGGTTCTTAAGCCTTAGCTCTTGGATCTACAGGCGACGTTGGATTATCTTTAACAAGTGGCCCTATTTATGAGACTACGAATTCTAATGACTGTGAAGTAGTGGTTGATGATGTCGGTCATGCTTTGAATGTGGATGGTGGCATTGAATTTGGAAGTGTACTAGATGGAGCTGGCAATTGATTAGCAAGATGAGTGGGTGCAATTTAAAAATGAAATGCGATGTTTGAAGGATGTGCTAAGCTAACATTTTTAGATGTGAAAGCTAGATCAACTGTAGGCAACTCTTCTGGAATGGGTGCTTTTGATGATGTTGTGCTTTATGGAATGGTTCTAATGACTAGTGGTTGGATGGTTAGATGTGTTTATGGGAGTAAAGGCTCATAAGGATTTGAAATAAAGTTACAGTATTTGAAAGGTTCAGTGTCAGTTGGTATGCAATGTACCTTGCCTTCATGTACATATTTTAAGCATTGATGCAATGTTGAAGGCACACATTTCATTTCCCTAATCCAAGGGCGTCCAATAAGTATGTTATATTGCATTTCCCCTTCCAATATGTGAAAGAGAACATGTATTGTTTTCACCCCCACGGTGATGGGAAGAACAACATTCCCTATAGTTGAGCATAAAGTGTCATTAAAGGCCCTAAGAGTGAATGTGGATGTTGTGATGTGAGATGATGGGATGTTGAGATTCATCATGGTAGGTGTGGTAATGAGGTTGATTGAAAATCCTATATCAATAAGCACTCTCTTGAAGGGTTTCCTATCAATGTGATCTACTATGTGCAATGGTGGATCAGGTGAATCTACTGATATTTGTTTTTCCTCAAAGTCATAGAATACTATCAAGGGTTCCATGCACTTTTGCACACTACCCACAAAGGAATTGAATGCATTGGGGTATTCTGATTGTACTTGAATAGACTTTAAAATTTCCATCAATGCTTCCCTATGAGGTGTTGATTGTTGTATTAGTTCATAAATTGACAATTTTATTGAAGCCATCTTCAAACTCTGTGTTAACTAGCTGTTCAATGTAACAACAGGGTGGTTGTGGAATGGTGGTTGTGGTCCACTCGGTCCAAGTTGTATGGGCACATTAGTTGGTGATGTTGTCGGATCTTAGGTTGTGCGATTAGCTTGCCTTTATCCATGGGTAACTATACTTATAGCCCCTACAAAACCTTGTGGCAGTTGAGACACATAATTAACCTGATTGGGAGGAACTGCAAAAGTTGATGTTCCTGTCGTTTGTTGATCCGCCTCTCGATGTGGCAAAGGTGTCTGATATATGCCTAGGTTTTGGTTATTTTGGGCTAGTGGGTTGTCAATTTTGATTGTACCCACTTCCAATAAATCTTGCATAATTACTTTAAATCCATGATAACCTTCAATATCATGTCCTCTTTGTCTATGATAGATGCAAAAGAGGTGTTCTTTGTAACCTTTTGTATTTGGTTTGTTAGGATCATCAAGTTTAATTTTTGGTAAATTAAAAAGTTTTGTCACATACAACTTCTGAAATACTAATGAATATGGCTCTTGTATTGACGTGTAATTTCTTTTTGGCTTAAAATGATGTTGTTGACTTTTCATAGGTTGTGTCTGATTTTGTGCCTGCTGTGGGGGTGGAACCACTTGATAATTTGGTTTGTGCGGTTGTTGTTGTTGTTGGGGTTATTGGATTTGTGTTTGAGCTGGTTGATTTGACTGTGGTTGGTTTAAAACTATCTGATTAACCTATGCGGTCTTGGACTGACTGTGGTTATTCCCATTTTGATTATTATTGTGCCACTCTTTCTTCTTAGGCTTAATTTCACCTTCTTGAATTTTGATTTCTTCAATTAGTTTTGCTTGGGCGAGTGCCTCATCAAATTTTCTATAGTGTTGTAGCTGTAGCAATGAAGATATGGGTCTACCAAAACTCTTTGTGAACATTCGTATTATCTCTGGCATAGGGAGTGAAAATGGTAACTTGATCATGATTGATCTCCATCTATTGCAAAAGTCATAGACCAATTCATCATCATATTGTTTTAGGTAAATCAAATCAGTCAATGCTGTTTGTTTTCTAACATTTAGGGTGAATATTTACAGGAACTGGTCCTCTAGTTGTTCAAAGGTAAAAATACTTTGATGCAGGAGGTGGTTGTGCCAGTATTGGGCTTCCCCCCTAATGTTTGATGAAATGTATGTAATAACAATGCATCACTACTTTTGATTCTGAAGCATGCATTCACAAATCTTGTTACTTGCTCACGGGGATCCTCTTCTCCTTTAAATTCAAGCTTCGGTATTTGGAAATCATGTGGATATGGTAGCTCTGGTACCAAAGCATGAATAGGGTGATTGAGTAGTTGCCTTAAAGTTGGTTTTTGGTATTGCAATCCTAGGGTTTGCATGGCAAGACTATCAATATGACTCTGTAAAAACTAGTATCTAGGATCATCTATAGGACTGACACTCGAATGTACTTGATGCTACTGGTAATGGGGTGGATTATATGTAGGTTGGGGATGATAAGACATGTTTGGTAGAAATGTGTTATGGTATGTATGTTGACGGATGCTATGATATGGATTGGGTGATGAAGGCATGATATTATGCTGACCTACTACATTAACATATGGGTGTGGTGGTTGATTGTGAACCATAGTGGTAGAGGGAGGACACATTACCCAAGATGGATCTTGGATAAAGGCATTAGGTTTATGAGATGTAGGTGGAAGATTTTGCTCAATCCCTTGCAAATGTTGGTTAGGGTCAGGGTTCATGCTACAACTAGTATTATCTAAAATCATTTTATGCAACTATAAGAAAGCCTATTATATAGCAATTGCATTTGACATAGGGACTGCTACCTGTGATGTGGTGGACTGAATTTGTTATGGAACAACCATGGTAGTGGAGGTAGATGGGGGGTAAGTAGCAAAGGGTATTGCCACTGACTATGGAATGGTATGAGATGTATGTCCTACAAGTGTGGATGGAGGAATGGATGTTGGGGCTTGCAAAACAATAGAAATTGTTTCATACAAGGGATTAGTGGTAATGGTCATTTGTTGTGATTTTGTGGGGGGAATTTGGTTGGATGACAATGGTTGATTGGCTAATGCTACAACAAGCAACTCAAAGAAAGGATTGGTGAAAATATGTTGTGACTATTATGGATAGGTGAATATGGATTCTTGTTGTGATGATGGTATGACACTTGATGGGATGGAGAGTGGTGGTAATTATGGGAAGACCATTCCAAATGCATTCAAATACATTCTAACTGTGTCCATATCTATCATAGTGACCTAACTGTCTACCGCTGTAGGAGGTTCACTCCTAGGTGTCTCAGGTATAGCTGTGTGAGTAGCTCTATGCATAATATCTATGTATATGTTGGGGGCATTACTAGAAGGCCCTACATCAAGACTCTATGACATCGAAAGAGGCATACCTACTTTTCCCACCACCAAAGTGTGAGGGACATTGCTAGATTGGGAGGCCATAGGGAAAGACCATTGACTTTGGTTTGACACTAGTTTCTTAGCTTGATTATGAGTCACTACCATACACTACTATGGGGTAATATGCGAAGTGAGACTATCTATGCAAGTAAAGTGATAATACAATGCAATACAACACACAAAGCAAATAACCACACAAAATTTTTGATGCTAGATTTTCGTATATATATATATATATATATATATATTTATTTATTTATTTTTTTTTTTTTGAAATTCATTTGGAAAATGAAAAAGGTGTGTGCTCAATTTTTTGCCCTAAATGAATCTAGGATTTCACCTATATACTCACAACTCGACAACCTGGCTATGAACTCTAGGTAGCGTAATCCCGCCTATAATATGTGGTAATGAAGTCCATACACGACCAGGGAGCATAGGTCCTACCAATTCATCACCCAGTTTTCCCGTCGTCTGTGATACACCTCTCTGAAGAGAGATGCATGCTATCATCCATGGGTTATGATGGATCTTGGAATTAGCATTGGCTAAGAATAGGGTATAATATTGATGGTTCGATGATGAAATCCAAACCCGGCGGTGATGAAATCCAACTATTTTCCAACGTTTATGTTAGTGTGTGGTGGTTTTGTTTAACTAGGATTCTATGCAAAATTACTATGCAATTCTGTTTCAATGGCCTAAATACAAAATAGCAAAAAATAGAGAATGAAGGACAAAAAATAAGGGATAAAAATACCAATTTTAGATCTAATTTAGTTAGATTTTGTTTAACAGGGCTAACCGTGGGTGCATGATTAATTATGGTAAACCACAGGTGTGCGGTTTGCGAACCATGCATCTGCATTTGGGATATTCCAACCATGGATGTGCGGGTACTTTATGTCAAAAAAATCGAATAATATTATAGAACCGATCCTAAAATAAAAAATTGAGCTATTCCTAACTAGGTGAATGCAAGATGATCTGTTTTCTACTATGCAAATGCAATTTTTTTTATATGAATGCAAGGTTTTTAAGTATTTTCTTCTACCTCTAAGACCTAAGTGCATATAAAGACATATAGGACTAGGACTCTTAATCTAGTTAAATGCAATCTAAACTAAAATTAAGACAAAAATTAGACAGGAAGCACGAAGTACATACCTATGTTCCTTCCTGCTATAAACCGTCAGCCCATGTTTTTGATCAAGCAAAAACCATGTGTCTGCATTTTCTTCTTCCAGGAACCACCCGTCTGGGTTTTCTTAGACAAAAAATGCATTTCCATGTTTCCACAGTAAATGATACAACTACAAGATTTTCTGAATATATTGATTTTTGGGTCGAATCTATGCACGCTTTGAATTCCTAAAACCTATAGGTGCATAAAAAGATTAGTGAAAAAATATAGAGAGCAAGGCAAAACAAAATATGACCTTTAGGGGGTCCCACCATGATCGCCATTTTCTGTAGCAAAATAACTAAGCACAATAAATAATATAAACACAGAGAGAGAAATTTACCAAAAAGAATGTTTCTTTGTATTAGTGCTTGATACAATGTTACAAATAGATATCTTGAATTGCCCAAAATGTGTTGGGGGTAATTCTACAATGATTTTCTCATTCTGATAGATGTTAGAATGCTCCCATAGAAGAGGTAAATTCTTCCAACTCCTCAGCAAGATAGGGTGCTCTTCATTCCTCTACTATAGCTCCAAGGGGTGAGTGGGCTTTGGTGTCCAATGTAAGGACCACTCCTAGCTTTAATAGCTCTTCAAGTACCTATCTCCTACACATATGGAAAACAAAAAAGGGTTAATAACACCTGTATAAATGACTACAAACAATGCAAATGAAATAAACCCTTGAAAGGAATGCTTTCAAGAAACATGGAAACACTAATTAAAAATGCCTTGCTAACAAATCAATAAGTTATTGATCTCTGTTGATAAAACATGTTCAGGACTATAGGAACTGCAAGAACACTATTACAGGCTAGAAATTATGGACCTATGGTTGTGAAACCATGGATACACATTTTCAACTGTAGAACCATGAGTGAGCGATTTCGGTTGAGATGATAGGTTCCCTCGGGATGCATGCCAACGATCAGATTTGAGCTCACGCTCTTAGTGTCTCATCGAATCTGGATGTATTTTGGTAGCCTATCGGTATGCAAATTTAGCTCCCTCTATTTGGTGGATTGATGATGCCTTTATAGGCTGCTTGGGGCTTTGGAGGGGAATGTGAGGTGGCAATCCTAACTTGCCAAGTGGCAAATCTAGACTGCTAGGTGGAAGGGGCAGTTACAGTGAGTCATTCAGTGTGGTTCATTTAACTAGGGTGATGTGGCTCCAAGTGGAGTGGTATGTTGTTTTATGTGAAGGGACAAGGCAACAACAACAAAGGAGTTGTGGCATGGGTGTTAGAAATTTGTCTCATGTACAAGGACAAAGGGGACATGAGTGGGTAAGATGTGGCATGGATGTTGGATGAAGTGTCCATGACACATGTCCATTGGGTAGACAGGGTATCCTAGGGTGATTTTCCTAATTAAATAAATTAGGAAAATATAATGATGTGTAGGATTTTATATCCCTAAGTTAGAACTTAGGCATATATCTTTATTATGCAAGTTTTGATGGTGAGGTGGTGAATGTGAACTAAAGGGTGCTAGGTTTTGGTGTCTACAATTTTATATCACAAAGGGTGGAATATGAGTGTTAGGTAATGGGAAAAACATTGGTTTTTGAAAATACATATGAGAAGTTAATAGACCATTAGAATCATATCCTCACTTGAGTTTGGTGGAACCAATCACAAGCTAAGCTTTTGAGCCAAAGGTATGTGCCTTCATTGTCTCTTTTAATGATAGAACATAATGGAAATCGTTTGTTTTTCTAGGGATTTCACAAGAAGAAGAAATTGCATTAAAAAATATATTGGATATCCTAAAGTGGATGGTTATTCCTAACTAGGATAGGCTAGATAAATTAGTGTGGAGGGCTAATAAGGATGGTTGTTTTTCTATTAAGTCAGCCTACTTGTTGTGAGATGTTCCCTTTGATCCTTGGTTTCCTGTTACTAATATCTGGCTGAAGGGCCTTACCCTTAAAGTTAATATTTTATTTTGGTTGGCAGCTCAAGAGAAGTGCATCACATTGGATAATTTGAAAAAAAAAGGATTGGTTATCTTGAATAGATGTTACCTATGTGGTAGTTTGAAGAATCACCTATGCATCTATTGTCTGAATATTCGTTCTCTCAGTTGGTCTTCTCCCAATTCCTAAGGACTGTTAGTGTGGTTTAGGTTTTCTTGAAGTTGTTGTATGAATTGATCATTCAATGGAGATCCCCTTCAATGGAGATCCCATTTTTTTTCTTTGCATATTCAGGATTTTTGGTCCTTTGGCTTACCTCATGTTTTGTGGTATATTTGGAATGAGAAGAATTCTAGAGCCTTTAAAAATATTTCTCATCTGACTAAGTTTGAGGTACATCATGTTATTTCTACCATTTTTGAGAATGTGGATGCAATTTCTTTAGATAAGGTCACTTTCATTAGGGATTTGGTAGTGGATTCGGCTCTTGGATTTAAAGATTTTTCTTCCAAAAATCATCCTAAATCTCCTACTAGACATACTACTATTTGGAAACCTCCTCCTCCTGGTTGGTTGAAACTAAATTTTGATGGAGTTTCTAAAGGGAATTTGGGACCAATCGGTGTAGGGGGATTTGTTAGAGACTCTGATGGGATGATTTTGTTGGCTTTTGCTAAATATTTAGATCGCCAGACCAGTCATTTTATGAAGGCACAAGCTCTCTTTCAAGGGGTTTGTCAACTAGAAATTTTGAATGGTAGGAAGGTAAATATTTAAGGATATTCCCTCAATATCATTAATATGCTCAAAGGTGTTCAAGTTCCTTCTTGGATTATCACACATAAAATTTTTGTAACCTAAAGATAGATTTTAATCCTCAAAGTGGTTGAGATTAAACATGTTTACAAGGAGGGAAATATATCGACATATTTTTTTAGCAAACTTGGGACTTTTGCAGGAAAGATGTAGAATTTGGTAGGAGGGTTTCCTAGATGGATTAAATTAAATAGTTTATAAAATATCAAGGAGATAATTTTTTTTTTCAAATAGCTCTAATATGCGACAGTAGGGATTGCATGGGAAAATTAATTGTTTGTCCTGCTCGGCTATTATGTAGCTTTTTTATTTGTCTGGTTTGTTCATCCTTTTTGGGTTGCTATGTTGATATATTTGTTCCTTGTTTCCAGTCAATTGATTGATCCACTCTTGTAAAAGGTTTGGGGCATATTTAAAAACCTCTTCATCTATATTATCAAAAAAAAATTAATTCTTTTTCAAAATATCCAAATTCAAACCACATATGTATAAATAAACTTATATTACGTCATATTTCTCTAACAAACAATTAAAGTAGCCAATAAATGGAGAACAACTTGATTGCTTCCTTGTTCTTGGCATAACCCAATAAATTGTGATACCAATTATTAATTCCACCATAACCTTAGCCCTTATTACCATGGACAGATGTCCCCAAAGACCTAGCAAACTAAAAAACCATGTTCTATTAAATAACTATAAATTGCAGGTAATACTTCAACAATGAATTGGCTAAACACGAAACAATACATAAGTATTAAAATAAATAATAAATTATTTTTTTCATAATTTAAATTAGTATTGTTTAAATGGTTAAAATAAAATCAACAAAAGGTTTGAATTTTTTGTAATCTAGGTTCAAATATTAGGGCTTCATAGTATTGGAGGGCATGTCACGTAAGCATCATGGACTAGGTTAAAAAGTTATCGATCAAAACTAGAGGTTATGGTGACATCAAAGAGTAAGATTTGAATCCATGAAGAGGTGATGAAAAATATAATGAGTTACCGATTCCTTTAGTATACAAATAAATAAATAAATAAACAAATAAACTAAAATCGATATCAAATGTTCAAATAAAATTGATAGGAAATTAAATTTGTAATTCATAATGTATTCCAAATTAAATGTGGAGACTTTAGAACTCTAAATAGAGGTTTAAACCACAATCCTGTAGAGTTAGGATTGTATACCACTTTTTGGAGTATCACTGCATAACCATATATTAAGTAAACAACATTCCTTATAAGGTTGTCTTAATAGTTTAGAACCCTGCTATGTTAAAAACTACTTTATGTTTACCTATATTATTTAAAATTTTAACTTATAATAGAGTTAGAGAAATTATGAAATCAAATGGTATTATATTGAAGGATGTTATAGAAATCAGGGAAGAAGTGGTTGAGTTTTTCAAAATCCTCCTCTGCTCTAGTGATGATAGGGATCTTCAAGCTGAAGAGAGGCTGTTGCACCATATCCCCACCCTAGTTTTAGATGATATGAATGAAGATATTTGTGCTCCCTTTTAGTATAAGGAAATTAGGGCCATTGTATTATCTATGGATGGTTTGAAAGCTTCGACACCGAATGAATTTCCTCCTATTTTATTTAAAAAAAATTGGCACATTATAGGTGGTGACATCTGTTCAGTTATGAGGGAAATTTAGGATTCAAAATTAATTTTGACTGATGTAAAATCAAAATTTATAGTTCTTATTCTAAAGTTGGTGGGTGCTAAATATTTCTTTGATTTCAGATCCATTAACCTTTGTAATACACTTTTTAAAATTCTCACTTAAACTATGGTGAATAGGCTCAAAGTATACCTTTTGATAATTATTGACCATCCTCAAAGAAGATTTATAGCAGGTATACAAATTCTGGATGGTGTTATTGTAGTGCATGAGTTGATTTATTCTATAGACAAAAGTAGAATGCTAGAAACTTTCCTCAAAATTTATATGCATAAAGCATACGATCGAGTCTCATGGAGGGTCTCATGGAGGTTTTTGCTTAGAGTTCTGGGAAATTTTGGTTTCAAGACTTGCTAGATTAGATTGGTCAGAGCTTGTATATCATCAATAAAATTCTCAATCTTAGTTAATGGATCATTGGTTGGTTACTTTAGCAATTATAGAGGTAGTCTTCAAGG
Source organism: Wollemia nobilis (assembly GCA_028583015.1). NCBI lineage: Eukaryota > Viridiplantae > Streptophyta > Pinopsida > Araucariales > Araucariaceae > Wollemia > Wollemia nobilis. The sequence goes on along the minus strand of JAQPPZ010002555.1, from coordinate 105,774 downwards.
GGATTCTATGTCTCAGTATCTATTTATTTTATTATATGAGTCTTTGGGAAGAGCTCTAAAGGAAAATACCATAGTAGTGGGAATCAAACCTACAACTACCATTGAATCAATCTCACACCACCAATTTATTGAAGATACATTATCATCCTTTTTAGCTTCAATCCCTCAAGCCAAAGCTATCAAAGAGATCCTCTAAGACTATGAAAGATCGACTAGGTAGAAAGTGATTTTGAGGAAATGTAATGTGTTCTTCCTTAATAATCCTCTCAGTAGGTAGAGAAAAATTACTAAGATATTGAGATGTGAGATTGACTCCCTTCCTTCAGTTTATCTAGGATGCAAATGTTCAAAGAAGGGATTAAGACTTCTCTATGGAAACTAGTTGTAGAAAGAGTTCAAAGAAAATTGGTCGAATGGAAAGGGGTGCTTTTGTGCCAAGCAGGTAAAATTATGCTAGTTAAGTCTAATCTATAGAGCATACCAATGTACTTCCTTTCTCTATTTCATATTTTGGGAAATATTCTTTAGAAAATTGAACAAATTCAACAATCCTTTCTTTGGTTTGGTTTTGATAAAGAAGAATAAGTTCTCGCTTGTGGCATGGGATCATGTGTGTAGTAGGAAAGATTTTGAAGGTCTAGGCTTAAGAAGAATGAAAATGTTAAATAGAGCATTGATAGCTAAACATGGCTAGATATTGGTTCAAAAAGATAATGTTAATTGGGTTAAAATATTGGCAGCCAAATATTTAGGTAACACTGGTAATTTTCTCACAAACCCAAGTCCTACCCTTGGCTCAGTATTATGGTGTAACATTGTTAACAACTGCTCTGATATCGTAAAGTATGGAATATGGGTGTTAGGTAATGGGTAAAACATTTATTTTTGGAAATATACATGGGTATATGATAGACCGTTAGAATCATATCCTCACCTAAGTCTAGTGGAACCAATCACAAGCCAAGATTTCAAGTCAAAGGTATGTGACTCCATTGTCTCTATTAATGATAGAAAATGCTAGAAACCATTTTTTTTCTAGAATTTCATAAGAAGAAGAAATTGTGTTAAAAATTTTAATGGACATCCTAAAGTAGATGTTTATTCCTAACTAGGATAAGCCAGATAAATTGGTGTGGGGGGCTGAGAAGGACTTTTATTTTTCTATTAAGTCAGCCTACTTGTTGTTAGATTTTCCCTTTGATCCCTAATTTCTATTAGTAATATCTGGCTGAAGGGTCTTACCCCAAAGTTAATGTTTTCTTTTGGGTTACAGCTCAAGGGAAGTCCTTCACATTGGATAATTTATATAAAAGTAGATTGCTTATCCTGAATAGATGCTACCTATGTGGTAGTGCTAGAGAATCACCTATGCACTTGTTTTATGATTGTCCCTTATCTCAGTTGGTCTTCTCCCAATTCTTGAGGACTGTTAGTGTGATTTAGGTTTTCTTGAAGTTGTTTGACTTGATCGTTCAATGGATATCTCCATTTCTATCTTTGCATCTTTGAGAATTTTTGGTCCTTTGGCTTACGTCATGTTTGGTGGTGTATTTGGAAGGAGAGGAATTCTAGAGTCTTTAAAAATATCTCCCATCCAACTAAGTTCATGGTACTTCGTGATGTTGCTACCATTGTTGAGAATATGGATGCAATTTCTTTAGATAAGTTCACTTTTATTGGGGATTTTGCAATGGAGTCAGGTCTTGGATCTAGATATTTTTCTCCCAAACATCATCCTAAAGCTCATGCTAGACATACTACTATTTGGAAACCTCCTTCTCTTGACTGGTTGAAGATAAATTTTTATGGAGCTTCTATAAGGAATCCAAGACCAACCAATGTAGGGGGATTGGTTAGAGACTCTGATGGGAGGATTTTTTTATATTTTGCTAAAAATTTAGATCGTTAGACTAGTCATTTTATGGAGGCACGGGCTCTCTTTCAAGGGATTTTTCAATAGAAATTTTTGAATGGCAAGAAGGTAATTATTGAATGGGATTCCCTTAATATAATTAATATGCTCAAAGGTGCTCAGGTCCCTTCTTTTATTATCACAAATTAATTTTTTGAAACCTAAAGATAGATTTTAACCCTCAAAGTGGTTGATATTGAGCATTCTTACAGGAAGGAAAATAGATTAACAAATTTTATAGCAAACTTGATACTTTTGCAAGATAGATACAAACTTTGGTAAGAGAATTTCCTAGATGGATTAAATTAAATAGAAAATAAAATATTAAGGAGATAATTTTTATTTTCAAATGGCTTTGATCTGTGACAGTAAGGATCCCATTGGAAAATTTATTGTTTGTCCTGCTCATTTATTATGTAGCTGTGTTGTTAGTCTGCTTTGTGGATCCTTTTTTGGTTGCTATGTTGATATGTTTATTCCTTGTTTCTAGTAGGTTGATTGACCCATTATTTTAAAATGTTTGGGACACCTTTCAAAACCCCTTTTTCCATATTATAAAAAAATTAAATTCTTTTTCAAAAAATCCAAATTCAAACCACATATGTATAAATAAACTTATATTTAAAAAGAACTCTATATTACATCAACTTGCTCTACCAAACAGTTAAAGCAGCAAATAAATAGAGAACAACTTGATTTCTTCCTTGTTCTTGGTATAACACAATGAATTGTGATAATCACCATAACCTTAGTCCCTATTACGATGGATGAATGTCCCCCAAGACCTAGCAAGCTAAAAATCCATGTTCTATTAAATAATTATAAAATGCAAGCAGTACTTCAATAATGAATTGGCTAAACATGGAACACTACATAAGTATTAAAATCAATCTCAAATTATTATTTTTATCATTTAAATTATTATTGTTTAAATATTTAAAATAGAATCGATAGAAGGTTTCAAGGTTTGGTAATCAAGGTCCAAATTTCAGGGCTTCATAGTATCGAAGGGCATGTCGCGTAAGCATCATGGACTAGGTTAAAAATTTTATCGATCACAACTAGAGGTTATAGTGGTAGTAAAGAGCAAGATTCAAACCCACAAAGAGGTGATGAAAAATGTAATGAGTTACCAATTCCTTTAGTATACTAATAAATAAACAAATAAAATAAAATTGATATCAAATGTTTAAATAAAATTGATAGGAAATTAAAATTGTAATTTACAAAGTATTCTGAATTAAAGGTGGAGACTTTGGAACTCTAAATAGAAGTTCAAAGCACAATCCTATAGAGTTAGGGTTGTATACCACTTTTTGGAATATGATTGGATAACCATATATTAAGTAAAAAACATTCCTTATAAGGTTGCCTTAATAGTTTAGAACCTTGCTATATTAAAAACTATTTTATGTTTACCTATATTATTTAAATTTTCAACTTATAATCAACTTTAACTTCAGTTGAGGATAAAAAACTAGTTATCTTTATTTTTTCTTTAAGATGAAATTCTTGGTTTTCTGCCTCTTTATTTTGAGTTTGAGTTTGCTTTTTCTTAAAGTTTTCCAATTTGTTAGGTAAAACAAATTTATTTTTTATTAAAAAATTGACTTTCTCAACACAAACTTAATGTTAGATACCATCGACCATACACCTTTTACATAAAATATTATGTCATCAAAATAGAATTTTAATTATGACTACCATACAAGACTTAATATCCATCCAATAATTAAGACCTCGTTTCATAACACCATAACCAACTTTCACATAGTACATTTTTTTCATTAATATATTTTTTCCTTCACATATGGTGGGCACTCTAAATATAAGAAATAATACTCCCACAAATTAACTCTAAGAAGTTTACCTTCTAATATGATTTTTCATTATCCATATCATTTAAACATAAGATTACAAAAATATTTCATGGGGGGGGGGGGATCTTATACGTTTTGCCTTGCATAGGTCCCTTGATTTAGTTTATTTATTTTTTGATACATAGAAGGAATCGACAACTACAACTTTCCTTTTTTAACAACTAGTCCAATAGGGTCAATTTATTATTATTATTATTATATTTAAAAAAACACACTAAAATATTATGACACATTATAAATATATATATTGTCACATTCTATAGTTATTTTACTTGAGCTATAATTTTTTATCTTAGTATTATTAACAATAGACACATCCGTTTAATTAAAAATATTTTTGACCTTTTACAACACAAGTTTGATCCTCCTCGTCCGGAGAGTATAACTTTTGAAACGTTCCTACTTACTTTTTATTTTATTTTTTTCACTTTTTTTCACATAATATGCCCTTTATTTTTATTTTATTTTTTAAATAATCAAATTACCCAAAATCTAATATTCTAGATACCCCTATATATTTAAAATATTTTCATTTTTAGAAAGTTTGTGTAACTTAGATATTGTTATTTTAAGAGGGAGATATGACCCTCTTTCCCCACTATTTTTGAACAAGTGAAAATGGTCAAAACCACATAATCATGATCATTATTTTACACAATTACAATTACAATTGTTGCATTTCACTGAACCAAGAAGATGGACTCTCGGATCTCAAAACAATGTTGGCCTAAGCCCAAAATATTGTTGTTGAAACTCTTTCACATTTCATAGAATTTTTGTCTTCTTTGGTGCTTTTTCACTACCTCCACTAGTTTCTTTACTTCGCCCATTGGCTCCTCCATTAGTGTTTCCTTTGAATTTGGCAACATTGGATGCAACAATGTTAGAGGATCATTCTTCCTTTATATTTTCTATTTCCTAATTCACGAAATTGACTCCTAATAAGAGAACAAGTGACTTTTACACACAGAACAACCTATGTCTCAACACCATTATAGATACCATTGACCATAGAAATAGGAGGCTTCCTCACAAAGTCTCAAAAAGGGGCATTAACAAAGCATAAAGCACATACAATAAGTCTCTCATCACTATATAAAACCACAAACTAAAATACAAAAAATTCTCTCCTTTATTAATGATGGCTATGATCCCTTTGACTCAACATGACATAAGCACATAGTCAAACCTTACACAAACCCATGTTTATTTTCTCACTATGATACCAACATAGTCAAACATTACACAAACCCATGCTTATTCTCTCACTACTAATCCATGCTTATTATCGCACTATTCTGATACTACATGTTGGATAATACCCAAATGAACACAAGAAACAAAGACGACAAATAAAAAACACAAGATACAACATATATAATTGCTTGCATTCATTCATCCAAGCACATGTATTTATAATACACTCTTGAGGTTGGATGCATCCAATTGTTTAGTCATTGCATACTATTATCTAGATAATATGATGGTACACCCCATTATATTGACACAACCACATCACGTCTTATTGACTTGACAATGACTAGTGAGTAGAAATTATGTTTAGAAAAACAATAATTTCTCTTCCATAAATTATCAATCTAGTAAGTCCGTAAACCTAATAGTGTCATGCATAGTATATGCCTACAGTGTAGGGGAATGAATTCTTCTGTACCTTATTTAGTTTGGTAGGGTATGTTTGTGCATTTTAATTTCAACCAAACCAAATAAAACTAAGTGTGGAAAATTAAATAAATAAATTACAACTAAAATTAAAGTGTTGAAAGTAAATGTATGGGAAATTAAATGTGCATAAAAACAAACACACAAGACTAAATTAAAATAAAGCAAGAAATAAAGCAATAAATTTAATCTATAGAAAACAAATACATAAATAAAATAGGAGAGGACTACTGCAGGGAGTGGGCCCAAGCTTCCACAAATAGTTCGCTGACTAATTACATGGAGCTTGCTTTAAGCAAATAAGAGGATTTGCACTCTTAATAAAATATACAAAAAATAAAATAAAATAAATTTCTATGTAATTGATTCTCTCTTCATTCATCTAGCCTATGTCTTTATATAAAGCACAACCAGATCTCATTACAATAACAAATCAATCTATTTTAATCACATAACATGATTAGTTACAATTGGTTTCTACATAGATTTTATTCTGCTATTTTAAAGCATTTACCAAAGGATAAATATAAAAATCCTTAGGTATACGTAACAAACAAATCTAAATTAATGCATCCTAAAAATAATGCTTTAAGAGCTTTACAAGGTCAACCGATCAATCGGTTAATAATAAAAAATACTTTATTCTATTTTAATAATAATGCATGATTAAAATATCCCCCTTTGTCTTCACGTGCAACAACCTTTGTAGCCCCTTGGTCAACCTGGTCAATGTTGACTTGGTCATATTAAGCATCTCCAATGTATGGCAGTAAGGTGCCTACTTCCTCATCACGGTGCCTGCCTATTTATTAGGTCAAAGTAAGGCATCAGAGTAAGATGCCAAAGCAAGGCACCGAAGTAAGGTGCCAAAGTAAGGCACCAGATTAAGGCACCGAAGTAAGGCACCAGAGTAAGGCACCAGAGTAAGACGTCGGAGTAAGGCACCAAAGTAAGGTGCTACAGTAAGGTGCCTACTTGAGTAAGGTGCGTGCTTGAGTAAGGCTCCTGCCTTAAGAGTAAGGTGTTTGCCTGAAGAGTAAGGCACCTTCCCAATATGCCTTAGACTCATTAAAGTAGAAGCATGCCAGGTCCAAGTGGGATGTAGACTGGAAAACACCAGATTAGTAGCAAAACGTGCATTTATACATAGTTTCCACTAGAAACACCAATCAAACATAATACCATATTTTCTATCAATTATATGCATAAGTTAAATAAAAATACATTTCTAATGCTAATTAAACCAGTAATGATGCACCTTAAGAATGTATATAAAATAAGCATTTCTAGTGCTCATCAATGACTATATTGATGGAAAAAAAAATATTTAATTTTATAATAAATGTGATTTTGTCTAAATATATGTGCACAAAACAACAATTTGAATGGTATAATTTTAGGCTAACTATATCAATTATATAATTTTAATAATAATGGAAAAATGGTATTATAAAAATTTCATTAAAAAAGGTTAAAAGGGTAAATTAGTTTTTAGTGTCCATGATGCCATAGGCCATATGATACGGATATTGTATACCAATATATGGTTATCCCAAACCATTATCCATTAAAATTTATGATAGAATCTATAGCAAGAAAAAAATTAGAGTAGCAAAAAATGCAGTTTTTTTGCAGCAATGCAGGATAGTCTTAGTTTGAGGAACCAAAACTATTTAGAATTTGATGAAATTTTAGTAGTGTCTTTACATAAAAATACCTTCACAATGGTGTATGAAATGCACAAAAAAATTTGTAAAACAAAAGTTATGAGCTTTTAAAGTTGACTACAAGTTTTAGAAAAATAGGGACAACAAGCATGTATTTCACAAAATGAATGGAATAGAATGTTGTTTTGTGTTCCAAATGAACTCAAAAGCATTAAAAAGTATTTTCTATAATCTTCTCTAGATATTTTACACTATTTTACATTTACAAGAGAGAAAATGATGTTACAACACTTTATTTCACATTCTAGGAAGTCTAACAGTTATAGTGACTCTTCAAGGCCTATAGAAACTTTTGGGCTTCTTTGCATTTGTGGAAGAAATTTTTGTTTTGTATTATTATTAGTTAGAATAAATCTCCAACATACTTCCCCCTGATGCTGAGTGGTGAGACAAGTTTGTCTCTCAATCTCAAAAGTTGTTATTTATTGTCACCTGTGGTAAATAGGTCTGCAAGCTATTGTTTGGTGCTGCAATATTGCAATTCCACAGTCTTATTTTCCATCATGTCTCTTATAAAATGAAATCAATATGTTTAGTTTTGCTATGATGCATTGGATTTCTTCCAATCTTGATTACAGTTGTGTTGTCACAAATAATTATTATTTGACTATTTTGAACTTCACCAATATTTTCAAGTCCTTTCTCAACCGAAGTGTTTGTGTGCTTATTGTAGTAGCTGCAACACATTCTGCCTCTATAGAATATAAAGCAAAAATACTTTGCTTCTTTGAGCTCCATGTTATCACTCTTGAACCAAGTGAAAAATAATTTCTAGAAGTTGATTTTATATCATCCAAGCAATCTCCCCAATCTGAGTCATTGTATCTAATAAGCTCCATTTCGTTGTTAGCATCATAATGTACACCAAAATTTAATATTTCTTTGACATAACTCAAGATTCTCTTGGCTGCTATCATGTGGTTTTGTGAAGGTTCATTCATGTACCTTGATACAAGTGAAACTACAATTGCAATATCAGGTCTTGTTGTAGTAAGGAATATTAAGCTCCCAACAATGCTTCTACACAATTTTTTATCAACTTTCTCTTCTCCATCATCTCTACACAACACTTATCCATGTGCCACAGGTGTCCAAATTGATTTACACTTTTCCATACCATATTTATTCAACATATATTTTACATATTTTGATTTACAAATAAAATTTTTGCCATCACCTTAATGTACTTCCACACTAAGAAAATATTGCATCCGTCCTAAATATTTCATATAAAATTCCTTCATCATAGCATGCTTAAAATTATTTATCATCTTTGAAATACTTCCCATGTAGATCAAATCATCAAAATATAGGGAAACAAAAAGAATATTATCACCTTCATTATTGAAATAGAGCATGGGGTCATTCTTACTTTTCTTGAAACCACAATCTTGGAAGTACCCATAAATTCTTGAGTACCATGCTCTAGGTGCTTTCTTTAGTCCATACAATGCTTTATTCAATTTGTAAATGTAGTTTTCCTTTCCTTCGACTTCAAATCCTTGAGGTTGTTGAATATAAACCTCCTCATCTAGATAACCTTTCAAGAATGCACTTTTCACATCCATGTGATAAAGTTTCCACTATTTATTGTTTGCCAATGAAAGAGCCATCTGAATTATATCTTGTCTTGTAATAGGCGTAAGTGTTTCTTCATAATACACACCATATATTTAAGCGAGTCCTTTTGCAACCATCATTGCTTTACATCTTTCTATGCTTCCATCACTATTAAAATTTATTTTATAGACCCACTTGGATCCAATAATATTCTTATCCTTGGGAAATTTCTTCTTTCATTGCTTGCACCCAAACATCATTAGTGTAAACATATTCATTATATGAAGGTTCCAAATCAGACTAAAAAAATAGCATAATTCACCAAATCAACTTTTGATTCTTCTTCATCCTAACCATACATTTGGAGCTTTTCCAATCTTGAAACAACTTGATCCAACTCTTGTAATTGGCTTCTTGTTAACCTCCTTTGAAAGTTCTTGTCCATAATTTAGACGTATGGATGTGCTTTGAGGATTATATTTTATTTATTTGTATTCTTGGTGGGACTTGTAAATGGTGAGCAGAAATTATGTCTCAAAAAACAATAATTTCTCTTCCATAAATTATCAATCCGGTAAGTCCATAAACTTACGAGTGTCACGCACAGTATATGCCTACAGTGTTGGGGAATGAATTTTTCTGTACCTTATTTAGTTTGGTGGGGGATGTTCATGCATTTGAAAGTCAGCCAAACCAAATAAACTAAGTGCGAAAAATTAAATAAATAAATAACAACTAAATTAAAGTGCTGAAAATAAATGTACGAAAATAAAATGCAAGGAAATAAACACACACAACTGAAATTAAACAAAGCAATAAATAAAGCAATAAATCTAAGCTATGGAAAATAAATAATAGAAATGAACCAGGGGAGAACTACTATAGGGAGTGGGCCCAAGCTCTCGTAGATAGTTTGCCCGGCTAGCTACGTAGAGTTTGATCAAATAAGAGGAGTTGCACTCTTAATCAATTAAACAAAGAATAAAATGAAGAATAATTTATGTGTAAATTAATCATTGATCTCTCTGTTCACCTGGCCTGCGTCTTTATATAAAGCGGAGCTAGATATTGTTACAATAACAAATTAATCTAATTTAATCACATGACGTGATTAGTTACAATTGGTTCTACATAGATTTTATTCTACTAATTTAAGGCATGTTCGTTCACCAAGAGGATAAATATATAAATCCTTAGGTGTACGTAACAAACACATCCTTAAATTAATGCATCTAAAAATAATATGCTTTAAGATCTTTACAAAGTCAACCGGTCAATCGGTTGATAATAATAAAATATACTTTATTATATTTAATAAATGCATGATTAAAATATTCCTCCTTTGTCTTCATGTGCAACAACCTCCTTAGCTTACTGGTCAACTAGTCAAAGTTGACTTGGTCATATGTCATCTCCATTGTGGGTCTCTTCATCGTATGGGGGTAATGCGCGAGAGTAAGGTGCCTAATCCATATACCTTAGATGCAATTAAATAGAAGCATGCTAGGTCCGTTTGGGATGTAGAATGGAAAACACTAGATTAGTACCAAAACCTGCATTCATACACAGTTTCCACTAAAAACACCCGTTAAGCATAATAGTGGATTTTCTATCAATTATATGCATAAGTTAAATACAAATATATATCTAATGCTAATTAAATCAGTGATGATGTCCCTTAACAATGTATATAAAATGAGCATTTTTGGTTCTCATCATCCCCCTATGCCTAAAGATTGTCACGTCCTCGTGACAACAACCCCTAAAAATAGCCCCTGGAATAATAATAATATATATTCCCTTTTTTTTTTCAATGGCCTTCAACATCTCTGTTTCTCTTCATGGGCATTGTTATTGAGCATTGCTATTTTTCTTTATGAAGCATTGCGACACTAGCAAAAGCAAACTTACGACAACAATGGATGCATTGCGGCACTAGGAAGGTGTAATCAATGCTACAAGAAACCGACACAACCAACAATCAGAAGCTGCCCCAACACTATATTTTTTTCATTCAACAATGTTATTTATTTTTCTTCACTGAGCACTGCTATTTTTTTTTTCCATTCGACACTATTGTGTTTTTTTCATTTGAGTGCTGCTATTTATTTTTTATTTTTATTTTATTTTTTCACTGAGCACTACTATTTTTTTTTCTTTGAGTGTGTCTATTTCTCTTCTATTGAGCATTGCCATTTCATTAAGCACTGCTATTTTTTTCTTTGAGCACAACTATTTTTTTTTCTACTCAGAACTGCTATTTTTTTTCATTAACATTGATGTTTTTCCTCCATTGAGTGCTTGTTGATTTTTTTCTTTAAGCGCTACTATTTTTTTTCTTTTCCATTGAGCACTGCATTGCATTGATTTGGATACATGTTGCCATGTAATTATTAAAACCAATGGATTGCAAATCCATAGAAGTCAAGTGTTGAAGTCAGCCGCTTGAAAAATATATATACACTTTTTTTTTTCTTTGGCACTCCACTTGATGTATTTCTCAGAATGCGAAAATGAAACAATGCCAAATATTTTCACGTGAATGCCATAGTTTTTTTTTTTCAATCTCTCCAGAGTGGAGCGGGTGTTATTTTATTCCTCCGTGAATCTGCAGTTGGATTAAAACCAAGCATTCTTATTTCACTCCAAAATACAGGCCTGAGTCAGGTAATGGGGAAAATTATTTGAATTATTGTTCTTCACCCCCATGCCTAAATATTATCACGTTCTTGTGACAAAAACCCCCTGGAAGTTTTTGTTTTTCAATTATTTTGGGGTATTGAATTTTTTTTTATATCCGAGGTATATCATGTGGCTGGGAGATTTCAACAAAAAGAATTTATAAAGGGCATCTACTGAGTTTAGCATAGAAATTATTTTTAAAATAACCATACACATAATTAACGAAAAACTCAGTACATACCTAGGTGAATTTCATAGATTCTTATCTATAGCATGTTGGTGGTGTAAAACGTTTCCATGCTGCCCGTAACCAAGGTGTTCCATAAACAATTGCTGGGATGTTGGTGCACCTGGAGAATATGTATTTTTATTTATATATATATTCCATGTTGCCCGTAACCAAGGTGTTCCATAAAATATTGCTGAGACATTGGTGCACCTCGAGAATATGTATATATATATATATATATATATATTTCTTTGGTTGCCTTCATATTCCACACCATTAATTATCTCTGCTATTCTTCTTCTAAGTGTCGCTGATCCAATAGTGAAACCAATAATTTAAACACATCATAATCAACCATCAATGACCCTCAACAATCAATGAAGACGTCATTTTTTTGAGCATGAAAATCTAGAAAATGATGCATTTTAAATTTCCACTGATCGATCCTTCCTACGTAGCTTCTGTATTCTTCTGTAAGTGTGGAATTTCAAATAAGTTCCCACCATTGCAGCCATAATTTACCATTTTTTTTCATTCAATTTTTTTTTTGAGTACTGCTGGGATAAAGTGGATCTACAGTTCTCTTCTCTAGGAAGAGATGCAAATTCTTTTTAGCACACTTTTCTTTCCTAGCCATCCAATTTTTTTTTTTTAATTTCCAACAGCTGGTGCGCCAAAAAATAGAACCCATTAAATAAAGACACCCTCTTGGTGTTGAAAAGTGAGTAGTTGTTAACGTGTATGTTGTTGAAGAGTTGATCGGGCCCTCAAATTTTCTTTTCCATACTACATCAACATATGCTTTGTCCAAGCACAGAGGTGGGTACCTCTTCCCTTTGTAAGAAATTAACACCCACATCCATGCCTAGATGGTGACTATCTCCTCCGGATGGAAACAGTCAAGTTTCTACCTCCCTAAAAAAATGTGCAGGTTCATGGATGTTGAGCCGATTTAGGCCTTGTATCCCAAGATGCCTATTTTTTGTACAATCAGGCCACTTCCCCTATGAAAAGAAAAACTAAAAAAACTAAAATGTAGTTTAGTGCAATCTGTGCCTGTTAGGCCTTGGATCTCAGGATGCTTGCAGCTTGCATGCGGGTACTTTACCTGCAACACACGAAAGCAACAAAAAAATGTTTATGCTGAGTAGGATAGATGATGTGTGATTTATTTATTTATTTATTTTATTATTATTTTTTTTTTGTGTGGCATGTAGCGTCGTCGCTCCTCCTAGGTTAGGCGCTCAGTAAGGCACCGCTCCACTTGGGTTAGGCACTCAGTGCTACTTGTCCTGGGTAAGGCATCTAGTAATGTGCCACTCCACCTGGGTTAGGCACCTGATAAGGCACTACTCCACCTAGGTTAGGCACTGCTCCACCTGGGTTAGGCACTCGATAAGGCATCGCTCCACCTAGGTTAGGCATTTAGTAAGGCACAACTCCTCCTCGGTTAGGCACTACTCCACCTAGGTTAGGTGCCTGGTAAGGTGTCGATAAGGCACCACTTCACTTGGGTTAGGCACCCGATAAGGCGCTGCTCCACTTGGGTTAGGTGCCTAGTAAGGTACCGCTCCTCTTGGGTAAGGTGTCTGGTAAGGCACCGCTCCACCTAGGTTAGGTGCTCGTTAAGGCATCGCTCCTCCTGGATTAGGTGCTTGATAAGGCACCGATCCACCTAGGTTAGGCACCCAGTAAGGTGTCGCTCCTCCTGGGTAAGGCATTTGGTAAGGCATCGCTCCACTTGGGTAAGACATCTGGTAAGGCGTCATGGGTTAGGAACCAGATAAGACATCGCTCCACCTGGGTTAGGCGCTTGGTAATGCACCGCTCCTCATGGGTTAGGCACCCAGTAAGGCGCTGCTCCACCTAGGTTAGGTGCCCGATAAGGTGTCCCTCCTCCTGGGTTAGGCACCCAGTAAGGTGCTGCTCCTCCTAGGTAATGCACACCTTACTGAAGAATTTTTAGAGTAAGGTGTCTTCTAGATTTTTTTTTCAATAGTAATCAAGGGCCTCCGTTGATGAACCTTAAGTGGCGTATCCCTCCATTCACTGAAGGACGCATACCTATGCTGATGGACTTTGAGTGGCGTATTATTTTGCTGATAGACTTTGAGTACCACATTCTTTCACTGATGGACTTTGAGTGGTGCATTATTTCGCTAATGGACCAAGGTGCCTGCTTGTAGATTAAGGCACTTCTAAAAATTGTTGGTATGATATCACCACACTTCACGTTGTCCTGCAAAACATAAAAAACCTAAACTAAAAAGAATTAATAAAATTCTAACTATTTTTTTTCATCTGTTCTGCTATGACCAAAATAGATCTTGTCTTTTTTTTCTCTTCTGCAATAGAGAACAAAATGTCAACTGCAACATGTGAGCTAGGGATTTTAAAATTCGATGGCCAAGCTGGAGAACTGTTATCGATCCACCTTGGGAATTTTTCATGCTATGTACTAGAACATCTTCTCCACTTGACTATCTATGGGAATTTGCATATGACAACAAAGTTTATCCATGATTTCAAATTCTCACCATCCCTTTGTAAATTTGGTGTTCTCCTTATCATAGTGAAATTTTGCCTCCTCCCTGTATTTTATTTTCCTACATATTTTAATAGAAATAAAATATTGTCGTAACAACTGCAATAGTGGCACTATGCATTAGGGAGTGGAGGTTGTGTATAATTGAGCCAGACACTATGCAACCTGGTGTGCAAAAAATATGTTCCTTCTACCACTATGATATCTAGTAGCTCCAAGCTTTTAAAATACCCAACTCCTCATTAACAACACATATAAAATATTTTAATCCAGCTTTTGATATATCTCAAGAGCACTAACTCTTTCAATGTATTGCAGGGATCGCCATAATTAAAAATAGCTTTGTACATCATTAATTTCTCATCGTGTGTTCTTGAATGCATCATTTTTTCATTGATTTTATACCACCCTAATACATATGCGTATGAAACTTAGGTGTTGTAGGTGAGTTGGGGGAGCGAGGGGGGGGAGGCGGGAGGGCGGACGCCCCCCCCCCCCACAAAACGAGGGGGGAGCGGCAAACAAAAAAAGATTTTGGGGGGGGGGGGGGGGGGGGGGGGGTGTGGGTTGGGGGGGGGGGGGGGGGGGGGGGCTGTTTGTTGGGGGGCCCGGGGGCCGGGGCGCCGGGGGGGGTTTTTTTTTTAAAAAAAAATACATATGCATATGAATTTGAATGATCTCCCACTCTGAATTTTTTCTTTCACAGCCAAAATTAGAATAGCACTACAATTAATAATTTTTTTCTTTCGTCAAAAAATTTAGAATAGCCCTGTGATTAATAATTTTTTTTTCTTTCCCTGAGTGAGGATAAAAACAATTCTTTCATCATCATCCATGGCATGTATCCGGTGTTCAGGTGTGATTTTTCATGAGACGCTTTGATGAGATTTATGTGCTATTTTTTTTTTGGCCACTATGAGCTTTGTTCTTTTTTTTTTTTGTGCTCTAGCACCATGTGGCCTTCATGTAGACATTTGACATATGATATCTTCCAGGATCCTCCTTTATTTTTTAGCTACTGGTTGGAGATTTCTAATTTCCCTTATGGACCAATCTGGTCCTCAGGAAAGAGGATACTCTCTTCCAACGGGTAGCAAAAAAAATTCTATTTCATCTCTTGCATTTTAATTTGGAGCCTTTTTAGCAGATGATTTATTTTTTTATTTTTTCATGAACACTGTAATTAGTGTCCATTGTGTTGTTGATGACATTGATGAAGGTGGGGTCTCCCCATGCCTACATCTAAACTAGTCTCTTGAAAATCATCTCCTCTTTTTTTTTTCAACTAGTTTGATATGATGTAGCATAAGAAGAGTATTTTACTTCATGGCCTCACAACCAAACTCTTTCAACAATTTAATAAAATGTATAGGCCGAC
Organism: Wollemia nobilis; assembly: GCA_028583015.1. NCBI lineage: Eukaryota > Viridiplantae > Streptophyta > Pinopsida > Araucariales > Araucariaceae > Wollemia > Wollemia nobilis. The sequence continues at coordinate 90,181 of JAQPPZ010002555.1, read as the reverse complement.
AAATGACTATCTGCAGGCTAGCACCTTGAAGAAAATAGGGTGTAGCAGTATTTAAAAAAAAAAATGAAATGTGTTAGTTTCTGATTCACCAGGTCACCTTAAGCGCAAGTGAAGAGTATACTCCATAACAAGACGCTCTGTTTAAATTCAGCTCTGTCGTTTTCCTTGCATAATTAAAAAATTTACCAATATGTTGCAAAGTGTTAAGCCTATAATTTATTTTTCTTTTAAAATCAAGCTTTTGGAGGCATAATTTCTCATAGTTTTCATATAAAATCACATCCCTAATTTTTTTTATTTTTTATTTTTATATCTAGGTTGTGTTATTTCCTTTGATTTCTTGAAACCATTTAGAACTTGATGAAAATACTTCATCGCCTGATTTTCTATTTTTTTTCCAACAACACATTTTATTTCTACGTCTACACTTAATTATGGTACATCAGGTTCATCCTCGTATTTACCTAAGAAGTTGATAAATTTCAACAGTTGCCTATGATATTTGGCTCTGACTGTGCCGACAATTGTTTTTGGTCTTACAAAAAGGCCCTAGGTAGACTCACACTTCTCAAGTAAAATATCTACAGGTATTTTTAAATGGGTTTCTTATTTGACCTCGTAAATCAGAACACTATAGTTTAGACACTCCCCGACAACGATGCCAAAATGGTGAGAAAAATTATGTCTCAAAAAACAATCATTTCTCTTCCATAAATTATCAATCCGGTAAGTCCGTAAAATTACGAGTGTCACACACAGTATATGCCTGCAATGTTGTGGGAATGAATTCGTCTGTACCTTATTTATTTTGGTGGGGGATGTTCATGCATTTGAAAGTCAGCCAAACCAAATAAACTAAGTGAGAAAAATTAAATAAATAAATAACAACTAATTTAAAGTGCTGAAAATAAATGTACACAAATAAAATACAAGGAAATAAACACATACAACAAAAATTAAACAAAGCAATAAATAAAGCAATAAATCTAAGCTATGGAAAATAAAGAACATAAATGAAACATTGAAGGACTATTGTAGGGAGTGGGCCCAAGCTCGTGATAATAGTCCGCTCGACTAGCTATGTAGAGCTTGCTCGAATAAGAGGAGTTGCACTCTTAATTAATTAAACAAAGAATAAAATGAAGAATAATTTTTATGTAAATTAATCATTGATCTCCTTGTTCACTTGGCCTGCGTCTTTATATAAAGCGCAACCAGGTATTGTAGTCTTAAATTTTTTAATTTTTATCTTTATACAATTCAACATCTAACACCTATTTAATATTATAATATATTAATATATAAATATTTGTTTAATTGATTATAGGATTGAAAAGGGTTTTATTTAAATTACATTACATGTTAGGAATTATGTATATATCACTTATCAAGTTAACTCATATTTTATTTGGGGTCACATTTTTCAAAATTAAAAAACATTAAATTATATCTACCATGTCCTAAAAAATATTCTTCATTTATCTCTATAAAAAATATTCATCTTCTTGAGATACCTATACCTCCATAATTCTTTTACATCATTTTAATAAGAGATAAAATCTTATATTTGAAAATTGATTTTTAAAATTTAAAATTTCCTAAGATGAAGATTAACACCACGATTGGTTAAATTATCGATATAGATATGATGCCATTTCCAAAGTATTATCTCCAATAATAGTAGATGAAAATAAAAAAAAAATATTATTTTTTATACAAACCCCTTGTCTATTTTTTATTCATGGTATTATTAATAATTTATAAACTCCCTTTATTTAAAATATATTTTTATCCTTTTCCAATCATAAATTTGATCCTTGTAAAAAGTTTTTTAACCTACTCATTCTTGTTAGTTGAAGTTCCATATGATTATGAGTAAGTAACGATAAGTTTACATTCATCATTTGAAAAAGCACCATTAAAATTATTTTTATAAACTCAAAATTATTGGCATTTCGATTTTACCATAGATGAAAATAGATCCTTTGTGTTAACTTCATTTTCCAAAATAATGCTTCCAAGTATATTCATATTTTTAATAAAGAGGTTAATACATATTTTCATGCATTTGAGACTTCTTATAATGAGCATCGTGGAGAGAGGTAATAATATGATTTTGTACTTGACATTGATTTTTTATATTTATTTTTGAAAATTCTATTATTATTTTTTATTTTTTATTTTTTTGATGAGGAACCTTTTATATACAACATATCCGCAACATGTGATGGGAGAGATTTGAACCTGTGCCTCTCCATAACTAGAGATTTTTAACTACCCACTTGCTCTCCAACTCCGCTATTTTCAAAAAATACATTTCAATAAATAATGATAAGACCGATCCTCCATTGAATCTACAACGCTTTAGTTTAGTAACAACTAGTCCAACATTTCATCAACTTCTTCAATATTTATGGAGGTACTCAATACATTCTTATATTTTCAAAAAATCAACCCCAAATGGTATAAGCAATTGTACAATAAAGTAAATGGTTAGATGTCTCTTGATCCTTCTTACACAAGACACTTGAAAGGTCTATGATATAGTCTTCTTTGTAGACTCTAGCATGTAAGAATATTGCTTTGGATTTCTAACCAAATGAATGTTGAGGCCTTAGGGAGGGCCATGAGTGATCAAACATTCTTACAAGGGAAATATTTGAGTGTACAAAATTTTGATTGCTCTAAATCCTTATATCCCACTTGACCAAGTATCCACCTTATTTTGATAGATTTTGAACCAATTTATTTTTTCACCACAAAAATAGGCAAATAGAACTCTTGAAGCATTCTTTAAAGCTCATTCATTATTTTTTTGAGATCCCCTCCTTCAACTAGGTTGATAATAGAAATATATAATCTATAGTTGTTATATTAATATAACTTTTATGTAAAATATTATAAAGGACTAAGAAAATGTTGAAGTTAAACAATAAAATATTATGCAATAATTTTTTTAATTATATATATATATAATTGTATAATTATTTAAATATTTTAATATTATATAAATTAAAAAAGCACAAAAACATAATAATAAGAAAATAAAAAAATAATTATAAAAAATAAGTTAAGATTATTCATTGAAAGAAATATTACAAATTTAATAAAAAAAACTACCCGGGTGTTGTAGGTGATTTGGAGAGGAGAGGGCAATCTTCCAAGGGAGGTCCCAGGTTACAATATCCACCCTACCAAAAAGCTGAATTGGGTATCCAAAATCCAATTGATAATGTTGGTGCGGGTAGGGTCGGTTGCAACTCCAAGGTGACTTTGACGGTGTAGAACCCCCCTGTTCGTGGTATACGAGACCAAGGCGGCCCCCAAGGGGTTTTTTGCTTAAAAAAAAAAAAATAAAAAAATAAAAAAAAAATTTAGGTTAATCTTATATTATAAATTTAGGTTTAAATCTTCTTAAATATATATATCTTAATCTTTTTTTATTTTTTATTTTATATTAATACTACTAACTAATCAAAATTATCAAAATTTGGAGTGGTATAGTTTAAAGTTTTCATCCAAAATACCCTAGTTTAAACTACAACACAATATGTGGCTATGAGGTATGTTCAGTGCTCACATTTTATCCCAAAAGTTGTGAATTCGACTTTCCTAACCCTCATTCCCAAGAAGGACTCAACTTCTTCTTTTAGTGATTTCAGGCCAATTATTTTATGTAATACCATATATAAGATTTTTTCTAAGTCCATTGCAAACATACTTAAACCACTTCGACCATTTCTGATTGAATCAATGCAGAGTATCTTTGTCTCAGGAAGACAAATCTTGGATGGTGCTATAGTTATTCATGAATTGATGCACTCTATGTATAAAAGTGGGAGGCGGGGTTTTTTCTTAAGTTAGATGTCAACAAATCTTATGATCATGTTTCATGGGCCTTCTTATTCAATGTTTTGAGGAAGTTTGGTTTTTTTGAGGATTAGGTAAACCTTGTTAAGGCTTGTATTTCATCGGCTTGGTTTTTGGTTCTTGTACATGGTTCTCCGGTAGGCTTCTTTCACTCTTATCGTGGTCTAAGATAGGGTAACCCTTTATATACTTTCCTTTTTATTCTCATGGTGGAGGCTCTGGGAAGAATGATTTCTAGGCATCACAATGAGTTGGGGATGCACCTGACGGTTCCTTGCAACCTGATATCACATCAACAATTTTTAGATGATACTCTTCTTTCATGTGTGGCATCGGTGGTTATTGCCAAGGAAGTGAAAGCCATCTTGGACTATTATGAGAAGGCAGTTGGTTAGTAAATAAGTTTTTTGAAGAGAAATCTCTTTTTTATTAACAACCCAAAAGTACGATAGAGGAGGATTGCTGACATATTGAATTTCCGGATAGCCTCTCTTCCAATAAAGGATATATATATATATGTATATATATATATATACATATATACATATATATATATATACATATATATATATATATATATATATATGTATATATACATATATACATATATATATATATATATATATATACATATATATATCTATATATATGTATATATATATATATATATATACATATATACATATTATATATATATATATATATATATATATATATGTATATATATGTATCTCTATATATATATATATATATATATATTTCCTAAGATGAAGATTAACACCATGATTGGTCAAATTATCGATATAGAAATGATGCCATTTCCAAAATATTATCTCCAATAATAGTAGATGGACATAAAAAAAAAAAATTATTTTTTATACAAACCCCTTGTCTATTTTTCTTTATGGTATTATTAATAATTTATAAACTCCCTTTAATTAAAATATATTTTTATCCTTTTCCAATCACAAGTTTGATCCTTATAATTTTTTTTTTAACCTCCTCATTCTTGTTAGTTGAAGTTCCATATGATTATGAGTAACTAACAATAAGTTTACATTCATGATTTGAAAAAGCACCATCTCCACTAGCTTTCCTTGAATTTTTGTTAGAAACACCATTAAAATTATTTTTATAAACTCAAAATTATTGACATTTTGATTTTACCATAGATGGAAATAGATCCTTTGTGTTAACTTCATTTTCCAAAATGACGCTTCAAGTATATTAATATTTGTAATAAAGAGGTTAATACATATTTTTTTGCACTTAGACTTCTTATAATGAGCATTGTGGAGAGAGGTAATAATATGATTTTGTACTTAAATTGATTTATTATATTTATTTTTGAAAATTCTATTATTATTTTTCAAAAATAAATTTCAACAAATAATGATAAGACCAATCCTCCATTGAATCAACAATGTTTTAGTTTAGTAACAACTAGTCCGACATTTCATCAACTTCTTCAATATTGATGGAGGTACTCAATACATTCTTATATTTTCAAAAAATCAACCCCAAATGGTATAAGAAATTGGACAATAAAGTAAATGGTTAGATGTCTCTAGATCCTTCTTACACAAGATACTTGAAAGGTCTATGATATAGTCTTCTTTACAGACTCTAGCATGTAAGAATCTTGCTTTGGATTGCTAACAAAATGAATGTTGAGGTCTTAGGGAGGGCCATGAGTGATCAAACATTCTTACAAGGGAAATATTTGAGCATACAAAATTTTGATTGCTCTAAATCCTTATATCCCACTTGATCAAGTATCCACCTTCTTTTGATAGATTTTGAACCAATTCATCTTTTTTACATAAAAATAGGCAAATAGAACTCTTGAAGCATTCTTTAAAGCTCATTCATTATTTGTTTGAGATCCCCTCCTTCAACTAGGTTGATAATAGAAATCTATAATCTATAGTTGTTATATTAATATAATTTTTGACCTTTGAACTTTTATGTAAAATATTATAAAATACTAAGAAAAAGTTGAAGTTAAAAAATAAAATATTATGTAATAAATGTTTTAAATATATATATATATATATATATATATATATATATATATATATATATATATATATATATATATATATTTAATTGTATAATATATTTAAATATTTTAATATTATATAAATTAAAAAAGCACAAAAATATAATAATAAAAAAATTATTATTAAAAATAAATTAAGATTATTCATTGAAATAAATATTTCAAATTTAATAAAAAAAAAACGTAGGTTAATCTTATATTATAAATTTAGGTTTAAATATCCTTAAAAAATTATATATATATATATATATATATATATATATATATATATATATATATATATATATATATATATATATATATTAATATTTTTTTATTTGTTTGTTTTATCTTAATACTACTAACTAATCAAAATTATCAAAATTTGGAGTGGTATAGTTTAATGTTTTCATCTAAAAGACCCTAGTTCAAACTACAACACAATATCATTATATGTAAAAATAAATTAAATATTTAAAGCACCTTTCATAATGAAGACTGGGTTGTTGTTGGTGATTTTAATTATCCTCTCTATCCTTATGAGAAAAGGGGTGGCAATCTAGTGGATGAGAGGAGTCTGCATGATTTCTTCAAATTTGTTAACTCTGCCGAGCTACAGGATTTGCATTTTAAAGAGATGAAATTCATGTGGAGTAATCGTCGCTCGATTGAAAGTTTGATTTTGAGCAGATTGGACAAAAAATTTTTCTCTTCTCATAGGCTTAATTTGTTTGGTGATGCATCTTTGTCTATACTTCCCAAGATTGGTTCAGACCATAATCCTCTTTGGTTGAAAATCCCTAATTTTTTGTCATTCCTCCCTCGCCCTTTTATATTTGAAGTTATGTGGTACTCGCACACTGACCTTGAATCCCATTTAAGAGAATGGTGGTAGGAAGATATCAAGGGGGAGGGAATGTTTCGGTTGATTATTAAAATTAGAAGGCTCACAAATTATCTTAAGTTGTGGAACAAATTTTCATTTGGAAATTTGTTTAGAGAAAAGGAAATACTGAAAGCACGACTGAAAGATATTGAAGCTGTGATGGAGGTTCATAATTGCTCTAAGGATTTATTGATGGAAGAAAGATCCTTGCTAGCAAAATATCATAACAGGCAAGCACATGAAGAGTTTTTCTATAAATATAAGTCTAAAGAGTTATTGCTTAAAGAAGGGGATCACAATTTCAATTTCTTTCATACCTCCACTCTACAAAGAAGAGAATGTAATAGAATTAGATAAATAGTAAGAGGAAGTGGTGGTGTCTCCTCTGATGTCATGGAGGTCTGGGACAAAGCGATAGATTTTTTTAGCAATTTACTCTGTTTTGTTCCTATTTGTGACCTCCAAGCTGAAGGTGAAATGTTGGAATCAATTTTTTTAGCCTTTTGCTTATTGGAACATAAGGCTCTTGGACCCCTTCTTCAATGAAGAAATTTTTGAAGTAGTCAAGGGGATGGATCCCCTCAGGTCTTCGAGACCGGATGGTTTTATCCCTATTTTTTTTCTAGAAATTCTAGCACATATGCGGGGCAGATGTATGCGTGGCTATGAGGGATGTTCAGTGCTCATATTTTATCCCAAAAGTTGTGAATTTGACTTTCCTGACCCTCATTCCCAAGAAGGACTTGACTTCTTATTTTAGTGATTTCAGTCCAATTAGTTTATGTAATACTATATATAATATTTTTTCTAAGACCATTTCAAACATACTTAAACCGCTTCTACCATTGTTGATTGAATCAATGTAGAGTGCCTTTGTCTTAGGAAGAAAAATATTGGATGGTGCTATAGTTATTCATGAATTGATGTATTCTATATATAAAAGTGGGAGGGTGGGGTTTTTTCTTAAGTTAGATATCAACAAAGCCTATGATCGTGGCCTTCCTATTCAATGTTTTGAGGAATTTTTATTTTTGTGAGGATTGGATAAACCTTATTAAAGCTTGTACTTAGTCGGCTTGGTTTTTGGTTCTTGTCAACTGTTCCCGGTAGGCTTCTTTCACTCTTTTCATGGTATAAGATAGGGTAACCCTTTATATCCTTTCTTTTTTATTCTCATGGCGGAGGCTCTGGGAAGAATAATTTTTAGGCATCGCAATGATTTGAGGATGTGATTGACGATTCCTTGCAACCCGATATCACATAAGCAATTTGTAGATGATACCCTCCTTTCATGTGTGGCATCGGTGGTCATTGCTAAGGAAGTGAAAGCCATATTGGACTGTTATGAGAAGGTAGTTGGTCAACAAATAAGTTTTTTGAAGAGCAATCTCTTTTTCATTAACACCCCTAAAGTATGATAGAGGAGGATTGCTGACATATTGAATTTATTGATAGCCTCTCTTCCATCCTCGTACCTTGGTCTTCCTCTTTATTTTGGGAGGGTTAAGAGCGATATGTAGTCTCCAATAATCAAAAGAAGTCAGCGTAAGTTAAAAATATGGAAAGGGGCTCTTCTGAGCTAAGCTGTTAAGGTGGTTTTGGTTCAGATCACTATGTAGAGTATCCCAATCTATTTTATGTCTTTATTCCATGTCCTTGGGAAAGTGGCATCTAATATTGATAGTATTTGTAAATATTTCTTATGGGCAGGCCCAAAACTCAAAGGTAGGTTCCATATTGGTTCATAGGAGCAACTCTGTAGAAAGAAGAATGTTGGGGGCTTGAATTTGAAAAGTGTAGATAGAATGAACAAGGCTCTTGTGGCAAAGCTAGGTTGGAAGGTCACCTCCAATGACAGTCGATTATGGTGTCAAATTTTGAAGGCCAAGTATAATTTTGATTCCTTTATTTTCAATTTTCTCTCCTCTAGAGGCTCTGTATTTTGGAATAGCTTGGTAAAATTGAGGGACTTTGTTAACCAAAACTGTAGGTGGATTATTGAAAATGGAAGGTAAGTTAAATTTTGGGATGATGTGTGGTTGAAAGATCAAACTTTGAATGAAGATGCTCGTTTTAGGGATCTTATCGATGGGTCTAGGGCTGTTAGCTTAGAAAATATTATAGATTTCACTAAGGTCCATGGGAATAGAATTGTTTGGTCCAATTCTCCAAGGATGGTGAGGAATGCCAGGGATTCTCAAATGTGGTCTCTACTCATGGAGGAGCTTCATCTCTATGTAGTTCGACAAGTCAACATGGAGGATCGTCTGATCTAGAAGGTGGATAGTGCAGGCTTTTACTCTGTGAAGACTGCCTATGAGCTTCTTAGTGAGGATGGTGGTGGCTTTTCCCATATGGTTTCATTTAGTTTTAGCACCTAACTGTTAGAGTAAATATGTTTTTCTGTTTGGCAGCTCAAAACAAGATTCTTACAATCGAGAATATTCATAAAAGAGATTGGTTCTTAGTTAATAGATGCTATATGTGTAAATATGCATGAGAATTAAATTCTTACTTACTCCTCAATTGTGATAAATAGATTTTGTTGTCTATCATCGGGTGGATGGGTGTTAGTTGGGTATTTTATAATTCTATGATTGATTGTATTTTATAGTGGGTTCCCTCCTTCTCATTGCCTAAGATGATGTGCTTTTGGAGATTTCTTCTACCACATGTTATGTGGGATGTTTTGAAGACAAGGAACACCCGGGTCTTAAGGAACAAAGATTTTTCTTCTGATCGTTTGAGTGTCCATATTTTGGGAAAGACAATGGAGAATGCTTTGTATTCTAGTTTGGATTTGGAGTTACCAGAGGCTTCCATCCCCAGTGAAATTTTGTTTGAGAAAAGTTTAGGTTTTGAACATGTGGATCACCCTTCGCCTGTGCTCGATCCCAGGAGCCTGGTTTGTTGGACCCCTCCACCAATGGGATGGGTTAAATTGAATTTTAACGAGGCCTCTAAAGGTAATCCTGGATTGTCTGGTGCAAGAGGAGTTATTTGTGATGATAAAGGAATCTTGGTCCTTGCCTACGCTGAGCCTATTGGTGTGAATTCTCCTTAGGTTGCTAAAGCAAGGGCAAATTTATTAGGGTTGACACTTTTAAAATATTTTGGTTTCAACAAAGCTATTATTGAAGGCAATTCTATAAATGTCATCATAACCCTCAACAAATCCTGCCATGTCAGTTGGAAAGTGGTTAATTTAATTGATGAGGGTGTGGGTTTATCTCGCACTCTAGAGGTGATTCAAATTCAGCGTATTTCTAAATTTGAAGACATATTGAATTTATTCCAAACAATATGTTGGTGTGTTTGGAGCCTTTTATGCTATGTTGTGTGTGTGGAAAAATTTCTTCCTAGCTTCCTTGTGTGGTCTATAGTTGGTATTTTTACCTGGTGTCTTGTGTCCTTACCGAAGATGGGTAAATCTAGAGTTTGTAATCGTAAGTCTAAGTAGTCCAAGTCAAGGGTGGAACCCACATATTTTTTGGTGGATGAGGATGTTTTATCCATTTTGAGAGTGGGGGGTTTGTTGGACTGCATCCAGAAATTCCATGGCCATAATCATGTTCTCTCTAAGTGGATGGTTATTACTTGGAAGGAGGGTTGGGTTCATGTTGGATCATGGTCTTTTGAGGTCTCAAAGAATTTGGTTAGTCGCACCATATGGTTGGAGTTAGATGGTGCACCTCATAATAGGGAGAGACACTCATTATTACAAGAGATTCATATCTTTTTGGATGAATATGAATTCCTATCAAGAATTCAAAATGGTTTTAGTGCTAAGGCCTTGCCTGTGCCATGGAATAAGGTGATAAAGGTGATAATGGATTTGTTCACGTTGGATTCTTCGTACGATATTGTTTGGAGTTTTCATGCTATGTTTCTCAAGCATATTTCTCAATAGAGGAGGATGAATATCCCTTTATTATTTTTTAATTAGATGTGTAAATCTATGCTAGATGTGCAAGGGGGGAGGGGCTAGGACCCCCTGCACCAAGGCTTGGCTCTATTGGTGTTTGAAAATACTACTTTGGAGAATGAGGATGTGGTGGATGAAATTCTAAAAACCTTGAGCTCTCTTCCTATTATTGTGCCTTGTGATCCATCTTGGGTCTCAATTAGTTCAAGTTTGAATTTTGATGATGTGTACTCCCTCTCCTTGGGATTGGGTTAAAAAAAGTTGCCTCGTAAAGGGTTTGATTTTGCAAAAGGGGTGTGGGGATTAGTGGTAAAATATTCTCCCATTGAGGTTGTAATGAACCCTTTGGTGTCTCCTATCGCTTCTCCGGTTGTGGAGAGTCTTTTTGTGGGTGTTTTTATGGAAATTTGTGGTACTCATAAATCTAATAGGCTGATTGATAAGAAGAGAGAGTTGGCGGGATATTCCCCCCTTTATAAGAGGGATGATGAGGATGATGAGGCAGAAGTTCTTCCTAGACCATCAACCAAAGACAATTCAGTGACTGATGTGTACTCTCTAGGTAAAACTGTAATAAAGAAAAGCGCTATCCTCCACAGTCTTCGCCTGATAGAAATCAAGCAATGTGTAGTTTGGAGCTCTATTAAAATGGCTTTGGATTATGCTGAGGAGGTTGCCCATATGTCTAGAGAATTTATTCATGAATTTGATTCTTTGATTTAGAACCATATTGGTTCTCTCACTGGTCAATTCATCTAGTTTTTCTTAGGTTAGTGGGCTCCTTATTTTGTTTGTTTGTAGTGTTTGTTCTATTTTATTCTATCTGAGTTGTTGTGTGCTATGTAAAAGTTTGTGGGATCCCTTTCAAAACCCTCTATTATTTTAATATTACCAAAATAATAATAATAAATTAAATATTTAAATAATTTTTAAAATAAAATATACATTACTCATTGAATATATATTTAAATGTAAATGTGCTATCACTATAATAAAATGAAATAAAAAAAAATAATGGAAATATTGTATATGTTCACTTGGCACTCACATAAATCACTTGTATAATAAAATTAAATAAATAAATAATTAAAAAGAATAAAAGAAGACCATTTTATATATAAATAGGTTTTGACATCATTTAGTATATAGAGAGGTTTTAAATAAATAAATACTTAAAAATAATAAATCATTTTATGTATTGTATATAAAAAAGCACATTTAGTCAACCATTTGCCCAATACAAGAACTACTAGTTTTTCTATTATTACAGGTTCTTTTTTCTTTGTTAATACCTAGCTTTACAGGTTTCCTTAGGTTTATTCTTCTAGGGAAAATATAATTAATTTTTCTCATTTCATATACACGAACCACACGAACCACAAACGAAGCACAATTATTGGGTTATCCAACAGTATGCTTTTAGGTACACAAAGAGATTTGTACATAAAATTACTCTTTAACTTACCTAAAGTAAACGTTATAACTAATAAGAGTATAACACAGATTTATTACCAACTGATAGAACTGTCCCTAAAGAATATTATGCATATGGACAAAGAGCACATTTCTATCATTAAATACCATTGAAAGACAAGGTTATAGGTATTCATAGATTTTACTTCATGTTGGTCAACACTTAAAATCAAATGCAAAGACATTTTTATAATGACGTAAACCATGCAATTCATATTATTTTAAATGCATTTTATCTCATAGATGATGTCCAATACAACAATTAACCCACTTACTATTGCATCACAAGAAAATAACAGTTGTATAAATTACATAAAACATCATACATGGTTTTCTTTTCCTATAATTGAATTTTACATACTTTGCTACAAGTTTGGGCCCCATTCAACTTTAGGTTCTATACAGGATAGATGCACATGTAAAATATTGGACATGAAAACTAGGTTATTCTAAAGACTTCTATCAGTGATATTCCATCCCATAAAACGTATACACAAGGAAAATTCCAATTCAATTATTCGCTCATACACACCATTTCTAGCTATCCTTTGTTCAAATAATATTCTTTTGCCTTCACATTCATGGCTCATGGATGTAGATAATGTCATACGGATAAAATACAACTCATTCTTATGATATGCACATTATAGTATATTCTAAATTTGCTTAAAAGAAAACCATCTTGCTTCATTTTAATACAAATTCATTGATGCAAGAAAAATTGAGTGTAATTATATTATATCATGCATTTCATTTTGTCTTAAAATATCAGGTTGTTTCAGGTACCATTTTAGTATGAACAGAGATATAATTTATCAAGACTTCATTGCATAACACTAAAAAATAAATAGATTGCATGCAATGATAATAAACACCACTTCATAAAAAATATAAACTTACATACATAAGAATCATTTGCAAGAGCTCTGTTATCCCTATTGCTATCCTCATTTTTGCTTTGAGGTATAGTATCCTTAGTATTTTCCTGACTTGATAGCCTTTGATCATTTCTTCTAGGATACCCTTTGTCATCCCTCCTTTGTATTTTGATCTCCTCCTTTAGGCTTATTGCTCATGTTATTTGTCCCACTTCAAAAACCCAGTGCTCTTCCACTTCCTTAGCACATCCTTTTCCTTTTTAGATAGCTTTTTATAATTAAAGTGTACCTTTATGATCTCTTCATTTGCTTCCTCTTGATCTATAGGGTTATGCATATTCACCATAGTCCTAATCTTGGATGCAATCCCAATATAAAATTTTGGATATTTATGCAATCTATTCATTTTTGGCTATCATAACTCTAATTGATTGCATAGCTAATAAAAATATTGTCAATTTATCATAACACACCATTTTCTATTATCTCTTTTATCATGCATGCATTTTTCATAGTGAGGTAATTCAACATGAACTTCTCATGAAAACTTATACAAGTAGATAACAATAGTGAGACAACATATTTCTCAATGGTGATATAACTTTTTGGTCCTTCCAATTATGCTTAAATCTCAAAAACCAAATACAATCACTAGGTAGAATAGAATCATAGATATTGCTTTTCCAACATGAAAAACAAAAACAAGATGAAATAGATCCCCCTTCAACATGCAAATCTAGTTAACACTCTTTTCCTTCCCAAATGACTTCCCCCATATATGCTTCTTCCATCATGGAGAAGGAGGTTTTTCAAGTAATTCATTATGAAAGTTACACACAATATCCCCCAATACAATATTCTCATGATCCTCTATATCTATCTATGCAATATGATAGGAAAATAATTTAATTATATTTATATTTATTTTATTTTATTCTATTTATTTATTTATTATTATTATTACTTTAACTTGCCTTGATTGTTTATGAATTGTAAAGCATGATGATTTGTGTACAACACAAATTATTTTAGTAATAGATAATATCTCTACTTTTTGAGTTCTTGCATGATGGTATATAAATCCAAATCATAAATTGAATAATTCTTCTTGGCTTTATTTATCTTTATGTTGAAATAAGTAAATAAAAATCTCTTCTTGGCTCAAAACTCCTCCAATGGTTATCCTGCTAGCATCATAATCTACTTGGAAAACCTTGTTAAAGTATGAAAATGCTAGAACTGGATAGTACTCTATGAATTTATTTTTCAATATATGAAAGAGTATTTCTATTGCACTCATCCATTTGAACTCATGCTTACATTCCTTCACTGTTTATATGATTTGAGCACAAATTTCACTAAATTTTTTGATAAACTTTCTACAAAAAACTTTAAAAATCATGGAAATTTTTTACTTCAAACATACTCCTTGGTGATGGTATCTCTATAATAACCTTCATCTTTGCTCAATCCATCTATAAAACATCCTTGGATATGACAAAAGCAAAATATATCAATTTTATCTTTATAAAACTACATTTCTTCAAATTGACTAGCAATTGTTCCTCCTTCAACATTTGCAAAACTAATATCATATACATTAGTTTTTCTTCCTTAATCTTGCTAAAAACCAAAATATCATCCAAGTAAACCACCACAAACTTACCAAGAAAATATTTCAAGATTTCATTCATCAATCTCATAAAAGTGCTAGCTGCATTTGTCAACCCACATGGCATGACCAGTTAGTCATATAAGTCTTCTTTGGTTTTAGACACAGTCTTCCACTCAAATTTGATGATAACCATTGTTCAAATCAATATTTGTGAAGTGCTCTTCTCCACGCAAACAATCCTAACATTAGAATAAAATAATTTTAACATTACATTAAAAGTGGAGATTTCATTATACTAATACAGACAAGTACTTCTAATATTAATGATCCAGTTTTCACATTTATTTCTATAAACATTACACTAATATTAATGTTTTTTTTTTAAGCGAAAAACCCCTTGTAGGGCCGCCTTGGTCTAAGATACCACGAACAGGGGGTTATACACCGTCAAAATCACACGGGGGTCACACCAAGCCCTGCCCGTACCAAAATTATCAATTGGATTTTGGGTACCCAATTCAGCTTTTTGGTAGGATGGAGATTCGAACCTGGGACCTCTCTTGGAGGATTGCCCTCTCCTCTCCAACTCACCTACAAACCTTGGGTCTAATATTAATGATTTAATTTTCATATAATTTTTTAAAAATAATATTAATAATAATTTATAAATTTTCTTTGATTCAAGTGTTTCTACCATTTTTTAGCCTATTGATCTCTAACTTTTAAATAGTTTTTTTTTTTTTAAATATTTAAAATATTTTATTAAATATATATGACCTATGATCATATAAACTTTAAAATATATTTAATTTATTCTTAAATAAATAAATACTTTTAATATTTAAAAAAAAATACTACTTTGCTCGTTAAAATATAAATAAATAAATACTACTTTGAAATTTAGCTGCATAATTGCAAGGTTTTAGCAGGGATCTAAGTGTGATTTCATATTTAATTGCTATTTAAGAATTTGAAATTTGGCTTTTACATAAAGGTCTGTTTTTGAACGTTAAATGTTTTGGTTTTCTCCTGACAGGTGATGCCAACTTCTACCCAAAAGGTTTGGCAACTCCACATCTCTTTCTGCATCTATTCCTATTGCAGAATATCAAAGTAGACCTCTTGCAGACCAGCAGGGAGTCAAGAATGGGAGGCCTCCGGGTGCTCTAACAATCCCTAGAGAACCTCTAGATGCAGCTACTATTGCTGAAGCTATCAATGTCATCTCCTGCTGGTATGAGGATAAGACTGAATGGGGACGAAGAATAGGTTGGATTTATGGATCTGTAACAGAAGATGTTGTTACGGGCTACAGAATGCACAACAGAGGATGGAGATCAATCTACTGTGTAACAAAGAGAGATGCACAACAGAGGATGGAGATCAAGGGCACTGCTCCCATCAATCTGACTTGATCGTTTGCATCAAGTTCTCAGAAGGGCTACTGGGTCAGTGGAGATCTTCTTCTCTCACAACAATGCTTTGTTTGCAAGTCCTAAGATGAACATATTGCAGAGAATAGCCTACATCAATGTTTCAATCTATCCTTTCACTTCCATATTTCTTATGCTTTACTGTTTCCTACCAGCATTGTCACTCTTCACTGGGCAGTTCATTGTTCAAACAATTGATGCTTCATTCCTATCCCTTATGCTTACAATGACTCTAACCCTTTGTCTACTGGCAATCTTTGAAATCAAATGGTCTGGAATCACACTCAAAGAATGGTGGAGAAACGAGCAATTCTGGCTGATTGGAGGCACTAGTGCCCACCCTGCAGCTGTTCTACAAGGACTGTTGAAGGTTATAGCAGGCATAGAGATATCCTTCAGACTTACATCCAAGTCTTCAAATGAGGACAATGAGGATGAATTTGCAGATCTTTACATTGTCAAATGGAGCTGCCTCCTGATTCCTTCCATAACAATAATGATGGTAAACATCATTGCACTAGTTGTTGGAACAGCAAAGACTGTCTACAGTGAAATTCCAGAGTGGAGTAAGCTTTTTGGAGGTGTAATTTTCAGCTTCTGGGTGCTATGCCATATCTATCCATTTGCAAAGGGCTTAATGGGCAGGAAATGACATACTCCATTTATAGTGTTTGTGTGGTCAAGCATGTTGGCAATTATCATATCTTTGCTGCGGGTTTCCATTAACAATCCACCACTCAATAGCAGGATGGAAGGGATTGAGTTTCCATGATTCTCGTTACATACGAGTTTTTTAGGTCTTTCACTTGGGTTGAGGCACAAACATGTGCATTAGAGGAATCATTGCCAAAATGCATCCATGCAGTTGAATCCATAAAAACTATGTACAAATGAACAACTTGAGGAAACCTCCATTCTTTTATTCTTCTCAAAGGACTATAGCCTGAAATAGAGTACTACAGTTTTCTTTTAACAAATATGATGGCTTAGATCAATGCAGTTATTTATGCTGCATTACCATGTATCTGAGGCAAGAAATGCAGGGGATTTGTACATAGCATTCACGAATTGTTTTCAATCATCTTTTCATTTCAGAAAGTTGCAGTGCAAGTATTTTTCGACTTGAGCACATCTTGTTTTAAAATATTTCAAGTTCTTCCAAATATGAGATCTCTCCAGCTAAGGTTAAAAGAGCAACGTTTACAGCCTTTCCAATGATATTTTAACGTAAGATGAATATAAGTCTTAAAAATTTTAATTTTTATCTTTACTCAATTCAACATCTAACACCTATTTAATATTATAATATATTAATATATAAATATTTGTTTAATTGATTATAGAATTGAAAAAGGTTTTATTTAAATTACATTACATGTTAGGAATTATGTATATATCACTTGTCAAGTTAACTCATATTTTATTGGGCCAAAATTTGTCAAAATTAAAAAAACATTAAATTATATCTACCATGTCCTAAAAAATATTCTTCATTTATCTCTATAAACAATATTCATTTTCTTGAGATACCTATGCTTCCATAATTCTATTACATCATTTTAATAAGAGATTTTATTTAAATTACGTTACATGTTAGAAATTATGTATATATCACTTGTCAAGTTAACTCATATTTTATGGACTCCACATTTGTCAAAATTAAAAAAACATTAAATTATATCTACCATGTCCTAAAAAATATTCTTCATTTATCTCTATAAACAATATTCATTTTCTTGAGATACCTATGCTTCCATAATTCTTTTACATCATTTTAATAAGAGATAAAATCTTATATTTGATCATTGCTTTTCTCCAATAATAGTAGATGGACATAAAAAAAAAATATTATTTTTTATACAAACCCCTTGTCTATTTTTCTTTATGGTATTATTAATAATTTATAAACTCCCTTTAATTAAAATATATTTTTATCCTTTTCCAATCACAAGTTTGATCCTTGTACAAAGTTTTGTAACCTCCTCATTCTTGTTAGATGAAGTTCCATATGATTATGAGTAAGTAACAATAAGTTTACATTCATCATTTGAAAAAGTACCATCTCCACTAGCTTTCCTTGAATTTTTGTTAGAAACACCATTAAAATTCTTTTTATAAACTCAAAATTATTGACATTTCAATTTTACCATAGATGAAAATAGATCCTTTGTGTTAACTTCATTTTCCAAAATGACCCTTCCAAGTATATTCATATTTGTAATAATTAATACATCTTTTTTTGCATTTGAGACTTCTTATAACAAGCATCATGGAGAGAGGTAATAATATGATTTTGTACTTGAAATTGATTTTTTATATTTATTTTTGAAAATTCTATTTTTATTTTCAAAAAATAAATTTCAACAAATAATGATAAGACCAATCCTCCATTGAATCTACAATGCTTTAGTTTAGTAACAACTAGTCCAATATTTCATCAACTTCTTCAATATTTATGGAGGTACTCAATACATTCTTATATTTTAAAAAAATCAACCCCAAATAGTATAAGAAATTGGACAATAAAGTAAATGGTTAGATGTCTCTAGATCCTTCTTACACAAGACACTTGGAAGGTCTATGATATAATCTTCTTTGCAAACTCTAGCATGTAAGAATATTGCTTTGGACTACTAACCAAATGAATGTTGAGGTCTTAGGGAGAGCCATGAGTGATCAAACATTCTTACAAGGGAAATATTTGAGCATACAAAATTTTGATTGCTCTAAATCCTAAAATCCCACTTGATCAAGTATCCACCTTCTTTTGATATATTTTGAACCAATTGATATTTTTTACACAAAAATAGGCAAATAGAACTCTCGAAGCATTCTTTAAAGCTCATTCATTCTTTGTTTGAGATCCCCTCCTTAAACTAGGTTGATAATAGAAATCTATAATCTATAGTTGTTATATTAATATAATTTTTGACCTTTGAACTTTTATGTAAAATATTATAAAGTACTAAAAAAATGATGAAGTTAAAAAATAAAATATTATGCAATAAATTTTTTAAATATATATATTTAATTGTATAATTATTTAAATATTTTAATATTATATAAATTAAAAAAAGCAAAAAAATTATAAAAATAGAAAATTAAAAAAAATTATCATAAAAAATAAAAAATATTACAAATTTAATAAAAAAAAACTTAGGTTAATCTTATATTATAAATTTAGGTTTAAATGTTCTAAAAAATTATATATCAAAATTATAATCTTATTTTTTTGTTTTATCTTAATACTACTAAGTAATCAAAAATATCAAAATTATCAAAATTTGGAGTGGTATAGTTTAAAGTTTCATCTAAAATACCCTAGTTCAAACCACAACACAATATGTGGCTATGAGGGATGTTCAGTGCTCACATTTTATCCCAAAAGTTGTGAATTCGACTTTCGTGGCCCTCATTCCCAAGAAGGACTCGATTCTTCTTTTTGTGATTTCAGGCCAATTAGTTTATGTAATACAATATATAATAATTTTTCTAAGTACATTGCAAACATAATTAAACCACTTCTACCGTTGTTGATTGAATCAATGCAGAGTGCCTTTGTCTCAAGAAGAAAAATCTTGGATGGTGCTATAGTTATTCATGAATTGATGCACTTTATGTATAAAAGTGGAAGGGCGGGGTTTTTTCTTAATTTAGATGTCAACAAATCTTATGATCATGTTTCATGGACCTTCCTATTCAGTGTTTTGAGGAAGTTTGATTTTGTGAGGATTGGATAAACCTTGTTAAGGCTTGTATTTCATTGGCCTCGTTTTTTGGTTCTTGTCAATGGTTCTCCGGTAGGCTTCTTTCGCTCTTGTAATGGTCTAATATAGGGTAACCCTTAATATCCTTTTCTTTTTATTCTCATGTCGGAGGCTTTGGGAAGAATAATTTCTAGGTATCACAATGAGTTGGGGATGTGCCCAACGGTTCCTTGCAACCCGATATCACATCAACAATTTGCAGATGATACCCGTATTTCATGTGTGGCATCGGTATTCATTACTAAGGAAGTGAAAGCTATATTGGAATGTTATGACAAGGCAATTGGTCTAAAAATAAGTTTTTTGAAGATCAATCTCTTTTTCATTAACACACCTAAAGTACAACAGAGGAGGATTGCTGACATTGAATTTCTGGATTGCCTCTCTTCCAAACAAAGGATATATATATATATTTAAAATTTCCTAAGATGAATATTAACACCACGATTGGTTAAATTATCCATATAGATATGATGTCATTTCCAAAATATTATCTCCAATGATAGTAGATGCACATCAAAAAAATTATTATTTTTTATACAAACCCCTTGTCTAATTTTATTTATAGTATTATTAATAATTTATAAACTCCCTTTAATTAAAATATATTTTTGTCCTTTTCCAATCACAAGTTTGATCCTTGTAAAAAGTTTTGTAACCTCCTCATTCTTATTATTTGAAGTTCTATATGATTATGAGTAAGTAACAATAAGTTTACATTCATCATTTGAAAAAGCACCATCTCCACTAGCTTTCCTTAAATTTTTGTGAGAAACACCATTAAAATTCTTTTTATAAACTCAAAATTATTGATATTTTGATTTTACCATAGATGAATATATATCCTTTGTGTTAACTTCATTTTCCAAAAGGATGCTTCCAATTATATTCATATTTGTAATAAAGAGGTTAATATATTTTTTTTTGCACTAGAGACTTCTTATGACGAGCATCGTGGAGAGAGTTAATAATATGATTATGTAGTTGAAATTCATTTATTATATTTATCTTTGAAAATTCTATTATTATTTTTAAAAAATATATTTCAACAAATAATGATAAGACCAATCCTCCATTGAATCCACAATGCTTTAGTTTAGTAACAACTAGTCCAACATTTCATCAACTTCTTCAATATTGATGGAGGTACTCAATAAACTCTTATATTTTCAAAAAATCAACCCCAAATGGTATAAGAATTTTAACAATAATGTAAATGGTTAGATGTCTCTAGATCCTTCTTACACAAGACACTTGAAAGGTCTATGATATACTCTTCTTTATAGACTCTAGCATGTAAGAAACTTGCATTGGACTGCTAACCAAATGAATGTTGAGGTCTTAGGGAGGGCTATGAGTGATCAAACATTCTTACAAGGGAAATATTTGAGCGTACAAAATTTTGATTGCTCTAAATCCTTATATCCCACTTGATCAAGTATCCACCTTCTTTTGATAGATTTTGAACCAATTCATTTTTTTTATATAAAAATAGGTAAATAGAACTCTTGAACCATTCTTTAAAGCTCATTCATTATTTGTTTGAGATCCCCTCCTTCAACTAGGTTGATAATAGAAATCTATAATCTATAGTTGTTATATTAATATAATTTTTGACCTTTGAACTTTTATGTAAAATATTATAAAGTACTAAGAAAATGATCAAGTTAAAAAATAAAATATTATGCAATAAAATTTTTAATTATATATATTTAATTGTATAATTATTTTAATATTATATAAATTAAAAAAGCACAAAAATATAATAATAAAAAAATAAAAAAAATTATTATAAAAAATAAAAGTTAAGATTATTCATTGAAAGAAATATTACAAATTTGATAAAAAAATTTAGGTTAATCTTATATTATAAATTTATGTTTAAATATTCTTAAGAATTATATATATATATATATATATATATTATATATATATATATATATATATATCTTAACTTTTTTTTATTTTTTTGTTTTATCTTAATACTACTAACTAATCAAAAATGTCAAAATTATCAAAATTTGGAGTGGTATAGTTTAAATTTTTCATATAAAAGACCCTAGTTCAAACTACAACACAATATGTGGCTATGAGGGATGTTCAGTGCTCACATTTTATCCCAAAAGTTGTGATTTCGACTTTCCTGTCCCTCATTCCCAAGAAGGACTCGGATTCTTCTTTTTGTGATTTCAGGCCAATTAGTTTATGTAATACCATATATAATAATTTTTCTAAGTACATTGCAAACATAATTAAACCACTTCTACCATTTTTATTGAATCAATGCAGAGTGCCTTTGTCTTAAGAAGACAAATCTTGGATGGTGCTATAGTTATTCATGAATTGATGCACTTTATGTATAAAAGTGGAAGGGCGGGGTTTTTTCTTAATTTAGATGTCAACAAAGCTTATGATCGTGTTTCATGGACCTTCCTATTCAGTGTTTTGAGGAATTTTGGTTTTGTGAGGATTGGATAAACTTTGTTAAGGCTTGTATTTCATCGGCCTGGTTTTTGGTTCTTGTCAATGGTTCTCCGGTAGGCTTATTTGGCTCTTGTAATGGTCTAATATAGGGTAACCCTTAATATCCTTTCCTTATTATTCTCTTGTCGGAGGCTCTGGGAAGAATAATTTCTAGGTATCACAATGAGTTGGGGATGCGCCCGATGGTTCCTTGCAACCCGATATCACATCAAAAATTTGTATATGATACCCTCCTTTCATTTGTGGTATCAGTGGTCATTGCTAAGGAAGTGAAAGCCATATTGGAATGTTATGAGAAGGCATTTGGTCAGCAAATAAGTTTTTTGAAGAGCAATATTTTTTTTATTAACACCCCTAAAGTACGACAAAGGAGGATTGCCGACATATTGAATTTTTGGATAGCTTCTCTTCCAACAAAGGATATATATATATATATACAATTTCTTAAGATGAATATTAACAACATGATTGGTTAAATTATCGATATAGATATGATGCCATTTCCAAAATATTATCTCCAATAATAGTAGATGATCATAAAAAAAATTATTATTTTTTATAGAAACCCCTTGTCTATTTTTCTTTATGGTATTATTAATAATTTATAAACTCCCTTTAATTAAAATATATTTTTATCCTTTTCCAATCACAAGTTTGATCCTTGTAAAAAAATTTGTAACCTCCTCATTCTTGTTAGTTGAAGTCCCATATGATTATGAGTAAGTAACAATTATGAGTAAGTAACAATAAGTTTACATTTATAATTTGAAAAAGCACCATCTCCACTATCTCTCCTTGAATTTTTGTTAGAAACACCATTAAAATTCTTTTTATAAATTCAAAATCATTGACATTTCGATTTTACCATAGATGAAAATAGATCCTTTGTGTTAACTTCATTTTCCAAAATGACGCTTCCAAGTATATTAATATTTGTAATAAAGAGGTCAATACATCTTTTTTTGCACTTGAGACTTCTTATAATGAGCATCATGGAGAGAGGTAATAATATGTTTTTGTAACAATATGATTATGTAGTTAACATTGATTTTTTATATTTATTTTTGAAAATTCTATTATTATTTAAAAAAAATTAATTTCAACAAATAATGATAAGACCAATCCTCCAGTGAATCCACAATGCTTTAGTTTAGTAACAACTAGTCCAACATTTCATCAACTTCTTCAATATTGATGGAGGTACTCAATAAATTAATATATTTTCAAAAAATCAACAACAAATGGTATAAGAAATTGGCCAATAAAGTAAATGTTTAGATGTCTCTAGATCCTTCTTACACAAGACACTTGAAAGGTCTATTTTATACTCTTCTTTGCAGACTCTAGCATGTAAGAATCTTGATTTGGACTGCTAACCAAATGAATGTTGAGGTCTTAGGGAGGGCTATGAGTGATCTAACATTCTTACAAGGGAAATATTTGAGCGTACAAAATTTTGATTGCTCTAAATCCTTATATCCCACTTGATCAAGTATCCACCTTCTTTTGATATATTTTGAACCAATTCATCTTTTTTACATAAAAATAGGCAAATAGAACTCTTGAAGCATTTTTTTAAAGCTCATTCATTATTTGTTTGAGATCCCCTCCTTCAACTAGGTTGATAATAGAAATCTATAATCTATAGTTGTTATATTAATATAATTTTTGACCTTTGAACTTTTATGTAAAATATTATAAAGCACTAAGAAAATGTTGAAGTTAAAAAATAAAATATTATGCATTAAATTTTTTAATTATATATATATTTAATTGTATAATTATTTAAATATTTTAATATTATATAAATTAAAGAAGCACAAAAACATAATAATAAAAAATAAAAAAATTATTACAAAAAATAAGTTAAGATTATTCATTGAAATAAATATTACAAATTTAATAAAAAAAAACTTAGGTTAATCTTATATTATAAATTTAGGTTTAAATATTCTTAAAAAATTATATATATATATATATATATATATAATATATATTTTTTTTTTAATCTTAATACTACTAACTAATCTAAATTATCAAAATTTGGAGTTGTATAGTTTAAGGTTTTCATCTAAAAAACCCTAGTTCAAACTACAACACAATATGTGGCTATGAGGGATGTTCAGTGCTCACATTTTATCCCAAAAGTTGTGAATTCGACTTTCCTAGCCCTCATTCCCAAGAAGGACTTGGCTTCTTCTTTTAGTGATTTGAGGCCAATTAGTTTATGTAATACCGTATACAAGATTTTTTCTAAGTCCATTGCAAACATACTTAAACCACTTCTACCGTTGTTGATTGAATCAATGTAGAGTATCTTTGTCTCAGGAAGATAAATCTTGGATGGTGCTATAGTTATTCATGAATATAACATTATAACTAATAAGAGTATAACACAGATTTATTACCAACCGATAGAACTGTCCCTAAATAATATTATGCACATGGACGAAAAACACATTTCTATCATTAAATACCATTGAAAGACAAGGTTATAGGTATTCATAAATTTTACTTCGTATTGGTCAACACTTAAAATCAAATAAGACATTTTTATAATGACGTAAAGCATGCAATTCATATTATTTTAAATGCATTTTGTCTTACAGATGATGTCCAATACAACAATTAACCCACTTACTATTGCATCACAGGAAAATAACAGTTGTATAAATTACATAAAACATCATACACAATTTTCTTTTCCTATAATTGAATTTTACATACTTTTCTACAAGTTTGGGCTCCATTCAGCTTTAGGCTCTATACAGGATAGATACACATGTAAAATATTGGACATGACAACTAGGTTATTCTAAAGACCTCTCTTAGTGATATTCCATCCCATAAAACGTATACACAAGGAAACTTCCAATTCAATTATTCGCTCATACACACCATTTATGGCTATCCTTTGCTCAAATAATATTCTTTTGCCTTCACATTCATGGCTCATGGATGTAGATCATGTCTTACAGATAAAATACAACTCATTCTTATGATATGCACACTATAGTATATTCTAAATTTGCTTAAAATAAAACCAGCTTGCTTCATTTTAATACAAATTCATTGATGCAAGAAAAATTGAGTGTAATTATATTTCTATCATGCATTTCATTTTGTCTTAAAATATCAGGTTGTTTCAGGTACCATTTTAGTATGAACAGAGATATAATTTATCAAGACTTCATTGCATAACACTAAAAAATGAATAGATTGCATGCAATGATAACAAACACCACTTCATAACAAATATAACCTTACATACATAGAAATCATTTGAAAGAGCTCTGTTACCCCTATTTCTATCCTCATTTTTGCTTTGAGGTATAGTATCCTTAGTCTTTTCTTGACTTGATAGCCTTTGATCGTTTCTTCTAGGATACCCTTTGTCATCTCTCCTTTTTATTTTTATCTCCTCCTTTAGGCTTATTGCTCATGTTCTTTGTCCCACTTCAAAAACCCAGTGCTCTTTCACTTCCTTAGCACATCCTTTTCCTTTTTAGATAGCTTTTTATAATTAAAGTGTACCTTTCTGATATCTTCATTTTCTTCCTCTTGATCTATAGGGTTATGCATATTCACCACAGTACTAATATTGGATGCAATCCCAATATAAACTTTTGAATATTTATGCAATCTATTCATTTTTGGCTATCATAACTCTAATGAATGTATAGCTAATAAAAATATTGTCAATTTATCATAACACACAATATCCCCCAATACAATATTCTCATGATCCTCTATATTTGTCTATGCAATATGATGGGAAAATAATTTAATTATATTTATATTTATTTTATTTTATTCTATTTGTTTTATTATTATTATTATTATTTTAATAATTACTTTCATTCTATTTTGTAAATTCTAACAAACATAGAATAATTGTAGTTTAACAAAATGGATCCCATGCCTTGGGCATCTTCATCACCAACAAAGGATACACATATATACATATGCATTATTTTCATCAACGATAAACATATATTCAAAACAAGACCCACATAATAATGCAAGTCATACATGATGCACCTACAGGATATGCAATGTGTGAGCTACCATATACTAACGAGCCAATCATCATTTTCCACTTACCTTTTTCTATCAACCTTCAATGAAATGTACTTGGTTCTTCATGCACAATGACCATCCATAGTACCACATTCTATAGAAAAAGGAAAGTATATTCGATGAATTCATTTACTATTAATGGTCATGCGAGGATCGTCGTTACAAAGAATAAATTAGCGATGTGAGTAGCATTATTAGTTTTTGTAGGAGGTTTGAAATGTGCCATTTTCAAAAGTCCATGTACTATAAAAAAATTGAATCATTTATATTTTGTGTTTGAGGTAATCCAAGGATAAATTCCATATATATGTCCTCCCACAATATTTTTGGTATCAATAATGATTGATATAACTTAGTGTTATAGCCCTTTTCTTTTTCATGTTGACGTACTTGATAACTCTACACAAATATTTACACATCTACACTTATTCCTAGCCAATACTAAATTTCACAAAGTTATCTGTAAGTTTAATCTATTCCAAAATGTCTAGCTAGTTCTCCACTATGTTTTTCTCTTATCTCTCATTGAAATCCATGGCATGAATAACTACTATCCCTTGAATAATAATCCTTATTGGATAAAATAATCTAGCTATGGTGTCCTATATCCTGTAGTAGGATCATTGCAAGCTACCCAAGATTCCTTGAAGTCCAAATCATCAACACAAAGCTCTTTCATAACATCAAAACTTGTCATTTCAATCTTCATTGTATCCATCAATAAAATTTCTTTTGCTCAAGGTATCAACTATCATATTTGAACTTCCACTTTTATGCTTCAAAACAAATGAGTAAATTTGAAGATACTCTATCCATTTCATATGTCTTTGATTCAACTTGCCTTGATTTTTTATGAATTGTAAAGCATGACGATTTGTGTACAACACAAATTATTTTAGTAATAGATAATATCTCTAGTTTTTGAGTTCTTGCATGATGGTATAGAAATCCAAATCATAAATTGAATAATTCTTCTTGGCTTTAATTAGCTTCATGTTGAAATAGGTAATAAAAATCTCTTCTTGGCTCAAAACTCCTCCAATGGTTATCCTGCTAGCATCATAATCTACTTGGAAAACCTTGTTAAAGTATGACAATGCTAGAACTGGATAGTACTCTGTGACTTTATTTTTCAATATATGAAAGAGTATTTTTATTGCACTCATCCATTTAAAATCATGCTTACATTCCTTCATTGTTTATATGATTTGAGCACAAATTTCACTAAACTTTCTGATAAACTTTCTATAAAAAAACTTGAAAAATCATGGAAAGTTTTTACTTCAAACATACTCCTTGGTGATGGCCTCTCCATAATAACCTTCATCTTTGCTCAATCCATCTATAAACCATCCTTGGATATGACAAAAACAAAATATACCAATTTTATCTTTATAAAACTACATTTCTTCAAATTGACTAGCAATTGTTCCTCCTTCAACATTTGCAAAACTAATCTCATATACATTAGCTTTTCTTCCTTAATATTTCAAAAAAAAAATATCATCCAAGTAAACCACCACAAACTTACCAAGAAAAGATTTCAAGATTTCATTCATCAATCTCATAAAAGTGGTAGTTGCATTTGTCAACCCACATGGCATGACCAGTTAGTCATATAAGTTTTCTTTGGTTTTAGACAGAGTCTTCCACTCAAATTTGATGATAACCATTGTTCAAATCAATATTTGTGAAGTGCTCTTCTCCACGCAAAAAATCCTAACATTAGAATAAAATAATTTTAACATTACATTAAAAGTGGAGATTTCATTATACTATTATAGACAAGTACTTCTAATATTAATGATCCATTTTTCACATTTATTTCTATAAACATTACACTAATATTAATGATTTAATTTTTTATATAATTTTTTAGAAATAATATTAATAATAATTTATAAATTTTCTTTGATTCAAGTTTTCCTACCATTTTTTATCCTATTGATCTCTATAACATTGTCTAACCTTTAAATATTTTTTTATTTTTTTAAATATTTAAATTTTTTTATTAAATATATATGACCTATGATCATATAAACTTTAAAATATATTTAATTTATTCTTAAAAAATAAACATTTGTAATATTTTTAAAAAAATACTACTTTACTCGTTAAAATATAAATAAAATTAATTATAAAAAAATTATTAACTGGAAGAAAATCAAGAATTCAAGTCCTTTATTGTTATCACAACTTTATAAAACAATTTAAAAAACTAGCATGGAACTTTTTTTCCATATTTTGTACGTATTTGTGTAGGCGAATCAATTACTCTACCTGCCTCTTTAAGAGTCGTTTGTATGTTTTAGTTGATATTATTATTAAGAGTCAAAGTTTAAATCACATAAAATTGAACCATTACAATCAAGATACAACGATGAGATTTTAACTTTTCTTTAAAAGTGCAACGTTCAAATAAAAGGAAAAGGAAATGTGGCGGGACATATTCGAAAATTATTGCACTCCAATAATCGAGGGAATCCTTTCTTTAATTACAAAACACAATCAATGCTAAGAATTCCCATCTTTGAAGAACCCAATCTTTCCCTTCAATATGACAAGCTTCCCTTGATTGCCATGTTCTGGACATTATTAAGATACATCTTATTCTATCCATTGCAGATATGAACTCAGATTCTGCATATTCAAATCTTGTTCAAACATGGATGAGCTCTTTTACATAGAAAGGTTTCGGTGAGGCTCATGTCAGGACGAGAGAGACTGCTGAATATTGTCAATCAAGATATAGTAGTATACAATAGGTAGAGCACTTAGGAGCATTGCATCTTAGTTCTTGAGTAAGTGGTTTGTTCAATTTGAATCCATGGATCCTTCCAGATCATCTTCCATTTCAACTTCGGTCTCTACAGGAAGTGAGTCATTCAGAAATATGGAGATACGCAGGCCATTGCCCAATAACATGCCGTCTCAAGAGCTTAACACAAAATTTTCCGGTGAAAGTGAGGAGAATCATGAGGAAGTAAGCTCAGGGCGTGTGCATTACACTGTCCAAAATCCCCCAACTCCAGACCGCTTTGCTCTTTCTTCCTCCTCTTTCTCTTCAGAGGAACCCAATGTCAAACCGGCTTCAAAAATAACAAAGGAGCAGACGGAGAACACGGTTTGCACAACCAACTTTACAGAAGGCTACAACTGCATTACAAAAGGGTATCATAGCATGAAAACTGAAGTGAGATCATCGGCCCTAACTTGCGCAATGGAGGGCTGTGATGAGGTGGTCATGAGGGATGACAAAGGAGAAGATCAGAGACCTTGTGATTGTGACTTCAAAGTGTGTAGGGATTGCTACTTGGATGCCCTTAAAAATGGGGGACAATGCAAAGGATGTAAAGAACAGTACGAAGCTGTGGATGTTGAAGAAGAAGGCAATGTTCCTTCAACTGCTCCTCGTAAGGTAAACAGTCGTCCGCCACTTGTTAAATCCACAAAAAGCCCTGTAAAGAACAGTAGAAAGCCTTCTCAGTTTGATCACACTCGTTGGCTTTATGAGACCAAAGGCACCTACGGACATGGCAATGCGCTTGAAGGATATGAAGAGGCTGGCATTAAAGGGTCTGTGAATCTTTCCAGTTTTGGCCAAAGATCGAGGAGACCTTTGTCAAGAAAGATTTCCATTTCAGCTGGGATTCTCAGCCCTTACAGGTAAATTCAAGTCTCTTAGGGAATGGGGTTTTCTATAGCTGTTCATTTGTGTAGAGGTTCTTTTGGGATTCCATTGCCCCATACATATTACTCCTAGTATTTAGGATGAATTTGTGAATTTCTTCAGAAAAGATAGATTTGTGATGAATAATGGATCCAACCATGAAGTATATATATTCCCACATGTTAGCAGCTCAAGTCTTGAATAATAAAGATCTATGATAATAAATATATAATAGTTCTGATACAACCATAAAGTTGATACGATATAAGTTGAAAATATTTTTGGTTTCTGATTGGAGATCTCCATACAACGAGTTGCCATATCATGAAATTACTCATCAGTGCCTTGATTTGGGGCAAATTATTGGTGCTAATTCGACTTGTGGTGCTCTGTCTCTTTCTCTCATGGCGCATTCACCATCCTAATAGAGATGCAATGGTGTTATGGGTAATCTCAGTGATGTGTGAAGTTTGGTTTGCAATTTTATGGCTGCTGGATCAACTCCCTAAACTTTGCCCTCTGAATAGGATGACAGACTTGAATGTTATGATGGATAAGTTTGAATGCCCAAGCCTTCAGAATCCAAGAGGAAGGTCCGATCTCCCTGGAATTGATATATTTGTCTCGACTGTTGATCCAGAGAAGGAATCTCCTCTTGTTACAGTAAATACTGTCCTATCTATTCTTGCAGTTGATTATCCAACAGAGAAGCTTCCTTGCTATTTATCTGATGATGGTGGGGCTCTTCTTACTTTCGAAGCTCTTGCAGAAGCTGCAAGCTTTGCCATGGTTTGGGTACCGTTCTGTAGAAAACACATTATAGAACCAAGAAGTCCAGAGAGTTATTTCAACATAAAGCACAACATCAACAACAAAAAAGTAAGACCTGACTTTGTGAGGGAAAGGAGAAGGGTCAAAAGAGAGTATGATGAATTCAAGGTGAGGATAGATTCATTGCCTGATTTTATCAGGAGAAGATCAGATGCTTACAATAGCCATGAAGATATTCTTTTAGAAAAAGCACAAACAGAATCAGAAGCTGATCTTACAAAACCACTGAAGGTCCAAAGGGCTACATGGATGGCAGATGGGAATACTTGGACGGGTACATGGGCTATTACATGCATAGAACATTCCCGAGGAAACCATGCGGGCATAATTCAGGCATGATTTTATTTAACTTTATTGTTGATGTAGATATCTTTTACGAAATCTATTATTTTGAAATTTAGCTGCATAATTGCAAGGTTTTAGCAGGGATCTAAGTGTGATTTCATATTTAATTGCTATTTAAGAATTTGAAATTTGGCTTTTACATAAAAGTCTGCTTTTGAATGTTAAATGTTTTGGTTTTCTCCTGACAGGTGATGCTACCTCCTCCAAGTTCAGAACCTCGGATGGCAAGTTCTGACGAGGAGAATTTGATTGACTACTCAGAAATAGACACTAGACTGCCAATGTTGGTATACGTTTCAAGAGAGAAAAGGCTTGGCTATGATCACAACAAGAAGGCCGGTGCCATGAATGCTCTAGTTCGCGCTAGTGCCATAATGTCCAATGGACCCTTCATCCTTAATCTGGATTGTGATCACTACATTTACAACTCCCTTGCATTAAGGGAAGCCATGTGCTTGGTCATGGATAGAGGTGGAGACAAAATTTGTTTTGTGCAATTCCCTCAGAGATTTGAAGGAGTAGACCCAAGTGATAGGTATGCAAATCGCAATACTGTTTTCTTTGACGTAAACATGAGAGCACTAGATGGATTACAGGGCCCAATGTATGTAGGCACAGGATGTGTATTCAGAAGGATTGCTCTCTATGGCTTTGACCGTCCTAGAGTCCCAAAGCATGCAAGCTGCTGGAGAAACAAGGAAAGGATGAATACTCAAGCTCCTAAAATTTTTGAACTAGGTTTAGATTCATCCTCACTCGATGGCCAAGGTGGTGCAGACGAATATATAGAATGCCAACTTGTACCCAAAAGGTTTGGCAACTCCACATCTCTTTCTGCATCTATTCCTATTGCAGAATATCAAAGTAGACCTCTTGCAGACCAGCAAGGAGTCAAGAATGGGAGGCCTCCGGGTGCTCTAACAATCCCTAGAGAACCTCTAGATGCAGCTACTATTGCTGAAGCTATCAATGTCATCTCCTGCTGGTATGAGGATAAGACTGAATGGGGACGAAGAATAGGTTGGATTTATGGATCTGTAATAGAAGATGTTGTTACGGGCTACAGAATGCACAACAGAGGATGGAGATCAATCTACTGTGTAACAAAGAGAGATGCTTTCAAGGGCACTGCTCCCATCAATCTGATTGATCGTTTGCATCAAGTTCTCAGATGGGCTACTGGGTCAGTGGAGATCTTCTTTTCTCACAACAATGCTTTGTTTGCAAGTCCTAACATGAACATATTGCAGAGAATAGCCTATATCAATGTTTCAATCTATCCTTTCACTTCCATATTTCTTATGCTTTACTGTTTCCTACCAGCATTGTCACTCTTCACTGGGCAGTTCATTGTTCAAACAATTGATGCTTCATTCCTATCCCTTATGCTTACAATGACTCTAACCCTTTGTCTACTGGCAATCTTTGAAATCAAATGGTCTGGAATCACACTCGAAGAATCGTGGAGAAACGAGCAATTCTGGCTGATTGGAGGCACTAGTGCCCACCCTGCAGCTGTTCTACAAGGACTGTTGAAGGTTATAGCAGGCATAGAGATATCCTTCAGACTTACATCCAAGTCTTCAAATGAGGACAATGAGGATGAATTTGCAGATTTTTACATTGTCAAATGGAGCTGCCTCATTATTCCTTCCATAACAATAATGATGGTAAACATCATTGCACTAGTTGTTGGAACAGCAAAGACTGTCTACAGTGAAATTCCAGAGTGGAGTAAGCTTTTTGGAGGTGTATTTTTCAGCTTCTGGGTGCTATGCCATCTCTATCCATTTGCAAAGGGCTTAATGGGCAGGAAAGGACGTACTCCAGTTATAGTTTTTGTGTGGTCAGGCATGTTGGCAATTATCATATCTTTACTGTGGGTTTCCATTAACAATCCACCACTCAATAGCAGGCTGGAAGGGATTGAGTTTCCATGATTCTGGTTACATACGAATTTGTTAGGTCTTTCACTTGGTTTGAGGCACAAACATGCGCATTAGAGGAATCATTGCCAAAATGCATCCATGCAGTTGAATCCATAAAAACTATGTACAAATGAACAACTTGAGGAAACCTCCATTCTTTTATTCTTCTCAAAGGACTATAGCCTGAAATAGAGTACTACAGTTTTCTTTTAACAAATATGATGGCTTAGATCAATGCAGTTATTTATGCTGCATTACCATGTATCTGAGGCAAGAAAAGCAGGGGACATAGCATTCACGAATTGTTTTCAATCATCTTTTTATTTGAGAAAGTTGCAGGGCAAGTATTTTCCGACTTGAGCACATCTTGTTTTAAAATATTTCAAGTTCTTCCAAATATGAGATCTCTCCAGCTAAGGTTAAAAGAGCTACGTTTACAGCCTTTCCAATGCTATTTTAACGTAAAGATGAATATAAGTCTTAAAAATTAATCGATTATAGGATTGAAAAAGGTTTTATTTAAATTACATTACATGTTAGGAATATGTATATATCACTTGTCAAGTTAACTCATATTATTTTATTGGGGTCACATTTGTCAAAATTAAAAAAACATTAAATTATATCTACCATGTCCTAAAAAATATTCTTCATTTATCTCTATAAACAATATTCATTTTCTTGAGATACCTATGCTTCCATAATTCTTTTACATCATTTTAATAAGATATTTTATTTAAATTACATTACATGTTAGGAATTATGTATATATCACTTGTCAAGTTAACTCATATTTTATTGATCCCACATTTTTTTAAAATTAAAAAAACATTAAATTATATCTACCATGTCCTAAAAAATATTCTTCGTTTATCTCTATAAACAATATTCATTTTCTTGAGATACCTATGCTTCCATAATTATTTTACATCATTTTAATAAGAGATAAAATCTTATATTTGATCATTGCTTTTTAAAATTTAAAATTTCTTAAGATGAAGATTAACACCACGATTGGTTAAATTATCGATATAGATATGATGCCATTTCCAAAATATTATCTCCAATAATAGTAGATGGACACCAAAAACAATTAATATTTTTTATACAAACCCCTTGTCTATTTTTCTTTATGGTATTATTAATAATTTATAAACTCCCTTTAATTAAAATATATTTTTATCCTTTTCCAATCACAAGTTTGATCTTTGTACAAAGTTTTGTAACCTCCTCATTCTTGTTAGTTGAAGTTCCATATGATTATATGATTATGACTAAGTAACAATAAGTTTACATTCATCATTTGAAAAAGCACCATCTCCACTAGTTTTCCTTGAATTTTTGTTAGAAACACCATTAAAATTCTTTTTATAAACTCAAAATTATTGACATTTCGATTTTACCATATTTAAAAATAGATCCTTTGTGTTAACTTCATTTTCCAAAATAACGGTTCCAAGTATATTCATATTTGTAATAAAAAGGTTAATACATTTTTTTTTGCCCTTGAGACTTCTTATAATGAACATCGTGGAGAGAGGTAATAATATGATTTTGTACTTGAAATTGATTTTTTATATTTAATTTTAAAAATTCTATTATTATTTTCAAAAAATAAATTTCTACAAATAATGATAAGACCAATACTCCATTGAATCTACAATGCTTTAGTTTAGTAACAACTAGTCCAACATTTCATCATCTTCTTCAATATTGATGGAGGTACTCAATACATTCTTATATTTAAAAAAAATCAACACCAAATGGTATAAGCAATTGGACAATAAAGTAAATGGTTAGATGTTGCTAGATCCTTCTTACACAAGACACTCTAAAGGTCTATGATATACTCTTCTTTGCAGACTCTAGCATGTAAGAATATTTCTTTGGACTGCTAACCAAATGAATGTTGAGGTCTTAGGGAGGGCCATGAGTGATCAAACATTCTTACAAGGGAAATATTTGAGTGTACAAAATTTTGATTGCTCTAATTCTTTATATCCCACTTGGTCAAGTATCCACCTTCTTTTGATAGATTTTGAACCAATTGATCTTTTTTACACAAAAATAGGCAAATAGAACTCTTGAAGCATTCTTAAAAGCTCATTTTTTATTTGTTTGAGATCTCTCCTTCAACTAGGTTGATAATAGAAATCTATAATCTATAGTTGTTATATTAATATAATGTTTGACCTTTGAACTTTTATGTAAAATATTATAAAGTACTATGAAAATGACGAAGTTCAAAAAAAAATATTATGCAATAAAATTTTTAATTATATATATTTATCTGTATAATTATTTAAATATTTAAATATATATAAATTAAAAAAGCACAAAAATATAATAATAAAAAACTAAAAAATATTATTATAAAAAATAAGTTAAGATTATTCATTGAAAGAAATATTACAAATTTAATAAAAAAAACTTAGGTTAATCTTATATTGTAAATTTAGGTTTAAATATTCTTAATATATATATATATATATATATATATATATATATATATATATATATATATATATATATATATATCTTAATATATATTTTTTAATTTTTTTGTTTTATCTTAATACTACTAACTAATCAAAAATATCAAAATTATCAAAATTTGGAGTGGTATAGTTTAAAGTTTTCATCTAAAAGACCCTAGTTCAAACTACAACACAATATGTGGCTATGAGGGATGTTCAGTGCTCACATTTTATCCCAAAAGTTATGAATTCGACTTTCCTGGCCCTCATTCCCAAGAAAGACTCGGATTCTTCTTTTAGTGATTTTAGGCCAATTAGTTTATGTAATACCATATATAATTTTTTTCTAAGTACATTGCAAACATACTTAAACCACTTCTACCACTGTTGATTTAATCAATGCAGTCTGCCTTTGTCTCAGGAAGACAAATCTTGGATGGTGCTATAGTTATTCATGAATTGATGCACTGTATGTATAAAAGTGGGAGGGTGGGATTTTTTCTTAAGTTAGATGTCAATAAATCTTATGATCATGTTTCATGGACCTTCCTATTCAGTGTTTTGAGGAAGTTTGGTTTTTGTGAGGATTGGATAAACCTTGTTAAGGCTTGTATTTCGTCGGCTTGGTTTTTAGTTCTTGTCAAAGGTTCTCCGGTAGGCTTCTTTCGCTCTTGTCATGGTCTAAGATAGGGTAACCCTTAATATTATTTCCTTTTTATTCTCATGTCGGAGGCTCTGGGAAGAATAATTACTAGGTATCACAATGATTTGGGGATGCGCCTCACGGGTCCTTGCAACCCGATATCACATCAACAATTTGCAGATGATACCAGCCTTTCATGTGTGGCATCGGTAGTCATTTCTAAAGAAGTGAAAGCCATATTTGAATGTTATGACAAGGCAATTGGTCAAAAAATATTTTTTTTGAAGAGCATTCTCTTTTTCATTAACACCCCTAATGTACGACAGAGGAAGATTGCTGACATATTGAATATCTGGATAGCCTCTCTTCCAAACAAAGGATATATATATATAATTTTTATTTTTAAATTTCCTAATATGAATATTAACACCACGATTGGTTAAATTATCGATATAGATATGATGCATTTCCAAAATATTATCTCCAATAATAGTAGATGCACATAAAAAAAATTATTATTTTTTATACAAACCCCTTGTCTATTTTTTTTATGGTATTATTAATCATTTGTAAACTCCCTTTAATTAAAATATATTTTTATCCTTTTCCAATCACAAGTTTGATCCTTGTAAAAAGTTTTGTAACCTCCTCATTCTTATTAGTTGAAGTTCCATATGATTATGAGTAAGTAACAATAACTTTACATTCATCATTTGAAAAAGCACCATCTCCACTAGCTTTCCTTAAATTTTTGTTAAAAACACCATTAAAATTATTTTTATAAACTCAAAATTATTGATATTTTGATTTTACCATAGATGAAAATACATCCTTTGTGTTAACTTCATTTTCCAAAATGACGCTTCCAAGTATATTCATATTTGTAATAAAGAGGTTAATACATTTTTTTTTGCACTTGAGACTTCTTATAATGAGCATCGTGGAGAGAGGTAATAATATGATTGTGTAATAATTCTTCATAAAAAATTATATATATATATATATATATATATAAATTTTTTTTTCTCTTAATACTACTAACTAATCAAAATTATCAAAATTTGGAGTGGTATAGTTTAAAGTTTTCATCTAAAAGACCCTAGTTCAAACTACAACACAATATGTGGCTATGAGGGATGTTCAGTGCTCACATTTTATCCCAAAAGTTGTGAATTCGACTTTCCTGGCCCTCATTCCCAAGAAGAAATCGAATTCTTCTTTTAGTGATTTCAGGCCAATTAGTTTATGTAATACCATATATAATTTGGAGTGGTATAGTTTAAATTTTTCATCTAAAATACCCTAGTTCAAACTACAACACAATATGTGGCTATGAGGGATGTTCGGTGCTCACATTTTATCCCAAAAGTTGTGAATTCGACTTTCCTGGCCCTCATTCCCAAGGACTCAGAGTCTTCTTTTAGTGATTTCAGGCCAACTAGTTTATGTAATACCATATAGAAATCCAAATCATAAATTGAATAATTCTTCTAGGCTTTAATTAGCTTCATGTTGAAATAGGTAATAAAAATCTCTTCTTGGCTCAAAACTCCTCCAATGGTTATCCTACTAGCATCATAATCTACTTGGAAAACCTTGTTAAAGTATGACAATGCTAGAACTGGATAGTACTCTATGACTTTATTTTTCAATATATGAAAGAGTAATTCTATTGCACTCATCCATTTGAACTCATGCTTACATTCCTTCATTGTTTATATGATTTGAGCATAAATTTCACTAAATTTTCTGATTAAATTTCTATAAAAAACTTGAAAAATCATGAATTTTTTTTACTTCAAACATAACCCTTGGTGATGGCCTCTTCATAATAACCTTCATATTTTCTCAATCCATCTATAAACCATCCTTGTATATGACAAAAACAAGATTTACCAATTTTATCTTTATAAAACAACATTTCTTCAAATTGACTAGCAATTGTTCCTCCTTCAACATTTGCAAAACTAATCTCATATACATTAGCTTTTCTTCCTTAATATTGCTAAAAACCAAAATATCATCCAAGTAAACCACCACAAACTTACCAAGAAAATATTTCAAGATTTCATTCATCAATCTCATAAAAGTGGTAGCTACATTTTTCAACCCACATGGCATGACCAGTTAGTCATATAAGTCTTCTTTGGTTTTAGACACAGTCTTCCACTCAAATTTGATGATAACCATTGTTCAAATCAATATTTGTGAAGTGCTCTTCTCCACGCAAACAATCCTAACATTAGAATAAAATAATTTTAACATTACATTAAAAGTGGATATTTCATTATACTAATACAGACAGGTACTTCTAATATTAATGATCCAGTTTTCACATTTATTTCTATAAACATTACACTAATATTAATGATTTAATTTTCATATAATTTTTTAAAAATAATATTAATAATAATTTATAAATTTTCTTTGATTCAAGTGTTTCTACCCTTTTTTAGCCTATTGATCTCTATCTTTTAAAATAACTTTTAATAGTTTTTTTT
Organism: Wollemia nobilis; assembly: GCA_028583015.1. Taxonomy (NCBI): domain Eukaryota; kingdom Viridiplantae; phylum Streptophyta; class Pinopsida; order Araucariales; family Araucariaceae; genus Wollemia; species Wollemia nobilis. The sequence goes on along the minus strand of JAQPPZ010002555.1, from coordinate 51,334 downwards.
TTTTTTTACTATTTAAAATATTTTATTAAATATATATAACCTATGATCATATAAACTTTAAAATATATTTAATTTATTCTTAAATAAATAAATATTTTTAATATTTTTTAACATCTGCTGTAATTTCCTCTCTATATTTACAAGGAATCAACACAGTAATTTTTCATTGTCTACTCTATTTTTCCTCACAACTATATATAATAAAAAAACAGAAAAAAAACTGCTTTTCTTAATACATTCCAAGATTAACACTGAGTTCCCAGCACCTAATTTTGGGATAAAAAAAAAAAAAACTTTCCCTGGCTGTCCTATTCTAAATCCGGAAACTTTCTCTGGTAGACTAACAGACTGTAAATTTGGAAACATTCCTTGCCCTTCTTGCAGTAAATCCAGAAACTTTCTCTGTTTAGCCTCCTCATAATTAGGCTCCATTCCTAACAAGGTTTTTTGGGATTCAATTGCCCCGTACATATTACTCCTAGTATTTAGGATGACTTTGTGAATTTCTTCAGAAAAGATAGATTTGTGATGAATAATGGATCCAACCATGAAGTATATATATTCCCACAATTTAGCAGCTCAAGTCTTGAATAATAAAGATCTATGATAATAAAGATATAATAGTTCTGATACAGCCATAAAGTTGATATGATGTAAGTTGAAAAGATTTTTGGTTTCTGATTGGAGATCTCTATACAACGAGTTGCCATATCATGAAATTACTCATCAGTGCCTTGATTTAGGTTATATTTGGTGCAGATTATTGGTGCTAATTCGACTTGTGGTGCTCTGTCTTTTTCTCTCATGGTGCATTCACCATCCTAATAGAGATGCAATGGTGTTATGGGTAATCTCAGTGATGTGTGAAGTTTGGTTTGCAATTTCATGGCTGCTGGATCAACTCCCTAAACTTTGCCCTCTGAATAGGATGACAGACTTGAATGTTCTGATGGATAAGTTTGAATGCCCAAGCCTTCAGAATCCAAGAGGAAGGTCTGATCTCCCTGGAATTGATATATTTGTCTCGACTGCTGATCCAGAGAAGGAATCTCCTCTTGTTATAGTAAATACTATCCTATCTATTCTTGTAGTTGATTATCCAGTAGAGAAGCTTTCTTGCTATTTATCTGATGATGGTGGGGCTCTTCTTACTTTCGAAGCTCTTGCAGAAGCTGCAAGCTTTGCCATGGTTTGGGTATCATTCTGTACAAAACACAATATAGAACCAAGAAGTCCAGAGAGTTATTTCAACATAAAGCACAACATCAGCAACAACAAAGTAAGACCTGAATTTGTGAGGGAAAGGAGAAGGGTCAAAAGAGAGTATGATGAATTCAAGGTGGGGATAGATTCATTGCCTGATTTTATGAGGAGAAGATCAGATGCTTACAATAGCCATGAAGATATTTTTTTAGAAAAAGCACAAACAGAAACAGAATCTAATCTTACAAAACCACTGAAGGTCCAAAGGGCTACATGGATGGCAGATGGGAATACTTGGCTGGGTACATGGGCTATTACATGCACAGAACATTCCCGAGGAAACCATGCAGGCATAATTCAGGCAGGATTTTATTTAACTTTATTGTTGATGTAGATATCTTTTACGACATCTCTTATTTTGAAATTTAGCTGCATAATTGCAAGGTTTTAGCAGGGATCTAAGTGTGATTTCATATTTAATTGCTATTTAAGAATTTGAAATTTGGCTTTTACATAAAAGTCTGCTTTTGAATGTTAAATGTTTTGGTTTTCTCCTGACAGGTGATGCTACCTCCTCCAAGTTCAGAACCTCGGATGGCAAGTTCTGACGAGGAGAATTTGATTGACTGCTCAGAAATAGACTGCCAATGTTGGTATACGTGTCAAGAGAGAAAAGGCCTGGCTATGATCACAACAAGAAGGCCGGTGCCATGAATGCTCTGGTTCGTGCTAGTGCCATAATGTCCAATGGACCCTTCATCCTTAATCTGGATTGTGATCACTACATTTACAACTCCCTTGCATTAAAGGAATCCATGTGCTTGGTCGTGGATAGAGGTGGAGACAAAATTTGTTTTGTGCAATTCACTCATAGATTTGAAGGAGTAGACCCAAGTGATAGGTATGCAAATCGCAATACTATTTTCTTTGACGTAAACATGAGAGCACTGGATGGATTACAGGGCCCAATGTATGTAGGCACAGGATGTGTATTCAGAAGGATTGCTCTCTATGGCTTTGACCCTGCTAGAGTCCCAAAGCATGCAAGTTGCTGGAGAAGCAAGGAAAAGGTGAATACTCAAGCTCCTAAAATTTTTGAACAAGGTTTAGATTCATCCTCACTCGATGGCCAAGGTGGTGCAAACGAATATATAGAATTCCAACATGTACCCAAAAGGTTTGGCAACTCCACATCTCTTTCTGCATCTATTCCTATTGCAGACCAGCAGGGAGTCAAGAATGGGATGCCTCCGGGTGCTCTAACAATCCCTAGAGAACCTCTAGATGCAGCTACGATTGCTGAAGCTATCAATGTCATCTCCTACTGGTATGAGGATAAGACTGAATGGGGATGAAGAACATGTTGGATTTATGGATCTGTAACAGAAGATTTTGTTACGGGCTACAGAATGCACAACAGAGGATGGAGATCAATCTACTGTGTAACAAAGAGAGATGCTTTTAAGGGCACTGCTCCCATCAATCTGACTGATCGTTTGCATCAAGTTATCAGATGGGCTACTGGGTCAGTGGAGATCTTCTTCTCTCACAACAATGCTTTGTTTGCAAGTCCTAAGATGAACATATTGCAGAGAATAGCCTATATCAATGTTTCAATCTATCCTTTCACTTCCATATTTCTTATGCTTTACTGTTTCCTACCAGCATTGTCCCTCTTCACTGGGCAGTTCATTGTTCAAACAATTGATGCTTCATTCCTAGCCCTAATGCTTACAATGACTCCCTTTGTCTACTGGCAATCTTTGAAATCAAATGGTCTGGAATCACACTCGAAGAATGGTGGAGAAACGAGCAATTCTGGCTGATTGGAGGCACTAGTGCCCACCCTGCAGCTGTTCTACAAGGACTGTTGAAGGTTATAGCAGGCATAGAGATATCCTTCAGACTTACATCCATGTCTTCAAATGAGGACAATGAGGATGAATTTGCAGATCTTTACATTGTCAAATTTAGCTGCCTCATGATTCACGAATTGTTTTCAATCATAGCATTCACGAATTGTTTTCAATCATCTTTTCATTTGAGAAAGTTGCAGTGCAAGTATTTTCCGACTTTAGCACATCTTGTTTTTAAATATTTCAAGTTCTTCCAAATATGAGATCTCTCCAGCTAAGGTTAAAAGAGCAACGTTTACAGCCTTTCCAATGCTTTTTTTAAGTAATATGAATATAAGTCTCAAAATTTTTAATTTTTATCTTTACTCAATTCAACATCTAACACCTATTTAATATTATAATATGTTAATATACAAATATTTGTTTAATTGATTATAGGATTGAAAAAAGTGTTATTTAAATTACATTACATGTTAAGAGTTATGTATATATCACTTGTCAAGTTAACTCATATTTTAAAATATGGGGCCACATTTGTCAAAACTAAAAAAACATTAAATTATATCTATCATGTCCTAAAAAATATTCTTATTGATCTCTATAAACAATATTCATTTTCTTGAGATACCTATGCTTCCATAATTCTTTTACATCATTTTTATAAGAGATTTTATTTAAATTACATTACATGTTAGGAGTTATGTATATATCACTTGTCAAGTTAACTCATATTTTATGGACGCCACATTTGTCAAAATTTAAAAAACATTAAATTATATCTACCATGTCCTAAAAAATATTATTCATTTATCTCTATAAACAATATTCATTTTCTTGAGATACCTATGCTTCCATAATTCTTTTACATCATTTTAATAAGAGATAAAATCTTATATTTGATCATTGCTTTTTAAATTTAAAATTTCCTAAGATGAATATTAACACCATGATTGGTTAAATTATAGATATAGATATGATGCCATTTCCAAAATATTATCTCCAATAATAGTAGATGGACATAAAAAAAATTAACCCCTTGGCTATTTTTCTTTATGGTATTATTAATAATTTATAAACTCCCTTTAATTAAAATATATTTTTATCCTTTTCCAATCACAAGTTTGATCCTTGTACAAAGTTTTGTAACCTCCTCATTCTTGTTAGTTGAAGTTCCATATGATTATGAGTAAGTAACAATAAGTTTACATTAATAATTTGAAAAAGCACCATCTCCACTAGCTTTCCTTGAATTTTTGTTAGAAATACCATAAAAATTCTTTTTATAAACTCAAAATTATTGACATTTCGATTTTACCATAGATGAAAATAGATCCTTTGTGTTAACTTCATTTTCCAAAATGACACTTCCAAGTATATTCATATTTGTAATAAAGAGGTTAATACATATTTTTTTGCCCTTGAGACTTCTTATAATGAACATCGTGGAGAGAGGTAATAATATGATTTTGTACATGAAATTAATTTTTTATATTTATTTTTGAAAATTCTATTATTATTTTCAAAAAATATTTCAAAGTTCTTCCACTTTCATTAGCTATACAAATATGAGATCTCTCCAACTAAGGTTAAAATAGCAACGTTTACAGCCTATCGAATGCAATTTTAAAGCAAGATGAATATAAGTCTTAGAAATTTTAATTTTTATATTTACTCTTCAACTTTGGAATAAGGAGAAACAATTCAAAATCTAACACATATTTAATATTATAATATATTAATATATAAATATTTGTTTAATTTATTATAATATTGAAAAAGGTCTTATTTAAATTACATTACATGTTAGGAATTATGTATATATCACTTGTCACATTAGCTCATATTTTAATTAGGGTCACATTTGTTAAAATTGAAAAAACATTAAATTATATCTACCATGTCTTAAAAAATATTCTTCATTTATCTCTCTATAAAAATATTCTTCATCTTCTTCGGATACATTTGCTTCCGTAATTATTTTACATCATTTTAATAAGATATAAAATTTTATATTTGATCATTGCTTTTTAAAATTTAAATTTTCCTAAGATGAAGATTATCACCACAATTGGTTAAATTAGGGTATAAATATGATGAAATTTCCAAAACATTATCTCCAATAATAGTAGATAGACATAAAAAATATTTATATATATTATTTTTTACACAAACTTCTTGTTTATTTTTCTTTATGGTATTATTAATAATTTATAAACTCCCTTCACATTAAATATATTTTTATCCTTTTCCAATCACAAGTTTGATCCTTGTAAGAAGTTTTGTAACCTCCTCATACTTGTTAGTTGAAGTTCTATATGATTATGAGTAAGTGATAAGAATTGTGGCTTCATCGTTTGAAAAAGCACCATAATATTTCCATGGATTTTTGTTAGAAACACCATTAAAATTATTTTTATAAGCCCAAAATTATTAATATTTTGATTTTACAATAAATTAAAATAGATCTTGTGTTAACTTCATTTTCCAAAATGACGCTTGCACATATATTCATATTTATAATCAAGAGGTTAATACATATTTTTTTCGCACTTGAGACTTCTTATGATGAGCATCATGGAGAGAGGTAATAATATGATTTTGTACTTGACATTGATTTTTTATATTTATTTTTAAAAATTCTATTATTATTTTCTTTTTTTGGAAAAAATGAAAAACTTGTATTAAAACAAAGAGCTGTTACAAACGAGAGAAAGCACATCCCAGCCAAGAGCAAACACCAAGACAACAAGAGCAGAGCAGAAAAGTCTGCACAAACCAACAAAGAGCACAAAATCCAACAAGGCACAAAAAAGCAACATGTCACGAAAAAGCGACATGTCACGAAATCGTGACATGTCACGAAATCGCGACAGTCAGCCCCGTCTTGACCGCCGCGGCACCCCTAGTCGCGAAAACGTGACATGTCGCAAAATCGCGACAACCGGAGCCCTCGGCAGCCGAGCGCCAAAAAGGTCGCGAAATCGCGACGGCACCTCCCTCCGACGCTCCAGCAACAAAGGTGTCGCGAAATCGTGACCAAAAATCCAAAGAGCTCCCGAACTCCAGAAAGGTCGCGAAAGCGCAACAAGATTTCTCCAAATCGCCCATCCAGCATGAGTGTCACGAAATCGCGATGGATTATCCAGTTGGTGCCCAAGCCGAAGAAGTGTCACGAAATCGTGACAAGAATTCCTTTCGGCACCCAACCACAAAAATTGTCGCGACATCGCGACCAATTTTCCATTTTGCATCCAATCGGCAAAAGAGTCGCGATATCGTGACAGATTTTCCTTATGACGCCAATTTGCCCAAAGTGTCACGATATCGCGACAAGTTTTCCTTTTAGCTCCAAAACCTCAAAACTGTCACGATATCGCGACGAGTTTTCCACATTGCACCCAGTCTTCAAAAGTGTCGCGATATCACGACAAGTTTTCCAGATAGTGCCCGTTCGCCAAAACTATCGCGATATCGCGACAAGTTTTCCTTGCAACTCCCAAACCTCAAAACTGTCGCGATATCGCGATGAGTTATTCACATTGCACCCAGTCTTCAAAAGTGTCGTGATATCGCAACAAGTTTTCCAGATGGCGCCAGTTCGCCAAAACTGTCACGATATCGCGACAAGTTTTCCTTGCAACTCCCAAACCTCAAAACTGTCGTGATATCGCGACGAGTTTTTCACATTGCACCCAGTCTTCAAAAGTGTCGCGATATCACGACAAGTTTTCCAGATGGCGCCAGTTCGCCAAAATTGTCGCGATATCGCAACGATTTTTCCTTGCATCCTCCAAACAACAAAAAGGTCACGAAATCACGACGAAATATGCACTGTGCTCCAATTCTCAAAAATTGTTGCGATATCATGATGGTTTTCCTCCTTGTAGACCCTTCACCAAAAATGTCACGAAATCGCTGCATCTACCAGCCAAAGGCCGTGTTGGCTCACCAAGTCACGAAATCACGACATCTTACCAGCGGAGGTCGCGACAGCGCAACAAGTCATGAAATCACGACAAAAACCAACCTTAGCCATTTTTTTACTCATTGACGCAAGGATCGTTCCAAACCTACCCGAATCACTTCATCAATCAGAGGCATGTCACTGTGCAGCTGCACTCCTACCTCTTTCTCAACGCCCATCTTTGCAAGAAAGTCAGCCACCTTGTTCAAATTTCATCTCACATAAATCGGGATCACATCATCTAACTCCCTCCATAAATCCTTGATTTCGAAAATCAAAATCCGTAGCCTCCAAGCTTTCGAGGAGAAGTTCCGCATGCAGTCAAGAGCACCGACCAGAACTTGTGAATCGGATTCAATAATTATCCTCCTATGACCCTGCTTAATAGCCCAAATAGAAGCGGACTTGATCGTAATGGCTTCTGCTTCGTTGTTTGTAGCTCTGCCCAAACCCTACAGTTCCCAGTAGAGCACCGAACCAACATGATCCCGGCAGACAACACCAATACCCGCACTGCCCGGGTTGCCTTTAGCAGCCCCATCCGTATTGATCTTGATCCAGCCTATTGGGGGAGGTTTCCAGCATTCTCTATATTGTCTCTCTGGACCCTCTACCCCCTCCTCTGAAAGCCCAAGACCAACCTGATTCTCCTCATCAGCATTAATGGCCACAGTTTCTGTAACTTTGCTCCAAATGACCTGCCAAACACCGTCTGTCGAGGAGAAAGTTTCTCTAAAGATCCGGGTATTTCTCTCTAGCCAAACTTGCCACCAAATGAAGAGAAAGCCGAGCTCCCATCCAATACGGAGAGCTGTAGATTTAAATCTGCCCCTTTTCCATATTTCCCAAATTTTGGCACAATTTAATTCACCATTTGCCTAAAATTTATATTGAGAGAACCAACTATTCCAAATCTGATGCGTAAAGGGGCACTCAAACATTAGGTGATCAGCAGTTTCCTCATGTTTATGACACAGAGCACACTGAGAGGGACCGATGATTCCTCTACTTCTGAGCTTGTCAAAGGTGAGAACTCCATTGTGCATGAGCTTCCAGGCAAAGAAATTCACTTTTGGCCAGCCCTTGGGATGCCAAATCCTTCTCCAATCCTAGACCGAAAATGAATGCAGGGGAGGCACAGGGAGGATCTGCTCATAACCGTCCTTTACTGAATAGACCCCAAGGCTCCCATAGCCCCAGGATAATTCATCCTCCTCATCCCTCCCTGTAAGGAACCTTTCAGACAAGATTTTGTTCAATATGGGTGCCAGCTCTGGAGGGATTGTTATTGGCCACTCCTCCCACCTCTTAAACTTTTTAAATTTATACTCCCCCAATTGGCTGGTGTTAAAATAGCTTTCAATGAGGATCCATCCCTGGGCTTCTATGGCGGACTTGATTGGCTGTAATTCAGGAAACATAGCAATGATGGGTGGGTACTGGTCCCAAGAATCGGTCCAAAAATGAGCCTTATCCCCTCTTCCCACTTTCCAAAAAAGCTGGTCTTTTATGACTTGAGATCCAAGCTTGAGAGTCTGCCACACTAAGGAACCAGTGCCATCCAGGGGGAAGCGACCCACATCAGTAGGGTGGACAGGGCCCAAATATTTGCTGGATAGGAGTCGACTGAATAGGGAGGTTGGCTGGGAAATCCACCTCCAATACAATTTTCCAGCCAAGGCTCTGTTATTAAGCATGGAGCTTCTCAGGCCCAACCCTCCTTTATTCTTAGGCTGGGTAACTTTATCCCACCTAACCAGAGCCCTCCCTGTTTGCACCTTCCCATAGAAATCTTCTAGCCATTTTGTCCAGCTCTTTCCAGATGGATTGAGGGGTAGCCAGGATAGAGAATTTATAGATTGGCATAGCCTGAATAACTGACTGTAGGAAGGTTAATCTACCCCCATAGCTTAACCATTTGTGGGACCAGTGATTCATTCTATCTTTGATACCTTCTATTAGATCCTTCCAGATATCTAATTTTAGTTTTTTGAAATGCAGGGGAACGCCCAAGTAAACTATTGGAAGAGAAGTCCTTGTGAATCCCAGGATCTCAATAATTCTATCTTGCAGCCTTTGGTCAAGATTGAAAAAGACCACTTTAGACTTCCTGTCATTGAGGACCTGGTTTGAGGCCCGAAGGTAAACATTAAGAGTATCTCTGATTCCTCTGGCTTCCCTGAGACCGGCCACACCAACCAATCCAGTATCGTCCACAAACTGCAAATGGGTCAAGGTTTCCTCCCCAACCTTGACACCAGTTAGCAGGCCTTGTTGCCTTCTCCTCAAGAAGAGTCTGCCTAATCCTTCAGCCAGAATGAGGAAAAGATAGGGAGAGCAGGGATCTCCTTGACGAAGGCCACGAGAGGCTCCGAAAGGGAGCGAGGGAAGACCCTTGATAAGAACATAATAAGAAGGTGTAGACACACAGCTCATGATCCAATCAATCCAGTCTTGGGAGAAGCCAAAGGCTGCCATAATTTTCGACAAGAAGCTCCACTCCACCCGGTCATAAGCCTTGGACATATCCAATTTAATAAACATTCCTTTATTACCCGATTTTTGCATAGTATGGATAGCCTCCTGGGCAAGAATCACCCCATCCAAGATTTGTCTTCCCTCAACAAAGCCCCCTTGTTCTAGAGAGATGATGTTATGGAGAAGTGGTTTAAGCCGCTCAACCATTGTCTTGGTGATTATTTTGTAAATCACGTTACATAAAGCAATAGGTCTGAAATCCGAGATCTGAGTTCCCTCCTCCCCTTTTGGAATTAAAGAAATGAATGTATGATTAATAGCTCTGAGCATTCTTTTATTGATTCTGGATTCCTCTGTCACAGCCAAAACATCCTCCCCCAAAGTATCCCAAAAGGCTTGAAAAAACTCAATAGGAAAGCCATATGGGCCAGGAGATTTACCAGTACTCATACCAAAGACCACATTTTTCAGTTCATTTCTCTCAATGGGTCTAAGCAGGGCCTGATTTTCTTCTTCAGAGATATAGCAAGAATGACATTAAGAACTTCAAACTGAGCCTCAACATCCTGTTCCAAACTTTCAGTAAAAAGTTTAGAAAAGTAATCAATTGAGTGTTGATGCATATCAGGAAGGGTATCAAAGGTATGACCATTCTCATATTTAAGGGCTTCCATATTGTTCAGCTGTCTCCTAGCACAAGCTGATCGGTGAAAATTTTTGGTATTTCTGTCCCCTTCTAGTAACCAAGTATTTCTTGCCCTCTGTTTCCAGTATGTCTCTTCTTGGTTATCAATGGCCTCAACCGCTTTACGCAAGGCATCATCTTCAGATTTGAGTTGCTCAGAAATTGTTCCTTCCCTAAAGATTTTTCGAACCTCCTCCCATCTGGCCATCAAGGGGGCCCTTTGGAGCTAAAAATCTGACTTATTTTCTTTCCTCCATTGTTTCAGTTGAAGTTTAACATAGTGAAGTTGTTTATGAAATTTGAACATTGTTGTCCCAAAAGGAGGACGGCTAGCTTCCCACCATTGTGGAATTTTCTAACGAAGATCCTCCTTTTGCAAAAAAAAATTCTCAAATTTAAAAGGCTTGTGATGCTGTTCTATCAAAGTCCCTCCCTCCAGCAAAATGGGAGAATGATCAGAAACAGGGCCCTCCAAAATCTAAAACTTAGTATTCCATTTAACAAAAGCTTCCTCAGAGACCAAAAACCGATCTAACTTGACCTTCCTGCTGTGTGGTTCCTGCCTCTTGTTTGTCCAAGTGAAATAGGATCCAGGGCCTTGAACATCAACTAATTGAAAGGCTTGGACTTGGGCAATCAGAAGTCGGTCCCCAGGATCCAAAATTGGGGAGCCACCTTCCTGGTCACGAGCAGATAACTTTGAATTAAAATCCCATGCAATAATCCAGTCTAGGTATTCTCTAGATGACCTCATATTATGAACAACTTTCCATTGAAGTCTCTGACCATCAAGGTCTTGGGCCCCATAAAAGTTAGTGATTAAGACATGTTTTTGTCGTGAAGTTATTTCCGAAGTGAGATGTAAGGACACCCCTCCAAGCTATATGTTCTATCGCGAGTCCAGTCCAAAGGATTCCAGAGAGTGAAAATCCCCCCTGAAGCTCCTTGGGTAGCTACATCCATATGGCCTGTGCCCCGCCAGATTCTATTAACTATTTTACTCATAATATCTAAAGACATTTTTGTTTCCTGAATAAGCAAAAAGTCTGTTTTACATTTTCCTAAGAGTCTTTGAATAGCAGATTGATGGGTTCTACTGTTTAAACCCCTAACATTCCAAGATTGTATGATCATTGAAAACCTTGAGAGCAGTAAGAATCAATAGTCCTCACCGATCCTCCATTGATCAGTTTATCCCCTTGAGCTGCAATCAGATCCTTATTTGACTTTCTGCCCGCTCCTTGAGTGTTGCAGTTTTTGGATCTCTTTTCTACCTGAGAGATACCCAGGGCTGGCCTTTCTCTATTTTTTTTGCAATTCCCATGCTAACATCATTAATTACTGGCGGCGCTTGGGAGTGCACTATCAGTGTCCCTACATTTTCTGGTGGCAATACCTCAGAGGGCACAAACACCTATTCTAAAACAGGAGGGGATGAAGGAGATACAAGAGTTTGTAGGTTGTGGGTCTCAATATTCCCATCTACACCTTCCATATTCTGATCCTCCTGATCCACTAATGACTTAAATATTTCATATATGTTTGTTGGCTTAGATTGAAATTGCTCCTTACCATTTTTCTTCGGCTTTCTCCTTCGCTTGGCCTGTTCAAAGCCATATTTCTGACCCTCATTGCCCTGAGGAGTATTAGAAGTTTCTTTAGCAGAAGAAGACTTTTCCTCTCTGGAGCGATTTGGCATACCATTCTGGGCTTCCGTTTTGGAGTTCAAGAGGTTTGGACAAAACCGGGCCAAGTGCCCATGTTTATGGCAGACTCTGCATCTGAAAGGCAGTGCCTCATAGTCTAACTATTGGATCCAGGATACCTCTGCCAGTTCCAGTTCCACCTCTGCTGGTAGAGGTTGGCTGATGTCCATTTCAACACAGATTCTGGCATAGACACCAGAGATACCTTCTATAGTATCTCTTGAAACGCCCAGGTATCTACCCAGGGAGTTACCTATCATTTCCAAGACCGGCTCCCCCCAAAACTCCATTGGCAGAGCGTACAACCGAATCCAAACCGGGACAGCCATGGGTTCAATGCAGGGATCGAATCCCACTCTCCAGGGTTGGACAAATAACCCTGTCGGGCCGTGGTTTCTCTTCTCTGATTCAAACGCTCTGTTTCTATCAGCTAAGGAAGAGAAGCTAACGATGAAATACCCATTGCTGATAAACCAAAGGGAATACTCACCATGGGGCTCCCAGTTCTGTCTGACCCAAGTGTGCAAGAAATTCAAGGTTGGTCGTATACCCATGAATTTGCAAATCAAATCATGAGTAGCTTTGTATAAAATTGTGTCCTCTACCAACTTTGGTTCGATTATAATCTTAGGTATTGAAGCAGATTGTGGAAGGCAACCATTGACACGATGTGCCGCGAAACCCTTACCAGCATTCTTGAGCATCATATTCAAAGTGTTTCTCTGCGCTTCGCCATTAGATGACGAAGGATTGTCCTTAAGCATTTCAGCATAGGAGCTCTTTCTCCCAGAAAGAGGACTTGGAGGAGACCCCATTGGGCCCTCCTGAAGCGGCACACGATTCTTCAAAACCAGAGAAATAGAACAACACAGAAAACTACCTGAAGGCCTGGATTATCCTACGCTTCGGGAGTCCAAGAACATCGCCTGTCGCCTGCACAGAGAGTTTCCCGCCAAAATGCCAAATCGCCAGAGAATGTATATATCACCTTCTTTCTAATGTTGAGGGCGAAGCGTTCCAAGAATCAATTCTATTATTATTTTCAAAAAAATAAATTTCAACAAATAATGATAAAATGTCACCTTAAGAAACCAAAATAGGGAGACATGCTAGGATTTTTCTTGAAGAAATATTGATAGGTAAACTTGGGCTTAGGGATTATGCTCTTTACCTTTTGGGTAAATCAAAAACCAAACAATCATAAGTTATGGAGACTTTTTGTCAAGATATTTATAGAGGGGAGAGTAAGCAAGGAGGACTGGATAGAAGAAGGATTCAAGGATCTTGGAATATCCAGGTCATATCATACCTTATATCTATGCCAACTTGCTTACGTAATTTTTTTAATTTGAATATTCCCTCTTATTTATCTATGATTAGATATGATTTGTTCTTGGTTTGTTATAAGATTACAATATGATTTATGCACCATGTATTTATGAACTTATAATTAATTCACCTCTATGGTAATTAAACCTATGGATTATATGATGTACATTGCTAAATCGATTGAGGTTAGGGATAGGGCTAGTTGGGAGCCCGAGAGTTGCCTTAATTTCAATTTAAGAACCCTAGGGCCTTTGGATCTATGTTGTAATGTTGTCTATTTAAATTTAATTAAGAAGGATCGAGTGACCATGCACTACGGTGAAGCCTAAATCAAAATACTTCTAATCATGAAACTCTTTCTCCAAGCACAACATCACTAATAGGAATTCTTATGACCATCGATTGATGGTTACTATATTTAGATTGCAAGGAGGTCTTATTCCTTAAAAATCTCATATCGCTATCAATGTGGGACATTCTAGAGAATAGTCCTTCCATCATGCTATAAACTATTTAGATCCTGCTAGATTCAAGGAAGTCCAATCATTATGATTGCATTCATAATGATGGATGTAGTTGACCTTACGGTAACCTTTAAGGGTAAAACTCCTTACTAATAGTATGTTTAAACACATTGTTGTTATACTGAATAACAATCTCTGGTCCTGATCAACAATAGATGCCTGAATATTATCTTCGACCAGTGATGATCTGCTAGGGTCAGAGAATGACCATATATCCACTATACATCTGATTTACTACCTATAGGAAAGGTTGAAACCATTCCAAATCCTAATCTTGTCGTAGAAATCAAAGGACTATGTTTATTCATACATAGGAAGGATATATGTGTTCAAGTAATTGTAACAAACACCTATTTTTCCTTATAGGACACACCGAGGTTCAGAGACCGATAAGGATAGTAAGCCCTCCTTACCCTTCTAACCATAGTAGTCGGGATCTAAAACCACATGACTATGGTATGTGGAGGTGTGTGATGCATAGATAGATACTTAGATAGAGATAATTATGCATTGATGTTGGTATGTATGCACTGATTTATATCTCATTATCCTATGATGATATTTATATTTTATGCTTTGATATTACCATGTAAAGCAATCATTAATGAATTATTTTCATGCAGTATATATGTTTTATTTCTTGAAGAATATGGTAATTCTGATATTTTGTTGCATCGTAGGTCCAGGAGCTCTCGTGGGTGGAATAAGTTGGATTTCTCATATGAATAAGGAGTTGTTCGACTACCAGGAACGAGATACTGGAAAAAGGGAGATGATGATGAAGACAACCCATGGGTAACACGAACAATTATTCGCATATAGATATACTCATGATTACACCATTAGGAAATCATATTTGATACTAACCTCCTAGATTTGATGGTGATAGTGAGCCTATATTAAAAATTCCACCTCTAAGATAAAACAACAGAGTGGAATATTGAGATTGCATGTTTGCCTGTGATTGCAATATGGTAAAAGAATTATAGTTATTTGATTTCTTTGCTATGTTTTGACTATGCATAAAGTTTTTATTTTTTTCTAACTATGGTAACACAATGGTCTGTGTTTAGTCTAAGGGGGATGAATATGTCACATTTCACCTCAACCGAACCCTTATGCTTGGCATAGAAGAATAAAACTAATACTTAATTTGTGAAGGCATAGAAAATATTTGAAATTTTCAAGGTATTGAAAATAGTGGTGATTTATTTAATATTTTTGAAAATGCATCCAAGAAAATAAATAACATATATTTGAATAGAAAAAGGGAGTTTTCATGTAAATTGAATTATTAGTATGCTTTGGAAAATAATATAGTACTAAAATATTTTGATAAAAGTATTTTGGCTCTAAATGCCAATAAGAGCTATGAGAAAGAGAATCTATGCTCACAATCTCTAGAAGGAATTTTAAAATTATTTTTTATGTCCTTAAAAGCAGTATTGACTGCCCTTTGTGTGAATCATGTCCTCAAGGTTGTAGAAAAATACTATGACAATAATTTTCCTACATCACCACCTTAGTGGGTCTTACTACCCACCCACATGACTTCTTCAGCAGGTCATTACCTAGACTACCCTTTACCACTTGAATAGGCACTCCTTAAGGCTATCAAATATCACCTTGAGAAACCAAAAGAGAGAGGCATACTAGCATTTTTCCTAAAGAAATATTGATAGGTAAACTTGGGCTTAGATATTATGCTCTTTACCTTTTGGGTAAATCAGAAACCGAACAACCCTAAGTTAGAAAGACTTTTGGTCAAGACATTCATAGAGAGAAGAGTAAGAAAGGAGGGCTACATAGAGGAAATATTCAAGGAGCTTGGAATATCCAGGTCATATCATACCTTATCTCTATGCAAAATTTCTTGCATAATTTTTTTAATATGAATATTCTCTCCTATTTGTCTATGATTAGATATGATTTGTGTTGGGTTATTTATAAGCCTACAATATGATTTCTGCATCATCTATTTATGAACTTTTTAATCAATTTGCTTCTATGGTAATTAAACTTATGGATAATATGTTGTACATTACTAAATCGATCGAGGTTAGGGGTTGGGGCTAGTCGAGAACCCGAGAGTCACCTTCATTTCAATTTAATACTCCTAGGGCCTTTGGATATGTGTTGTAATGCTATCCATTAAGATTTAAATAAAAAGGACCAAACGACCATGCACTACAGTGAAGCCTAAGTCAAAATACTTCTAATCATGAAACTCTTTCTTCAAGCACAACATCACTAATAGGAAGTCTTATGACCATCGATCGATTGTTGCTATATTTAGGTCACAAGAATGTATTATTCCTTAAAACTCTCATATTGATATTTATGTGGGACATTCTACAAAATAATCCCTATTCTGTCATGTTGTAAACCCTCCAGATCCTATAGGATTCAAGGAATTCCAATCATTATGCCTGTGTTTAGAATGATGGATGTAGTTGGCTTTAAGATAACTTTTCAAGGTAAAAATCCTTACTACTAGTATGTTTGAACACTATTTTTTTATACTGAAAAACAATCTATGCCCTTGATCAAGGATAGATACCTGGATATTACCTTTGACTAGTGACGATATGCTAGGGTTAGACAATGACCAGATTTCCACCATACATATGATTTACTGCCTAGAGGAAAGGTTCAAATTATTTCAAATTATCCTCTTGCCATAGAAATCAAATGACTATGTTTATTTGCATGCAATAAGGATATCTACATTCATGTAATTGTAAGAAGTGAATTCTATTCCATATAGGACACACCAAGATCTAAATGATCAATAAGTATAGTGATCCCTCATTACCCTTCTGACCATAGTAGTTAGGGTCAAAACCACATGACTATGGCATCTGGAGTCATGTGAAGGAATTTTAATAAACAATTACACCATTAACTAAATGATTACTCCTTGCTTCACCACGTATTGATAACCAATGTTGTCTTATTATTTACGTAGGGAATAATAATTATAACTCCTTTTGTTTGAAGTAGTTGTGGTTTGATATACCACATGTTCCCCACAGTATCATGGGGAATTCTTTATCCAAATGAAATCACCCTTTGCTAACAAACCATGGGTTGTGGTAGGACACTAGCGGTTGGTGGCTAGCAAATCTAGCCTTGCATGGCTTGACCATGTGGTGTAATCCTAGTTTGTTTTAATTTGTGAGAGCATGGTTTACTTGGATTGACTATGTATCCACAGTTTGGTTAACTTTGGATAGTTTATTATGGCTTACATTAAGTAATTGACTACTCACCACCACTAATGGATTGGTGGTCGGCTTGATATAAATTTTTATTTTGACAAACAAAAAGGATATAACAATAATTTATTGTTACTATGATAATATTTTATTATTATGATGATGGTTTGATTGTTAGTTCCTTTCTGGTTATAAAATATAAAATGCTCTTGGGAATTAAGACAAAATATACCAATAATGGAGGCATACACTTAACTACTCTTTGTCCAACCAATTTAACTATTTAAAAATTTATGATAAAATGGCTCAATAATGCAGTTTGAGAATCTAAAGCACAAGCTTTAGTAATAATTGGTAAAGTTTATTTTTAGATAAATCATAATAAATATTGGTGACTAAAACTACTAACCACAAGAAAATGCTTGGACAAGTTTTAGGGGAAATAGGTAATAGACCTGTTTATAGACTAAATAATAGCCCTTTTAAGAATTATAGTTTATCCTTGATGAGAGATTGGTTAATAAATATCATTTTCTAATATTTGTACCTATAGTTTTGTAGCACCGTAAAATTTACTCACATTAATTAATGACTAAGGTAAGAACATTTTAAAAAATGAAATTTTCCACCTCTAGTTTTTTGTCTCAAATTTCAGGCCCGTTACAAGTCTATTTTTAACCCCTACATGAAATTGCACGATTTCATGCAAAATTGGAATATTTTGCACAAAATTGGGTCACCCACTTTTACCCAAAACTAAAAAATTCTTGCTTTAGCAAGGCGACATAATTGGTTTTAACCTCTTTTGTCCTTACCTGGACAACTGCATGACAGTTACAGGATTGGTTCACCCGATTTTTCCTAGATTAGGAGAGGTTACAACCCCCTCCATTTTTGGCCCAACTCCTTACCTGATTTCTTTTCTTTTTAATCTAGGATCCTCACCTCGGATTCCCCCTAGAACTCTTGCATAATTTCATGCTATATTGTTCCCCTTTCATTGTATTTTTGGAGGTTTTGATTATGCATCGGTCAGATTTTAGCGATATTGGATCACCTGATTGTAATTTCATTCTGCCCGATTTTGAACAAAAGGGTTCAAGTTTACCTATAAGAAGCATTGCTGCAATTTAGCCGACTAGGGGCATCCAGACCTTAGATTTTGCATGTTCTTTTCTCTTCCATTTTTTTTAGAATTATATTTCATATCTGTTACATCAGTTTCAATTCATTAAAATTATTATTTCAAATTTTATAGGCATATTCCTTCATTTTTTCATAAATATTCAAGAATTTACCATATATATACATATGAACATCATTTCATTATCGTCTTAATATCATTTATTACTATAATTTAATTCATTAAAATGCATATTTCTTTGTGAAATTGTTATTTTTTACATCCCATTATAAAACTGTAGCTTTTAGTCAAGATCGGTTGATTTTCCACATAATCAGGTCACCCAATACTGCTCGATTTCGATCGATATTGCTGGATTTTGCCCGATATTGCATACATCAAACATCATAATCTTCTTCAGACTTCCAGATATAGGTAAGTGTTTTAAATCACTTTTTAAGCACTGCATTGCCTATCTAGATTATGTTTTCTACTCTTTGTTACTTTCATATAAATCAAAATTGCATATAGATTAGCGTAATATTGGCCAAACTAGGTGTATGCATAATTTTATAGAAGAATACATAAAAGAAAAAACCAAAACCTAGGATAAAAACTACCACAAAATGTTTCCTGGTGAACCCACCCAATTAGTCAAAAAATCACCATAAGAAGGTACGATTAAGTACCTTTCTTTGAGGTGTAGACCATTCATTCTCCCATTCCCATCTAAGGCATGGATCCATTAGCCTTGAGGAAAGGAGTGCAAGAATTTTTGGGCTAAATTCTTTGGTGAACCCAACATGAAAACCATTAGGCATCATTTTTTATTTATAAAACATAGAAAGCATCAAAATTACAAAACATAAAACAAAAATATCAAGAAAATCATTGGTTTAAGTCATATAATTTTACATTCCATAAATGGTAGATTATAACATAAGGAGAGCCATTTGAATTAATGTTAGCACAGTACTAGCAAACCAAGAATTTTCATCTTTGAATAGTGCACCATATCCTACAATTTGGAGAAGGTTAGAGATTATAAGAGCTAAAGAACCCGAACTTAAGGAAATCATAAGGTTTGACTTGTCTAGAATTTTGGATCCAGATAGTGGACCTTTTTAATTTGACCTTTAAAAAGCCTGTGATAGGTGTCTAGCAAATAAGAGAGTTGTAATTTCTCCAAGCCTTTATTCCTTTGAATATTATCTTGAGAATGCAATAGTAGTACATAAATTTTTATCAAGGGTACAAATTCAAGAGATTGTTTTAGACGATAAGAGAATATTTAACAAAGCTCCTAGAGTTGTGATTTATCGAGAGTATTGTCATGAATTGCAATTTTATATATCAAATTGTGAGATTGATCACATCACTACAGCATATTTCACAAAATTATTAAAATCCCACTTTAAGTTTGAAGAAGAACACTACATGACCCCAGACCAATTGGAACCTCTTAATGATATCTATAGGCTTTTTCAAGAAAATTAAAATATAATATTATAGGTGTTTTTGCTTTGTTTTTCGCAATATAAAAATTACAAAAAAATAAAAATAATCATATTATTTTATTTAATTAGGTATATATAGCATATATACCCCAAAAAGTTTTAAGCACATATATAATATATCTGCAAGACAACATATTCTAAAAACAAAATGCCTATATTGAGAAGTGGTAAATAGGTAGAAAGTGATAATATGGGAGAAGAAGAATAGGAAAATGTTGAGGATAGAGCACTTATTGAATAGGATGTATTTTAAGAAGATGAAGGTGATAATGGAACAGAAAAAATAGATTATCCTAATGAACCTATATTAGATGAAACAAGAAATGTTTAATTTGAATATATTAGCAAATTTACCCAATTTATAAAAATCCACATAGGATAATTTAGTCAAACAACACAAATGGATGATTCAGGAGAAGGTGATATGGAAACAGCATTAGTAGCTACATTTCGGATGCATACAAATCCATTATTATACATGAACTCAACAAATCAATATGATGATCAAGCAGGACCATCTAATCAAAACAGATACCTTAAAATCAAAATATTCAAAAACCAATGGTACAAACATCCAAAATTGCTACTAGAAAAACCAATCCTTAACAACGTAAAAAACCATTCACATACATCTTCACTCAAGCCCTTAATCAACAAATGTCAAATCAACGAAAAGCTAAGAAAAATCAAAATACCAATTATCAACAAAAAGTTCAACAAAATGTGGTTCCCATGAACACTTTACATAATAGTGTTTCACTTGGAAATCCTTACACAACAACACCTACTTATTTTCAAATACATTATAATATGGTGCAAAAAAATTAGTTTGGTGGACAACAACAGGGACTAGAAGCCATGGTTAAATAGTTAGCTTCTCGTCTAGACAAAATGGATCCCTACCATCCCTCATACAGTTATCGAGAGATGTATAGTGAATATTTATATCCTATTATGGTAGCTCAACCTTATCCTAAGCATTTCCCTATGTCTGTTTTCCTGATATATAAAGGAATTGAAGATCCTATTGAGCATCTTCACATGTTTAGGATAGTGTGTCATTATGTTTCTCGTTATGACTTGTTGTTACTAAATATGTTCCCTAAAATTCTTGGAGGTATGGCTTTATAGTGGTATTATTAGTTACCTATAAACTCTTTATGGAATTTTGAGGAGACAACAAAAATTTGTGTCCACCAATTTAGTGCCTATACAGAGAGGCATGTGACTATTAAAGACTTATACAACCTGAAACAAGGCAAAGATGAAATTTTTGCCGAATTTTTGACTAAGTGGAGACAACGTTTAGGCAGATTACACTTTGCATTACCTCATCATGAAATATTAGATATATTCATAGGTAATTTACAAGAAACGCTATCTTATGAACTTTCTACTGCTAAAGTAACATGCTTTGATAAAGCCATTTCTCTAGCAAGGAGGGTAGAATATGCCCTCATTATAAGAGGACAATTTAAGAAGAAATATGAAGACAAAACTTCTAAGAATCAGTATAAGAACAAACAAGTAGTAGATGATGAAGTTACTGACAAAAGAAACAACTCAAATGTTAATTTTATTGAAGTTGTGAAGAAATTTGTATTGAATATTCTTGATAAACCACCAAGAGAATTCACAAGATTGAATCAACCTTTAACAACAATTTTACCACAATTATTGGAACAAGGCTTGATACGGTTGCCTAAAATAAGACAACCTGATACAACTGTAGTTGTATTTAGATCTTATTTACATTGTATTTTCCATCAAGTAGATGGGAATTCTATGAATTCTTGTAAAATATTAAATCATGTGATATAAGACTTGATTGATAAAGGAAAAATGGAAGTCAACAATTTTTTGCAAACAATAATGCTCAAAACACCCAAAAGCAACCAACCCAAAATGCAAATCAAAGTCTGGATATTTTTCAACATCCCTCACCACAGCATGGCAGTAAACCAAGTAGACCATCATAATGTTCCTCATCCAAATAGGTATGTGGGAACTATTAGCAGCTTTTTGCCATGACAAAAATTTCAAACATCTTCATATATGGTCACAACTAGGCCAATACAACATTTCCAAAATAATATAGAATGTCACACAAAAAGTGAAACAAGAAGTAAACTAGATATTGCTTCAAATAGTTTAGAATATAAATCATATCAATTCAATCCTATTATGGATTTATCAATTCCAGAGAAGCCATTTCCAAGAAGAATAACTACTAGACCATCATATCAACAATGGCTTTCCAATGAGCAAGCATAAAATGCTAGACCCTATTTTGGAGATCCTCGATATAGTAACATTGTAGGCACTATTGGATTTGTCACAAGACAACAAGAACAAAATCAAATCCAAAATGAGAAAACAACTCCATTTATATTAAAAGCTCCTACTAAGCGAAATAATGTATTATATTCACAACAAAGATCTCCATATGATATTAATGAACAATTGGCTACCATCACAGTGAGAATTTATCTCTTGGACCTCATAAGAACTTCCCTCATGCATAGGGAAGAATTAATGAAAACCTTAAGTAAGATGATGGTACCTGAAGATATTGAACCTAATGCGATGGTAAATGCTATAACTTTGGATGAAACAAATTTCATAGATTTTTCTGATAAAGATATTCCTCCTCAAAGTTTGTATGGAGATAATACTTTATACATTACAATATTTATTGGATATGTAGGAGTTAAAATAGTCCTAATTGATAATGGATCATCATTAAATATATGCACATATGATTTATTTTAGATATTTAGATTTAAACAAGAATATATAAAAAATACTAAAATGATTATTAAAGAATTTAATGATGGAACTCAAGAAACATGTGGAGTAATTAAAATCCCATTGCAAGTTTACCCATGGATTTTGGATATGACTGTGTTTTTTGTGCCTTGTTTTGCATCGTACAACATTCTTCTAGGTTGACCTTGGATCAATGCAATGATAGCAGTACCCTCCACATTACATCAATGTGTCAAATTTGAGTTCAAAAAGTAATTAGTCACCTTCAATGGTGATCCTAGACCATTTGATATGTGAGCTATAGCATAACCTATAGGAGTTCTATTTTGTCTTGCTATATCTTCTTCTCATCCTAGTCCACCTACATCATCAAGAATTTCTAAATCTAAATCATCATAAACTTCCAAATCCACATCATCAAAAACATGTTCTAAATCACCATTGCTAACAAATTCTAAGACATTATCATCATCATCTTCTGAACCTATAGCTAATCCATTTCCTAAATCTATAATAGTAGATTCACCTCATGAGTCTACAACATTTAAATTCACAACATCTAAAGAACTAGTTAAGGAATATATTTCATCTACTTCATACACTCTTTCAAATAAAGTATTACCGAACTTATCTTCAGTACTTGCAAATACAGAAGAAGTTAATTTTACTACCCAAGACTCTTTGGTGTTATCTAAGTTACCGCAATCTCCTCGTACATTAGAATTTATGAAGAAGGGAAGCATATGTCATATTGGGAGTTGTGCTTTTGTGTATGCAGGATATGATTGGGGTAAATTTTCAGTTGTAAAAATTATAGTTGATCAATATGGATTTGCTAAATGTTATTTTTGATGGATATATAAAATCAAAACCTATGATGTGTAATATGGGTTATAGAGGTAAAGGTTTAGGACCTCATGAAGATGGTATGAAAGAACCTTTAGATGTCGAATATTGGCCTATCCGATGTGGTCTTGGTTATATTCATACTAAAACATAACCATTCCCATATGAATATGATGATCACCTTATCACATATCAATAATATATGGAACAACAAGAGATTCCTAAGATACATACTTGTAATATGTTGACTATGGTTTATCCAGAAATGATTACTTGTATAGATGAATGTTTATATGGTGATATCTATCATGATATATCTCTTGATGAATTTTTAAGGAACGAGTTCTTCTTTTATGGGTCTATGCAATGTATAGCCCATATTGAAACTACTACTCCTCAAGACGAGTTAGCTAAATGCGCATTATAAGAACTACAGGAAATGGGTGTGTCACCCACACCACCCAACTTTGAAAGATACTTAAACATTGTTGTAGGAGATACTTTAAAGGTAAACATTGGAACATAAGAGAACCCTCACTTAGTCAAAATTGGATCAGAATTAAGTGAAGAGAAAAAAAAGCTATATATTGAATTTTTCATAGAATATCCTGATGTGTTCGCTTGGACATACGCAAATATTCCAGGACTAGATTATTCTATAGTTATGCACCATTTAGTAGTGTGCCCTGATGCTAAACCCGTAAAACAAAAAATTACAAAAGTGCATCCTAAAGTAGCATTACTAGTCAAGAGTGAATCAGAGAAGCTTTTGAATGTGATTTTTATACAAGTTATTGACTATGTTGAGTGGATTTCAAATGTTGTTCTAGTAACTAAGAAAGAAGCTACTAACATCAGAGTTTGTACTGATTTTAGAGATATAAATGTTGCATACCCTAAGGATGTTTTTCCCCTATCTAATATGGATCAAATTATGGATTTCACAACTGGGAATGGGATGTTATATCTCATAGATGGATTTTTAGGATACAACCAAATTAAAATAGCTCCTAAAGACTAATCTAAAACAACCTTTATTACTCCTTGGGACACCTTTTATTGGAAAGTAATGCTTTTTGGCTTAAAGAAAGTAGGAGCAACCTATCAAAGAGCTATGACACATATTTCATGATATGATGTATGATATTTTACATGATTATGTAGATGATATTATTGATTTTTCATCTAAATAATAGGATCCCATTAATGATTTAAGAAAAGCATTTGATAGACTGAGAGAATATAAGATACGTTTAAATCCAGATAAATGTGTGTTTGGAGTTAAATCAAGAAATTATTGGGGTTTATAGTTTCTATGCATGGTATAGAAGTAGATCCTCTCAAAATTAAAGCTAGCATGGATATGCCACCTCCTAAAAACATATCAGAATTAAGAATTTTACAAGGAAAACTTCAATCCATCCATCGCTTCATTGATAAATTGGTAGATAAAATAGAATATTTTCTTAAATTACTTAAGAAGAATATTCTCTTCAATTGGGATAAATAATGTCAAGAAGCTTTTGAGAATATCAAATAGTATCTTCTTACTCCTCTAGTTTTTGTTCCTCCTAGACCAGATCATCCCTTTATTTTATATATTTCAACTTCAAAACTTGCACTAGGAGCTATGTTGGCTCAAATTGAGGATGAAAAGAAAGAACGAGCCACATATTACATAAGTAGAACTTTAATAAGCTATAAAACCCAGTATACTCCATTAGAAAAACTTTTTTTAGCAGTGGTGTTTTCCATGCAAAAGTTGTGCCACTACATGCTTAGTCAAAAAATAGATGTTATTGCTAATTTTGATCCATTAAGGTACTTGCTAAGTAGACCTTACTTGTTGGGATGCACAACTAAGTGGGTTCTTGATCTTAGTGATTTTGAACTCACATTTATGGACTAAAAATCTATCAAAGGCCAAGTTATCACTGATAAGTTAGCTGGTGCACCTTTAGAATCTACTCATCCTTTGAATATTGAATTTCCTAATGAGTGTCTTAATTTAGAAGAAGATCATTGTGCAACATGGTATTACTATTTTTATGCAGCTATATGTATGAGTGGTGCAGGTGTCAGGATCATATTGAATTCTCCTCAAAAGCACCTTATACCTTTATATTTTAAATTATAATTTGATTTTACTAATAATACTGTAGAGTATGAAGCTCTAATCCTTGGATTATGAGCTACTTTAGCTTTAAAAATTAAATTTTTATTAGTTTTTGTATATTCTCAGCTTGTGATAAATCAAATTAATGAATTTTATCAAACACTAGATGAGAAAATTTGCCCTTATAAATAATATGTGGTTAAAATTATATCATTGTTTGAGAAAGTACTTTAGAAGTTATTCCTAGAAATAACAACCGTGTTGTCGATGATATGGCTGTGACTGCTTTTTTGTTGCCTTTGGATTTGGATGATGAGTATGCCATTATCATTATTCACCAAATCCAAGAACCTGCTTCCTCTAAATCATGCTTAGAAGCATTAGATGTGTTTTTTTATTAATGAAGTTATTCCAAAGCCTTGGTATATAGATATCTTTAATTTCCTTCAAAATGGGACCTTCCCTGAAGGACTAGATAGAAACCAACATAGGCTATTATGTAAGTGAGTTGTTTGTTTTGTAATTTTTGGAAACACCTTATATCAAAGATCTTTTGAAGGTATTTTATTAATGTCTTAACATAGAAGAGTCTAAGAATGTTTTAAGTGAATCCCATGATGGATCCTGTGGAGGACACTTTAGTGGAAGTGCCATTGCTAAAAAAATCCTTAGAATGGGATATTTTTGTTCTTCTGTGGCCATGATTATGTGCATCATTGTGACAAGTGTCAAATACATGCTGACCTTGTCCATGCTCCTACTCAGGAACTCCAAGCCATAGCCTCTCCTTGGCCCTTTTCTAAATGGGATTTAGATATTGTTGGTAAAATCAATCCCATTTCTTCTGATGGACATACATTCATAATAATAACAACAAAATATTTTACAAAGTGGGTAGAAGATATGACCTTAGTTTCTTGCACAGGAGGTCAAGTTTCTAAATTTATTTTTAATCAAATTATTTGCAGATTTGGAATTCTATCTGATCTCATCTCTGACAATGGTACATGTTTTAAGAATAAATATGTTAAGAAATTATGTCAAAAAAATAAAATCCAACATATATGGTCTTATCCTTATTATCCACAAGGAAATGGCCAAGTTGAAGCATCTAATAAACCATTAATAAAAATTCTAAAAATATTGGTTAATTAAACAGGATGTGACTGGCATATACAATTATATCCTACCTTGTGGGCTTATCAAACTAGTTTTCATACCCGTACAGGTGCTTCACCTTTTGTCTTGGTTTATGGTGCTGAAGTAGTTTTTCCATTCGAGCTAGAAGTTCCTTCTTTAGCTGTTCTACTACAAGATGCAAAAGTAGGACATGAATGTCTAACTGGCAGGTTAAGTCAGTTGGAACTCCTAGATGAAAAACACATTCATGCTTTAGAGCATCTTCGTGCCTACCAAGATAAACTTAAAATATCATATTCAAATAAATTTCATAGTAGATCCTTTGATGTTGGAGATTTAGTCTTACAAGAAAATCAAAAAAATACTAATGCCAAAAAATATCTTAAAGGAAAATTTCAACCTAATTGGCTCAGAACATTCATCATTACTGCTAAATTTGGATCAGGTGCATACATATTGGCTAATATGAATGAAAAATATCTCAAAGAACCCATGAATATTATGCACCTAAAAATATATTATGCATAAATCCAAAAGTCTTATTAATGTACATAATTTTAAATAAATTTTCATGCATTTCAAATATCTTATAAAAAACAACAAAAAAAATTACAAAATATGAAAATATATAAAAATATTTCCAAAATATTTTTAGATTTATTTTTGCATTTATTATCTACCAAAATTGCAAGTTATATTTTAGTTCATTTCAGATAAACTCAAAAGTTATCTTGAACCATGCACTAAAATTCACATATTTAGTAAGGTTAATTTTGTTATTTTGATTATAAATCGCTCTCGTACCAAAGAACACTATTACTTAATTAAATAATCTTGAGTGTCGTGAATGATCTTTCTACTTCTTGAACCAAGAACACACTTTTACATCTTAAAATGATTTGTTGCAAATTCGAAAAGTGATACTACCTCGTATATCTTAATACCTTAAGTGAAAATTTTTCTTTCTATCCTATCATGTGCATGGTCTATAATACTAAGAAATTGGAAAAAGTACAAGCTCCTCCCTACCCAAATAAAATCCCTTGCTCTACGCATAATATGAGCAAGTACCTCGAAAAAGAAATAAAAATAAAGAAAAAGAAAAAAAAATCAAGAAAAATATTCCAATACAAAGCAATAAAATCCCCTTGTTCATAAATAGACAAGAATACTTACTCCAAAATCAAAATAAAATAAGGGGGTATTGAACTTGAATCCCTAAAATTTCTTAGTTATTTGAAAACCATGAGGTAAGCCCCATAACAGGTGATTTGTGTCCAACTTGCTTGACCTTGGGTAATTCCTTTCACATGGCGATATGTATGTCACATTAGTAAACTTCATTTTGTATAGATGAATGTTTGCATTTGGATTAGCTATATTTTGGTAGTTTGATTTATATTGTAGTTTAGTACCAATGCATGCATAAAATCATGGTTAAATAAACATTTTAATTGCACACACATTGGTTCATTCAAGTTCACTTTATCATTATCCTACTCAAAATTGGTAAATTAACATTACAATGCACACACATTTGTTACTTGAGAGATTTTTTATCATTATGACAATCAAAATTGATAATGATTTCACTTTTCACACATTGGTTCTAGATAAATTTGAATTTGTCTTTGAAATAGGTTAAAATATTTCTTTGAGATTCTGTTAGATAATTAATATCATTAGCTATTATAAATTATTTTATCATCATATTATAATTATTGATCCTAAATAATATTGCAAAAAATTAAAAATATTCATCTTGCATTTCATGTTGATTTTCGCGATGATGGTATAGTTCCTAAGTAACTATTTCTTTCAAAATTTCACACATAGGAATTTTATGCCTAGTGCAAATCATCATTCTAATTTTTCATGCCCAAAAATTATTTCATATATTTTCATAAAATTATAAAATATTTTGAATATGTGACATAATGATTTTAATTTCGCATTTTAAAAAGAACAAACAAAATTCATATCATCTTGCATTTCAACTTGTTTTTTGCGATGATGGTATAATTCTTGAGTAATTATTTCTTTCAAAATTTCACACTTAGGAATTTTTGCCTAGCGTAAATCATCCTTTGAATTTTTCATGCTTAAATCAATATAGTTTTCATAAACATTTAATAACATCAAAAAACATTACTTTTTATCATAAAAGCCTTAAGATTATTCTTAAGCACACAACCATTTTATTTAGCAATATCAAAATATTCCTCATAATAGGATTAGCTTCATGAATTAACGAGATTTGATCTCCACCAGCAGTCATATAACAACATAACATCCTTCGAGGTCTATTGCTATATATATCAAATTTATCATCACACAAGTGCACATATTCAAAAATCACACCATGATTTTTATTTAAGCGGGATTATTAATATTTATAAATACCAAAAACATGATCATTTAAAAAAATAAAGCTAAATTAAAATGCAAATTAATCAAACATTATACATGAAGTCACATAAAAATAAAATATCCATATATATCATTAGAAAGTATATGTACAATATAAGGTCGACTAATATGCCACAATATTTATCATCGGCATACTCAATCATTGAAAATGCAAAAAGAGTCAACTAGATCATCCCTAGACCCCTATCGATCCCCTAGAGCTTGCAACATCATCATCTCTGCCAGGTGGTAGCAATGGCAATCAGAATGACCCTCCAACTTTATATGTCCAAGAGGAGGTCACCCTAGAAGGAGAGTGAGATGATGATCCTATCCAAATAAGATCAACAATATTAAAGGTAAAGGATCTATCTGCCCTTCTGGTACTACCATAAAGTATAAATCTTGGTAAAATGAGGTCTATTGTATAGACTGCACTAGCTCATCTTCTAGCCCACTCCACCTAGAGTGATTTGTATGTGTAGATGTCAGAGCGAGGGCCACAAATACCTGAGCTCCAACTACCTATCCTGCTTGTGCCCAATCCTATGCTAGTTCTACCTCCAGAGAATCAATCTTAGTCTTCTAGGAGGTAGTCTCCTCTCTCAATCTAGTAACCTCAACCCATAGAGTGGTTGTCTCACCACTCTCTCCATCCTCCATAATCTCCTTGCCCTTCTGGGGCGAGTCAAGTCTCACCTCCTACTAAGGAGATACTCCTCCCTCCTATGGGGATGATGCCATTCTCTCCTCCTAGTATCACCTCCTCTATGATAGATTTCCACCCCTAGTGCAAAGTCCTTCTCCCTTGAAAGAAGCCTGACCCTATCTCCTCTATTGTTGCTGCTGAGATTTTGGTTGACGCTATTGCATCTGGTCATAGACTTGATGTATTGTAATCCTTAGTCTAGTAATCCTCACTAGTTGAATTTGGGTATACCAATCCTAGTAGAAGTCAGTCACTCTAGCATCATCCCTAGTGGTTGTAGGGAACACCTCGTCATATTCATTTGGGTCTATATATTTGGCCATGTCAGAAGCCCCACTAACTATGGTAGTATCTCGATTGGACCTAGAAAAGTAAACATCCCTAGTCCTAGGAATACCTTACCGCAACCCAAACTATCGCATGACTCAATCAATGTGATGCAAATCTACATCACCCTAATCCATCCTCAACAAAATCACTCACCTTATGGAATCTAATTAATATCCATCCTTTGGCCAATTGGGATGACCTTTGTATGGCCTCCATGTGATGCTATCTACCATTAGGTAATCCAAGAATCTCCTAGCTATGTCCATAGATATCTGACTCCTCAGAGCTCTATGAGGACACCAATAGAAAGCCCTAGGTCTCTCTGCAACCAAAATTGCAAATGGTAGCCCTTTTGGTCTCCGAATAGCAATATGCTCCCATGACCAAACCTGTAAGAAATAAGTGAGGGGTAGTGTTGCAGCACCCTTACCTTGAAGAGGGTCCTATACAAATGGCATAACATGAATGGCCCCCAAGTAAAGATAATCCTATGATCCTGCATGTTGACAATGATCTTTGCCATATTCCATGGTAGAATACGACCACTGAAGTGTATTAGAACCAAGCCACCAAAAATCCCATTAGG
The DNA here is from genome assembly GCA_028583015.1 of Wollemia nobilis. Taxonomy (NCBI): domain Eukaryota; kingdom Viridiplantae; phylum Streptophyta; class Pinopsida; order Araucariales; family Araucariaceae; genus Wollemia; species Wollemia nobilis. The sequence continues at coordinate 20,826 of JAQPPZ010002555.1, read as the reverse complement.
TACAATTATGAGTTGATAAACCCTTGTCTCTAACTCAAAAGATCAACCTCAATACCCCCACTAGCCAAAGGAAATTTTGGATCACCACATAATATCTAAAGTGCATGACCTTGGTTACCAGATGCAACAACAAACATCCCTCTGATAAATACTCTTAGGATCATCCAAATGTCCTCTAGTGTGGGAGTCATCTTCTCTATTGGTAATCGAAAACAATAAGAGTATGGGTACCATCGGTCAACCAATGCGATCAATAGTCGTATATCAACAAATACCTCTGGAAACTCTACCACATTTTATAATCCCACATTAGGTAAGATATCCATATTTACTATTGTTAGGGAATTCATATCCTCTTGAAATACCCTGTACAACCATTCCCTATTCTTTAGCTCATTTTTCTGTTAAACAACAACCAAAAAAATTAAAAATTTAATTAATAACTTAATAATAATTTTTTTTTCTAAAATCGGTTAGTTTTTTTGATATCAAACATTTTATCTAATATCAACATATTTTCCATGATATCAGGCATATTTTGTTCTATACCAGGTGATATTCTACGATTTTAGATCATTTCTTGATATCAATCAAAATTTTGACTGATATCATTGAAATCGAGCCGATATCATTGAAATCAACCTGATTTTGCTATCATGATGAAAATGTGATAGTCATGCCCTAGAAATCCAAAAATCACTTAATTTAAACATTAAATCAGAAATTACAAGTTAAAAACAAGTTAAAAAAATCCTTACCTATATTTGGCCAGCCCTTCTGCACACCAGATCTTCTCAATGAGGAACCTCTACCATCTTCTTTTCTCCATAGCTAAAAACAAAGCAAATGCACTGTAAAAATGAATTAGGTTTTACCCTAATTCTTTCAATTTTATTAAGATTATTATTAAAAATGGGCAAATTTTGAATTTTTCACCAAACCTGAAATTTGGTGCAAAAACTCGAAGGGAGTACCATACCTGAAATAGTTTAACAACAACCTTGAAACTATCAACAAATTTGCAAGAAATTTTTTTGCTTTCTCATAAAGCATGCCATTTTATCTCTAACACATTTCGTTTCAAAAATGCGCTAAAGAGGGGGAAAATTTTAGCATCAAAAAAATGACTCACATTAATGAAAGACTAATGTAAGAATATTTTGAAAAATCAAATTTGCCACCTCTACTTTTTCGCCTCAATTTTTGGCGTTGTTACAAGTTTGTTTTAACCCCTATGCAAAATCACACGATTTTGTGCAAAATTAGAACATTTTACACGAAATTGGGTCACCCAATTTTACCCAAAACTAAAAAATACTTGATTTAGCAAGGTGACAGAATTGCTTTTAACCTCTTTTATCCTTATCTAGATAGCTACACTGTAGTTGCAGGATCGGTTCACCTTATTTTGCCCAGATTAGGATAGGATACAACCCCCTCTGTTTTTGGACCAACTCCTTACCTGATTTCTTTTCTTTTTAATCCATGATCCTCACCTCGGATTCCTCCTATAACTCTTGCATAATTTCATGCTAAATTGTTCCCCTTTCACTATGTTTTTGTAGGTTTATATTGTGCATCGGTCAAATTTTAGCGATATTGGATAACCTAATCGTAATATCATTCTACCCAATTTTACCTGTAACAAGCATTGCCACAAATTAGATGACTAGGGTTATCTAGACCTCAAAGTTTGCATCTTATTTTCTCTTCCATTTTTTTTAGAATTATATTTCATATTTGTTACATCAGTTTCAATTCATTATCATTATTATTTCAAATTTTATAGGCATATTCCTTCATTATTTCATAAATATTCAAGAATTTACCATAGATATACATATGAACATCATTTCATTATCATCTTAATATCATTTATTACTATAATTTAATTCATTAAAATGCATATTTCTTTGTGAAATTGTTATTTTTTACATCCCATTATAAAACTGTAGCTTTTAGTCAAGATCGGTTGATTTTCCACATAATCGGGTCACCCAATACTGTTGGATTTCAACCGATATTGCTGGATTTTGCCCGATATTGCATACATCAAACATCATAATCTTCTTCAAAAAATTGAATATAGGTAAGTATTTTAAATCACTTTTTAAGCACTGTATTGCCTATCTAGATTCTATTTTCTGCTCTTTACTACTTACATATAAATCAAAATTGCATATAGATTAGCATAATTGCATATTGGCCAAACTAGGTTTATGCATGATTTGATAGAAGAATACATCAAAACAAATTCCAAAGCCTAGGCTCAAAAACTGCCATAAAATTTTTCCTAGTGAACCCACCCAATTCATCAAAAAATCACCATAAGAAGGTACGATTAAGTACCTCTCTTTGAGATGTAGACTATTCTTTCTCCCATTCCCATCTAAGGCACAAATCCATTAGCCTTGAGGAAAGGAGTGCAATAATTTTTGGGCTACAAGTGTATTTTCTGTGACAAATTAAGGGCCAAGTTTATATCCTATAGTATAATCTTGTGAGTAGATTATGAGACCAATCAAAGATAAAATTGAGTGATCTTAGTGGTAGATTGCATGAGAGTTGTAGCTAATCTTTGGGAAACTATAGTACAATATTGGTAATATATCATAAAGCAACTTGGTAGCCTAATTTTGTGGAAAGACTATAGAATACAATACAAATTAGCAAACACATTCGTAAAGGAACTATAGTGTAACCATAATGATGGATTTTAAAACTAATCATGTTTATAACCTTGCAGTAGGTTTTGATTAAACCTTGGAAGGATTTATAGATCTACAACTGAATCCATTAGTTTAAATGTATTTTTGTTTGAAGAAATATGATATACTTGTGAAATTATGATTTGTTTAAATGCTATTTCTTTTTGGAGAAATATGATATACTTGTGAAAGTATGATTTTATTAAATGTTATTTTTGTTTGAAGAAATATGAGATACTTGTGAAAGTATGATTTGATTAAATGTTATTTATGTTAAAGAAATATGAAATACTTGTGAAACTATGATTTGTTTAAATGCTATTTCTATTTTAAGAAATATGAGATATTTGTGAAAGTATGATTTGATTAAATGCTATTTATGTTTGAATAAATATGAGCTACTTGAGAAAGTATGATTTGTTTAAATGCTATTTTTGTTTGAAGAAGTATGATGTACTTGTGAAAGTATGATATGTTTAATTGCTATATACATGAAAGGAATCTCATTGATGACTGAATTTATGGCATTCTCTTAAGAAGGACTAGCATAGTTGATTGTAATAATACTTGTTTCAATGGCATATCCTTGTGGAGAGGGATATGAGATGAAAATGTGTTTTTTAGTCTTAGGAAAGCATGGGATTTCCATTATTTGAATGATGAAATGCTTTAGATAATTATATTGTGGATAATGTATTGTGTTTAGTTTCATTCAATGATAAATTATTACATACTATTCCCTACTCTAGAATGCATTTCATATACATGTAATGGGTTGTCCTGATCTTGAAAAAATATATAATCTAGTACTGGAGACTCGAATGAAACCAAGCAAATGTTGTAACTAATCAAATACTATTTATTATGTACACATGGTGTAACAAGGTCTCTTTAATGAAAAGCCACCACCATTGTAAAATATGTTTATTGAGATCAATTATAATTTGATTATATCACTCCTTGAGAGGATGTGTATACAATGTAATACTTGACTTCAGATTATCATAGAAGAAAAAGTAGATTTATATCATGACATCAAGTTATCTTATGATAAGGTTTAAATCTTTAAAAGTGAATTAAAAAATTATGTCTATGTGATATAGAATATCCGTAAAGCTATAAGGAATGTATGATTCATGCATTCCACTTAGAGTTTAACTATGAGAGTGATTATAGATGGAAAACATTGAAAGTTATCTAATTCATGGAGATTATAGTTCGTTGAATCAAGTAAGGTAAAATGGACATTCATAAGTCTATAAGGGTTTGTGTTATAACCCCCTTGGATTCCTATGGTTGATATGGGAAGTTTAAACATTGTAATAATTGTTGTTATATCCTTAAGGAAGAATCAACTAATCCTCAAGTTATACGCCTAATGTATGTGTTGAAAGATATCTAACATAGAAGCTAGTTTAATGTTTGATTTAAAATAGTAGGGAAAAGGGTATGCCAATTTGAGATAGAAGAATTCCTAGATTGCAAGGTAAAGAAATTTTACATGCAGGTCATTATAGGGGTTGGCCACTCCTATCCACATGATAAACACTGACCATGTTGAAATCCTGGAAGTGCAACCTTGAACTTACTTGTAAACTAAACTATAATATAAGCACATGGATATACTTTCAATTCACTCATGAGCTAATGACAATGATAAAGACTAGACAAAAAATCCCTAAGTTTGGTTGACCTTGTAATTGGGGTCCTTACAATAATCATGATCTCTCTTGCACTTAGGGTGGCACTCACTTATATGATGATGGATCTCATTTGAACGATGGTGGCTAGATCTTCCTTGAGCAATAGTGACACTTTCAACTCCATAATGGATGTTATCACTTTGATAATGGCACTACTTATGCTCTTCCTTCAGATTGTGATTGTTTAGTATCTCTAAATGCTAAAAAACATTGATTTACTTTAGCCCTTTCATGCTCTTAAATTTTCTTAACAAAATTATCTTGTTATACTTTCTTTTGCTTTAATAAATCTGCACACTTATGATATAAAAACATTCAGAAATAATAATATATTCTTCTTATTTATCCTTTCCAAATGAACTAGTACTTAGATGCTTGTTGTTTTAGTCTTGCATATCTTTAGGATGGAAATGCTATCAATTTCTTTTGCTTGAAGACTTATTTTTTTAACTTCCCTTTTCATATTAATACAAGTAATATGGTGCTCTTCAAATGCTTAATGTAATAATCTTGATCGAAACTAGTTTAATCATTCCTATTCATAGTGATGAGAAAAAAATCACATCACCCCTCTTTATTTCTAGCTTGGATCAGGATTACATTAGCTTAGGCTTAGATTCTTATTTTCTTACAAATAATTGTAAATGTGAGAATAGTATTCTCACATGCACTTTTAGAGGATTAGTTGATTTCTTTAGATAATTAGGATAATTTAGCATATAAAACTTATTGTGAACATGAGAATAGTATTCTCATGTACACTTATAGAGGATTAGTTGATTTTGTTGGACATTTTGAGTCCCTAAGTCAAAGTTGTCATTGATGTCACCAGATGAACAAATCAGTAATTCTAGCAGGAAATAGAGAAGACAAAGATGGTTATTTGATATCCAGCAAGAAGGCAAAATATCGAGTGAAACAGTGCAAAAGACATAAGTTAAAAAGGAGTTATAATATTTATTTTATAAATTATTTAAATTTAGCATGAATTTAAATTTTATAAATAAATATTAAAGGTACTTTACCGAAGGATTAATATTATAATGGCGGTTATTATAATATTAAAAGTATCATGGTGGAAACTCAAATACAATATTTATAATCCTATTTATATTATTTTATAATGCAAAAGGGGTTTTATAAAGTGCAAAGGAATTTTAATTAAAACCCAAGGTTAGGTTTTAGTAAGGCTTTTGAAGCCTTAAAGCACCGACGTAATGCATGCAAATAAAAGCACCGACATCCTAGGCAAAGAAGGGGGACAATATAAGTACATGCACAAAGTTGTTCATTAAACTAACCTTACTCGAACTATTGTTGAGAGGCATAAGCAAAAACGAGCTCATGTTTTAAAATGTTTGGCAAAGGATGCAGAAGATAACTCGGTTAGAGACCACCCCCAATTCACATTGGACAGTGTGGCCTAGTGGTAGCTTGGAGAGTGTGAACACATTGGTAGCATGTAGGTCATGCATTCGATTCCTTTGAAGAGATTTTTGGTGGAGTATTGTGGAAGCATCTAAGGCACACTTTTTTTTAAATATGGGTAAGGTAAAGCACAAAAGAGGAAGCACATGGTGCTTCCTCCTTTGCAAATGAGCATGTAGCTCATGTGGCAACCTTGGCCATGGATAAGGTGCTCACAGAGAAGGCAAGTTGTGGGATCAAATCCCCTTGAGGCAAGTACGATTTTTGTTAATTAATTTCTATGGTTATGCCCTAAGGTTGGAGTGATAAGGATGTTATAAGGTTTATTAAAGTTTTAATAAACTTTATTAAATAGAGGTTGTAGTGATTATTTTTGAAGGTGAAGTGTTGATAATTATTTGAGCTTTATTATTTGGAAATTATTATTTTGAGAGTTATATTTTAGGAAGAATAAGGAGTTATGATAAAGTGTTTATTGAGATTTATTTTGAGACTTGTTGGTTATTATTTTTTAAAATGGTTTTCTTCTAAAAGGACTTTTGTGGATGTGAAAATTAAGTTGGAGTAAAAAGGTGTATTTAAAGTTATATTTTGTATTGTGATTTTAATTGAAGTCCTCTTAACCCTTATGTAACTTTGGAAAAGATATTTTGTGAAGTGTGGTATATTTTGTGGATAACTCCTTGGAAACAAAAATTTATGGGTAAAATTCTTCTCTATTGAGTTGGTTGATTGGCTTGATTGAAAATTAAGGGTGGAGTGAAAAGGAATAGATTAGGGTTTCCTTTTCAAAAGTGGTTGAGTTAATGCTTCAAGGTTTTTATGAATTAAGAGTTGTGATTAAAACCTTATTTTATAAGCATTGTTGTTGAAGCCATTGGTTATATGAAAAACCTGAGTTAGGGTTTGAAGAGAACATGGGTATCATTGTTATGTGAGAGTTCTTGAACATTGTTGGAAACATTTTGAGTTGGTTGATATATGATTGGACTAGGTTTTATGAGAAAGTGTTGTTCCTTGAAGTGATTGGTTGAGTAGAGTTTATTGAGCCTAGTCAAGTGGATGTATGAAGTGGTTGTTCAAGTTCCATGAAACAAACTATTCTATATTCTGATTTAATTTGAGATTGAGTATTGAGTATAGAAAATATTGAGTCTCTAACAATTCTCTTTATGCTTCTATGATATTGAGTTGAGAAAGTGATTGAGCATTGAGTATAGAACATATTGAGTCTCTAACAATTCTCTTTATGCTTCTATGATATTGAGTTGAGAAAGTGATTGAGCATTGAGTATAGAACATATTGAGTCTCTAATAATTCTCTTTATGCTTCTATGAGATTGAGTTGAGAAAATTATTGAGCATTGAGTATAGAACATATTGAGTCTCTAACAATTCTCTTTATGTTTCTATGAGATTGGACAAGTTTTGTGTGGACTTGTTAAGAAGATTTGAGGCAAGTCTTTGAGAAGACTTATGGACTGATTTTGAGTGAGATTTTGTGGAAGCTTGCAATACATATTTGAGCAAGTCCTAGAGAGGACCTATTGAGCATATTTGGACAAGTTATGTGTGAGCTTGTTGAGAATATTTGGACAAGTTCTATGTGAGCTTGTTGAGCAGATTTGATCAAGTTCTATGTGAGCTTGTTGAGCATATTTAGAAAAAATTTGTGTGAGATTGTTGAGTAGATTTGGACAAGTTATGTGTGATATTTTTGAGCAAATTTGGATAAAATATGTGTGAGCTTGTTGAGCAGATTTGGATAGGTTCTATGTGGACCTGTTCAGTATATTTGGATAGGTTCCATGTGGACCTATTGAGCAGATTTGGATAGGTTCTATGTGGACCTATTGATCATATTTGGATAGGTTCTATGTGGACCTGTTGAGTAGATTTGGATAGGTTCTGAGTGGACCTGTTGAGAAGATTTGATCAGGTTCTGAGTGGACCTGTTGAGCAGATTTGATCAAGTTTTGAGTGGACCTATTGAGAAGATTTGATCAGGTTCTGAGTGGACCTATTGATCAGATTTGATCAAGTTCTAAATGGACCTATTACATAGATTTTATCAGGTTCTGAGTGGAGTTGTTGAGCACATATGATCAAGTTTTGAGTGAACCTTTTGAGAAGATTTGTACTAGACCAAATAAACTATGTTTAGTTTAGATTTTAATGGACTTGTTCTAGACCTACAAGAATTTTTTTAGTGCAAGAATTTAGCATATTTGTGATAGACCGAATGTATTATGTTTAGTGCAAGAGATTGAGCAGAGCTATGCTAGACCGACTAGACTATTTTTAGTATGATATTGAGACAAGCTTTGGAGGTGAAAAAGCATAGAGGATAGAGTCTCCAGTGGATAGAGATCCATTAGCCAGGACATTGAGGATAGGTATTCTGAGTGAGGACAAGAGTATTCAAGTAGAGATAGATCCATAGTCAGTGCAGTGGATGCAGTGTCTTCTAGAGGATCACCAGCCAGAGTAGAGGAGAAGGATTTCTCCTATGGATAGAGATCCACAAACCAGATTAAGGGTATCAACATCTCCTTTGGACAAAGGTCCATATACATTGTAATTAGGAAGGATTCCAAAGAGATTATTTGAGAAATATTTAGAAGAAATATTTTCTCTATGGAGATATCTCACATTGGGTGAACCATGTTAAATATGTGTTTTTATTGTGTATGGTGTTTTGTGCATTGCTTTGATTACTGATATTGATATTGCTATCTATACATTGCATAATATTGATTTGAAAAGAAAAGTAAAAAGTGGTCTTATACTGTTCACCCCCCATCTCAATATAATCTTGTGTTCTTCAATTGGTATTAGAGTAGGTTCCTTCAGAAGAGTTTTTGAAGTAAAATCAGTCGAATAACACAATGGATCAAAAGTATCAAAGGAATGGGTCTATCAATAATGCAGTATGATGGAAGTGACTTCTTGTATTAGTGTATGCTGATGAGATTTTACCTGATGGCACTTGGAAATGGAGTTTGAGATGCAGTGGAACTTGAATATGATTCAAAAATAAATACTCCTATAGATAAGGAAGGTAAGCTTCTAATAAATGCAAATTCAAGAGCTATGAATGCAATCATAAAATAATTGGGTAGATCAGAATCTATGAAGGTTATGGATTGTAAAAAAAAAAAATATATGTGGCAACTACTGCATGAAATATATGAAGGAGATAAAGGTTTCATAAAAGATAATATCAAAAATCTCAAAGGAGAATTTGAGAACTTAAGAATGCGGTATGATGAAAACATTCGTGACTATCTCAGTAAGATTGATGAACTTGTACATGATATGAGAGGTCTTGGAATGAAGGTTGATGAATCTGATGCTTGTGATAAGATCTTGAGAACTCTTCCAAAAAGGTATAGTTAAAAGGTTTCTACTATAGAAACATCAATTGATAGTGGTTCTCTGACAAGAAATTCTTTACTTGACATGCTTACAACTTTTGAGATAAGAAAAAAATATCCTATTCCTTCGAAAGAAGTTTCATTAAAAGTGAAAAAAAAAAGAAAAAGGTTAAGAAGATAGAATCAAGCAGTGATTCATCTAGTGATGAAGAAGCTAACTATGGTAGAAGAGATAAAGGTTACAAAAGACCCATAGATCTAATATATGTTAAGTATTTCAATTGTGAAAAGTATAGACATTTTACAACATATTGCAAAGAGCCAAAAAACAACAATGATGAAGAAAATTAGGATCATAGGTATAGGGAATTTAAAAGATACAGGTACCAGAAGAAAATCAAATATGGAAAAAATAGACAAGGAAAGAGGTTCTTACAAATACAAAAGAGAAGCTACTATGTGGATAATGAAAGTAAGTACTCAATTGATAGTGATGCTAGTTTTTTAGACAATGATAGAGATGAAGTCCTATTTATGATTGAAGAAAAAGAACCAGTTAAGAAAAGGACTCTAGTTATTCTCAAGTTTTTTAGATGTGGTAAATTTGGACATGTTGAATATGATTGCACAAGGTATGGTTATAGTTTCAGTGATGATGATTTCGAATATGCACTTGAAATACTAGATGAAAATCTTCTAATGGCATTAGAAGAATAAGTGAGTGATCCTATAGAAGACAAACCAAAAGAAAGTAATGATGTGGATAAAGGTAAACAAATAGAGAATTATTCAGTAGAGAATGGCTATGATCTCAAGGGATAACTTATCTATGCCCTTGATATGGTAAAGAAGGTAAGAAAGCAACACTCTAATATTAAAAGTCAGTTTCAAGAATGTGATGAAGAAATATTATTGCTCATAGAGTATTTAGAAAAGTCAAAGGCTAAGGCAAGCAACTTCAAAGATAAGTTAGAAATATATATTTTGAAATGTGAGAAGTTAGAAAAAGTGGCACTACTAAAAGAATATTTAGAAGATTACAAGAATAAGCTATACAAGTATGTAACCAGTACAAAGAATGTGGATAAAATAGTCAAGATACAAAGAGGAGTGACAAACAAGATAGGTCTTGGCTCTAAACATGTACAAAAGAAATGGGAAGGAAAGTCTACTTCAAGTCTTGAAGAAAGGTCCTAGGTGTAGACCAATTGGTTCATCCAAACCCCATAAGGTGGGCGGAGGTTCAAGGTTAAAATATTGGGCCTTGTCGGATTGAATGCTTGTCCCTTTCCCGGTGCTTTCAACTACGTAAAAGGTTTAAAATGATTGTGGCATGGTGGTTACAGGGGCAGAATGCACGAAGATCTATGTGGCGGATTTTGGGGTGGATAGCGCAGAATACTATGGTGGACATAAAAGCTGGACAACCTACTCGGATTTGTGGTGGTTACCGATTCCACTATGTTAAAAAAAAAATTCTTGAAGAAGAATAAACTTCAGAAGAAGATACATTAGAAGATGACAATATAAGTGGGAGTGAGACATCAAAGGATGAGTTGGACAATAAAGAGTTCAAAAAATATAGAAACAATGCACAGAGAAGGTACATATGGACCAACAAATAGAATAAGAGACCAATGAGATCAAGACAAGGAAGCTTCAACAAAATATGTTTTGCATGTCACAGGTTTGGGCACATGGCTTCACAGTGAAGGACACATGAAAGACAAGAATTTGGGAAAGGATAAATTTTCCAAGAGTATTGATACTCATGTAATGAGTTTGGTCACAAGGCAATGAATTACAAGATTCATGATAGAAGAGGATATGGATTCACTAGGAGAAATTCTAAAACATTTGCACCTCCAAGGAATAATAACATTAAGTGTTATAAGTGCAATAATTATGGTCACACAACAAGATGGTCACACAACAAGATGGTGTAGAGCAAATATTCCAAAAATAGGCATGAATAGTAATAGGGATATGAACAAAAATAAGAACATGAATAGGAATAGGTATATGAATAGGAACAATAACAGGAACAAGAACATGGATGAGAACAGAAACAGGAATAGGAACATGAATGATGACAGGAACAGGTATGATGACTTGGATAGAAATAGTTAGAGGATTCAAAAAAGTTATAAAAGAAGGAAAAAAGGTAAAGGTAAAGAACAATACTTTTAGGGAGTAGAAATACTCCCACCCTAGAGAAGGTGATCCTTTTTCATTGATGTAAAAAGGGGAGAGATTGGATATGGGGAGAGATTTGATATTTTAGAGAGCATTGAGCCAAGGAGAGAAATGTCCCAAGGGGAGTAGAAGAAAAAGAAAGGTCAAGTTTTAGTAAAAATAATATGGGTTGCTGTCAATGACAAAGGGGGAGATTGTTGGACATTTTGAGTCCCTAAGTCAAAGTTGTCATTGATTTCACCAGATGAATTCATCAGTAATTCCTCCAATAAATAGAGGAAACAAAGATGGTTATTTGATATCCAGCAAGAAGGCAAAAGATCGAGTGAAACAGTGCAAAATATAGAAGTTAAAAATTTATAATATTTACTTTATAAATTATTTAAATTCAGCATGAATTTAAATTTTATAAATAAATATTAAAGGTACTTTATCAATGGATTAATATTATAATGGTGGTTATTATAATATTAAAAGTGTCATGGTGGAAACTCAAATAAAATATTTATAATCCTAATTATAATATTTTATAAGGCAAAAGGGGTTTTATAAAGTCCAAAGGAATTTTAATTAAAACCCAAGGTTGGGTTTTACTAAGGCTTTCAAAACCTTAAAGAACCGATGTAATGCATGCAAATAAAAGCACCGACGTCCTAGGTAAAGGAGGAGGACAATATAAATACATGCCCAATGTTGTTTATTAAACTATCCTTGCTCGAATGATTATTGAGAGGTATAAGAGAAAATGAGCTCGTGATTTAAAATATTTGGCAAAGGATGCAAAAGATAACTCGGTTAGAGACCACCCCCAATTCACATTGGTCACTAGGGCCTAGTAGTAGCTTGGAGAGCATGAATATAGTGGTAGCATGGAGGTCGTGCATTCGATTCCTGCAAAGAGCTTTTTGGTGGAGTATTGTGGAAGTGCCCAAGGCACATGTTTTTAAAAAAATGGGCAAGGTAAAGCGCAAAGAGGAAGCACGTGATGCTTCCCCCTTTGCAAATTAGTGTGTATTTAAAGTTATATTTTGTATTGTGATTTTAATTGAAGTACTCTAACCCTTATGTAAGTGTGGAAAAGAACTTTTATGAAGTGTGGAAGATTTTGTGGACAACTCCTTGGCAACAAAAAGGTATGGGAAAAATTCTTCTCTATTGAGTTGGTTGATTGGCTTGATTGAAAATTAAGTTTGGAGTGAAAAGGAATTGATAAGGGTTTCCTTTTTGAAAGTGGTTGAGTTAATGCTTCAAGGCTTTTCCAAATTGAGAGTTGTGATTAAAACCTTGTTTTATAATAATTGTTGTTGAATCCATTGGTTATATGAAAAACTTGAGTTAGGGTTTAAAGAGAACATGAGTATCATTGTTATGTTTCTTGAAGTGATTGGTTGAGTAGAGTTTATTGTGCCTAGTCAAGTGGATGTATGGAGTGGTTGTTCAAGTTCCATGAAATAAACTATTGTATATTATTATTTAAGTTAAGATTGAGTATTGAGTATAGAATAGATTGAGTCTCTAAAAATTCTCTACAATAAGTTGAGAATGTGATTGAGCATTGAGTTTAGAACATATTGAGTCTCTAAAAATTATCTTTATGCTTCTATGAGATTGAATTGAGAAAGTAATTGAGCATTGAGTATAGAACATATTCAGTCTCTAACGATTCTATTTATGCTTGTATGATATTGAGTTGAGAAAGTGATTGAGCATTGAGTATAGAACATATTGAGTCTCTAAAAATTCTCTTTATGTTTCTATGATATTGAGCAAGTTCTGTGTGGACTTGTTACGCATATTTGAGGTAAGTATTTGAGAAGAATTGTGGACTAATTTTGAGTGAGATTTTGTGGAAGATTGCAATATAGATTTGAGCAAGTCCTAGAGAGGACCTATTAAGCAGATTTGGAAAAGTTATGTGTGAGCTTGTTGAGAATATTTGGATAAGTTATGTGTGAGCTTGTTGAGCAGATTTGGACAAGTTTTGTGTGATCTTGTTGAGCATATTTGGACAAGTTTATGTGATCTTGTTGAGCAAATTTGGAAAATTCTTGTGTGATCTTGTTGAGCATATTTGGATAGGTTTTGTGTGGACCTATTGAGAAAATTTGGATAGGTTCTGTGTGGACCTGTTGAGCATATTTGGATAGGTTCTATGTGGACCTATTGAGTAGATTTGGATAGGTTATGTGTGGACCTATTGAGCAGATTTGGATAGGTTTTGTGTGGACTTGTTGACCAGATTTGATTAGGTTCTGAGTGGACCTGTTGAGTAGATTTGATTAGGTTCTGAGTGGACTTGTTGAGCATATTTGATCAGGTTCTGAGTGGACTTGTTGAGAACATTTGATCAAGTTTTGAGTGGACCTATTGAGCAGATTTTATTAGGTTCTGAGTGGACATGTTGACAAAATTTGAGCATGTTCTGAGTGGACCTATTGAGCATATTTGATCAGGTTCTAAGTGAACCTTTTGAGCAAATTTGTACTAGATCGAATGAACTATGTTTAGTGCAGATTTTTTTGGACTTGTGCTAGACCGATTGGAATGTGTTTAGTGCAAGAGTTGAGAAAATTTTTTCTAGATCAAAATTATTGTTTTTAGTGCAAGAGATTGAGCAGAGTTGTGCTAGACCAGCTGGACTGTGTTTAGTATGATATTGAGATAGATCTTTGGAGGTGATAAAGTAGAGAGGATAGAGTCTCTAGTGGATAGATATCCATTAGCCAGGACTTTGAGGACAGGTATTATGAGTGAGGACAAGAGTATTCAAGTGGAGACAGATCCACAGTCAGTGCAGTGGAGGTAGTATCTTCTAGAGGATCACCAACCAGAGCAGAGGAGGAGTTATCCTATGGATAGAGATCCACAAACCAAATTTAGGGGATCAACATATCCTTTGGATAAAGGTCCATAAATATTATAATTGGGAAGGATTCCCAAGAGATTATTTGAGAAATATTTAGAAGAAATATTTTCTCTATGGAGGTAGCCCACATTGGGTGAACCACATTAAATTTGTGTCTCTATTGTGTATGGTATTTTATGCATTTTTTTTATTATTGCTATTAATACTGTTATCTATACACTACATAATATTGATTTGAAAAGAAAAGTAAAAAGTGGTCTTATATTGTTCACCCCCACTCTTAGTATAAGCTTGTGTTCTTCAAATTTCTCTAGATAATTAGGATCATTTAGCATAAATAAATAATTGTAAACATCAAAATAGTATTCTCACCTGTACTTCTATAGGATTAGTTGGTTGGTATTGCAACCAACTAAAAGCCTTATACTCCAATACCAAACACTAAGAACTCTTTTTTGGAGATTACCTTAGCTATATCTTGAATTGACCATGGGCCACCTAAATTCTGATGCTTCCTTGCTCTGCATGCAACCCTCTCCATTGCTTGGGATAGAAAACTATATAAAAGACTTCGACTACATTATTTTTTGCACCACTTTATTCTACTCAAGATTGTAGAACATCCACATCTCAAAACAACTCTCTTATAGCTATGCTACCTTATTGTTTTCCTAGAGCATGTAACCACATACAACTAGTCGATGTCTTATCCACACAATACTTTGCCTATAACAATGGATAGTGACATGGGTGCCTTCAATTTGCAAACCACATAGAATACATCAATTATTTTTTCTTTTATTTTTATTACTTTATAGGCCTTCTAATAACTATTTTTGCGCTTTGAATTTTATTTTTAAGTTACTACATACCTCATTCCAAGAAAATAGAGGTATTGTTAGCTTTTGTAACATTGTATGCTAATCTATTTTTTTTCTTGTTGCTTTCACAACTTTTCGAAAGGACTAAGGGAGTCTGACCTTCGAACAAAGAAGAATCATACTGCTTCCAATATTTTAGCAAGCCTCTACATGTCAATGAAATTTTCTAGTTTCTTTTAATTATTTCAAATTTTCTTTGTTGGCCTCTTTTTGTCATGCAAAATCTGTTGGCACAAAATTCTCATCAATTCTTAAGGATAAACACCTATGTACCATTTTTTGTGTTTCTTTTTTTTTGTTTGTTAATGAATTTTATCATTGTTTATTTAGTTGCATTATAGTTATTACATATAAGAAAAGTATATATAGTATATCGTAGCCACAAAATAATTCATTATTTAATTTTAACAATAGAAAAAAATATTTCTATAAACTCCAGTATAGCGTGCTTATAATTTATATTTTTATTATTTGCATTTGATCTAAGAAAGAATGATTGTTCCCTTTTTTTTGTTCTACATCTTAAAATAGAGGAACAATAATTTTTCATGCTTTCAAATTGAATAACTAATCTCTGAATTAGTGTTATATTCTACACTACTGTTATTTCTCTCTATATTTTTATTGTTTTCCAGATAAATGTTATTTTTTTATCATTGTTATTTCTTTGCATCTGTACTACTATGCAAACTACTATAAATTTTGTGTCATTTTTATCTTTCCACATTCTTTCTTTGGAAAAGAAATATTTCCTTCATATCTCCATTTTCTACATATACTATTTTCTTCATTTTCCTCAATTTTGTTCAAAATAAGCTTGTTAAGGTTAAGGTTAGGAATTTTAGAAAAAACCCTATATATTGTAATTAATTAATACATCAAACATCATTGTAGGATAAAATATATACATATTGAGGTAATACCCTATTGCCAAAATAATGTTAAAGAGGAATCCTAGGATTAACGCAAGTCCGTGACACCTATGTCTAGTGTTCAATGATTGACCCTTCCCATAGGAAATTAATTGTTTATATTCACTTACCTTACTCGCTTTCTCTAGCCTATGTTGGTCATTTTGAAAATTTCTTATCCATTGGTTGAATTTCTTACTCAAATTATTGGAAACTTGTCTCGTGCCTCCTCTAAAACTACCCCTAATGCATATAAAACCACGATAAATACCTTGAAGAAGCAAGAACTAATCTCATAATATTGTGAAAGTTTTACTTAATATTTAGTGCTTAGCTAATCATAAAATATCTCATTGTCAGCTTTGTCATGTTCAGTCTTAGTTACTTTTCTCTCTTATGTTACCTTGGTTTACACAGACTATAAAAGACACTCATTCGTTGTGTCATAGGCACAATACTTTTTTTTTTCTAACACCCAATAGTTGTAGAATTTTCCTTAATTATTACCATGGTTATCTCCTAACATGAATGTATACCGCTTAAATTTTACTACCACCTTGCTTTGTCTCCATAGCTTGAGATAGTGAACCATATAAAATCCTTTAACCTCTTCGGTCTATATACCACCTTGATATTACTTGAGATCATGGACCATCCACATCCCATATATGCTCCCTCCTAGCCATGGTACCTTGATAGTATCCAAAGTATCATCCTCTCTTGTAGTTGGTCATCACATCATCTAAAAAAACCTTCACTTGTAATAATAGATAATGACCTATGTGCCTTTAATTTTCCAATAACATAGTAGACACATCAATTATTATTTCTTTGGTTTTCCTGCTCTTTTGTCCTTCTAATAACTCTTCTCACACCATGCATTTCAACTTTAAGTTAGTGCATATCTATTTCCATGAAAATAGAGGCCTCATTATATTTTGTAACATTGTTTGTATGCTTGTTATTTCTTTCACAAATTTTTGAAAGGACTAAAAGGGCTTGATATCTAAATTCTAATGGTATTTTATGGTTGCCTCTAATTTTTTAATAATTTATTTTTTGGTCTTGGTTTTGTCATATAGTATCTGAAAGGACAACAATGTTACCAATGCCTATGGATAAATTCCAAAGTACCCTATTTTGTGATTATTTTTTTCTTGTTATCAAATTTTCTTACTAACTATATAGTTATATTTTGGTAAGTACATATAAAAAATAATAATTAAAATATGGTAGCCATAAGATGAATCATTATTTATTTTTAAAATAGAACAAAAAATTTGTATAAACACTTGTATAGTGTGTTTATAGTTTGTACTTTTCTTATTTTTGGGATATTTGTCATTGTTTTGTAGCCTCATTTACCTGTTTCACTAACGTTTTATTGTTTATTTAAATACAATGGTGAATGGTAGCTATAGTCAAAGCTTTACATGTAGTCCTTAGCTCTGCTTAACCATCCTAGATGATTCTCAACTATTTCAGATGGTCATCCAAACTCAACTATTCTAGACGGTTACTTAGAGCCAATTATCCTAGATGGTTACTAAGGGACACATCAAACAACACATACACTCTAGATAGGTAAATAAAGGTATAAGACACTTTATCTTGTGATTTGTGAGATTTTATAATAGTTTTATAGGTGTTTAAATGGATTTTGTAAATGTTTTTATAGTTTCATATTTTTTTAACAAGGGCATCATGTGAGTGAGGCCTTTTAGATTCTTCTCATATCATTTGGTTTGCATGTGTGCAAGTCTAGCAGTAGGAAACAAAGCACCCGGGTGGTCCAACAAACATTTAAGCACAAAATCTGCCCACACACCTTCGATTGTGGCATGAAGAAGGATTGCACCTCTTGAAATATTGTAAAATGGGACATCCCCTTTGGCTTTTATTTCAAAGGATATCATTGTGATTTAAAAATCCCCTTTGATAGGGATATTTGTATTTAAATAAACAATGTTACTTATCAATATATTCAAGTTTACCTTTTTATCTTAGTTGTTGGCATGATGCATCTTAATTATCTTTAAAATGGTATACATAGTGGGACCATTGAGGTTAACGTTACGGTTGTTATGGAGGTGGAAATTGAGGTCGTGGTGGTGGTTGTTGAGGAGCCTGTGTGTTGAGCACCAGTTGATTAACATGGGCAGGCTTAGATTAGTTGTTAAAATTACTTTTAGCATTTTTATTAGGCCACTCTTTCTTATTAAGCTTGGTATCACCTTATTGAATTTTGATATCTTCAATAATCTTGGCTTGAGTCAAGGCTTCCTCAAGGATTTGGTATTGATGAAGTTGCAATAGTAAAGATATGGGCTTTGAACACCTTCTTATCAACATTCAAGTGAGATTAGTCATCAGAAAGGTGAAAGTTAATATGGTGATAATTGCTCTCCATCAAGCACCATAATCTAATATGGACTCATATTCAAATTGATGAATATTATATGGATCAATTAATGTGGTATTATTTTTTATGTTGAGTAAAAATCACTCTAGAAAGAGATTGACCAACTATTCAAAAATGAAAATGCTATGATTAGGCGAGTGATTATACCATTCCAATGTGACTTCCCCAAGAGTTTTGGAAAAGTTATGAAGCATGAGGGGGTCATTTTATTAGATCATAAAATAAGTGTTAATTGAAGTGCTCACATGCTCTTGAGGATCTTCTCCTTTGAATTTATCAAACTTGGGTACTTAAAAACTAGGGGGTACAATGGTGGAGGTATTGAGGGGTGGATTGGATGGTTGATGAGTTTACGGAGGGTAGGCTTTTGATAACCAATACTAGTGGATTGGAACTCTAAACTATCAACGCAATTGACTAACAATTGGAAAGTGTTTGGAGAAGGTTGGGAGCTTGAATAGGAGGATGGAATGTATAATTGTAGTGCATGGGTTTAGATAGGTGGAGGCTAATTTTGGTACATTCTTGGCATTTGGAAATAAAATGAATAAATGTTAGGTGGGGATTGGTGGAAGGTGGGTTGTTGATAAGATATGGGTATTTTGTAAGATGTGGTTCGTACCTATTGCAATTAGGTTTTATATGGAGCTTGATGAGGCTATAGATAAGAAGGTAGTTGAGACATATATTGGGAATGGGCCCCATATGGATTAGGTAGAGGATTTTGGTATTGTTGGTATGGATCATATGCCTTATAATCATATGGTGGTTGCATGGAAATGGAAGGTGCTTTAGGGGATTTGATGAAGGTTGGTACTAGTGTGGATGTGACTGTTGTTGGTGGGGAGGTAGTTATTGATAATATGTTAGAGGTAAATTTGGAGACTACATTGGTTGTCTTTGATAAGAACTTTGAGGTGGGAGTGTTGTTGCTGGGATAATTTGTGGGCAAGAAGCCCATGAAAGATCTTGGGTTAAAAAGGTATTCTAAGTTCTTATGGGAGGAGGAGGCATATTTTTATCCTATGATTGTTATTGGAGAATATGGGGGTTATACAAGGGATGGGGTTATTGATAAGAAGCACTAGAAGGCATCTGTTGCACCAAATAATATCTCTAAGAGAGGACATTGGGTTTGATAACCTTGTTGAATCAAAACTGAAGTATTAGGAATATTGGAAGAGTAATATTGAGGAGGTTGTGCAACATATGCACTAGTGGTATAAATAGTGATAGACAAGAGGGGATAAGTTGAAAAATGAATTGAAGAAAAGAATATAGGAGGCAACATTGACTTGGGTGAAATGAGATTTATCAATATCAAGATAGAAGTAGGATGAGGATATGGGGAGATGATATGTTTGTGATGGTGGGACATGATGATATGAAGATGGTTGATTTGGATCAAATACCATCGAATTGCTAGTTTTAGAAATATGAGGAAGACATGAATAAAGGGTTGAGTTGAATCAACATCATAAAGGGTTGTTACCCAAGGAGTATCAACTATAGTAGTTGTAGTCTCAAATAAAGGGTTTGCTACAACAGTCGTGGTGAGCGAATATGATGAGTATGAATAGGTGTACTCTTGATGAAGCAAGGGAATCATACAAGATGAAATATTGATGGGAGGTAAGAATGGTCATAGTGATGTAGGTGGAGGGTTTAAGCGAGTGTTTATGGAATAAAAAGGTGTGTTAGAATGATATGTCTTTAGAACGATAGCATGGATGACATGATGCTTCATACCTAGATTATATCTGGTATGTGATACCTCAGGAGGATATGAAGGATGACAATAGGACTCATAGTGTAGGTTTTCATGATAGACTTATGACACATACTCTTGATGGGTTAGAGGAGAAATCAAAGCCTCAAAGGATTGATCAAGATGGGCCATAAGGGATTGAACTTGAGCTTGGATTTGGGCTTGGTCTTGGGATTGGGATTGATGATGGGTCAACACAAGGGGCTAGTGGAAACAAAATAGGGTAAAATAGTGGTGGGATTAAATAGGGGTAAAATGGTGAGTTTGAGAAAAACTTTCTAAAAATAATATCACTACCTAACTAAGGCTGATAAAGTCACAAACAAACAAATTTTTGTGTGATTTTATTTTATTTTATTTTGTTTGTTTTTTTAAATATTGATGATGTTTTGAGAATTTGGTGAAATTTTCTGAGGTGGTTTTTGGAGGTGTAAACCAAAATGTGGAATATGATTTAGGAAAATGGGTTTGCATTTGTTTTTTTTTTTCTTTGATTTTTTTTTGTGTGTGTTTTGATGTACCTATACCTAAGATATATAAAATGTGGGTGTTGGGGTGAAATCTAT